>OY728135.1:548030108-549280108 GCA_963277665.1 Viscum album
AATGCATCTGCCACCTTGTTTGCTTTCCCAGGGTGGTAATGGATTGAGCAGTCATAATCCTTAATCAGCTCCAACCATCTTCTTTGACGCATATTCAACTCCTTTTGTGTGAAAATATACTTTAAACTTTTATGATCAGTATAAATATCACATCTTTCACCATAAAGGTAATGCCTCCAAATCTTTAATGCAAAGATTACCGCAGCCAACTCCAAATCATGTGTTGGGTAATTTTGCTCATGGATTTTCAACTATCGTGAGGCATAAGCTATCACCATATCATTTTGCATAAGAACACACCCCAATCCCTTCTTGGATGCATCACTGTAGATCACAAACCTTTCTCCACTACAAGGCAGTGTGAGCACAGGTGCACTGGATAACCTTCTTTTCAACTCCTTGAAATTCTCTTCACATTCCTCTGTCCAGACAAACTTAACTCCTTTCCGAGTCAACTTGGTGAGTGGGTTAGATAATCGTGAAAAATCTTTTACAAAACGTCGATAATATCCAGCCAAACCAAGAAAACTTCGGATCTCAGTTACTGTGGTTGGTCTCGACCATCTTTCGATAACCTCTATTTTTGCTGGATCCACAGATATCCCCTCTTTTGAGATTATATGACCCAAAAATGCAACTTTTTGAAGCCAAAATTCACACTTGGTAAATTTGGCATAAAGCTTCTCCTTTCTCAGGGTCTTCAATATAATTCTCAAGTGATCTTCATGCTCTTCCTTGCTCTTTGAATAGACAAGAATATCGTCTATAAAGACTACCACAAATTGATCAAGATAGTCTCTAAAGACTCTATTCATTAGATCCATGAAGATAGCAGGGGCATTAGTAAGACCAAATGGCATCACTATAAATTCATAGTGTCCATACCTTGTACGGAAAGCCGTCTTTGGTATATCCTCCCTTTTGACCCTTAATTGATGATACCCTGAACGAAGATCAATCTTGGAAAAGTATTGAGCTCCGCGTAGTTGGTCAAATAAGTCATCAATGCGTGGGAGAGGATATTTGTTCTTGATAGTGATCTTGTTAAGATCTCGATAATCAATGCAGAGTCTCATTGATCCATCTTTCTTCTTAACAAATAGAACAGGTGCTCCCCAAGGTTACGCACTAGGGCGTATGAATCCCTTATCAAGATTCTCTTGGAGTTGCTTCTTCAATTCCTGCAACTCAATTGGGGCCATTCTATAAGGTGTCTTTGAAATAGGCAAAGCACTCGGTACGAGTTCTATTGAAAACTCAACTTCACGATTTGGTGGAAGACCTGGTAATTCCTCTGGAAAGACATCATCAAACTCCCGTACAATGGGCATATTCTTAATCGTGAGTTTCTCACCAACCATTTGAGATAAATAACCTTCATTTAGTGGAATCAATACCCATAAGATGGAAGAAATTTCCACTGGAAGGTTATGTTCATCCTTGAATTGGTATACGATCGTAGATTGATCTGGAATATGAAATGTGACTTCCCTTCTTTGGCAATTGATATGAGATCCATGTAGAGAAAGCCAATCCATGCCAAGAATCACATCAAATTCCACTAAAGGAAGGATCACAAGATTTGCAGGAAGCACTTTCCCACAAACTTCGATCGGAGAAGAATTATAAACTTTTGATGCGATTGATGTGCCATTAGGTGTTGTCACGGCTAACTCAACATCTAATTGTTGAGGTAATACGGTGATACCCATAGAAAAGTCTTCAGAAATAAAAGAGTGGGTGGATCCAGAATCAAATAAAAAATTTGCTACTTTAGAGTGGATGGTAATTGTACCTTTCACCACATCGTTATCGTACTCCACATCGCTGATAGAAATTGCATGTGACTTTCCTTTGTCTTTAGCCTTAAGATTTTGTTGACGTCGACCATCATCATCAACCCTTGGATTTGGGCATTGATTGGCATAATGCCCCATCTCCTTGCACTTGAAACATTGAAGTGTAGTAGGTTCATTCTGTGTATCCCTTCCTTTGTTTGCATCATTAGACATCTTCTTCCCATTATCACGGCATTCAAATGCCCGATGACCTTTCTTTCCACATTTAAAACATTTAATTGTCCCTTTAAGACAACTCCCTCCATGTTTCTTTCCACACTTTGAGCATAAGGAAAAGCTCATCTTCTTTTCCGTGTGATCTTTAGATTTTTCTTTGAATTCCATCTTCCTCTTCTTATCAAACCCATGTGACTGATGGGTTACTCTAATCTCCATCTCGACTTTGAGAGCACATCGAACGATTTCCTCGTAGCTATTGAAGTCCCTTATGGCTAACGCCCTTCGAAGACTTGGTTTTAAGCCACTAAAGAATCGATCGATCTTACTCTCAGGCTGGATAATAATACCAGAAGCGTACCTTGCAAGTCTTGTAAAATTTGCTTCATAGGTACCAACAGATTCATCATCCCTTTGCTTCAGTTCAAGAAACTCTTTCTCCATCTTTGTTCGGAGAATACGAGGGATGTACTTATTGAAAAATAAGTTCTTGAACTCATCCCATTCCATAGACTCAATTTCATCCCTTTGCCTCCTATTCTTAACAAGATTCCACCATTGATCAGCATCTCCTTCCAAACGGTACACTGCTAGGATGACTTTATCATTCTCAGAACATTGAAGAACTGAAAATATCTTTTCAGTAGTACTAATCCATTGTTCAGCAACTAATGGATCAGTAGACCCGCTGAAAGAAGGTGGATGCTGCCTCATGAAGGATTCAACAGAATGTTGCTCCCTCCTTTGCTCGTTTGGAAATCCTGCATGATTCATATCTTGAGAAAGTTGTGTGAGCATGGCTACAAGATTTTGCATTCCATCTCCCATATCGTTTGGTTTCTCAGGGGGACAATCATTGCATTGCCCATCGCATTCCGCATTAACACGGTTCCTTCGGGTTCCAGCCATTGACTAAAACCAAGAAGAATAGTGTGAGCAACACTAATTATAATAGGAAACCACATAATTCAAGAATAGAATTTTCATGCTTATGGTCTTATCCTAGGTTATTCATGGCCATTTCTAAGATTGTGTTCTATGCTTAGACTTATTCTTAGGGTTCTTACTAAGGCTTTCACATCCTAGTTTCCAAAGGTTGACTATACCTTTCCTCTGATACCAACTATAACGACCCATACTTTACATACATTGTTAATACTTCAAAATTGAAGCACACTTATTACAACATATGACAAAACCACAAAGGACCGTATAGGTATAGTGTCTTTAGAAACTGGGAAACATAAACAATTGGTTCATAAATCTTCTACAGTGTCTCCCATTTATTTCATCATATCTAGGGTCCCTTTTAGCATATTCTACTTAATATCCATCTTCCTGACCTGGGGAAAAGAAAACATAAAAGGGTGAGCTCAAATGCTCAGCAAGGGAAAATAAAGGAAATAAAAATCATATCATATCTTTTTGAAAATCAAAACCTGCAAAAGAGATCATAATATCTTATCATGGAATAAATCATAGAAGTGAAAATGAGATCCCCATAATCATAAAATAAGACTTGAAACTTTGTGGCATGCACACATAATCATGGAAAATCATTTCTTGTTAGTCATGACTCATTGCCAAGACTATCTTAGTGGACAAAGTCCCTTTCTGAATCGAGTAACCCTCGTTTCAGTCCTGTTTCACTGAACCGGTATAACCTACCATTCCAGCCATGACTATCTCATGAGATATAAAATGTTTACCCAATGCATTGGAGGGAGATATAGGTCCCACCCATCTTATAATGAATCCTTTCTTATGTGTGCCACATAATCATAAAACATACATCATCGCATAACTCATGTAACAAAAATGGGATTCTTGAAACATCATGACATCATAAATCAATTCATATAAGATAAAGGAATTCATAAAAATAATTCCATCACAACATGATCAAATCAATTTAAAAATAAGGATAAAAACAGAACCCTTTATTATCTTAGATGGAAAATAATTTTGATAAAACACTTGAACACCATTCTTGAGGAAAATATCCTTTCTTCTTCAAAAACATTATTCCTTTCATAACATGTCATACAACTTTAAAATAAAAGATGTTGATTAAAAATAAACTTGAAAACTTGTAAAGGAAGCTTCTTGGAATTAATGTTTTAAAAATCCATTCATGCCGTATAAGTTAAAAAAACATTCTTCGTACTTTTGTCGGAAAAGTCAAAAAGTACCTCGTACGAAAAACGACAAAAGATTCCTTTCATACATATTACTAAAAACTCACCGAAGGGTAAAAATGGATTTAAACAATTGTAGGTGGATGGAAATAATATTACATATTGATGAAACATGGATGTGGATGATAAAATACACCCCAGTAAATACTTACGAATAAACAATCTCGGATAAAAATGAGATTGTGATATTTCCCTTACCTTAGGTCCGATTAGCTTTGTACGTGTCCGAACCTCCTGTATAATGGTTTAAATAATGTTATTGACTTATTCCAGAATCATACATATTTATATGATATCATATATGGTCATATTATTAGCTTCTTGTTAGTAATATTTCATTGTTACTTGTTACTCGGGTCTTTATAACTTTTTGTTCTTATGCGTGTTTTGTCGAATAAATTATTATTCTTATCTTTAGGTTATAGATAATTCATTTCCATAATGGTATTAGTGTAGTATATACCATATTCATTCATTCAATTCATTTATATAATCATTATGAAATGAAGATCATGTAGAACGAGTCGCATCACATCGTGGAGACGGTATTCCGTACGTACGCACGAGTGATGATATCGTTCCTATGATCGTGGAATTGTATTGGAGTATATATATATTATTTCAGTATCAATATTACTTCATAATAATCATATGTAGTTACTCATTACACCATTATACCCATCCTTGTATGGTGATGGTGGAAAATAGATTAAACCACGGCGTGGAGACGGTATTCCGTACGTACGCACGCGTGGTGATTTCATTTTTCCGTAGGACAGATAGAAGGTGAATTAGGGTTGTTTCATATTTATAATAACATATAAGTATGTAAGTAATACTGATGTTATTACTTTATCATGAAACAACTAAAGAAGAAGAAGTTGAAGAAGAAAGAAATTGAAAAGATCGGTAATGGATATTACCTCTTCTTTGGAACGCTTCTTTGAATCCTCCACTTAAGGAACTAAGATTGGTCTTTGGAGAAGACCAGGACCTCTAGGATTATTCTAGGGAAGTGGAGAGGAGAAAATGGCAGGGGTTGGCCGAGCTTGAGTGCTCAATTTGGTGTGAGGAGGAGGGGGAGGAGGTGCCCTTTTATAAGGGAGGAGAGGGGCACCTTAGGAATATCTCAAAATAATATTTTATATTAAAGTCAAAATCGGTTTATAATGGTTCCAAAGGGTCTTATTTCGAAGATAAAGTGGGGATGGGTCGAAATCATATCAACCAATAGGATTTAGACAAGTTTAGGGTATTATTTTAACCTTATCAATTAGATTTAACTCTAAGTTAATTATTTTAACTTTTACCGTGTCTTTTTGTTTTCTTCACTATATGGTTAATACACTTACTATAACATGCCAAACGAACCCCAAATTGTTTATTATTAATATATATATCCTTATCTAAGTCATTTGGCCGAACCTTAGATTTTTAGGAATAAAATAACAATTAATAATATAATATTTGATTTAAAAACTATTTTGTGTCAATTTTGACACTATTTGATATATGATTTGTTTGAAAGTCATAACAGAATTATATGTTCGAACCAAGTTTATTAAATCAACACAAATATATCATAGTAACCTAGAAAATTAGTGGAATTCATAAAAAGTCTTAAATTACATTTATTTTGGTATTTATATTATCAATTATGTCAATATTTCAATAATAAGATAATTACTGCATCATCTTTGTGTCATAAATAAATTATATTATTTGATGTCTAAAAATTACAAATAAAATACCATCATGTAGGAAATCCTTTTAGCTTTCTAATGAATATTTAAAATCGAATTTATCTTATGTATAACCCCATATTAAAAATGATTTACTTATTAAACTTTGATTTTAACTATTTTAACCCTTCTTTAAATAAATTAATAATAAATGTCCTGATCTAATCCAAGTGGGCCTAAATGGTCATATTTTATTCCTAAGTTTGTTTTTGGTCGAATTACACTTGTCCAATAGAATTAGGACATGTGTTAGGGTAATATTAATATCATATTTACCCTTAGTTACCATATTTACTATTAACCGTGGTAAAAATCGTAAAAAGTTACTATTCACCAGAAAATTATTTTCATCTCATTGAACCACATTTTAGTCCTTCATATTAACTGTGTCTCTCGGATTTTTGAAATTCCATTCACAGAAGCGGTAAAATTAAGTTTTATGCAAAATTCTGTTTTTTAACCTACCACTTAGTGGTTTCACTATTCATCAAAAATTGAAAGTTTTCAGAAAAATACCAAAATTTCACCCTTGGCTAATTTCGATATTCTGAGTCCAAAAATGAAGTCCATTTTGAAAAATAAAATTTATAAAATTTTAAAAAGTGGTTATTACTATTCATAACGGCTAGTTTTAATAGCATATTGTTGTTTAGTGAAACTCGGTATTGCGTACGACGCAAGCTATCGAGGAAGGTCGCGATTGCGTGTAAAGCAAGTCAAGCAAGTGTTGTGTAGAAAAAGATTCCTTTGATAATTTATATAACATAAAAGTCTCGGGTGTTACACAAAAGGCTTGAGGAGTGTGTGTAATGAGGTAGAGGTGGGGGCCTTTTATAAGAGGAGAGGAGGGGCACTTTTGGAAAGTAAAGAAATATTACTTTATTTGAAAATGTGTTTCGGTTTTAAAAGTTCCCACATTGAAGTAATTCGTGGATAAGGTGATAAGGGTTCGAAAGCCTCTCATCCAATTAGTTTTGGACATGTGTAGTTCATAGATTTTACATTATCTTTCCATTTTATTTAAATTGTCAAATAATGATGTCATCGCTACATCATTATTATGTCATTAATAATATAATTTATTTCATGTCTAAAATTTATAGAAAAATACTATGATGTAGGAAAGCTTTTTTATCTTTCCAATGACTATTTATATTCAAAAAGAGGACTTGTATAACCAAATTTAAAAAAAAATTTCGTAAAACATATCATGTTTGTGTCATTTTTACTTTTACATTAAATAAAAAGTTATTTATGTCATTTCCCAACCAAAGTGGCTCCATGGGGTCCCCAAGTTTACCCATGGCTTGTCTTGGTCGACCATGACACAACCAATGAGGGTAGGACATGTGTCAAGCTCATATTATTTTATTAAAGCATTATTTTTACCTTAAACTACACTAATTACCACTAATCGCGATTAAGAACTTAATAAGTTACTATTCACCAAAAAATTATTATAATCTCATTGAACCACATTTTACTTCTTAATAACAACCATGTATGTCGGATTTTTGAAATTCAAAACACAATGATGGCAAAATTTCATTTAAACGGAAAATCAGTCTTTATAAGTACCACTTAGTGGTTTCGCTATTCATAAAAAATTGATGTTTTTCAGAAAATTACCAAAATTTCACCCTAAGCTATATTTGATATTACGAATTCAAAAATGAAGTATATTATACAAAATTAAAAACATATAAGTCACATTAATTAGTTTAATAATTAATTTCCGCTGTCAGAGCAAATAGCGTGTTTTTATGAAACAATAAGTATCAAAAGATTGACACTAGTTTAAGTACGATTTCAAAGTGAAATTAATTCCAACGACCACTATTGGATTCAATGGTAAAAATATTTTATAATTTCACTTTAAAACCAATTCAAAAGATAATCTAATCATATAAATAAATTAGTTTAAAAAGAGGTTTTGAATTAAAATACAACATTTTACACTATTCATTAAAAAAATGAACTTTATCAGAAAGGTACCAAAAATTTACAAAAAGTAAATTTTGATGTCCCTATTCTAACGAAGAGTTATATTTGGTCCAATAGAATTTATAAGATCGATCAAAAGTATATTTATTGACGGTTCTCCATCAAAAGGTGATAAGTGGACCTTTCGTGAAAATTAGGGTATAAATGCCTAAAATTGAACTCTTTCCGTATTTTAAGCCTTTATCTTTTATTGGGTAAATGTAAAAACATTTAAAAACATTTATAATAATATTTTAGTTATTTCTATCCATTCCCGCCAGTACAACGACTACTCGTTAACTAACATTTATAATAATATTATTTTATTACTTGTGTGCAACATAAGTTTTCAAAGAAACTCATCGTTGCGTATCGAGTACGCTATCGAACGTAGAAACCCCTTTTAATTAAAATTAATATTTAATTCGTAAATATTAATAAATATAAAAATTCTTTATTCTTTAATTACCTAGGATGTTACAGTTTTAAACATTGAATTACATGTTTTTAGAAATTTTAAATGGTTCATCAGGGACTTATAAAAATGGAAACCAATTTAATGTTAAATTAAATGGAAACATTGATGTTTTTTGGAGACATCCATATCTATTTCAAACTATCACACTTATCTCATTTGTTTTTGTTTTTAATTTAACTTATTCTATGTAAATTGAAACATTTTCCTTTGGTTTTTCTGTGTCATCTTTTATCATACCATGCCCTTCCAAAAAACCTCTATATCTTCTATCATTTTCACTATGTTGTTCTTGGTGTATCACATGAAGCAAATCTCTAAACAATAGGTTCTAGACTGTTCTTTTTTATTTTTGTCAAATTGTGTGATTAACCTATTTTTTACAAGGTACTAAGAATGAACCAATACAAAAAAATATTAAATAAATTGGAAGATTAAAATAAATAACTAATTGATGTTCATGTATTATATTCATAATTTGGGTGTTATTTGATGTGTTTCTGCTATAATTATTTTATGAAAAATAAAATAACATTATTTTTTATTGAGAGAAATGATCACAAAGAAATAAAAATAATCATGGAAATATAGTAGAGATTGATTTCTACAATGGTTGTGATAATATATTCTCATAATTTAAAAAAATAATTTTGGTATGATACATTTTTTGAATAAACCCCATGTTAGATATGAAATTCTTTATCATTTAAAATATTTATAATTTCTTGTTATTGAGACGTATGTTAAATTTGTAGTAGTTTATATTTTATTTTTGGTTGCTGAAAGATTTATGGTAGTATATTATTAGATGAATTAATAAATTTTTAATCTAGGTTATGGTTGGAATAAAATATTTTGGGTTATTTATTAAATCTGGAGAATCAATATGTCTAGAAATAAATATATGGAGGCTGTAATTGATATGAAAATGTTTCAAAATAAATTACCAGAATATGGAAGTCAATATGGGAGATAGATCAGAATAGAATGAATTTTTATATGTGAAATAAATTACTAATGATCATAATTTCTATTGATGAATAGAAATCTAGAATTAGTTTAATTAATGAATAAAATGAAAATTTGGTTGGTTGATATAACTGGTTGTGTAGTTTTCACTTGTGGTGTAGAAGAAGCAACATGGTCTTTGATGGGTAGTGGTAATGAAATATTGTAATATGTGAGTTTATTAATAATTTATGTGTCCATCACTATATTAGGATCTATGTGAGACTATCTATTTATGTACTTTCTTGTGATTTATAAATACACCAACATGTGTCGAGTATTTCATACTGATAACAAATATTTGTTTTCCATTTTTTCCCCAACATATGGGTTAGTAAGAGTGGATGGATTACTACCCACTCTTGTTCTCCCTCTCTTATTAGTAGATTAGTTGTGATTTACCGAGGTTGGTAAAATCATACAATGTATGGGAGTGGCATGTAGTGTGCCTGATGATGAGGTGGATGAAGGTTTGGGGAGGGTCTTGTACGGTATGAGTCATGTCATTCGTTTCCAAAATACCTTACTTCCCTTATTCTATAGTGATGGATCTAGATGTGATGTGGTTACTATTTTATAATGCAATATATGGATTTACCATATGGAAACATGAGATATTGGACCTTGGGAGAGTTGGGGTAGGTAGGTCTGTGTCCTAACCAACATTAAGTTGGAAGGGATTATAGAAAATTGTAATGTTTCGGATTTTTCCGTATATTATTTCAGTATTATATGGGAATTATTTCGAGACCAGGCTTTGAGATGGCGTGCAATTCTGAGGCCCGGTGAGCCCGGAACAAATGTTTGAATTTAACTAAATAATTAAATTATGTGAACGTATGGTTTTTTTAAAAAGGTGTAGTATCATTTGAACGGGTGATCGGATCAAAAATCAGAGGGCACTGTTGTGTTGAGAGCAGCGATTTTACCTTAGGTGAGGCCTAACATCGGCTGGGCCATGTCAGTGGTGAAATCTAGTTTCTGGATGTAATAGTAATAAAATATTTAATAAAAATATTGTATAAAATCTTTTTGCAGTGAAATCTTTTTTGTATATTTTAAGTAAAGATTTCACATGGGATCAGGGTTACAGATCTCATAAATCTGAATTTCCCCTGGAGGCTCTAGAATGATCTAGAGGAAACCTCCCAACGCGGCGACGATGTTCTTGACGAGTTTCACTGATGACGACA
This sequence comes from Viscum album, assembly GCA_963277665.1. Taxonomy (NCBI): domain Eukaryota; kingdom Viridiplantae; phylum Streptophyta; class Magnoliopsida; order Santalales; family Viscaceae; genus Viscum; species Viscum album. Next base: position 548,040,723 of record OY728135.1, read on the forward strand.
ACGCGGAGACCAGATCTCTCCCAACGAATGTCACAGATCTAGGAAGGGCATTTGATCTCTTTGTGATTTCTTTCTCGTTCTTGATGTCCACGATGGACATAGACCAATCAACAAACAGATTGGCCTACGGATTGATCGTTATGCAGGATGGGTTATCTATGGGATATTTTGGGGATTTATTCTTGAAGGTTATTTTAGTTTTGATTAGCCTTCTAATGGTGACGAACCAAGATCGACACGAACATCGATTGAGGTTCGTTCCTCTCAGTTTGTTGTGTCTTTCTTCCCGGATTTCTTGCATTCTTCATGTGCTTTCTATGAGTTATTCATGGAGGTATAAACGATGGATCATTGTGCATATGTTGTGTGATGCAACGATCCCTAACTGATGATCTGGCATTAGAACAACCCCTTGGAGGTGCGATGACGGTGGCGATGGATGGATCGAAGCGGATCGAAAGATATCGTTCTTCGAACTATTTCCTCATGGGTGACCTAAATTGGATTTCGGAGCCGATCGATGGTCTGGAACCCATGGATTCAGCATCACGAAGACGAGGCAACCTGAGATCTCAAGTTTCACGGCAAACGCATGTTAAATTGTGAATATAAAGGTTTGGTCGACGCACGAGGAAGAAGGGAGCACTCTGGAAATTTCCCGACTACACGGCATGTAGTATGGGCTACACAGCGTGTGTTCGTCGGCGGGCCACCTGGCGTGTACTCCAGGAGTACACGGGAATGGGTTGGGTACATGGAAAAGGATACGTCGTGTATACCCTTCCCCAGCCAAACCTGGCCAGATACACAGGATACCCCGTGTACTAGTACACGGGTATGGGGACATGGAAATAGACCGTATACAGTCACATGGCCAGCATACACAGGGCGAAAACCAGGTTCTTGGACATGGCATGTGATCTTTTTACATGCCATGTAGTCTAGTTTTACACACATTGACTGGAGACACTGGTCATTTACACGGGAAGTACCCGGAGTCAAGGAACATGGAGGGTGATCCTACTACACGTCTTGTAACCTGATTTACATGACTTGAGCCATTTTTCTTCTGTGACTTGGGTTATATTCCTTAGGGTTTATACCCTTGGTCTTTCCCCTGAAGGTTTTGGGTATCATTTACTACGTATTAGAGTATGATCCCTTCAGCTGGACTTCCTGAATAGAGTTGTCAGAATCCCCTATGAGAGACTTAGAGCCAGATCCTCTATTCTTTCCTTGTACCCTAGGTAGAGTTCTTGGTATCGACATGACCTACCTTACCTAAGAGCCAATATTCTTTTTAGCAGATTAGTTCAGACTGGGTTTTTTGGAATCATCCCATAGCTATTAGTTGTGATCCTCATCAGCTCATCGTATTATTAAGTACTTATGGAGTGAGTTCTCCTGGAACGAGTACTTCGTACCTATCTCTTCAGACCTAGGAGTGTGTTCTCCATGTGACATTCTTAGTGGAATCTTCGAGCTAGAACATAGTGGTGGTGTTGCGATAGTCGATCACTTATGTGTATATCTGGATATTATTATTATTATTATATGTTTTGTAAACATATACTGTGTAAAGATGACTATATCATTTTTTTGTGGTATTTCCATTGTTTTATTACTTTGTGGTTTTCGAGGTGTACTACTGGGTATTTTTATACTCACCCCTGCACAGGCTTTGCCCGCACATGTCGTGTCTTGTGCAGACGAGTGAGCCTTTGAGTGGATTCTAGGTGGACCAGGACCGGATGGTGCTCAATGAGATCAGGCAGGCCGAGGTGTGTTTCTACGGCTACAGATTGTAGTCCCAGTACTTTTCATTACATGTTGTTCATTGTTGCAGAATTTCTTTTGGTGGGATTTTACTTCTGGCCCAAGTTTTTACATTACTGTACTTTACATTAATGTCATACTCAGTTGGTCGGGATTTTAGTGTATTCATGCATTTCCATTTTCAGTAGTTTTTACATTTCAGCTTTTTGGGCTTGGAGATGTGTGTGTGTGTGTGTGTAAAGGTTTATAGGCAATGACTCCCATATTAGTGACATGCCTACTCAGTGCTAGTCACCAGCCCCTGGCCTATTAGAGGCGGGCTTGGGGAGTTGCGACACAGGCCCCACTGGGACAGGTCGTGACAGAGTGGTATCAAAGGTGGTCGGTTCTACCATAGGACCGAGAGCCTTTGACTCAGTTTTGGGAAATAGTGTTAAGAGTTTTGAGTTTAGTTTTCAGGCCAGGGACCCTAGTGTATGTATGGGTGGTCGACGTATCCATACAACAGGACTCTGTTAACATGCTTTTTGACTCGGAACATGAGAACACTAGTTGCAGGGGAAAATAATGGTACATGAATCATATAATAATGGGTTGTGGTTTCCATGTCCTTCTTGAGTAAGATCTACAGATATGCTCACTGACTGTGATACATCTTGTTTCTTTACAAGATGCCTCTATGACGTGCACCTGCTAGGATCCAGTAGCTCGATCTCGAGGATGACCCCCTCAGTGATGAAGCTTCGATACATGGACCAGATCCCCCCAGTTTTACCTTCGAGTGGTGTGCCAGTTATTCCACCACCTGTAGAGCAGTTTTTATTTCCTGATGTACCAGTATAGGAGGAGCTCAGGTTGAGCGCACTCCACGAGTTTCAGAGATAGAGACCCCTCATGTTTTGAGGTGAACCTGACCCTCAGGTAGTAGAGGACTGGCTTGAGGCAGTGTCTAGAGTCTTTTGTTTGGTCAGGACACTAGCAAACCAGATTGTGATCTCAACAGTGAGCCTTCTACAGGGATCAGTAGGGCGATGGTGGAGTTTGGATATCAAGACTCACGATGAGGCGTCTCTTGAAAGATCGGAGTTTGATCATCTCTTCAGAGAAGAGTTCTCACCAGTTACCTTGAGAGTAGTACGTATAAAAGAGCTTCTTCAACTCCATCAGGGAACTATAACGGTGGATGACTATTCATTGACGTTTACTGACCTCTCACAGTACTTGATGGATATGGTCAGGGATCAGTACTTCATATCTCGGACTTTTGAGTGGGGCTTGTGCAGAGACATCAAAGCTAGATTCATCTATATGAGCATTCCAACTTATGTTGGGGTTCTCGAGCGAGCTTTTGTGATCGAGAGCTTCTTAGCAGAGTAGAGAGAGCCAGCAGTTGTCAGTAGTGAGTGAGCTAGAGCAGAGACCTCGGCAGTAGGGAACCAACGTCCAGGACCCAGGCATGGGAGATGTTTTCAGAGGAGATCTCAGGACATAGGATCTTCTGTACAGGGTTCGCAGGGCGCATCCATCCAGTCTCAAGAGATGCGATGCTACTCATGTGATAGTAGGGGAAATATCGCTCTAGATTGTCTGACCCATCGTACTACTAACATGGGATCAGTGGATGGACCACTGAGGCAGAGGAAAAGTGTAGAGAAGACAGATCTGCGGGGAGGAGGATATGGTAGAGGAGTTGGGAGAGCAGCTGGAGGTGGTCGATGTTTTGACCCATTACAACCCCCACCCCCATGAGGTCCACTGTAGGTTCGGAGGGCTGGTGGACAGAGGTAGGGAGAGCTGCAGGCAGCAGAGTCTTATGACCCAGGTACTCTCGGAATTATTATAGGTAGAATCTATGTATTTTCTTCTTTGTATGCCTTACTGATAGAAACTAGTGCTAGTCATTCTTTTCTTGCGGCTAATCATGTTCGAGACCTTGAAATTCCAGTTGAGCCATTAAATAAACCCTTACACTTAGAAACACCTACTGGAGAAGATTCAGATATCAGACACCTTTGCAAACAGTGTGACCTGACCCTTGGAGGCGAGAGTTTCGGTTGGAACCTCTTGGTGGTAGCGTCGAGGCCTTGCGAAGTCATTCTTGGTATGTATTTTCTATGCATAGTTCATTCCCAGATTGATTGTTTTAGGCGAAGGGTTTGGTGTGTCCACAGTGATGGAACGAGGTTCTCCTTCATCAGTAAAAAAGAGACCCAGGATGTACTGGATGGACTCGTGCGTAGAAAGGTACAGCCGATTTCACATCAGTTGGCTAGCCTATCCCTTGGCATAGTAGATGTTATCAGTTTCCAATTTCTAGCAGTAGTGGATAAGTACGATCTCATCATTCCAGAGGATGTCCCCAGACTACATCCCCATCAAGAGATAGATTTATACATTTAGTTGCATCTTGGGATGACACTGATATCAGCATCAGCATATCAGATGGCTCCTGCAGAGCTTCGTGATCTAAGAGTGCAGCTAGAAGACTTGCAGAGGAAGGTCTTCGTGAGACCCAGTGCTTCACCACAGTTTTCCCCAATGTTGTTTTCCAGGAAGATATATGGGAGATTAAGGTTTTGTGTGGATTACCGGTGCTTAAATCAGGTGACCGTGAAGAAACTTTATCCACTACCCAGGATTGATGACGTCTTCGACCAGTTAAGAGGGTTATGATGGTTCTCGAAGGTTAATCTATGCTCAGGCTATCACCAGTTGCATGTACGGGATGAGGATATACCAAAGACGGCTTTCAGATGTTGCTACGGTCACTATGAGTACTTGGTGATGCCCTTCGGTGTGACAAACCCCCCAGCACTATTTATGGGACTCATGAATTGGATCATTCATCCCTATCTATATCGGTTCATAGTGGTCTTTATTGACAATATCATTGTGTACTCTACATCTGAGGAGGTGCACACGAGGCAGTTAAAGATGGTTTTGGACACACTCCGAGAGCACCAGTTGTAAGGGATACTCTAGAAGTCACAATTCTAGCTACAGGTGGTCCACTTTCTAGAACACGTTATCTCAGCAGATGGTGTGGCAGTGGACCCATCCATGGTAGAGGCAGTGTTAGCGTGGGAGACACCCCAGAGGGTGATGGAGATGAGATTTTTTCTTGGGTTGGAAGGCTACTATCGGAAATTCATTCCTGATTTTTCTAGTATTTTAGCAGCCATGACAGCTTTGAACCGAAAGGGGCAGCCTTTCGTGTGGACCGATAGATTCCAGTAGGCTTTTCAGCAGTTTAGATAGAGTCTAATGAGCACCCCGACCATGAGACTACTAGAAGATGATGTCGAGTACGCAGTGTTCTGCGATGCCTCAGGAACTGGGCTTGGTTGTGTCCTAATGCAGAGGCAAGTGGTGATTTGCTATGGATTACGTTAGTTGAGGCCACACAAGTAGAACTACGCGACCCATGATCTTGAGTTGGCAGCAGTAGTCAATGCATTGAAGATGTGGAGGCACTACCTGATGGTCGAGTGGTTTCTCATCTACTCTGATCACAAGTGTCTCAGATATATATTTTCTTAGAAGGATCTGAATTTGAGACAGAGGTGGTGGCTTGAGTTCCTCTAGGATTAAGACTTTGAGATTGTTTATACTCTTTAGAAGGGGAATGTTGTGGTAGATGCCCTCATCCTGAAATCCAGTTCGCAGTTGCTAGATGAGGAGACGAGGCAGTTGGCCTCTTTACAGTAATCCTTCATGGATAGAGATGAGAGATCTTACCTTCAATCAATGGTTGTTACCCATCCACTCTTACAGTGTGTCAGGGAAGCACAGCTCGAGGATGCTAGCTGTGAGACTGTACGTGTTCAGATATCTGCAGGTGATGCTGCTGATGGATATTCAAAAGGTGGGATGCACGTTGTTCTTTTCAAAGGGTGCACAATTGTACCAGTGAAGTTGTGGGAGAAGGTTCTGAGGTAGTTCTATACATCTGCTTTGGAAGTGCATTCAGGCGTGGAAAAGATGTACCAGGACCTCCGATGACAGTTCTGGGGGCTAGGAATAAAGAAGAGTGTGACAGAGTTTGTTTCTCGGTGCCTTACTTGTCAGCAAGTAATGAATGATCACCAAGTTCCAACAGGTTTGACTCATCTCCTTGAGGTGCTAGAGTGGAAGTGGTATGGGATATCCATGGACTTATTGACAGGTTTACCACGTACGTCCAGGGGACACGATTCCATCTGGGTGATCGTTGACTGACACACCAAGTTGGCCCATTTCCTAGCCATACAGGAGCAGAGTTCCTTAGAGATCTTGGGATGACTCTACGTGCAGGATATAGTTCGACATCATGGAGTTACATTAACGATATTATCTGATCATGATGCTCATTTCACCTTCTGTTTGTGGAAGGGATTGTAGGAAGATTTTGGGACTCAGTTACACTTGAGCAGAACATTTCATCCTCAGACTGATGGACAGATAGAGTGAACCATCCATGTTCTGGAGGATATTCTACAAGCTTGCATACCTAACTTTGGTCGTAGCTGGGAGGATAACCTACCACTGGTTGAATTTGATTATAACAACATTTATCATTCAACTATTGGTATGGCACCATTTGAGGCTTTGTACGGGAGACATTGCAGGTCACCACTTTGTTGGAATGACCCAGGAGAGTCAGCAAACATTGTCCCAGTGATGGTGCGAGCTACTACAGAGAATGTGCAAGTCATATAGAAGCAGATGAAGACTGCACAGAGTCGGCAAAAGTCTTATGCCGATAGGAGACAGGCCCTTGGAGTTCGAGGAGGGAGACCATGTGTTCCTTAAGGTGTCACCTCGACGGGGATTGTGAAGATTTGGTCGAGGCTGAAAGCAATCTATAAGGTTCATTATCCCTTTTCAGATTCAAAGTAGAATTGGCGAGGTGGCGTAAATCTTGGATCTACCTCCTCAGATGGACCAAGTACATAACATCTTCCATGTTTCGATGCTACGGAGGTACGTACATGATCCATCTCACGTTATCAACTGGGGCGAGCTATACATTGATGATGGAGCGACCTTTGCTGAGTACCCAGTAGAGATTGAGGATCAGAAGAAGAATATCTTTCGTAGGAAAGCTATACCCTTGTTGTGTGTCCGATGGCAGCATGGGAATCTCTAGGAGAGCATGTGGGAGCGGAGGTTCAGATCCGTTCATAGTACCCACATCGTTTTTAGTACCCTTTGTTTTGGCTTTTCGAGGATGTAAATCCCTAAAGTGGGGAGGATGTAATGTCTCTGACTTTTCTGTATATTATTTCAGTATTATATGTGAATTATTTCATGACCAGGCTTTGAGACGATGTGCGGTTTTGAGGCCCGGTGAGCCCGGAACAAATTTTTGAATTTAATTAAATAATTAAATTATGTGCGCGTATGGTTTTCTTGGAAAAGTGGAATAACTCCTGAATCGGTGATCAGATCAGAAATTTGAGCGAACCGTTGTGTTCAGATCCGTGAGTTTACATTAGGCGAGGCCTAAAATTGGCGGGTGTAGGTTGGTGGTTAAATCTAGTTTTTGGATGTAACCGTAATAAAATATTTAATAAAAATATTTTATAAAATCTTTCTACAATGAAATATTTTTTTAATCTTTTAAATAAATATTTCATAGGGGATCAGGGTAATAGATCTCATAACCTTTAATTTCCCCTAGAGGCTCTGGAATGCTCTGGAGGAAACCTCCAAATGCGGTGATGATGTTCTTGACAAGTTTCACCAGTGACGACGACGCGGCAACCGGATCTTCCCCAACAGACACCAAAGATCCAGGTATGGTGTTTGATCTCTTTGTGATTTATTTCCAATTTTTGATTTCCATGATAGACACAGACCAATCAATGAGAAGATTGGCATGCAGATTGATCATTATGCGGGATGGGTTATCTGTGGGTTCTTTTGGGGTTGATTCTTGAAGATTATTTTGGTTTTGTTTATCCTTCTAACGGTGATGAACCAAGATCGACATGAACATTGATCGAGGTTCGTTCATCTCAATTTTCTATCACTTTCTTCCCTGATTTCTAACGTTCTTCATGTGTGTTATATGAATTCTTCATGGATTTGCGAATGATGGATCGTTTTGCATCTGTTTTGTGATGCAATGATCCCAAACTGAAGATCTGGCATCTGGACAACCCCACGGAGGTGCGATGGCAGAGGCTATGGATTGATTGAAGTGTATTGGAAGATATCATTATTCGAACGATTCCTCCATGGATGACTGGAATCGGATTTCAGAGCCGATCAGAGGTCCGAAACCCACAGATTTAGCATCTTGACGAGGAGACGACCTGAGATCTCGAGTTTCACGACAAACGGATAACAGGTCGCGAATTTGTAGGATCGGCCGAGGCGTGAGGAAGAAGGCAACAATCTGGAAATCTCCCGACTACCCGGCGTGTGTTTATCGGCGGGCCACCTATCATGTACTCTGGGAGTACATGGACACAGGTTGGGTTTACGGCCAAGGACACGGCGTATATACCCTTCCTCGGCTAGACCCAGCTAGATACATGGGATACCTCATGTACTAGCACACGGGAAGGGCGACACGGACAGAGGCCGTGTACAGGCACATGGCCAGCATACATGGGGAAACCCCGGGTGCTTGGACATGGTGTTTGATCTCTCTACACGCTGTGTAGTCCAGTTTTACACACCTGGAATACAGACATGGGACGTTTAGACGTGTAGTACCCGCATTCAAGGAACACAACGTGTGATCGTACTACACGTCGTGTAACCAGTTTTACATGGCTTGAGCCATTTGTCATCTGTGACATGGGCAATCATCCTTAGGGTTCTTACCCTTTGTCTTTCCCTTGAATGTTTCTGGTATCATTTCCTATGTACAGGACATTGATCCCATCAGCATGACTTCCTGAATAGTGTTTTTGGAATCCCCTCAGAGATACTTAGATCCAGATCCTCTATTACTTCCTAGAAACCTAGAGAATGTTCTTGGTATTGACATGACTTACCTTACCTGGGCGTTGATCCTCTACATAGAGGATTCGTTCAAATTGAGTTTTTGGAATCACCCCATATCTATTGGTTGTGGTCCGTATTTGAGCATCGTATTCTTAAGTAATTGTGGAGTGAGTTCTCCCAGAACGAGTACTTCATATCTCTCTCTTCAGACCTAGGAGTGTGTTCTCCCTGCGATGTGCTTAGTGGAATCTTCAACCTGGATCATAGTGGTGGTTTTGTGATAGTCGATCAAATATGAGTATATCTGGATATTCTTGTTATATGTTTTGTAAACATATACTGTGCAGAGATGACTGTATCATTCAATTGTGGTATTTCCTTTGTTGTATTCCTTTGTGGTTTTTGGGGTGTCCTACTGGGTATTGTTATACGTACGGTATTTGCCCGCACGTGTTGTGTCTTGTGCAGACGAGTGAGCCTTTGACCGGATTCTAGGTGGACCAGGACCAGACAGTGCTCAGTGAGATCAGGCAGGCCGAGGTGTGTTCCTTCGACCACATATTTCAGTCCCAGTACTTTTCCTAGAGGTTGGACTTTGTTGCAGGCATTCTTTTGGTGGTCTTATACTTCTGGCCCTGGATTTTACATTACTATACTTTAAATTTTTATCTTACTCTTTTGGTTGGGATTTTAGTGTATGAATGAATTTCCATTTTCAGTAGTTTTTACTCTTCATCTTTGTCGGCTTGGAGATGTGTGTGTGTGTGTGTGTAAAGGTTTATAGGAAATGCATCCCATATTAGTGGCATGCCTACTCGGTGCTAGTCACCATCCCCTGGCCTATTAGAGGCGGGCTTGGGGAGTTGCGGCACGGGCCCCACTGGGACGGGTCGTGACAAACATGATGTTTGATATTGGGGTTAGAAAGTGGAAAAGTAGTGGGGATGTGGTTTTAGGAACCTATTATGATATTATCTTATTATACATGGATGTGATACTTGATGAGCAAGACTTGCTGAGGCTGGGAATGGGTAGATGACATAATAGGCACATAATGGTTCTTCTCTTTACTCATTGGAACATTAGTACTCTTTTATCAAATTTTTATAAGATTTATAGAGGATGATTTTACTATGTATACTTGTTATTATCTTGCCTATGTATCTTCAAGGTGATCATGAGGGTTTTGGTGATCGATATGGATGAGACAAGCTTATTGCTAGATTTATTGTTGGAGCTCCTACATAAGATCCATTTTTACTTTTTTCTTGATATGTATTTTACATGACAAGAATTATTGTATTCATTTTTATATATCTTAATTTATTTTATATGAAATGGTTTTGATCAATGTTTCTCCTATTATATATTTTCATTAATATTTGATATTAGGGAAATGGATACCATTGTGTGTTTATACCTTTCTTGATAGTCATCAGCTGAGGATCTATTAGAGGTTGAATTCAGGGGTCCCTCCTCTTCATTATTTTACTAGGAGGGGTACAAGTGGAGTGGGTTCATTACATGACATCCTAGATGTTCCTCCACTTAATAAATCACAGATAGATTGTTGTATCTCTCGTTCCCCTCGTTGTTTGATTTTCATGATCACAGTCACCTTATTATTTGTCTAAATTTGTTTTAAGTGTTTTTGAATGATAGGCACAAGGTTTCCAAGGAGTTGGCCCAAGAATGGACAAGAAGTGGACTGAAATTCAGTCCACCGGCCAACCGGTGTGATAGCACCGGCCAGCCGGTGGACCTGGCAGAGGCATTGCCCACTGCCAGGTTCCACCAGTCAGCCGGTGGCTCTGTCACCGGCCAGCCGGTGGCAACCTGATTCAATAGTGAGACCTACTGTCTCACCACCGGCCAGCCAGTGGCCTTGCACCGGCCAGCCGGTAGCCCAATCAAACTAGCCGTTTGCTTTGACCAGTCAACCTTTTTTTGGTCTCCAACGGCTCCGAAGACCTCTCCAACGGCTCCGAAGGCCCCCAATGGGTTCCATGCCTATAAATAAAGGCCAAGGAAGCCCCGGACACCAACCGGATCATATACCAAGCGCTCGGACACATTATTGAACATTCGGCGAACCTCCGGCGCTCCACCTTCAAGGATCCTCAAGTGCTCCAACCAATTTCCAATCCAAGGAGCACCTCAAGAAGCTTGGGAGAGCACGCTACATCAACTCCATCATACTTTGGCGCCCAAGGCTTCTCCAATTACAGGTTTTATTGTTTTATTTATTTTGAGCTTAAAATTGGGTTTGTGCCTACAGACCCCAAACTTTTCTCATCCCCTCTTTCTTTTGGGTTTCACATCACCACTAAGGTGTGAAGAGGTTGTCAAGATTTCCTTTAAATAGCTTGAGACATAGGTGAGCTATCCTTCACCTGTAAGAAGGATAGTGGGTTCTTACTAAACCATTAAAAGTAAGTGGGTTCTTGCTCAACCAACAAAAGCAAGCTGTAATAGGTCCTAGTGCTACCTCAAAGCCTAGTGGGTTTCTTGCTAAAACCATTGAAAAGCAAGCGGTAGGAATCTCTCAACGGTTGAGTTGGGAGCGGAGACGTAGGCCGGGTTTTGGCCGAACCCCGTTATCAATTTCTTGTGTGATTGCCTCTTTTTTTCCGCTGCACATACTTTGATTTTTAATTTGTTAATTAATTTTTTAAAAGGCAATTCACCCCCCCTCTTGCCATCATCAATTGTTTTCTCCACCTAACAATTGGTATCAGAGGGGTAATTTGAGTGATACCTTAACCGGTTTCAAATTAAAGATCCTATTTTTTGATGGCTTCTACCGCTTCTTCCTCTCAATCTCCCGAAGGACATTCTTTGGATCGTGCTCCATTCTTTGATGGAGCCGATTATACTTTTTGGAAAACCCGCATGACCACTTTTTTAAAAAGTATTGGTTATCCAATTTATAGAATTGTTATGCATGGTTTTATGCTCTCTTCTCCCGATGAGTCTAAATGGAACCCCAATGACATTGCTTATTTTGAGCTTGATGGCAAAGCCATGAACGCTCTTCATTGTGGTCTTGACCGAAATGTATTTAATTGTATTTCTACTTGCTCTACTTCTTTCGATCTTTGGAAATTTTTAGAACTAACCTATGAAGGTACTAGCGAGGCTCCAATGCAAGAACCTGCTCAAAAGCAAGAACCCGACGAAAAGATCAAGCCCGTTTTCCCACCTCACAAGAAAAGGGCCAAGAAGAAGAAGAAGAAGACTTTAAAGAAAACATGGAGTGATAGCTCCTCCTTCTCTTCTTTCTCCTCGAGCGACAATGGTAATAATTGCCTAATGGAAAAACATGAGGTATCTTCCTCCTCTTCCTCCTCTTCATCCTCTAGTTCTTCTAATTCATTTAATCATCTATCTTATGAAGAACTCCAACATGCTAGAGACCAATTAGAAAATGGTTTTCATTAAATTTCTTCTAAATTTGTTTCTTTGAAAAAGAATTACAAAAAACTTTCCTCCGAAAAAGAACAACTTCTTAAAGAGAAGGAGGAACTCTCCCTAAAAATCCAAAATTTCCCAAATGTTGATTCTTTGGAATCTACCATTAAAGACCTAAGGGAATCTGTAGCCAAGTTCACCCAAGGTGAACAAAATTTTTCCAAACTCTTAGGTTCTCAACGAGTATCTAGAACCACCAATGGACTTCGCTATACCAATGTAGCTTCCTCCTCCCATGCACCCACTGTTTTTGTAAGGGGGAGCTCTAGTTTTAAATTTTGTAATTATTGTAAAAAACCCGGGCACCTCATTTATGAGTGTGATTGCAAAAATGCCCGGTACGGTCAACCCAAATCTATTTTTTATTCAGACGAGTTTTATAGGAGAAGACCTGCCATGAGACAAGTATGGATTGAAAAATCCCTTCTTGCGAGTCTCTCCGGGCCAAAATTTATTTCCTTTCCCCGGTGATTCATTGTTTTTATTTAGGGGGAGTTAGGATCTTTTAAGCCTTTTTGTGTATTCAAAGTTTTCATTTCAAACTCAACACTTGGTTTCAAAACTCTCAATTCAAAATTTTCTATTGAATTTTCATTTCTAAAATTCCAACAGTTGGTATCGAATTTTTTTTTCAAAACTTTCAATTCAAACTGTTATTCATTTTTTGATTCAAAAATTTCAAAAATTTCATTTGGTTTCAAATTTCAAAATTCAATTGGTTTTTGATTCAAAACTTTCAATTCAAACTGTTATTCAAATTTTCATTTCAAAACATTTCAATTGATTTTCAAATCTCAAATCTTTTTTTTCAAATCTAACTCCCTCAATCAAGTTTTATGCCCCGTGCTATTTTGATAATCACAAAGGGGGAGAAATTTCTTGATTGATTGGGGGAGAATCCTTATGATCATGCTTAGCATTTACTTTCTTTATCCTTTAAGCATGTATTTCATTTAAGTTTTTACATTAATTGTTTTGGTGATTGTGATCATCAAAATAGGGGGAGATTGTTGTATCTCTCGTTCCCCTCGTTGTTTGATTTTCATTATCACAATCACCTTATTATTTGTCTAACTTTGTTTTAAGTGTTTTTGAATGATAGGCACAAGGTTTCCAAGGAGTTGGCCCAAGAATGGACAAGAAGTGGACTGAAATTCAGTCCACCGGCCAACCGGTGTGATAGCACCGGCCAGCCGGTGGACCTGGCAGAGGCATTGCCCACTGCCAGGTTCCACCGGTCAGCCGGTGGCTCTGTCACCGGCCAGCCAGTGGCAACCTGATTCAATAGTGAGACCTACTGTCTCACCACCGGCCAGCCGGTGGCCTTGCACCGGCCAGCCGGTAGCCCAGTCAAACTAGTCGTTGGCTTTGACCAGTCAACCTTCTTTTGGCCTCCAACGGCTCCGAAGACCTCTCCAACGGCTCCGAAGGCCCCCAATGGGTTCCATGCCTATAAATAAAGGCCAAGGAAGCCCCAGACACCAACCAGATCATATACCAAGCGCTCGGACACATTATTGAACATTCGGCGAACCTCCGGCGCTCCACCTTCAAGGATCCTCAAGTGCTCCAACCAATTTCCAATCCAAGGAGCACCTCAAGAAGCTTGGGAGAGCACGCTACATCAACTCCATAATACTTTGGCGCCCAAGGCTTCTCCAATTACGGGTTTTATTGTTTTATTTATTTTGAGCTTAAAATTGGGTTTGTGCCTACAAACCCCAAACTTTTCTCATCCCCTCTTTATTTTGGGTTTCACATCACCACTAAGGTGTGAAGAGGTTGTCAAGCTTTCCTTTAAATAGCTTGAGACATAGGTGAGCTATCCTTCACCTGTAAGAAGGATAGTGGGTTCTTACTAAACCATTAAAAGTAAGTGGGTTCTTGCTCAACCAACAAAAGCAAGCTGTAATAGGTCCTAGTGCTACCTCAAAGCCTAGTGGGTTTCTTGCTAAAACCATTGAAAAGCAAGCGGTAGGAATCTCTCAACGGTTGAGTTGGGAGCGGAGACGTAGGACAGGTTTTGGCCGAACTCCGTTATCAATTTCTTGTGTGATTGCCTCTTTTTTTCCGCTGCACATACTTTGATTTTTAATTTGTTAATTAATTTTTTAAAAGGCAATTCACCCCCCCTCTTGCCATCATCCCTTGATTTCTTCCGATCCAACATAGATGAGTAAAAAACAAGCAGGGATACTATAGATTATGAAGATTACCCTCTAATTCATTAGACACCACCACTTGAAAGAGGTCTATATACTTGATATGGGCATGACATTCACACTAATTAATGTGGGATAGTCCCCCATTTGAGGATTGGATGAAATCTATTATAATAATAATTTTTTATACGATCTATGACTTAAAATAATTTGACATATCATTGATTGTCCTATATTATTAATAATTTTATTATTATTATATAAACATTATTGAACTAATTATATGTTAAAAATATAATTTAGTTCAAAGAACATAAATAAAATAATGAAATTATAATTCATAGTATTAATTTATATTCATTAAATTTCATTAATACTATAATTCTTTATTACTAACCATTAATTTATATAGAACATTTTTAATAATTGTAATTAAAATTTTATTTTTATAAATACTATAATGAATTTTGAAATTTGGTTATTTTAACATGTGTTATATTTTATAATATGTTTCTTCTTTTATGAAAGAAATGTATTTAATCATTCAACACATTTAAAAAATTGAAATTATGATGAAGATTAAACAAGTTTTAGACCCATACCTACAAATTTTAGATTCCTACATCAATTTCCATAATTTTTATAAAATAAATCCATTTATAAAATCATGAAAATAACTAAATGATCATTACAGTAGAATACATAAGGGAAGTTGTTGTCCTAATGAATAGATTATTCGGTGATATGGGGTTTTTCACCAGTGGGTTCGATAAATAATCTAGGTACACATCATTCTAAACCCATTTAATGGAATAATTGAAAAAAATAGTTGTTGATATATTGAGTGAAGAAATGAAGATAATGGTTATTTGATATAAAAGAAAATAAATGGATCTTGGATAAAACCCTATTTCATGTAATATAAAAATATATAATAGAGTAACCCTGAGATATTCATTCTAATTAATAAACATATAGTATTTAATATCATGTTATAAATTGAATAACTAAAGTGAAGTTGGTTGGTAAAAAATAATGCATGGAAAATTATAAAGAAAATATAAAAAAATATCCCAACAAACAAGTATCCTATAAATAAAATAAAAAAATAAAATAAAAATTAACTAATAATACATAAATAAATATTATAATTAAAACTATTTCTATATCATAATAGAAAAAAATATAATCAACATAAAATATATATAACCATCATTTACCAATGTAGTCTTTTGAGAACATGACATTAATGTTTTATAGAGTACCTCTCTTACCTATTTAATGTAAAATAATATAAAAAATAAAAATACCTTAACAAAACAAGTCGTCAACCACATATCAATGAAATTAACATAATGAATATTTAATATACATTACCATTATATCCCTATAATATATAATAGTGACAAGAGATTTCAGAAAATTGAAAGAACTTATTCAACTATTAAACAACCACTTCCCTTGAATTTACATCAATCCATTTCAAACACATAAAAATATTTAACAAGTCCAACATAGGTAAAAATGCTCCATATTAAGAGATAAGTCATTATAATTATATGTTATAGAATGTTAAACTACAGGATGAAATTAAAAATTCACTCCCAATCGACCATGGCTGCCTTACCCTAAATCCCTTAAGGAGTCTCAATCTCCACGCTTGTGTCTCGAATCATTGTGAGCATTCGAAATTGTCTCAACCAAAAAAAATCGATCAAGTACAGTGGAGGTCTGAAAGAATATTTCTTCCTTTAATGGTTTCACAATAGTTTTGTTTTTCTTTATTGAGGAATGGGGTTTAACTATGAATCGTTAAGCAAGGGTCCATTGCTCATGTATCTTCCTCGAATGCTGTCATTTTTGAGAACCTCAACTTATGTAATAATTCAATGAATTATCACATTTTTTTATCAATGGGAATGAAACCTTGGAAGGTATTATATATATTTTTATGTCTTTCTTCTATTTGGGGTGGTAAATATTTCAAATGTGTTTCATTAGGATGTGGATATTTTTCATTTATTTTTCCCATTTGATGAATTTAAAGGCCGTGATTGGGGAGTTTGCTCTCTTAATCTCAAAATAGATACTTTGGGGAATCATGAATGAAATTTCAAATTTACCCTTAAGGATTTTATGGACACATGTGCACAAGTTTTCTTTAAAATCTATGGTCTTAATTGGGTGTTATAGCATCCAGAGATTCTGTTTGAAATCACTTCTACAATATGAATTCCAGTTAGATTATACAGTACTATATAGATGGTTAGTTATGAATACTTTTCTTGAATTTTAGTTGAGGGTTACCTATGTTTAATTTTAATTGATAGAGTGATTTTATCAACACTAAATTATGAGATAAATATTTGATTTTAATTTAATTGAACTCCACCTTTTGCGATGTTTTATATATTATTGGATAGGAAAAATATTCTTGTTTGAGGGACCTTATCTATTCTATTTGTAATAATAGGGGTCATGATAGTCAACAATGCCACAATAACGTTTTCATGCAACTAATCAGACTAAATATTTTATTTCAAATGGGAACACATCTTCTACTAAGCTCTCAACCATGTTTAAGTGTTGAACCCTATTAATTCACAGGAATCATGTCTATTGATTAAAAGTTTTAAATTCAATTTCCCTATAAAATATGGTTGTTCAAAATTATTGTATCCTAGACTATTCTCTACTCGTAAAGTTACACCAAATCATGTTTATGAGGTTAAATATTGTTCCCAATCCTCAAAAGTTGTGGTTGAGGAAACTCATTTGATTGTAAATGGATTCAAATTTAAGGATTCCATATCTAGAGAAATTTCTATGAAATATGTGAAGGACCCCATAACACCCTTAGAAGAAAGGGGTGAATCAGGGTGCCAACATTTTCTTTTAACCTGATGGAAATTTTTCCCACATATGTCAGAACTTGTAAAACATGTCAGAATAGTAAGTGCAAAAAACCAACAATCACATGAAAGGAAATGACACAGTGATTTTACATGGTTCACCACTAAGGGATAAGAAAAAAAAATATTATGCCAACAGTGTGTCAGTCATACAGAAAACCACATATCATTACATGTTTTGGATTAAAAGAGTTTATCACAGTCACTTTGTGCTAGGTGCACTACCTTTACAAGGTTTTAGGTATATCACACTGACTCCCTCAGATCACTTCCACTGAATCCCTTTCTCAATGCATTAGAAGAATATTCACTCAGTTTATTGATTTTAAGGTTGATTCAATTGCATAACATCAAAAAATTCATCCTCTACAATAAATGGATGATCTTTTGATGTCCCATTTTCTTCCACAGATGTATATCAATTTCCCCCCACACTGGTAGGTTATAAAAAATACACTTGAAAACTAATTTGGTCACTTTATAGGATCCCTCGAGTGTTCCTTGTACCACATTGCCTCCTCCATGTACTGAGTAGTAGGTATGGTTCATGGAAAGCCTATCTATGAACCATCATTGTGTTCCATCTCTTCAAACTACCTCTATGTACCGCATCCACGTTCGGCATCCGTGTACTGACTTTTTATAATGCCTCTAAAAAATAACTTCCAAAAATTTCCTTTTCTTCGCATACTTCCCTACTTTGTCGCATACTATAATAGCTTCCTCTATGAACTGCGCTCTCTTTTGCAAGCTATTATCCCTTACACTGATCATTCTCTCCATCTAACATCTTCTCCTCTACTAAACACTTCTGACATCATCATATTTCTTCATCATTTTTTATCCTCCAATTCAGGGTATTAATGAAGGGGATTACTGCTCATTATGTTGGAAAAATGGGATCCAAATAATCAGATAATCTAGGATTTACCAAATCATTGATTTGGTAAATCCTTCATCACATGACGCTCATATCCCATGAACTGTATCTATCCATCAAGCCTCCATCCTTCTGTGTACACACACCTTCGTCCACATACCATCTCCATGAACTGATTTCGGTTCTGTGAACCGGTCCACGTATTATTCTCTTTGTTATGTATGTGGTCTGCAAACCATTATGGGACATGGTACATGGTCCATGTCCCAGGCTATATAGTTCCAATCCTTTTCCAATTTTATTCCCTGTTCATATTGTTGTAAAATCTTGTGAATGAATTCTATATTTTGAGTCCCAAAAATTTTGAAAATAGTGGGAAACTTTTCCACCTTCAATAATACTTTCAGCCATAATTTTATAACCACATTCCTTGCAAACACTATGGTCGTCCATGTGCAGATTGAAAACAAACCCAAACTATACTCCATTATAATCAATGAACATCCTTGGTTCCAAAAATCTCACACTTTGGGTTTGTTGGAAATATCCAGATAAATTAAATGAAGTTTCATCCATGATAAAACCTAAATCTTCAAGAAACAACACTTCCATCACTCTAAGTCTTTGTGAGTTGTGCTCGATGTATAAAATAATATAGTGGATGTGAATTGAGTTCTCGGGATTTTCATTTCTCCCCCATAGTTTTCTTTTTGAACTTATCTATTTATCATCTTTCCTGTATCCATAAAAAGTCCTTTCTCTATTAACCATCTTTCTTGTATCAATAAAAATACAGTTCACTCCCCATTGAATTAATTCGATATCCCCCACTGGAAATAATCCCAAAGAACTAAATCATGACATGAAGAGATCAAAATCATGATCCCCTAGTATTTGACCTCTCTCATAAACCAGCATCACATCCAAAACCACATGAAAACATATAAAACATCCATGGGGAGGAAAAATTCGAAACATATTTTTGAATTAGGAGGGATTTTGACACCGAGGTTCAACAGATGATTCTCAAAAATTTCCACTACCTCTGGGTTTGTCAGAATATCAGCTACATGATCATCAATTACCACATGATCCATTTTAATCATACCTTGTTCAGATTTTTTCTTGAACAAGTGATATTAGATTTTAATATGTTTTGTATGAGGATTTTGAACATGATTCTTTGTAAGATCAATCGTGCTCTTCTTATCATAGTAAATCACTATTGATTGTCTCACCTCATCACCAATGTCAGTTAGTTTCTACCTCATTCGAAATAGTTGAGTGGAAGATTTTTTTGCCGAGATATATTTAGCTTCATCAGTACTTAGAGAAGTACATTCTTGTTTCTTACTCTGCCAGCCCACACATTTCATCCCAATATAGAATGCTTCAACACTGGTGGAATTTCTGTCCACTACATATCCATCCTAGTCAATATCTAAAAATGTTGATATCTCACCATCACTTCCTACAGCAAAATATAATCCATAATTGTGAGTACCTTGAATGTACCTCATGATTCTTTTCATTTCCTCCATATGTTATTATTTCAGATTACTCTAAAAGTGCACTGCTAAGCATGTTGAAAAGAAAATATCTAGTTTTGTCGATTCCAGATACTGTAGGCTTCCATTGATTCTCTAATAAATTTTCGGATCCACAAAATTCCCATATTCATTCTTTCTATGTCTCTTTCCAATTACAATTGGAGTTGAAATTGGTTTGGAAACATGCATATTAAATTTCTATAGTAGATCTCTTATATCCTTTTCTAGAGAAATTAATGTGTAATCCTTATTTCAAATCACCTATAGCTCTAAAAAGTATGCGAGTTAATCAATAATTGACATTCCAAATTTTCATTTCTTGTGATTAAAAAATTCATCAATTTATCCCTGCCTACTTCCACCAAAAATAATATAATCAATATACACCAATACCATGAATTTATCATTTTGATAATTTTTCAAATATAGATTATGATCCACTCCTCTTTTGAATTCAAGATTTTTGAGGTAGTTGAGAGTACCACACTTGTGGTTCCTGCATGAGTTCATAGGGTTATTTATTTAATATGTATACCTTCATTTCATAACATCCAAGAAGAAAATCCACCGACTGTTAAATGTAAACTTATTACTCAAGAACACTATTTAGAAAAGATATCTTGATATCCATTTGATACACCTTATATCCTCTTTTGATTTATGTGGGATGAAATAGCCTAATTTACTCCAGTCTGGCCAATAAAGAAAATTTTTCTTCAATATAAACTCTTTCAATCTATGAATATCCTTTACACACCAATCACACCTTGTTTCTTGTCACATTTCCATGTTCATCAATTTTTTTCTTGAAAATCCACATTGTAAAAATCACATTGTTATTCTTTGTTCTCTAAAATAGATCCCATTTTTCATTCTATTCAATTAGATCAAGAGATTTAATTATAGATTTAACCCATGATTCATCTTTTTCAACATTTTCAATTGAGGATGGTTCCACAACTTACAAGAATGTAGATTGTGTAGTATTTTCCATTCTTCTCGTCTGTGTGGGTGTTGTCCAGTCCCCTATGGTGTTTGACTTATCAATTCTTTCTCTTTGATTTCTTCTATGAGATTCAACAAAATTACCAACATCCGTGGTTTACTCTTCTTATTATACATTAGATTCAATATGAGGTTGTGACTTTTGAGAGTGTTTTACTCCTACCGAAACTTTTATATTTGGATCTACTATATGTTCACATTCTTATTGATTTTCTACTGCATCAGCATAATAATTCCTTGAGGCATTGTTTCTTTTATCTTCAATGATCTATACATCTATACATTCCATAATTTTTCCAAGACACTTATTGAATCATTTTTAGTCATTACTATTCAATTAATATCTGAGGAATATTCCTTCATCTTCTGTATCCCCATACATTTTTTTATTTCCATCTTTATTTCAGATAAAACATTTAATTACAAAAATGGGAAAGTGATTCAAAGAGGTATTTCTTCCCTGCCACAAATAATACGGTGCCTTGGTTTCACACATGTAAATCCTATTCAATTTTTAATATATACTGCAATTTGAATAGCCTTTTCCAATAATGGCGAGAGATATGGATCTCAATTAGCATAGTTTTATCCATACTGTTCACCTATCAATTTCGGCGCTCAACAACTCCATTTAGAAGGGGGTCTCACAGCTGCCACCTGATATGTAATTCAATTTTTCTCTATATAATTTTAATACTCAATTGTCTTATATTCTCTTCCATTATCATACTATAGAAATTTTATTGTATGTCTGGTATCATTTTCATCAATTTACTGATATGTTTTCATTCAATAAAGCACTCGTAATTTCATATGAATAACCATCATACATTATATTCTATTGTAATCAGCTATGAAATGAAAACATTACCTTTCTCAATGAGTTTTGGAAATATTTATTAGGCCATATATGTCTGTATGAATAAGATAAAGATGATTTTTTGCCCTTTTCTTCCTTGGATGATAGGAACTACAGACCAACTTCCCCTGTTTGCAAGAATCACAAGACATTTATCATTCACACTTCAGGTTGGGGATATCCATGATAATATTCTAATTGTATATCAATTCCATGTCTTTTTATTGATGTTCCCCAATTTCTGATGCCACATGTTTTTTTCTTCTTTAATGGGAATATAGAAAAAAAATTATTGTCAACCTGATACATGTTTCCCTCTATTCGGCATCCTTTCATAAGATAATTCCTTGTCCTTCCTTTTAAAGAACAACCATTCCGATTAACTTCCACATTGAGGCCTGAGTCACAGAGTTGACTCAAACATTGAAGATTGTTATGTAGTCCATCCACATAAATAACTTCAATCTTCTTCATCTAGGCATTATCCAGTTTAGTATTTCCAATTACATTGATCTTAATAGCTCCATCATTACCGAACCTGACTTTTCCATTGAAAATTTTCATGATATTCATTAATTGTTCTGAATTTACCATCATATAAAATGAACATCCACTATCAATAATCTTAGTGATGTTATTTTCGGAAGCTTTGAGATATACTTCTGCAAAGTTAGATTTATCAATTTTCCGATTTTCTTTCCATGAGATATTAGATTGAGTGTAGGACACTGTTTTCCATTCAATTAATTATCCCATGTAATTAGGTTCTATAAATTTTTACTCATCCATTAATGGAGAAAACATTTTTGAAATATCCACACAGTTTGGCTGCCAAGAATTGACCTTCCTCTGAGTGTTTTATGAATTTCTCAAATCATTCCTCTTCCTACAATGTACTTCTATATGGTCAAAGGTAGAAAAATGTAAACAGTGTCCATAGAAACTATTTATTCTATAATATTTTTTATATTAATTTGTTCTCTATTATTGAACTCCAATCTCTTCCCCATTCAGATATCTCTTTGAATCTTTGCAAATATGACATGGTATGACCCAGATATCCACATAACTGACTCTTTATGAGAGAAAATGTCCTCTCACTTCTATTTCTCCTTATGATTTCTTCCTCATGAAATTTTTTTGACTACCTATAATTTGTGAAATCTTGAGGATATTATTATTTTCTTCATTATGTTTGATTTAAGGGTCTCTTTTTCATTACTTTTTGTGGCTTCGCAGCAAGATTAACTTTCATCCTGCCTTTATTCTAGTACACTTTATCTGTTGCATTTGATTTTTTGGCATCACAAATGATTCCACTATTTCCCAAGAAAGTTTGTCTTTGATCATTTAAAATATTTTCAACTCTTATAGAACCACAATTATCTCTCATTGGAAACTTAACATCTGGGAATTTTCAAAATTTTATTTTATTTTTTTCTTATTTTGAATTTGATCCACTATTATGTTTACACCTAACAGTAACAACTCCTTCGAGTCCCTCAATGGTCATGGAATTTTATTCATTTATCTAGGTACGTTCATTGATGATAGTTTCCTGTTCATAAATTCTGAGTTTTAGCTCTACTCCAACATTAGTGATTTCAAGGATTGATGATTGTACTTTCACTAGTTCTTCGAGTTATTAAATTTCAGCTTCCAAATGATCAACATATTCTGATTATTCTTCCACTGTTTCTTTCAACTTATTGCATCTATTATATTTATTATAAATATTACCAAAATAATCCTTATATTTCAACATGGTATTGACATTAGTACTCATCTGATTATCTATATATTTATCTGAAAATGGTTTTGACTTTTCAATGGAAGCCATCATGGAGGCATGGTTTTTGTTATGAAATTATGGTTCTTATTCATCACAGAATTAATTATAATCATATGCCTCCACACATAAAAACTCTTCTACTCTACTTTATTTCTAGTTTTGAAGTCTCCCTTTTTAATAATCCTTTTCTGAGGATTCACAATGTTTTCAACTTATCTCTCTTCATCATCGATATTTCTTTAGCACTGACAAGAAATGTTCCCATATCTGCCGCAAAAAAAATAGGCCATAGGTAACATGTATTTAAATTTAACTATTATCTTATTGAGATTATTGGAAATGAGAGATATATTTTTTCCCATCAACAACTTCATCACCATTATCTCTTGAAATTTCCAGTTTTTCGATGGCTATTTATTCCATTTCAGGTCTTACATGATTTTTAGTGACTTCTGGTTTGATTCTCATCTCATATTCCACCATTATGTTTAGAAGGTCATCCAGAGAATGTTTGTAAAAATCTCATTCCTCAAGGGATGAAGCCTTATCATTGTAAAGTGCTGGGATACTTCTTGTTATTTTCTTTACAATATCAATGCCTTTGATTTCATTGGCCAAACATCAAATTGCTCCTACAACATTAGTAATTTGACTAAAGAAGGAATTTTAATTCTCATTAAAATGAATCTTCATATCGTAAATCCTACTATGAATCACTTTTATTTTAACCTCATTAACTTTACGATATTGTTTATTAATATTTTCATGTTTTTCCCATAATGACATTGCTGAGTTGCAACTCATCACCTTTATATAAATCTGATCAGAAAGGGCTGCGGTGAGAGCATTCTACACTTCAACATCAGCATCAAGAATGTCTGTATTTGTGTCATACAAAGACATTCATGATGGATTAGAAAATTTTATTCTTTTCATAGTAGTAGAGAGGACTTCCATTCCAAGAGATATTAGATGAGATCTCATTATATTCTTCCAGATCATAAAATTATTTCTATCCAATAGGGGGACTCCCCTGACATTTGGTGAATTCTACATGATTAAAATGTAAATATCTAACACCATTAACCTTTACCCTTTGATACCACTTCAAGGGCCTTGGAACACCCTGAGAGGGGAAGGATGAATTATGGTGTCAAATTATTTTTTAAACTAACGGATCTTGTTCCCACATTGGTAGAAACATGTTAATATCCAATCCAACGTAATAATGAGGGGGATTTCAAATACTTATATAGGGAAAAGAGGATCCTAAAAATATGTTAATCAATGATTTACCAAATCATGGATTTGGTACATCCTTCCCCATGTACCACTCCTATCCCCCGAACTGTAGCTATCCTGCAAACCTCCATCCTTCTGCACACCTGATGCCTCCATCTGTATACCATTGTCAGGAACTGATTTTAGTTTCAAG
This sequence comes from Viscum album, assembly GCA_963277665.1. NCBI lineage: Eukaryota > Viridiplantae > Streptophyta > Magnoliopsida > Santalales > Viscaceae > Viscum > Viscum album. The sequence goes on from OY728135.1 coordinate 548,065,504, forward strand.
AACTTCTCCTATTTTTTCCCTGATGTTTTATATGAATTCTATTAACAGTTCTCAGACATGGTACATGGTCTATGTCATGGGCTATGTGGTTCCCTTCCTTTATCAATTTTCTTCACCGTCCATTATGTTTTTCACTCTTCTGATCAAATTCCCAATTTTGAGGCCCAAAAAATTGGAAAACACTAGGAAACTATGCCACCTACAATACTTCTTCTAACCTCAATTGTATGACCAAAATCCTTGAAAAAACATAGGTAATCCATGTAAATATTTACAAAAACCACAAACTATAATCAGTTATTATCAATGAACTTACTTGGTTCCAACACTATGAGTGTGTGGACTCTAATGATAGACATGATTTTAAAGACTGTAAAGCTTAGGCTAGTGTTGATTCTAATTTTTGGTACAAACAATCATTGATTTACTCAAGGAATGAAAAAGGGGGAACAAAAATTTATATTTCCTCTTTATTAAATTCCATGTTTAATACAACCCGAATACATAATCATGGTGAGGTATCAATTATAATAGTTGGAGCTATGGTGGAAAGGCCGATCTCATACTCTATTTAGATCCTTTGAAATTGAAATGATGCAGTTGCAACCTCTTCTAATATTGTTTGAGATTTTAATGGTGTTACAAGTGTTAAAATATTGAAATCCATTATTGATCATGGAAAATGTGGACAAAAAACACTAGTTGTCACACATAAACATTTAGCTCTCATCTTGGGATCCAAAGTTGTTAAGGTAAAGGCTCAAATTTAACTTGTTGTAGCTCCAAGTGTTGGAATAGGTTCTCAAAAGGCTTCAACACAAGAAGCTGGTTTATATTCTATAAATCCCATGTTGTATAAATCCTCATTTAGTGACTTTCATACCATCATGGTGGATCAAAGTACATTTGTTGTAGCTATGCATGTTGTTGGTTCTGTTTTAGCTCAAACCATGTTAGATTAGTCCCCATTGAAGGGTAGAAGATTTTGTATATTGGAATACCCTTCTCCTTTTACTCCAAATATAGTGAGAGAAGGAATTAATGTGGTTTATACAAAGAAACATACTAGCCACACATCAATTGAGGCATTGGAAGTTCCCAAAATCCTTTTTTGTAGAATGTTGGAACTGACCACACTACTGACAGATATGATCAGGGGTTTCCAAAATTGAAGGCTCTCAAGATTGATAGATCAGTGATAAGATGCTCCCCAACGGGACCTTACTCTAATATACATGACATGCTTAGATATATTTTGAAGGTGATTTTATCAAATTCCTTTTATAAACATGCATTTGAAAATAGTGATGGGGAATGAAAAATTTTGGAATGTGTTTCACGTGGAGTGGAGATGGTGACCACTATTGATGCTTTTATTATTCGGGATGGAGGTGACCCGTGGTTGTAGGCCAAAAAATGGCGATAGGGTTATAACCCTCATGATATGGGATGTAGTTTTTCCCACCGTAGTATAAGCACTTGTTCTTGACTAATTTGAAATCTTTCTATGTTTGTATGTTCCCCCTCTTCTTTTTTGGTTTTTTCCCTTATTTTAATATTAATTTTATAGGATGTTAAACAACATTATGTTACTTTCTATAAATCTTATTGAACCTATTCATTGTAATCCCCTCATTATAATGATAATGTACCAAATGATTTTAGGAAAACCATCTATAAACCCAAAAAAACAACCTTTGGCTACCTCCCCTCAAAATAAAAAATTTACAGTCATTGCTATCCATTTAAAATTGTTTAATTTTTTCCCCACTACACCATCATAGATATATAATATGATATAAACTCAACAGATGATTTGGAAACTCTATATGATTCCTAAAAACATCACTTTTTTCACTTCTATTTATTCATAAAAAATATACTTCACTATGAATCTTTTTTATCAAACAAATAGATTTTAATCCCAATTCAAGCACTATAGATATATAAGACACATCATATAAGACATATTCATTATTATTTATGTTCTCCACCAAAATATATTAACCTTTCCCATAATTAGTAAAATTCTAATCCTGATATTCCTTCTGAATATGACTTAGTTTACCATAATTATATAACGTAACAATAAAAAACCAAGGACTACTTTTTTTTAACAACTAACTATCATCTTAACCCACTTTTTTTCTTTACTTTATATTAAGTGTCTCTCCCATAGACATATCACCATTCTAAAACTATGACTCTCTTAACCTTAGGGAAGACTTGAACTCTTATATTGTTATGGTTTCCTTACCAAGATAATATGAAAAAAACTATGATATAAATTGTATAAAGTTGTTTAATAGAAAATGGATCATTCATAATATTGAATTATGATTTCAATGTTGGATATATCATGTAATATTTAATTAAATTCCTCTTTATAAACCCAATCCATATTATCGAGTTTCATTTTAAAAGTATAATGTCTTATATTTATATACATTATACCAATTATTTATTTCATATAAAGACCATTAGGTTTAATTATTATGGATGTTTTAGTGGGTTCATAGGATACCACATGTATAGTACTATCATTTAATGATAAAAAGAGTTTATTATGACCCATTTTTAAGGTATTGAAGGGTATATCGGTATAAATGACAAAGGAATATCCATCGGCGTAGATATTATTCACCATATATTTATGATCACATAAATAATGTAATAGTTAATCAGTATTAAAAAATAGGAAATGGATATATTTCTTTCCATAGACTTCCATTACCAGGGACATCAGTTGTCTACGACCACTATACGACTAGCGTTGCAATTGATTATAGTTATAGCTCCGCCATACAACCATAGTCCTAGTTGACTGTAGTTGTATCTTCCCCTATAGATATGGTCCAAGGATATCATAGTTTTAAAACTCACCAAATTCCATGGTCTTATTCATCCATGGTCATAGGTTCTAACATTTTTTGAATTCTAATATAAAATGAAACAATCCATGTATTTGGAAACCCAAACCCAAGGCTCTGATAACATTTATTAAGAAAATAAAAATGAAGTAAAATCAAATTTCTAGTTTGAGTGAACTTATTCTTGATAATGACCATGTAAGAACTTATATGTGAACAATAGAAATTGATGGTTCAAATACGGGTATAAAAATTTTATTTGATGAAAAATTAGGAATAGTATACTCTTAATTGATTTTTGGGGTAGTCCAACTATCATAGACAAATGAATAGACAATGAAGGATATTTATCTTTTGTCGAGGTAGAAGTTCCCTGTAAAATGTATTAAAGAGTTAAAAAATTCAACCATTGATCGACCAATGCTTCCATAAATGAATAATCCTGAGAAAATTGATCATTTTCATAATTATATCATTTATTTTTGGGGATTTGATGGTTGACTGAATAAATCACTCGATATGGTATATTTGAATATATTTTTTCATTTAGGTGATCTTAATGTGAAGGTTTGGGGATTTTGACCCATTTCATTTTATCCATAATTTTAGAGGATTAATGATTAGGAACCTTTATTTAACAATGCGATAGTCAGGAAGTTGATCACCAAAATGTGGATTCAAATCTAAGGTCTTCATTAGTTCTTATATCATCATTAAATTATAAAATATATTTTTCATCGATTTAGGGTCTAATTAATATTTATTAAAAAACATAACATTCAATATATTTTCACTTCTCTAGATCCATTATTTATATTAACCATTTTTATCATCTTATTAATACATTAATTGTAGTAACCAGAGAATATCTTTTTGAATTAAAGATTTATTTTGAGAATCTTCATAATTTCTATAGAAACTATAGTTTTATTAAAACATTTATTTTTAAATTCCATTTAAATTTATTTATTATAGGAAAACTATTCATTATATTTAATAATGTAAACTCAAATTCATATAAATTAGGTGAGAGACCATCCAAATGAATTCAGTGGGGGTAATATTTTTAATCCAATGTTTGTTTTGAATTTTAGAGATTGACATCCAATTATGTAGATAGAGGATGAAGTAAATAAGTTTTCCTCTCCTTCAATCTTTGGAAGATAGTAAAACAGAAATTAAAAAATTATTTTTTTTTGTGGTGTGGTTGATAAGGGATCCATAGAAAGTAAAATTGAGGTAGATTATGAAGATTTACAAGAAAAGGGAAATATAAACTCTGATTCCCATAATGGGAAATATTAATTGATTCTAATAAGATTTACTCATCCATTTAGAAAAAAATAAAGGTAATTTTTTTATTAAGATTTAATTTGAAATAATAGTACTCATGCACTTCCTTTGGTAACAATACTAAATATTACATATAGGGATTGGCCCTCAACTACTCCTTATAAGGTTGAAGCTTCGTCCCAATCACATGAGTCTAAAAGCTTAAAGTATATTGCTAGTATTGGTTCATTCTCCTAGGTGGGAACTTCCTCTTATCAGGATATTACTACTATGGTGACTTATTCTTATCTATATCTACTGAAATAGTTGGGATACCAATTAATAAGGATAATCATAGACTATAAAAGTATGCTACAATTGTGATATATACCTCAAAGAACATAGAAAAATCATATGGAGGTAGTGGACATTAATTTTCACTCTAACAAGGATAAAAGTGCATTAATTATTCAGAAAATGGGTTTGGATTTTCTATTTGATATATATAATATAAAGAAGATAGGGACATAATATGTTATTTTTTACTCAGCTTGATTCTCTATGTACATCATATAAATGAGAAATAATTTTTTACACGAACAATACATAAGATAAAGAAATAGGGAATCTTGGGTTGGCTATCGGGTTTTTTTATAGAAAAGGTTAGAACTGATGAGGATAACTAATATTTGAAGGACTTGTGCACACCTTATGGTAAATATATAACAGAGGATAGGTAAATTTCTTCAAACACTATTTAATTATTATAATGTGTTTGGGGAAATTTTTGGTAGATGTATATTACTTATAAGAAAAATTGATACCCATATAGTTGGAAGAACCATCCAAATTTGGGTAATCACTCACAAGTTAAAAAAGGATAAATTTTTTTTATAAGTCTTATTCTGATGTTTGGACATTATTATATTTAAGGGTTTCCTTTTACTATTACTGTTACCATTTGATTTTATGACAGAATATTGGAATGTTTTAATGTTTGGTTTGTTTTTAGTTATTATTTGGATTGGGTTGTGGAAAGAGATCCATGATTTAGTATGTTGGTGGTTAAAGGACACTTGAGGGATAAAAATGCATAGAAGTTGACGCAATTTACTTACACATGGATTATTGTAGATTAAATGTCTATTTACTTTTTTGACTTTTGAATTTGTTTCTTTTATTGTTACTATTTCTCTTATATTTTATGTACAACCCCTTTGTTCCTTTTTCATTTCTTAAATAAAGAAACCATGAATTTTTCTAAAAACATCTTGTTCAGGTTGTATCAGATCTATTATAAATTAATAAATAACAATTCTTTATTATTTATTATTAACAATTAATTATTAATAATTTATCAATTATGAACATTGCATATTAGTTATTAATTTTATATTATTTATTATAAATTATAAATTTTTGTTTAATTACTAATATTAAAAGTTAATTAACAATTAGATATTATTTATTAATTTTAATTTAGTATAATTTAAAATTTAAAATTTCTAAAATATTGATCTATAATAAATAATCATTATGTTTTAATTGAAAAATAATATTTTTTTCATTGTTATTTATTAATTTTTATTATTAATTATAAGGAAGTTATAATTAACAATTAGCAATATTTGGAAATTTTTTAATTCATTAACTACTATTAATAGATAATAGATGTCAATAATTAATAGGTAATTATAAATTTATTATTTTATTCATGACTTACATAACATTGTCTTTTTAATGAAATTATTTACATAACATTTATTGATATATTATTACATGAAAATTCATTTAGTTGGGAGATTTGTACTCAGAGAGTTATTCGATATTAGGTGAGAGTAGTGTAAGGATGGGTGAACACTTGAGAAATATTTTTCATATATATATATATATAAGATGAAAATAAATAATAATTTGTAGAAAATGAAACACATATGATTTGAAAATAATAACTGGGGTTTTATGATTAATATTAAATAATTAATTTCAAATTAATAAATTATAAAAAAATAAATATATTTAGAAAATAATTTATGTCTCGAGAAACTACAATGATCATTGACCATGCTTATAGACATACTTCCATGGGTATGGAATGAGGTAGTATAATTATACTCATTGTCATCAACCATGGCCATAAGTACCAATGACCGTGATCTCAGTGTGGCCAAGGTTATAGACCAACTACCATGCTAAAATTGGCCATGAGTTCCATTATTGTGGTTATATCCCATGTTCTTGGTCTAGGTGAATATTGCATTCATTTTAGTTATATGTAATACAGTAGAATTCTAATTGTTAATACCAAACTAAAAATACAAATAATTTAATTGTTGATAAATTGAATTCAGTTTATTCATTGATTTTTTCAATTATCATATAATTCATTATAATTAATTTATTATCTCTAAAAATAATTTTTTATACATTATGTTTCTTACAATAGATCAATCATTTTAAAAACATAATGTATACACTATTTATTGTAATTTTTCATAAATAGTGAAAAACAAAATATTCAAATTATATATAAAAATTTTCAAATGAATGAAAAAAATATATACCATAAAATTTTTTATCTATAGTCTTATTCATATGAAATAATAAATATATTTCATGTATATAAAATCAATACAAAAAAAGAATATAAAAGATCAGTTCAAATAAGATAGAATCACAACAACCATGGTACAACTTCATTATCAATTGAAATAAAAAATCATTTTGATTCAAGGTTGATAAAAAAATACGAGGTAAAAGAACATTGGGATTTTACATGATTTATTCAAATTTATTCTAGCTTACACAATAATAAAATCCTACAAAAATTTCATTATAAAATTTATAAAACACAATATGTTGTGATTGCATTTTTTCCCTTAATAAGGATTAATTTATTTATTTTCAGCCTCGAGGTCCTAGTTCTTGTAATGAGGTAAAATAAAAAAAATTACCATTTTATATAATGATAAAAAAATATGTCTTTTTTTGTATCGGGACATGGTGTTTACCATTATTCTGAATTTTAGTGGAATTGAAAGCTAGTAATATTTTTAAAGACATTTAATATTTTTTAATGAAATAAAAAAAATATCATGAAAGTGTGAGTAGGAGAAAATCATAAATGGTATCTCATATAGAATTCTAGACTGATTGATTAGGTCCAAAATGGTATTTTTTTCATAGGTGGTCTGCCTATTTTGTGATTGGGTATTAGACCCAATATAGGGCTATTTTTAGACGTTAAATTAAAATACCATCTGTCCTAGTTTTTTACCCTTAAATATCACATTATTTTATTTTTTAAAATGGGTTATTTTCTTTAATTCCATAATTCTTAAGAGGTTGTGGAGGATTTTCTTGTTTAGAAATGGTGTCGAGTGGTGCATTACTACAGTTCAACCCTTTAACAACATTCCAAATGAGCTTTAAAATTGCTTAAAATATATTTGATTTCTGTAGAACTGTTAAGAGGTAGAATTTATTAGTGATTTTGTTTGCACTGATAAAGTCCCTACTGCTACAAAGTTATGTTTGATTAATAGTAAACTGCAGAAAATACACCAATATACCATTTTATGAATATAATCCATTACAAAAGTACATAATTTAATTGAAAAAAATTTTACATAACAAATATAAAAAACACTAATATATAAATTTAAAAAAATTTACAATTACATTTTAAATTAATATACACAAATATTTAAAAACATCAATGTTTTGTCGTCTTTGGCACATGCAAACCCCTCACAATAAAATATGGATCATGGTATCAGTTTCTGATCAAACCACCCCAACCTGAGAAAAACAATCCACTTATATAATAAATATAATTTTATGTTATTAATACAATAAGAAAATAAATTAAACATTAATATGAAATAAAACATTAATAAAATTTCATTTTTGAATAAAAGTACACACATAGAGTCATTCTAATCACACGGGGTGTCGGATTGAGGTGGGGAAGATTTCTACGTATCACAAATTAGTTATGGATTATTGTCTAAAAATATTTTAAAAAAATATGAATATCTCTTCATTATTTTGAGTATGTAACTTTTTATTTTTTTCTAAAATGTAACATTTAACTAAATACGTGAACTTTCATTTTTAATGATCACATAATGTGTTTGTTTAACATGAGACAAATTTTTAGATGTCAAAACTGACATATGAATCATTTTCTTAACGTATCTATAAAATCGAAGTGCATTTTCTCAATTTTTAGTGAGTGACACACGTTTTGAACTAAAATGTCAATTTGGACTCCTAACTGACACTTTGAGTCATCCTGTGTGCACTGTCTATCATATTAAGGTGTGGATGATTCATACATGTCAAAAATTAAATTTGGATAATTTTCATAAAGTATCAAAACATTACAAAATCATTTGATTGGTTTTGACTATGTCACTTGTTTTTTTACTAAAATGTCAAATTTAAATAAAAAGACACTTGGATCCACATGGGTTTCACCATGTGTCTTATTGAGGTGTTGTTGTTTCCTACATGTTACAAATTACTATGGATCGTTTTTCTAATGTATCAAAACAATATTAATTCATTTTATTAGTTTTTAGTATATCAATTATTCTTTTTAGTAAAATGGAATTTTAAACTAAATACATGCAATTTGGTTTATACGAGCCACAATGGGTGTCGATTAGATTTGAAATTAATTTTTTCACATCACAAATGACTTATAAATCATTGTACTAAATTATTAAGACAATCAGAGAAACATTTCATCTTTTTTAGTAGGTGAATTATTTTTTGAACTAAAATATCAATTTAAAATTTATAATGGAAACATTGAGTCATACTGGGTACATAGGGTACCAGATTAAGGTATGGCTAATACTACCCATCAAAAAAGATTAACATCTTAATCTAGGAACCACTTAAACCATGACCTGAGTCGATGGGTCACATAGCCTCAAGCATGTATCACCATACACTATAGGATTCCAAATAGAAGAAAGGGTCTAAGGTGGTAAAGTGGGAAAACAATACCCTCATAACATAGTGGAACATAGGATATAACAAATATGCATATAATAGTGGAAGCATATATAAAAAAGACATTATAATAACAGTTGCAGTAACCCACCACATAGGAAGCATTTATAAACATATGAAACAACAAAAACTGATATAATAAACAACTATTGGAGTGTAAATAACAAATAAATATTAATAATACTAAAATAAAACAGGTCGATTCATATACATGATGTCACGAAATACTTATATAAAAAAAAGAAATAGGGGGAAAACATATACAATGTGTTATACAGTAGTATTAAAGGAAAAAGGATTGATCTAATAGAATATCAGGAATATGCTCAGTCCTCTTCTACTATCCTCCATTCTATATGTCAAATGAATCAAACATTTGTAATCAGGTGCTTGCTCTTATCCATACATATATACATGTAATATACTCAGTTACCAAAGGATGCCTAAATAGGGTGTGAGATGAAATCCTTGTAGTCCACTACCAATGGTGTCTATAAGTAATACATCACATGTACATAGAAAAAACATTTTTCCTGTATAATGAATAGTAAACAATGCTGAAAAAATAAATACAAGTCGATTCAGGTTCCAATAGGACACTTGGATGGATCTTCCTTCATTATAATATACAGATGTAAGATTTTGATCAGTAACTAAATATATTTAGTATCTATATATATATATACACACACAAATAGTTATATATTTTATATAACTATAGTCACGAAGTATGTGAGGATGTAAGTTGGAATATACATGGATACTAAGTGTTGTCTAGACATGGGGAATAACCCATGCATCCATAACCAACATAAAATGTTATTGGATTCACTAGAGAGTACATGCCATGAATCTCATGGTGAATGTGAGACATCATGATCCACATATGAGATAAGTGGTGTGAGACATCATGCCCAGCACCCAAACCAATGTAATGTGGATCTCCAGACCCATCATCCCAATAAAATTGTAATAGAGAGATACATCATGCTCAACACCCAATGTAAGGGATAATGAATTTCCAACATCAATAAGTCCCTTAACCATCAATATAAAACAAATTCCAATGGTATAATCATAATAATAATAATAATAATAATAGGGATCACCTCATGGTCATCATAATGAGCAAGCCTTATATAGGAATGGGTATCACAATTCATATAACCCTCTTATAATAGAATACATCAAATGGGGTGGCCTTTCCACCCATTATCATTCATTTTAATTAATTCATTTAATTTATTTAATCATGGTAAACCATTTTGAATCTAATTCTTTAAATTATAAGGTGAATACCACCATATTAAGACAATCCATTAACTTGGTAGGTGCTTTCCTAAACAAAAGAACTACATAAGAGATTGAAAATCCATTTAAAATAAAATTTAAATGCTTATGTGGTGTTTAGAACATTAAACAATTATACAATTGAGGGGGATGCATTTAGAACAGCCAAAGGAGTGCTATTAAAGGATTTAAACATACTCTAGTCACCTAGTATGTTCCACTAGAGTAAAACAAAATGTGTATATCAATTAAATAAGAAGATTTATGTTTATGGATATATGTGGAAATGGTTTTCGTGTGGTACAATAGTGAGTCTATGAAAACATCTAGAAGTTTAGGGAAAACAACTATACCACCTACCTTAGGTCCATAGATGACTCCTTGTCCAATATGAACTTTACATTTTTAGTAGAGTGTAATAAAAATTATGAACATTCAAGAACCCTAAAAATAGGGTGGATGATCCCATACCAAAATAGCGCAAGATATGGGAAGGGAAAGAAAAAATAAACACAAGAGGATTCAAGAGAATATCTCTAGATATCCAATGCTTGTTATGAAGATCTATTTGAAGTTTAGATGAGGGTATTATATTGATCCCTATGTTATATGAAGGGGGAGCTCATGGGAGGAATAAATAATGTCTATCCATTAGAAATGAGAAGAGAACGATAAGGGTTTTTATTTTGGTTCATTAAGAGAAAATTGGTAAATTCACCCTTCAACATTGGGTTGGAAGTTTTTCTTCATGGTGGGAAAACCATGATCCAATTGTGCACACCTAACTATCTAATGAGGGACCCTATATGGTTTATGTGCACCATTTTCAAAACCATGCACAAGCTATAGGAATTTCCTCTATTAATATTTCTACATTTTTTTCATAGAAATATACGTCGGCTCATATAGTTTTGGAAAAATTGGGTGTCCTCATGATGTATAATAGTGACTAACATGGTTAGTGTTAACCATGCGCTAACCGTATAACCCACTCTATTTTTTCATTTTTCAGAACTCTGAGCTCTGAATGGTCCATATACACTCATGAAACCATTTTCTAAGTTGTAGTGCATGTTTAGAAACAAAGTTAAAAGAAATTAAATAGAAAAACAATTGAGTCATGCCTTATATAAAATTAAGGTAGATAAAACCTACCCTGCTAAATGAAACACAACCCTTAGTTTTCCTTCTAGGGGTAAAATGATATCATCTAAAAAAGCTTTGGCCATTGTGCTTGTAAATCAGCTTCATGATCCCATGTATCATCTTGTACCAAGTCGTGCTGTCATAGCCCCTATACTAAAGAAATAGACCTTCCTCAAAGTGTCTTCATACTCAAATCTACTATACGCACTAGATACTCCAAAATGGAATATTCCATATCTTATTCAACCTCATTAGGTTATAGAATGTAAGATAGTCCTGGATAATGTTGATGAGAATGAGATTCGTGAATGATAGCATGTATGGATGAGTATCTCTAAGGATGTGCGATTTGGTAAGCTATTGGTCCAATTCATTTCAGAACCCTAATGGTCTTAATGAATCAATGTGAAGTATTATCCTGCCTATGAATACGCCGATGGCCCAACCTGGGCGAGTCTCGCAAGAAAACCTTGTGCCTGACTTAAAACTCAAATGGTCAATAGTTTAATTTTGTATATGAATTATCTCTAGGTTGATATATCATCAAGCGCTTTTTGATCAATAGGAAATGCTCTGTGGTCTCTTAGATGATACATGTCCCAAGGAAAGCTTCCACTATTACCTATAACAAACACCAAGGTGACTGGAAATGCATACCATATAGGGCTTCATAAGGATCCATCTGAATAGTTTATTGAAATACGTTATTATATGTAAACTCAACATGGGGTATGTGTTTCTCCCAAGAATCCACAATGTTAAGGACACATGAAAATATCATGTCCTCAAACACCTGAATCGTGCACTCTATCTGTCCATTGGACCGAGGGTGATAGGTCACGCTCAGAAGACCCTATGTACCTAAGTTCTTCTACAACCACTTCCAAAATCAAGATGTGAAAGGTATGTACCTGTCAAATATGATAGATCATGTAGCTCCATGAATTTGTATGAACTCCATGATGTATAGTCTCTCTAGCAATTATATCTATAAGGTATCTTGAACATGTAAGAAATTTGTGACATTCATCTAACGATCAATGACAATCCACATTATACCATTTCCAAGAGGCTATATGGGTAAACGAGTCATGAAATCCATAGAAACATCTTCCAATTTTCTCTTGGGAATGGACACTGGTGGTAAAATTCTTTCCATACATTGATGTTCCATCATCACTTGTTGACCTGTGGAACAAAAACTCATAAAAGTAGTTGTCACATATTTCATAGTAGGCCACCAATACCAACAATGTATGTCCCCGTAAATGTTGGTTAAACTGGAATGAACATCCCATACTGAGGCATGAAATTCTCATATAAGCTCTTCTCTGATGACTTCTAAGACCAATACATTCCCATGAATGCATAAGGTCTCATCCTCATCCACAATCCAATAAGTAGATGAATCGCTATATGATATAATTTCCCTTAGTAATAAGCCCTCAGTTTCTAATAGTCTCCTCATTCTCACCTATTTCGGAAGGGTAGAGGACCTTGCTAAATATGAGATGATAGACTTACCAGAATCCACCTGAACATCCACATCCATTTTGAAAAACAAAACCATTAGTTTTCACTCATAAATAACTTCCAGATCCTCTTGTGTCTGTTTCTTCTATCTTAGAACATTTTCTACAACATTTCCTTTTCCATTAATGTAGGCATGTTCAAAATCGAAGGATTATAGGTACACAAACCATCTGTGGTACCTAATATTCAAATGACACTACATGAATATTTATGAATGGATATCTTTATCAGTGAACACCACAAAAAACTCTCCGAGTAGGCAATGTCTCTAATATCATAGATCATGGACAATAAAATCTTGCTTGAGGTAGTGTGTCGGGTAATTATACTCATGAAGTCTTAACTTTTGAGACTCGTATGATATGAAGCACTCCCCATGAATCAAAACAACTCTAATCCCAATACCCGATGGATTATAGTAAACATTATAGCTCCTTCCAAACTCTATAAGAATCAGGATCGGGGCTAATGTCAATCTTCTATTTAGATCCTAAAATTATACTTCACAAGATTCTAGATATAATAAGTTCACTCGATTTTTAGTCCAACCTATATGGGGTGCTACAAGGCATAATAAATCCTAGATGAAGCATTAGTAATACCCGAATAGCCCCAAGAAACTTTGTATATCAAAGAAATTTTTTTTATTCTACAAGGAAACTACATCACTCAACTTAACTAGATCTATTTACACTCTTGTCTCTAAGATTATAGGACACATAAAGTGGAATTTGTTAATCCATTAGTGTCATTTCTTAATATTATCATAAATGTGATTCTCTCTCAGTGTATATATACTAATCGCGAGATGGTTGGCATGGCCGTGTCGAGAGTGTGAATACACTAAGATATTATCCACAAATACTATGAAGAATAAATCTAAATATGGTTGGAAACCATATTAATTAGATCTATAAAAACTACAGGTGAATTCATGATATGGAAGGTAATAACTAGGTACTCTTAAAGCACATAACTACTCCTTAAAGGAGAGTGCGTTATGTCTTAATATCTGATAAGTACCGGATGATAGTCCAACCCCAAATAAATCATTAAAAACGCCATAACTCCTCAAATATATTCAAATTGGTTTTCTATTCATGGTATTGGATACCCATTCTTAACTGTAATCTAGTTTAACCATTAGTAATCCACAAAAAAAATGTTAGGGTGCCATCCGCCTTCTGGGAAAAGAGATCCTATAATCCCTAAGAAGTAAAATGGCATATAAATACATTTTCCTCTACATCCTCCAACTATTCCTTGATCTATAAAAGCTTCATATCTTTAGTATTGTAATGAGGAGTGGACACTGGTACTTCTCCTGTAACTATCTCAACGGTAAATTATACCTATCACACAGGAGGTATCCCAGAAAATTATTCAATTAAGTCTTCACTAAAATAATCAACTATGGGAGGAAAAATAGTGGGTTGTAACCCTTGATCATCCAAGAAGATACTGATGATCTGATCTATCACTATTCCTAGACATTTATTCTCATTTATAGATTGGGATGTATGAACATCACATTCTTCCTTTTGAATATCTCATACACCCTTTAGTGATGTAAACATCACCCTCTCATGATAGCAGTATGTATGGGGTAAATTTGGAGGTAACCAATACATCCTGATGATTACATAAAACCCAATCATATTGAGGATGAAGAAATTCCATCTAAATATATATCTACCTTTCTGAAGGGGATATTCCTTACAACAATTAAGTATCTGTGATTATATACCTAACATGGTATAATGCACCATCACACAAATGACGTGATTGATCTTGAGGCCTAAACATTCCATGATTACATTTGATACAAAATTAATATACAAACAGATATTAAATAATGTAGATACTAAATTATAGTATACTAGAATAGAACCTTGAATAGTATAATTTATTGCACATTTCTCCTCTGGTATAGGATACATTGCATGAAATTCTCCCATAGTGTGGCGCTTAATTATAGTCTGACTACCTTAATCAAGCCCACTCTACTAGAACTAAGAATCAAGAGTTCGATTTCTACTTCCTCGACCCACACCTCAGCCTATGTGGTCGTGATATTCCAACCACCTACTCGATGAGTTACTACTGGAACCTCTCAACAATGAGGAGTAGGTATAGTTCCTCATTCACTAGGAACTGATTGAAAGGTACTGGAAAATCATTAGATAAAAATCATCTCTCTACAACCTCTAAATTCCACTATATCCAATAAAAATTGGGGTTTTTTATTTCCAGAACATCATAAACTGGTGGCATATTAAGAAGTTTTCAATACGATTTGGATGACTATGGATACCCCCTCCCCCACGAGAAACCTAGAAGCATCACTTCTGTACGCTATAAGATACACTTATAGATCTAGGTGTTGAACCGCCCTGGATTTTACCATTGGATTCCCTCGTATTCATCTCTATAATGAGGTATTATTTTATGGTATAATAAATAGAAATAATTTGAAATACATTCACATGTGATCATAGAGTATATACAAGTCCATCCTTGAATCACATCGTGACCATAAGATCATAACCAGATATAGTAGGAGTGGAATGATGCAACTCAATAAAATGAGAAGAATACTCCATGATTGCCATGTCTACCAACTAGAGGTTTATAATCACTCTAGCATGATCAAATTTCAGAGTCTGTGGAAATAAATAGTCATAAAATATCATCACACTAGTGAAAGAAACGTCATTTATGTCAATTATTTTTTATTTTTTACATTTGTTTTTAGAAAATGTTAATACGGAAGATGTTATAAATATTGTTTTTTACATTGGTTATTTAAAAACTTATGTAAAAACATAACATCCTGGTTTTTATCACACCAGTTATTAAATAACCAACGTGATAAAACATTTCCTATTATTTAATCAGGTCAGTTATTAAATAACCGACGTTAAAAACTAGGGGGTTTTATCATGTCAGTTATGTAATAATCGACGTGATAAACCAGTGCGGGGGGGGGGGGTTATCACGTTCGGTTTTATATAACCGATGTGATATACCATTTTCTAGGGGTTTATCACATTATTTTTTTAATAACCGAATTGATAAACCAGTGGGGGTTGGTGTTTATCATGTCGGTTATTAAATAATTGACATGATAAACACCTGGAAAATGATTTATCACGTCGGTTTTTAAATAACTGATGTGATACACCCCTGGAAAATAGTTTATCACGTCGGTAATATAATAACTGACCTGATAAACCATTTCCCGGGTTTCTATGACATCATTTATTAAATAACCGACGTGAAAAACCAAAATTTTTTAAATAGAAAACATTCCTCTGCTCTCCCAAGAAACAACCAGAAACCAAACTAAGAATTCGTACCAGAAAAATAGAAGTATACCAAAACAAGAACCAAATCAAAATTAAGAATTTACATTGACAACATTTTAAACACACCCCACTGGAACCCCCCCCCCCCACCCCCTGGACAGCCCCCCTCACCCCAATGGACAGCCCCCACCACACCCCTAGAAAGACCCCCTTACCCCACTGGACATCCCACACCACACCCATGGACACCCCCACACCCATGGACTACTCCCTGACCCCCTGGACATCCCTAAACACCATTGGACATCCCCACAACCCCCTAGACATCCCCCACACCCCTATACAACCCCCCCCCCCTCCACCTTCATGTAGACCCCCACCCCCTAGACAGCATTCTCACACCCCTGGACATCCCTCCCACACCCCTTAAACAGGACCAAAAAGTTTCCAGAAATAGAGAACAACCCCCTCACCCCACTGGACTACCCCCACCACACCCCTGGACATCACCACCACCCATAGATATCCTCCCACCCTCTCGTATACCCCCCACACCTTGGACAGCACTCCCACATCCCTGGACGACCCTCCCATACCACTGAAATAGACCAAAAAGTTACCAAAAATAGACCAGAACCCCCTCACCCCACTGGACACCCCCCCCCACCCCTGGACATCACCACCACCCCATGGACATCACCCCACCCTCCTGTCCCCCCCCCCACCCCCTGGACAGCACTCCCACACCCCTGGACAGCCCTCCCACACACCTGAAATATACGAAAAAGTAACCAAAAATAGACCAGAACCCCCTCACCCAACTGGACCGCCCCCACCACACCCCTGGACTACCCCCACCCCCTATACTTCCCCCAACACCCCTAGACACCCTCTTCCCCCACCCTCCTAAACACCCCCCACCACATCCCTGGACTGCCGCACCACCCCCTGGACACCCCTATACTTCTCCCCCACTCCCTGGACAACCCCTGGACAGCTGGTGTTGGGAGAGGATGTGCTGCCATCCCTCGGGGGGTATGCCGCTAGAAGGTACTCATCAGTCCCACATGCGAAGCTTGAGATCTGAAAAATTTTCACATGTGGGAGTGATGAGTACCTTCCAACGGTGTTCAGCCCCTCGATGGATGACAGTTCCTCCTCTCTCACCCCCTTGACTCCCCCCACTGGATAGCCCTCCCACACCCCTGGACACCCCCTGGACAACCCCCCACTCCCCTGGACAGCCCTTCCACCCTTCTGGAAATGCTCCCACCCCCTGTACTCCCCCCCCACTCTAAAAGACACCCAGGATACCCACCACCCCCAGACATCCCTCCCACACCCCTAGATACCCCCCACCCACCCACCCCATTAAACACCCCACCCCCCTCACCCTTGGAACCCCTCCCCCCAGACCATAATCCATACCAGAAATACCATCATAAGTAGACCAAAACAAGAATTAGATCAAAATTAAACATTCACAAATATAACATTCAAAACATACAATGTAAACACAAAAAAATAAATCCAACCTAAACGACTACCAAATACACAATTATAATGACAGTATTCAAAATTACATTTTACACTACAAAAAAAATAAAAATCAATCAAACCTATAATATAATTTAACCATTCCACTTGTAAGTGTTTGACGTCTTAAACATTATAGGGTTGAGGGTTATCAAATAGCTAAAAATTAAAAGGATTGTAGTTAACGTGTATAATTAATAAATAAAATGAAATATTATGGAAAAGTTTAGAAGTAAATCTAACCAGGTCAATGTTCACAACTGTCTGAGTTGTTATTATTTCATACATAAATCTTAACATATAATATCTGCATTCGATGAGGCTTTTTGTTCATGAAAATTATGTTTGAATGAGTGTAAATTAAATATATTATTTTTATGTAATAAATCAAATTGTACAAATTATAAATGGATATTTACCTTTACATTTAAATATTTGACCTTCGCACTCCTTTTCTTTGTGTTTTTTTTTGAAAGTAGACCCATCCCCTGGTAGAAAATAATACGAATGGGATAAATTTAAAATTCATTATAATATAGATAACTATTGAGAAATTGAAACTTACTTTTCTGACATTTTCATAAAACTTTCCCACACATCACCATGGATAGAGCATATCTAATAGAGTGTCTTCTCCCATGGGAAAAAACCCCAAAAATCCAATGATCACTGATAAAAAAATTAAGGTTAGTGGTTTTTTATGTTAAAAGATAATGAAATATTTGATAGAGATGTGTTTCATACCTCTCACAAAAAGGCATCATCCAATATTGTGTGTCTATAATCTGTTCAAGTATTTCAGCAATATAAACCATTCTTTGTTCCTCATCCAATGCACTTGCTTCAAGGGAAATCAAATGGGGGTCCATTAACCCATATACATCTGTCCGCTCATTCTTATCACAACTGTTTTAAGGATAACTAATAAAAAATAGGCATAAGTATACATTTTTAATCAATATAATGCGGGGAAAAAGTGTTAATACTTACTTGGAAAAAATCTGCACCACATTGATGCCCAACTTATCTCTAGTAACAAGCTCCATGATATCAGCTTTCATAATCCACACAGTTATTGTACGTGCACAAACATGACCTTCCATTGGAATCTAATAATGATCTGCCAACAAATTTGAGTATCTTGACAATCTATCAAAACCACTTGAATTTGAATCTGATGTCATAGACATTTGTCTTTGTTATTGTCTATACAGTATTTATTCACCTTTGAAGTATTCCTATAAATATAAATAGAAAAATATATTAGTTTTCAAATGATAAAATAACTTTAATAAAAAAGTAAAATAGAAGATATAATATATATACCTTTATGGTAATGAGTCGAAGAATTATGGATGGCCAAATTAATAAATGGTCGATACTATGTCTAACTGTCATCACCTCATCTATTGGTAATGGTACTCGAGTTGATCTATCTATAATATCCTGTATAGTAACCCTCTGATTCTCTACCACTAATTGTTGATGATAAACTGTATCCCCTATAAAATATACAAATCCATATGCAACAATATGATGTTGAGGATCATCAACATACAACTCGCAATAAGTAGGAAGCCGCGGCGGAGGAGTTGGTTAAAAATGGGGTCTACGGGCTGAGGTGGTGGTGTGGGAGCTATTATAGGAGGTGGAGGATAAATAATGGGGTCTTCAAGGGGAGGTGGAGGAGTGGGAGCTACAATCTGAAATTTTCTTTGCATGTCTGTAAAAATATTCTATACCGATGCTCTAATCTTTTCCTCTATCGTTGCATTAATATTATGAACTTTAGCTTCCAAGGATTCTAGTTTTTTATAAACACCCTCAAGATAAGTAGTTGAGGGACGTGGAAACTCTTTTCTTACCGATACACCTACCGGATATCCTCGTACATGACCAGGATGTTTGGGCTTTCCCAATGCTACAAATAAAATATCTTGCCTCCCAGTAGCTGTAAATACGCCCTGTCCACTCTACTACTTAAGAGAATCTTGCACTAATTAATTGAAAATTTCAGTAATGATTGACATTATATGAAGTAAATAGTTAACTTAAATAAATAAAATATATATCTTATAATCCTCTCAGCTATGATTCTTGAATCTTCCAAAAGATATTTCCCTTTTTTCCCATCTGAGCTCTCTTCCATTTTTCATGTCTAGATGGAGGGGATGGAGGGGCCACCTCTCCAAAGCTTGAGTACTCAGCTGTTAGTTTTTGTAATTTTTCCGCCATCATTATTTATTCCAATAATGTATACCCTCCCCGAGATAAACTATGAGGGTATACATTTTTAGATTGGATCTCCTTATGAGATTTACCTATTTATTGTAAATTAATAATAATAAGTCATTAACAAAATAGTAATAATATTATTTATATAAGAAATCTTATAAATGTTTACATTTCCCTTACAAAAAATGATTCGTCTCTTCTACTTTCAACAAATTGTCTCCATGTGTCTTCATCTATGAACAAATATATACGAAATGGATTGTCATGACTTTTATGACCAAAAATGAAATCAGATTTGAGGGTTGATTTGAAATCCCTCCATCTCCTGGCAGCCATCGGTAAGCATTTCTTCCTGACACCTACAATGTCAGGAATATCAAATTTCATCTGATAAAGAAGAGTTTAAACATATTATATATACTAAAAACATTTAAAGAATAGGAAAACCATAGCAAAATATATTTCCAAAATCATCTCCCATAACTGAGAGATTGTCTCTTTGTCCACACTTATCCAGTCATCATACAAAATGCTTACTTTTCTCTTACCCTTAGTGGATACACAACTCTTAAAATCATTTGAATTTGGACCTCTATAAATATCATTATCACCAAAATCAATGAGTATCCTCTGATCTTGCGTATGGGAAACTAATAATTTTAGTAAATGTGTGCACCCACATTTACCAACTCTTGAATTCATTGTAGTAATGGGAGCACATGAGGAAGATTGGGGAACATCAAGAGAAGCATGTGAATGTTCCTCCCCAGTGGTATGACCAATATAATCATCTCCAGAATCATGTGGTTGATCAACTAATTGATCTGTCATTATCCTTCAAATCAAACAAACAAACATTAGTTCAAAAATATAAAAATTCAAATATTTTAATACTACTGTAATCAGAAAATAGAAAACTGTACTAAGTAACATAATAGTAAACATGGTTAATATGGTAAGCATGTTATACAATGGTAAAAATGGTTAATATAGTCAAGATAGTAAACATGGTTAAAACATGGTAAACCTAGTAATCATGGTAAACTAATTTTCACTTTTAAAAACAATAGATATATAATTAATGTAATGGTAAACATGATAATGTAAACTACAAAAGTGTTACCTGTAATTTTAGGAATGTTCAAATGAATTTTTTCCCAAATTCCTTCGACGTGATCATTCCTTATGGAACAAACCATGTCTTCAACATGCTCATCATTATGTTCTGTTAATATTTCCATTGAAGTAGGGATGTCGCATAAATTAGTATCTTCATCAAGTTCATCCTCACCAACATATTGTTTTTCCCTTGTAAAACAACAGCCCACTGCATATCTGATTGATTTAAAACATAGAAAATTTCTTCTGCATGTGTTTCCATTATAAAATAATCCTTTGTGTCTTCCTATATATTTAGATTAACAATTTTCATTCCAAATTAATCGGGTTTGACACTATTGTTAACGATAAACCATTTATAGTTAAAAACAGAAAATTTAATTTTAAAGTAATCCACCTCCCATATGTCTTCAATCACTCCATAATATGAACTTGATGCAGAAATGGGGTTTTTTCCTTAGCAATCGAATAATGCATTTCTTTGGAAAACACCAATACACCACTATTCTGAACTACACTTCTATTGTCCTGAGCTTTCATATGAAATGTAAAGCCATTAATGTCATAACCGGACAATGTTATCAAATTTAAACATGGACCACCCAATATCCATTTTAATATCTCTGATACATCTGATCTACCATGCAAGGTCTTTTTAAAACATGACAAAAATGTTTTGTTGTGCTCATTCAAAATACACATTTCTTTCTTCTTTGGATGACATTGTTTCGACTCATTAATATGCAATGTGATATATAGTTGAGCATATTCTATGTTATTCAAGATGTATGATTCTAACTTCTTCATCTGTTCTGCTGAAAAAGATTTGAGTTTCAAGCCATGAATCCCCTTTCCCTCATTATTAACTCATTCATGGCGAGATGGAGGCAAACCTATGTTTTGTGCCGTAGCTAAGTAGCTCGTACAAAACTCTGCATCCTCCTTAGAAATATAATTTTCAATAATGGAGGCTTCAGGTCGATATGGATTCATAACATACCCCTTCAATATTTTCATATACCTTTCAAAAGGATACATCCAACGAAGATATACTGGTCCATAAAGCTTTATTTATCGAACTACATGAATCATTAAATGCACCATTATATCAAAAAAAAGTTAGAGGAAAATACATTTCCAATTGACAAAGTATAAAAATTGAATCCTTTTCCAAAATGTTCAAAGCATTCACATCAATCGCCTTATTACAAATTTAATTGAAAAATAACACAACTTCGTTATAGTCTATCTAACACAGATGGGCAATATTCGACGCAATGCAACTGGTAGAAGTTGTTGCATCATGACGTGACAATCATGAGATTTCAAACCAATAAACTTCAAGTCCTTCAATGAGTCAAATGTTTTTACATTTGAAGAATAACCTTGAGGCACATTGAAATCATGAAGACATTTAAAAAAGATAATTTTCTCCCTCTTCGATAATGTATGACAAGCTAGGGGAAGAAATGTTTGTCTTCCATTAGTAGTGGGAGCTAACTCCAAACTTATTCCCATTGATAGTAAGTCTAATATTTAATTCAACCCATCTTTTTTCCATTCATTTGATATCTAACAATGTTCCAATCAAACTATCTCATATATTCTTCTCCACGTGCATGACATCAATATTATGTTTAACTTCATGATATCTCACATATGGTAGCTCAAAAAATATCGACCTTTTCTTCCAAATATGTCTACCATTTCAGATTTCTGTGTTTTTTCCAATGTCACATCAAGGTTTTTCACCCTCTCAAAATATAGATCAGGGGATAAATGTTTTGGAGAAATATCACATTCTTGTACGCTATTGAATGCATTTTTTAGTCTTCTATAAGAGTTATCCATAGGTAAAAACTTTCGACAACTCATGTACACTGTTTTCCTCCCCTGATGCAATTGACAATATGACGTCTTTTGTTCCCAAATTGGACATGCATTATGCCCTTTATCACTGTATCCAGAAAAATTTTCATATGTTGGGAAGTATTTTATAGTGAAAAAAAGCATTGCATGCAGTTGAAAATATTCCATTTTATAAGAATCATGCACCCTAATACCATCCTTCCATAAAAGTTTCAAATCATCAATCAACGGAGACAAGAAACCATCAATATCATTGTCGGGTTGCTTCGGACCATATATCATTATACTCAACATGACATATTTGTGCTTCATAAAAACATCAGGAGAGAGGTTGTAAATTACCAATAAAACAGGCCATGAACTATTTGTGCTACTGAGGGTCTGGTATGGATTCATTCCATCCATGCCCAACCCTAATATGAGATTTCTAATTTCATTTCCAAATGTTGGATATTTCTTATCAATTTTATTCCATTGTGGAAAATTAGCTGGATGATGTGTTTTTCAATCACATAACCGCTCATCAGCATGCCATATTATACTTTTTGCATCATGTGAATTAGAAAATAAACATTTGAAACGATGAATAATATGAAGATACCAAAATACCTTTGAAGGGATCTTTGTAATATCTACATCAGCTTGTGATTTTTCTTTCACCTTATACCGTGATGTCCCACATTTAGGAAACTCTGACAGATATTCATAGTCCTTCCTATATATTATACAGTCATTCGGATAGGCATTTATTTTCTTATATCCCAATCCCGTCAGGCATAATATTTTCTTGGCCTTATAATGTGAATCTGGAAGATCATTATCTTTTGGAAGAATGTCTTTCATCAATTGTAGCATCTCTGTAAAACTTATGTCACTCCATCCATGTTTCTTCATTAGGTTAATCTATCTTAACACCGCCGACAAAACCGTAAAATCTATACAACTAGGATATAATGGTTTTTCAGCATCACCATATAGACGCACAACTATCGGTTCTATCTCAATTTGTTCTGTTTCAATATCACGAATCATTTCTTCAATTCTATTAGAGTCACCATTTGGCAAATCATCATCATCAGTGACATTCCGTCCAGTTTCACCATGCCAAATCCAGGGGCTGTAACTCGGATTAAAACCATGACAAATCAGATGATCTTTTATTTCTCTACTTTTCAACTTCTTCATATTCAATCATTTCTGGCATGGAAAGAAAAAAAATTCACTACTTGGAACATTTCATTTAGCAAATTCCAAAAAGGCATCAACAGTTTTCTCATATTCATAAATCATTCGATGTGCCGTAATCCAAATTCGACTCATTATTACCTATAACAAATATCAAAATTATACATCTTTTTAAGATAATACAAATATATGTTTATATGAAAAAAATCATAATTTGAATGTAAAAAAATTTTGAAATATAAAACAAATCTATGCGTATTTAAAAAAATATGCTTGAATTTGATTTTAAAAATAAAAAATTTATTTAGATATAACAGTTTTAAATTCGATGGAATCAAAGAAAACCATGGGGCCTCTGATGGTTGATAGAAATCTGGTGAAAATGGAGTAAACATGAGAATAAAATAAAATTTAAAATAAAAACTCGGATGGATAAAATCCCAATGTAATGCCAGTCATCACGACACAATGGGGTCAGGATAACTACGCATATTTGAAAACCATGACATGGTCTCCCCCATAACCCATAATTTTCTCATAGTAGATGACTAGTTAAAATATATATAACCATATAGAATAATATTTAAACACTAATAGCCATAGAATAATACAATCATCATGTCATAATCTCACAAACCACGACGTAATAGTCAATCCCAAATGACACTTATCCCCCACCCCCTTGGACACCACCACCCACTTGGATAGCCCCCCCCCCCCCCACCCCCTGGACACCACCCTCCGCCCACTTAGACACCCCCTGGACACACCACCCCCTTGGACAGCCCCCACCCCCCACCCCCTTGGACATCCCCTGGACACCACCACACCCTTGGACAACCCCCACCCCTCAGGAAACCACCCCCACCACCTAGACAGCCCCCTCTGGAAACCCCCACCCCTCCTGGACACCCCCACCCCTCCTAGACACCACCACCCACCTCTTACCACCTTGGACACCTCCAACCCTCTAGAAATCCCCCCCCCCCCTCGGACAACCCCCAAACCCTATAGACAGGCCCCCACCCCCTTGGACATCCTCCACCCCCTTAGACAACCCCCACCCCTTTGGACCCCCCCCCCCCCCCCCACACACACACACACACCCCCTGGACTACCCCGCCCCCCCACCCCACCTCTATGAACACCCTGGACAACCCCCAACCCTCTAGATAGCCCCCTAACCCTCTGGACACCACCCCCACCCCCTAGACACCACCACACCCTCGGACAGCCCCCACCCCCTGAATATCCCCCCACCCCCTAGACAGCCCCCACCCCTCAAGACAACACCCCCTAGGCACCCCCAACCCTCTAGAGATTCCACCCTCCCTCGGACAACCCCCCAAACCCTCTGGACATGCCCCACCCCCTTGGAAACCCCCCCCCCCCAAACCCCCCCCCCCCCCCTTAGAAATCCCCCCACCCCCTTCGCCACCCCCACCCCCTTAGACCCCCCCCCCCAGACACACACCCCTAGACTGCCCCCCCCCCCACCTCCATGGACACCCTGGACACCCCCAACCCTCTAGACTGCCCCTCGAACCCTCTGGACACCACCCCCTAACCCCTTGGACACCCCCTCGACACCACCACCCCATTGGATAGCCTCCCACCCCTCTAGATAGCCCCCCACCCCTTGAGCAGCCCCCACTCATCTAGACAACACCCCCCACCCCCACCCCCTTGGACACCCCCACCCCTCTTGAACACCACCCCCACCCCTACCTCCTTGGACACCCTCCAACCCTCTGGATAGCCCTCCCCCCGGACAACCCCCCAAACCCTTTGGACAGGCCCCACCCCCTTGGACAGCCCACCCCCCACGCCTTCAACACCCCCCCCCCCCCCCCATCCCTTTGGACCCCCCCCCCCCCCCCCACCACACACACACACACACCTCCATGGACACCGTGGATAGCCCCCGACCCTCTGAACATCCCCCAACCCCCTGGACAGCCCCCAACCCACTAGACAGCCCCCCAGAACCATGAGATTTTAACCTCAAGCTACTATTTTTGGCATATCTAGGGATTTTAACCTCAAGCTACTAGTTTTCATATCATGCCATTATTCAAAATGAGAACCATGAACTGTATCTCCTACTAGTCTAAAATGCTCTATTGTTCAATAAATCAAGTTCTAATATCATATGAATACTTCTAATAGTCCACAAGAATAAGCGACGTATATAGTTTATGGAACAACAAAAAGTGATACCCAAAATAGAAACAACCAAGGATCCAAAACAAACATTCCACCATGAAAAACCATATATACTTATAAAATAAATCCCACTGGTACACGGAATGGGTTTATCGCAATGGTTTAGATATAAATTGCAGTAATATAGGTGAATGAGATCATTAGTTTTCAATGACAACAAATATTACCATAAATATAGGGCATCCACGAAACAAAAATAAACGAAATAGAAGTAGATAAGGCCTACTTGAATATTGCGAGTCGATATAATAGATATAGTGATAATAAATAAGATGATGATTTCAAAATGATTTAAAAGAGTTAGAAATAGAATAATATTAGCTAGTTTTAAAAAAAATCGCAAAACGTAAATATAGACTATCAGGGAAAAAAACGAATGAAATAAAGTCGTGGGAGGCTTACCTGAGTGTTGCGAGTGGAGATGATAGATCCGAGGAGAGTAAAGATGCTAAAATATGATGGAAAACATGTTTAACTAAACGATATTGAAGAGTTAATTCTAGTTTTTCCGCGCGAGAGAGACGAGTCGCAGGTCTGTCGATCGAAAAATCAGAAAAGACAATCCACGGGGCGTGATAAGTTTTTTAAATGTTTTCTAACGTCGATTATTTAATAACTGACATTATAAACTATTTTATTACATTTATAACATCGGTTATTATAATAACTGATGTTATAAATGTATTATATACCACCTTTTTTATGTCAGTTATTTTATAACTGATGTAACAAAAGCCTTGTGTTGGTTTTTTGCGTCAGTTATTCTATAACCGATATAAAAAACACATCAGAAACCATAGTTTTTACGTCCGTTACTTTATAACGAATGTAAAAATTACCTTGTGTTGGTTTTTTACATCGGTTATAATATAACCTACATAAAAACTCCCACGGGTTGGGTTTTCACATCAGTTATCAAATAACCGACGTCAAAAACACCTCATCTACCGCTTTTATTAAGTCGGTTATGACATAACTGATGTAAAAAGGTCATTCGATACCTCATTTCTCATGTTAGTTATTTTATAACTAATGTAAAAAATGTCATGTGTTGGTTTTTTATGTCGGTTATAAAATAACTGATGTAAAAAAGTCGTTAGATACTTCATTTTTTAGGTCTGTTATTTTATAATCGACGTAAAAAATTTACTCTCAGTATTTTTTACGTCGGTTATAAAACAACCAATGTAAAAAATCACATATCACATATTTCCATGTTGGTTATATATAACCGACGTAAAATATGGTGATGTTCAAAATGTTTTCTGTGCTAGTGTCATGAAGTATGTCAATATCATCTATCGATGTCGATCTGCCTAAGTAATAGCATCCCACCATCGCATGGATTAAAAGAGAATAATATAAGAAGTATGATTGACACTCTACTCGAGATGTGTCTCTATATTCTCAATGATAGAGTGTGTGGCCTCGAGCCATGACTCATCAACCCGAGTTCCTCCATCCATCGAAAAGGTGAGAGGATTTTTCTTCTAGAACTCCTAAGTAAACTCTTCCATAGTTGGGGAAGGTCGAGCGACACCTTGAAAATTTTTCATCATACAGAATAAACCCTCTATAGAATGGGTGTTAGTTCCCATATCAAGAATAGAAAAAGGTTTCATAGGTAGCACATTAGGAGTTATCACTTGCAACTTAGGACCCGCCACCTTCGGTGCATGGTCATCACTACCTTCAAGGCTTATGACTTGAGTCCGCCATTGGTCATGATTCTATAATCCCAAACACACAACTCAAAAGATTTTTTAAGAATAAATAGATTATATATAGACATTTAATATAGATACATATCCTTCCAATGAACATAATACACTTCTCTATATGCACCAAAATATTAGTCCATATTGTAAAGGGAAACCATAACAGGAAACAAAAACCTAAGAGACTCCCAACTACACACTAATAAGGTCAGTTTCAGGTCTAGGTCACATATCAAATAGTAGGGGTCTGGTATATGGAATTTCCATTACATGGTATTGAGGAAAACACCCTTTAATTAACAATTGGCACCCCATTTAGCGGTAACCATTTCCCAATTAAATATTTTCTTTCACTTGTGTTCATAATATCATATAAATATATAGATATATCACTATATAGAACTAGTAGTTATAGAACCCACAACATGTTATAATTTACTAATTAATGTTTCATGACCAATCTATGAAGTAAAAAACCATTTAGATTAACGTAGGAACATTAATTTGTCCAATTATATTATCCTTCAATCAAATTTCATCACATTTAAATATATAATAATCATGTACTAACTATATACAACATAAAAATTCATTTGTAAAGTAAACATTTTTTGGAAAAATGCATGGAATATTAGTCGTATTGGTCCTATAATGTTTCAGGTAATGAACAAGCTCATTTAATTTGGCCAAGGTAAAATAAGTCTCACTGTAATAATGAAAACAATAATAAAATCATAACACATGTTCACCACCAAATGGTGAATTCCTATCAACCATAATAGGAATAATAAATAACTAAAAATACCCATACCAGGTAATTTGGGTTTTCCCTATATGTGAGTAAGCTATTCCCAAGCACAAGATCATTTCCAAATTCATTTTTTCTTTAATATTTTATTTAACACACAAATAATTAGACAATAGAAAAGAATCACCTCTGATACCACTTTGTAACATGCTGTCCTGGAATCTAATTGACATGTTCCCCAAGTTGGTGGTTCACATGGCATCAAGCAAACCTCCTCATACGCCTGAGGCTTCCAAATAGAAGCAAGGGTCTAAGGTTATAAAATGGGGAGACTACACCCTCATATCAGAGTTTCATATATGATATAATAAAAAAGTAGATAATAGAAGAAACATATATATAGACACTATAATAATAGGACATATAACCTACAACAGCAGAAGTATGTATAAGAATATGGCATGGCATAAACTAATATAATAAACTACTATGAATGTGTTAATAACTAAGAAACAATAAAAATATAAAAATCCAATAGGCGAAGTCATATACAAGATTTCATGGCATGATGATATAAAAAAGAGAAATATGGTACGTGCATATACAACATGCTATACAATAGTAAAAAAACATCCCTCCACTAGTATTTCTAGCATATTAGAAGTCATATTCTTCCATGATCCATGTTATATGTTAAATTAATCAAACATCTATAGTAGGGTTCTTGCCATTATCCATTCCTATATACATGTAATCTACTCGAGTACCAAAGGTAGGCTGGGTACGATGTGAGATAAAATCTCAGTAGGCCACTACCAAAAGTTTC
Source organism: Viscum album (assembly GCA_963277665.1). Taxonomy (NCBI): domain Eukaryota; kingdom Viridiplantae; phylum Streptophyta; class Magnoliopsida; order Santalales; family Viscaceae; genus Viscum; species Viscum album. The sequence continues at coordinate 548,095,410 of OY728135.1, forward strand.
TAAAAGTAATCAAACCTATGTATATGGAAACAGTAGTGTCTGGTTATAATGAATAATAAATAATGTTGAATAAATAAATATCATCTTTCTTAGGTTCATAGATGACACCAGATTGGCTCTACATGCTTTAGCATAGGCTGGTGTAAGAGTGTGATCAATAACTATATAAATATAGTAACTGTATTAATATATTTATATTTATATTTATTTATTTATATATTGTTTAAATCTATAAGAACAAAGTATGTGAGGATATAAGTAGGCATATACATGGATACTAGGTGCTGGCTAGACCTATGACATAACACAAGCATCCATAACCAGTCTAACAAGCTATATAATCTAATAGAGGGTATATTTCCTTAATATCTTGGTTAATGTGATACTTCATGCTCAACACTCGAGGTAGGAGGGGTGAGACGTCAGACCCAAAACTCAAAACCAAGGAACGTGGGGCACCATGTACATTTTCCATATATATGTGTAATGGTGAGAAATGACATTCTCAACATCCAATTTAAGGGAGTATGAATTTTCATTCACAATTGACCCCTTAACCAAAATTCCACACACAATGATAATAGTTTAATAATAATAATAATAATAACTTGATTGGTCAACTTATTTGCATCATAATCATCAAGCTCAATATAGGAATGGGTATTACATTTCATATAATCAACAAATAATAGAATACCTCAATTGGTGTTGCCTTACCACCCATTTTCATTAATTTTAATAAATCCATTTAATTCATTTAAATATGGAAAATCATATCGAAGCTAATCCATTCAACTATAAGGTATTTGAAAACCATATTAAGATAATATAAACACATAAAAGGTTCTTTTCTCAACTAAACAACTGCACAAGAGTTGGAAAATCCATTTACAATAAAAGTCAAACACTTAGGTGGTTTTTTGACCATTAAAAAATATAATTGAGGTTAAGGGATTTATCACACACAAAAGGGGTAGAATGGAATGATTTCAATATCCTCTAATTACATAGAATGTCCCATTGGAGTAAAAAAACCTGTGTATATCAATTCAAAGAAGAAGAATTTATTTTAAGGAAATGTATAACAATGGTCAGTCTATTTCATAATGGCGAGTCTATGAAAACATCATAACATTTATGTAAAATAACTATACATACTACCTCAGGGTTTTATCTGAATTTTAGTCCAATATAGGATTTATATTTGAATTAGACAAAAATAAAAATGAAAAACATTACGAAACCCTTGAATTAGGGGGTGAGATTTCACCAAACTAAAGCAAGAGATGGGAAGAGAAATGAAGAACAAAAGAAAGATTATTTGAGATCATACCTATAGTTATCCAATGATTACAATGATGGTCTATATTGAGAATGGATGAGGGGGTTATCTTGATCCCTAGATTAGATGGAGGGGGGATAATGGGAGGATGAAATGATGATCACCTACTAGAAATTGGAGGATAAATAGGAGGGTCTGGATTTTAGGCTCATTAATGGAAAGTGGTAAATTCACCCTTAAACACAAGGTCTCATGGTTATCCAAATAATGCACCAACCATGTTCACCTCACTATCCAAAGAGGGACCCTGTATGGTTTATGTGCATAGTTTTCCAAAGTGTTTGTAACCCACGTGATTTTTCTTTTCCAAGATGTCTGTAGTTTTTTCATGGGCGTACACCTTCGATTGCACAGTTGTAGACAAACTGTGCATCTTATTACTGTATAAAATATCCATGCATAGTTAAGCCCCTCGATTATTACTAACTGTGTGCTAACCGTGCGGCCCATTCTGTTTATCCTTTTTCAAGAAATTCATTCTCTATGAAATCTATGTACGCTCTAGTAACCTTCCATAGGTCATAATGCATGTTTACCAAGAGAAGGAAAAGGAATCAAATCGTAAAACAAACAATCTATACCTTTTAAAAAATTCAGGTCATTACAAATTACTTATGAATCATTTTAACAATTTATAAAAATAATATTAATGTATTTTCTCAGTCTTCAGTATTTCACTTGACCTTTTTAAAAAAATTTAATGTCATTTTTAAACAAAAGGACACACTTTGAGTCATAACGGCCACACTATGCATCATATAGAGTTCTATTTTTTCCTGCAATCAAAAATGACTGATGAAACCTTTTCATAAAGTAAAAATACAATCTGAATGGTTTTTCATTGTTTTGCGTATTTTACCTGGTCATTTTAAAAAAATTACTCACTTTTATATAAAAATACACAATTTGAGTCATATCGGCCACACCATGCATCAGATTGAGGTTTTATTGATTCGAAATTATCCAAAATGAATATGGATCATTTTGTTAAAGTATTGATTCAATAAAAACGTGTTTGATCAGTTTTGAGTATGTCCATTGTTTTTTTTTACAAAAATTAATGCCAATTTTAACTAAAACACCCACTTAGAGTCATATCAGTCGCACAGTGCATCGGATTGAGGTGCATCTAATTCGTAAACACCAAAAATGACATATGGATAATTTTCCTAAATAATGAAAACAATACAAATACATTTTATTAGTTTTGATTATTTCACTTTTTTTTACCAAAATGTCATTTCAAAATGTAAACACAGTATTTGACTCATAGCAGTCACATAGTGTATCATTTTGAGGTGAGACTACTTCATAAACATCAAAAATAGAATATGTATGGTTTTCCAAATTATCAAGACAATTACAAATTTTTTTTATGTTTTTTAGTGAGTGACACACTTTTTGTACTAAATAGTCAATTTTAAACTAACAATGGACACATTGAGTCATATAAGTCACAACGTTAATTTGATTGATGTTTGGTTGATTCATACACATAAAAAATGAATTATGGACCATTTTCATAATGTATCAAAACAATATGAATGAATTTCTCAGTTTTGAGTATGTCACTTGTTCTTTGTACTAAAATTAATATCAATTTTAAATAAAAAGAAACAAATTTAGTCAAATCAGTCACATTGTGTGTTGGATTGAGGTGATACGGATTCATACACATCAAACATGACATACGGGTCATTTTTTATAAATTATCAAATCAATATTAACGTCTTTTCCGAGTTTTGAGTATGTCACTTGTGTTTTTTATGAAAATGTTATTTCAAATTGGAAATAATAACCTTGAGCCATACTAGTCACATAATGTGTCAATTTTAAGTGAGACTACTTCTTACACATCACAAATAAATTATGAATAATTTTTATAAATTTTCAAGTAAAAAAAGGCATATATTCTCTATTTTTATTTAATGGCACTCTTTTTGAACTAAAATGTCAATTTTAAACTAATAATGGGAACTTTGAGTTATACCAGCCACAACACATGTTGGATTGAGGTATGGTTGATTCCTACCCAAAAAAAATTAATTATGGATCACATTAATAAATTATAAAAATAATTTGAATCTGTTTTCATGGTTTTGATTATGTCACTTGAAAATTTTACTAAAATTAATGTCAATTTTTAGTAAAAAGACAGACATGAATTCATATCAGTAAAATCATGTGTATAGTTGAGTTATGAATAATTCCTATACATCAAAAATGACTTATTGATCTTCTTTATAATGTATATAAACAATCCCAATGTGTTTTCTTAGTTCTACTTTTGACACTTTTTATTTTAACTAATATTAATGTCAATTTTAAATAAAAAGACACCCTTGGAATCATAATGGTCAAACCATGCATCAGATTGACATTTCAGTGATTCCTACACATAAAAATAGACATATGGATTATTTTTATAATCTATAAAAACAATTGGAATTCATTTTCTCAGTTTGGAGTATATCACTTTTCCTTTTTATTAAAATTAATGTCAAATTTAAATAAAGAGACACCTGAAGTAATAACGATCACATCGTGCATCAGATTGAGGTGTGGTTGATTATTACACTTCATAAATGACATATGGTTAATTTTACTAAATAATAAAAATAATATAAATGTGTTTTATAGGTTTTTTGTATTTGATTTTTACTTTTTACTAAAATTAATGCCAATGAAAAATAAAAATACACACTTGGATTCATGTCGGTCACATTGTGCATCGGATTTAGGATCGGTTGATTCTTACAGATCACAATTGACTTATGGATTGTTTTAATAAATTATCAAAACAATACATATGAATTTTCTTTGTTTTTAGTATTTCACTTTTAAAAAAAATTAAGGTCAATTATAAATAATAAGACACACTTAGAGTCATATCAGTCACACTCTGTGTCTTTTTAAGGTGTGGCTAATTTCTACACATCTCAAATGAATTGTGGATCTTTTTCATATATTATTAAAACAATAGGAATGTTTTTTACTCCTTTTGGAGTATGTGATGTGTTTTTTAACAAAAATAAATATTATAAACTAAAAACATACATTTCAATTCATATCGAGCACATTGTGTGTCAGATTGAGGTGCACATACTTAGTTTGTGATGTTTACTTTTCTTTAAATTGTTCACACCAATCTAGAAAATGAAGAACTATTCAATTTATATTGAAAAGGAAGCCCAATGTTGCCTGAAATTCCTCATCCAAAATCAACAAGTTCCTTCCTTTTTATATTTTTTCAGGTAGTCGATGGAAAAATATGACACCCTAATAGAATCCACTTATATAACAAACAATTATTCTATTAGTAATAATAGAAATAAATAAATTAAAAATAAATATGAAACAATACATTAATAAAATATAAATTTTAATCTCGAACAACATAATTTGAGTAATATTGGGTACACCATGTCTCAGATTGGGGTATGGTAGATTCCATCATTTCTTTTTATCATATAGTGCATGATCATAGTACATGAGTGAATCACTTTTATTGATGAATTCATTTCATCCTAATCATTGTGAAAATTAACATAATAAGTATTAGATAAAAAATATTATATGATTAACTAAAAAAGTAGATAAATGATTATAAAATAAATTAAATAAGTAGTAGGAAGTCATATCTTTGTGATATATGTGTATATTCTGACATTGTGTAAGTTTTCTAGTCATTTCTAAACAAATCTATTCCATATTTTGAATATGAGGACTTTAGACATTCCTGGTCATACTAGAAAAATATAACTACACGAAATAGTAATAAATAATTAAAATTAAATAGTAATTATCTATAAAAATACCTCTTCAAGGATGATATTTTATTCATGGTATATGATATCTCTCATAAATTTTCAAAAATAATAACGATAATATTTTCCATTTGTGTGTTTTAGAAACTGTAGAAACATTGATAAAAATAAGTAATTTTATTTATATGTTTTTTGATAGTGAAATCTTATTATATATACCATAATACTTATCCACTTATAGAAGTTTAAAGGCTCCGAATACACATGGATTGTCCTTGTTTCATGATTTTCATTATATTAAAACACTTTTATATCATAATATATTCTCATTAAAACATAATATAAAATATATAACATTACTTTTAGTTCTAAAACATTGTATGTTGTTTATTAAAAATTGAAAAACAAATCAAATGTGGTTGGTTTGTTCTATATCCATGGTGTGAATCCAATAAATAATTCTTTGGGGTATCCAAATTGACTACAATGAGTCCAAAATTCTGGATAAAAACTGAAAATGAATTTGTAATGAATGGGAAAAAAATATAATTAATTTGATTAAATTGTAGCATTTTACCCCCTGCATTATTGTTCATAAGAAGATTTTGTCTTCCATAAGTTTTCTTTCAAATGGTACGGTTAGTTTTTCCACTATTGCATCAATTGTTGTTGATTCCCTTTTGGTTTGGTCTATATATGTGATGTGATGACTAATCAATCTATATTTATGTTTAAATGGTTTCCCCTTCACATAGTATTGGTATAGACACCTACATAAAATATGAATTGTATTTCACCATAATTAAAATAGTAGATCAACTCTTGGGAAAAATTATAAAAACACACCTTATATGTACATTTACAATTGAGACTCATAGATATTAATACTTTACTTTTTCATTTAAATTCTCAAGATAAATAATTTATATAATGGCCTCACCATATATTTGTTCTTAAAAATCAATAATGTGACTACTACCACTTTGTAACCTTGTATCTGTGTGAACCTTCAATGTTAGTAAATGGGGATATTCAACGGGTGGGTTAATTATTAATTGTGAATATCTTTTTGATTGGTTAGAATATAATGTATATTAGTTTGATTCGACCACTCATTTCATCCTCATCCCTCTATCTACATGTAACAACATTCATCAGTTTTTACCTTTCTCTAAAAATTATTAATGGTTAAGCATGAAAAATAAATTGTAAATTAATACCTCATTTTAGACATGTTATTTTAAATATTTTATGGCCTTGATATGAATGTTACAATATATTTATCGACCATATGAATATCTACATCATTAGGTGGAATAGCTATCTCGGTTCGCAGCTCATTAGATACGCTAATCCCCACTCTCACGTGACCTGTTAGAGGTTCTTTGTCATGTATAGTTTCTTCTATGATATTGAACATGATATATGGCACAGCAACACGATGGGTGGGTGTTGATAGCTAGAAATCATAGTCATTTTCACGCTATATAATATCAGTAAAGGAGCGATATCAGTGTTTTCTAGATTCATATTTCACAGAAAAAATTACGAGAATATTGATTACCTCATCTAAGACAACACTTTATGGGGAATGGCTCACCACAAAGCTAGTATGGTGGATAAGGGAATCATGCACTGGTTTTTTCGTGAGTTATTTCTTCACATTTATTCCCACCATAATATTTTCATGAAACTCATACTTCCAAATAACTTTTTCTTCATGAGAAAATAATGATTCAGGCATCACTTCCATTTTATTATCTTTATCCCCCCTCTTATTTTTTTCTCAAAAAAATTTGGGTGTGTCCCCTGAAAACTATCACCTATAATGAGGCCATACTGTTATGACTGATTCAAGTCCATAGCTAATCGTTGTTCACCCAGTATAGATGACGATGAATCATGTGTCTATTTCAGATAAAAATTACAGTAGAATAAGTAATAATTTTTATTTAATATAGATTTCAATAAATAATAATATTTATTATGTTGTACTTACCCATGCTCCCCATACTTTTTGTGTGTTTTCATCTATTAGTATCTCATATTTATTTACATGTGTATCCTTCCATTGAACATGATGTGGGATGGAAGTGTTTTTTTTAATAATAAAAATACGTATAGAAAGTGGATAATAAATAAGTTGTTGTCTCATGTCACATAAAAAAATTATATTAGATTTAAAATATGTACCAATTTCTATTCATGTGATGTATATCCCATCCTTACTTTATGGTAGGGATACATTGGTTTTTCATACTGCTGATTATTTTCATCACTCGGTTGTTGTTTCATTAATTAACAATACTTAATCAATGTAATTAATAAATGTATTATCAAACAATGAATTATTTTCCATAATTTAACTAGAAATATGTCTCCCCGTGATGGGTAATAAGCCATTCCCATGATTCTTGGCATATCTGGTGTGTATGCATATGTGGTGGTCATGGGTTTATTTTCCCTTAAACATCTTTGAGATGAATCATTTTTAGAATTTTATGAAACCCTATGTGAGCCTTTATGGTATGCATTAACACAAATTTCTTTCAGGGTCATCTACTATAAATTAACTTTGCAAGGGAAAATAAAGATTAAAGCAATGTTTTTTTGTTTTTATAATAACATAAGGAAAGTATATCATAATATTAACATAATATCTTCCCAAATTATGGTCTTAAGATCAAGCACACCATGGTCCCACTAATCAACAGCAATCGACATGTGTTTTCACATTGTGAGCCCAATGAAGTAATTGAACATATCCTTTTTGGGGTTAATAGGCTAGCTGCATGAAATTCATCTGGCCTTGAATTTGATTCCTTTTTTATCAACTTAATAATTTTTATAACACATTCATGCTACACTGCTTCTATTTTTTTAGGGAAATCTATTGTTTATCGTCTACTATTACCTTGGTTTCAATATCATAAATATGTTATTCCTCTAGATTGGAAGCATAATCATGTATAGACGGTTGTTGTTCCTAGGAATTGGGATCATAATCAAGTTGAGAAACCTATTTTTCCTTAGGATTGCGAGTATCAGTGTGTGTAAAATTCATTATCTATAGATGTTTTTAACATTAAATTTAGATTACATAAATATAGCAGTGAACAGATAATAAAATGAGGTATCATGTTGTATACTAAAAAAACAATGTAACTTGATTATTGAACTCTTTTTTTATCTTTAATAGATTTGATTTCTCTATAGAGTATCCAAATCCCTTTATTATGGTCTCCTATGACAAAAAGACCTTGTCTATATTTGGACCATTGTGAAATGATTACGATGCCCAATTAAGGGGTTATACTCAGTCGAATTTTCATCTGACCCTTTTGTGGTTTTTATTGATAACAGAATAATTGACCACTTTTAGTCCACAAGATCTAGATCATAAAATACGTGTACTTCCAGTGATTCCCTTATAAATGGTTTTTCTTTGTACCCTAACTTTCTAAAATCCACTTTCCAAAATCCCAATTCATTTATTTTAGGAGAACTCATGTTATCAAACAACTATCATTTAAAAATCTACAGTTTTATTGTTTTATTATCTAACACCCATATTTTATTGATGAATTCAATGTATGATGTAATAACCTGAATTGGTTTTATTTCCATGTTACTATATACATGCATCTCTTCATCCAAAAATGTAACTCCACTGTTTTTAATGGTATTACCTTCATCATGTTCATTTGTATAAAATTTATAACAATTAATTACATAACCATTATAAGATAATACATGCACACATTTTATTCTGATTATCAATTGAAGTCATTCTAAATTTAAATGTATATTTTTATCTCACGTATTATAAATATGGTCTTAAAACTAACATATAACCTATTTATCATGTGTATTTGATATCCAAATTTTATCCCTTTATGTATTCAAATGCTTAATAATTTCATTGCGCGATTCAACATATAGGTAACCTCTAAAATTTTTTGCACAACATAGTGGTGATCCTACTCCTAATCTATAATAGTGATTGTGACAATAGCTAATATAGAAATTTCATCACCAAAAATTCATGTAGTGTGGAAATATTTATGTAGACCGATTCTTTCCAAACCGGATAGTTTTTTGATAAAAAAATCAAAAGATTCAACAACAATATATCTCTCTAGCATATAACCCTATAGCCAAAGTTGATTTTTGATATACCCTTTCAAATTATGAAAATACCATTTAATGGGGTAAATCCATATATAATGTATTGGACCACATTGTCGAATCTCTCTTACCAAGTGATCCATCAAGTGAACCATCATATCAACGAAGCTCGACTATAAGAACATTTCCAATTTTCATAATATGATGGAATTTTCCTTTTCCACATTTGTAAAAAAAATTGGGTCTATAACATTGATTCATATATATTTGAAAAAATCCTAGATTGGATAATGTATGACACAAATTCATTAGAAAAATGAAATGTAAAGCAATAGGCAATTGATCTTACATCAAAACAAGAAAGTCATATCATTTCAGAACCTTTAACATTGACATAGTCATCGACATGATTTTATTAATTTCAAATGAACACCCCTCTATAACCGTTACACCATTCAATAAGTTAAAAAAATTTATATCTCTCCTTCATATAAATAGTAAAACTGGCTTGGGGAAGAAAATTTTATTTTTCACCCTTCAATGGTGCTAAATCTTGTTATATTCCCATCATAATGAAGTCCAACCTAGTCTTAAAACTATCCTTTGTTTTATCAAGTTCATTTGTAAATGTTCCAATGAAACTATCACATACATTTTTTATACATTAATATAATCAAGAAAACCCCTGATGTATAGAAAATTTGAGTATGGTAATTCAAACAAACTAATCTCTTTTTTAAACTATTTTTTATAAGGTTTTTAGAAAAAGATTTTCCAATATCAGTGTCTATATATTTTACTTTATCATAAAATTGATCAAATATTTGTGAAGATGGTGTTATATGTTCTTCTGAACTACCATCAAATGACTTCATCCAAAATCAGTACTTATGTCACTGGGGTAGAAATTTGTGATGTCATAAAAAAAATATTTGGTGAATGATTTAACCTCATTGTTGTGTACCCTATTAACAAATGGGACACCCTCGAGTTCTATTAACTCTATATCATGAAAAAATTACCTAAGAAGGAAAGTCATTTATCATCCCGTTCAACATGGATCTCGACATTCAATATTCATTTTTTGTAACCATTATACAATATAACAACTCAATCCCACAACAATTTCAGATCTTCTATCCATAGAGATAAGTAAATATAAATATCATTACCCTGTTTTTTTGGTCCTAATATAATCATAGATCACATAATCTATTTTCATTTCATACATTACCACAATGGAATGTTATAAGTTTCCAATATAACTGGCCATGTACTATGAGTTATTATTTTAAAACATGAAGGATTCACTCCATCTATTGATAGCACAAGGGGAATGTTTCTTAGCTAATGTCCAAATTTAGGATACTCATGATCAATTTTATTCTACTAAGGAGAGTCTATTGTGTATTAATGTTTACTAACTTTATTTATTATATCTATATGACCCTTAAATGTCCATATGTTCTCCCCACTTTAATATAGGTTCATAAACCTTATAATAACAAAAAAGTATCATCAACATTCATATGACCTAATTCATATTTTTTTATTCTGAATCACCAAAGATTATACATTATTTATGTGATTTTCGGTCATTAAAAATATTATATAGTTATTTAGACAAGCATGTATTCTTTCAAAGATCATACCCACTGAATGTATCCTTATTTTAGCAGAATATGTTTCGATATGAATCTCATTTTCTTCTAGTATCATGTCATTAATAACAATTCAACCACCATTCTTATTTCCTCAATATGATCTTCATATTCATTCACACCTGTAATTACATCCTCAATATAGTCTTCATAATTTTCTAAACATTTAATCATATCAGATGATCAACAGAATGTAGTTGTATTCAGGTTACTAGGTACATTCAATTTTTACCCATGTTTATTCCATCATTTATTACTTAAATATACTCACTAAAAGATCAAGTGTCACTCCAACTCATCTAGACCAATTATTTTTTAATAAAAACTTCATAAAACTAACAAAAAAAAATATAAGGTTCATGTGAATGATCTTTTGAAAACAATACGAACTCTTTCACCTCATCTTCATATTCTTTTATCATGCAATCGAATTCCATACACTTCTAATTAATATCCAACCTATTTGATTCAATAATATTAATATTTAATGAAATCAATAAATACCCAAAAATGCCCCTTTCAAATAATTGGAACCCAAAAAATTAATGATTCAAATAATTTCATAATGACATGAAGGAAATGGGTAATTCAATTTATGAAAATAATTAATCCACTGGGGGTCGGTGTTATCTTCTGAATTCATCCATAATGATCACTGGTACATGGAATGGGAAGATTACTCCAGAGGGTAGTTCAAGAAACCTAGGTTCATATCAATAAGAGATGGGAGTGAGTCTCAAGGAAAAAATTAAATAATAACTATTCAAGAGATCAAGTCAATGTGGATAGTAGTTTTCACCATAAATATAAATTTTTTATAGCTAGAAGGTCTACATATCTGATAATGGGAACATAATTTCAATCCTATGATGGTATTAAATTCATCATTTCAATTGTGGTTTTATTTCTATGGGATAAATTGGGTACTCTGGAGTCCTAAAATATGATATGATATCGCATTTGAAATTGGGGGTCCAGAAAAGATGGATAAGGATAATAATTTAGCTATATTTAGAAACTTCACTTGTTTCTTGGAGGAAATTAATTTGTGCACTAATTTATTTGATAGTGTTATTCTCTCAATAAATGATGATGAACTCAAACTTTATATAGAGTATGAAAATGTCCCTCAATTATTCTGAAATTGTATGGTCGTTGGACATGAAGTGTCAAATTATAAGAGATCCCTTCTTTGTGATTTTTTCTCTTCTCAAGGAAATGATGAAAATATTTTTTTTAAATGAACAATGGTTTGAAATACGGTATTCATAGTAGTTCAGGTATTATTTTATAGGCTCGGGATCAATATAGGGGAGTGAAAAATATACAATCGGCTAGTTTGGATAGAATCCCTAGGGATGACACTGTTAATCCTATATTTACTAATATTTTTATTCGAAGAAAATCTACACATGTTGAGGGATTCCCTCAATAGATATATTGTCTTGATTCTAGGTATAATTTTGGGGATTTTAGTATGGATAGACTGTATAAAATTATATTGGTAGGACATCTTGAGGAAAATGAAACCAAGTCATGAGCTGTGGTTTTCAAAGAGGGGTGATCTGTTGAAATTCAATCTTCTAATTAAATAATTGTATGAGAATATGGTGATTAATAGCTAATTAATGAATAAATTATCACTTCATTATTATGTAAGGTAAATAAAAAATTAATTCTAAGGATCCTTTTCATTCAAATCGTTGATGTGGTCCCCAAAATTAGAAATTTTATTAAAATGACATGGAAAGAGATCTGACAAAGGATTACAACATTTTGACTATGAAGTGAGGTACACTTGTTGCTCCATCTGTTATGTAACAAACCAAGAATTCAATAATGAAAATTCCAATTGATCTACTTAGATTTATTATTATAAAAATGGTTATGTAAAACATCTTCACTTCCTTTGTTTTCTGTTTTTGGATTTTAAAATACCATTAAGAATTGTGATCGTTGCAAGTATAGTCGTTAAACAGTGATCACATTATTAGTATAAATATAAGGCATTAAAAATTCTATTTTCTTAGAAAAAGGAAGTGATGACCTCATCCGGTAGAATTTCTCCAAATGAACCTCATTTTTTAGAGCTCAGAAAGGAGGTGGATTCGTTGGGCTTCTTTCTTGACCATGTCCAGTCTGAGCTCTAACACATTAATCTTGAATAGAACCACCTACATGAGAAGTGTAAGTAGATATAGATTACCATGTGATCAATGTTATCTAAGCCACCCCAAGAGTCTGTCACAATTGCACACCTTACCCTTCTATCTTAAACATGTGTTATAAGGGGTTATTTAAGAAGAACCTAGCACTATGATTATGTACATTATTTTTATAGATATTATACATTTTTTTATTATTGTTACATGGTAAATAGTTTTTAAAGAAATATAGTATTTTTACTTAATATTCAATTGAGATATATATTTTGATGAATTAATGTATTTTTTTGACTTAAATAATATTTTAATGATATATTATTAATAAATTACTTCTTTTAAATAAAAATGATTGCATAATTTTTATGAATACAATTTTAATTTTTATTAAGGTTTGAAAGCAATTTTTGTCAAAACTGAAGATTTTTATTTTAGAAATTAAAAATACAATATTTAGAAAATTATTTAGATAATGTTAATAATATTTTTGGAATTAGGATGCTGAAATTATCCAATGGTTAATTTTTTATAATTTTCTGAGACAGTCATATTTTTGGGTAAACTAATTGTCGTTTAACTATATAATGTGTTTCATGACATCATAATGACCCAATAGTGATGTAATAAAATACTATAAATTATATTTTTTGCCACTATATTTCCGACCATTAAAATAATGTGATTTTGGGTATGTTTGATTAATTTTACAAAGCCTTAGTGGACCCTCTAAGAATTATAAAAAAATCATTTTAATATGATTTCCTTGAGTTTGTGAATCATCACCACATGAGCGAGCCTAATATTTTCAAAATATACGACATTGGACTTATAAAATAATTTTTCTCAATCCCATTTGGAAAAAATCATGAACATAAACCATGGTTTGATTTGTGGTTTTAATTAGCAGAATGTGTGGTGGCCAAAACCTAAATAATAGGGAATTCCCTCTCTTTTCCTATATAAACCCCTCCAAGATCCCACTTTTTCATCACTCAAAGACTTTGGAGCTTGATCAACCTCTTCCCTCCTCTCTCTAAAATCCACCCAGGCTGCCCCAAGCTCCCATGAAGCCTCTCTCAAGCCTCTCCCAAGCCTTTGGGGTCAGACATCCAAGTAAAGGATTTCTTCTTTTCTCATTTTTGTCTCAATTTCATTATGTTGTTAAAACATTTTAAATTCAATTAAAAATGTAAAGGTGTGATTTATCACCTCCCCCACACTTCCTTACTTCCGTTTTAATGATTAGGGACCCCTTTCTATCTCATTAATGCCTTCCATGTACACTCATTACCATGCTAAAATTCCATAAGGGATTTCTCTTTTCTCATTTACATTCAAGCAATCACTTTGTATTATGAATATAAAATTCCATTACATATGTTGGTACATGTATCTATATAACCCCTATTACTATACATTTCATGTAAATATGATGATACACCCATTTATCTCTCATCAACCATTTTTATGAATTCTTATGTCACATCGTTATGCTGCCAAAATTGCACCATGATTTTCCAAGCTAAAGTCATTGTGTCAGGAATAACATGCCCATTTCTCTATCAAGGGTATTCACATTTATGATGTTTTACATTTTTATTATATAGTTTCATTTGTTAATACCACATTCCTTTATCGTGGAATAAATGATGATCTTTATTGAATCCATTTAATATGATTCATGTGGCACACTTATGCATGAAATGAAATGATTAAGAAGGGTGTTCCCTGATAGCACTCCAATGATTTGGGTAAATATTTGTATCATAGTATGTCAAGTGCAATGAGAGTTTACTCGTGTTAATTAAAGTCAACTAATTGTTTTCTCATGCTCCATGTGTAATGATCCTTGGAACATGCTAATATCATGTTGGGTGTTGTTGCCACATTACCATGTTATGATAATCATGCTATATCATGCCATTATGTTCATTATCTATTATGCTTATTTGAAATTCCAATTTCCTAAAATGTACTATATTCATTATTTTATGCCTTATTTACTCACTTACTAGTCTTTATATCTCACCGTTTTCTTATGCATGTCCTCAGGTTATCTCATGCAATGCTAAGTATGAAAGAATATTTATGGTCTTGTAAAAGATGTTTTTAATAAAGATGTATATTTCATGTTTTAATTTGATAGGTAATGTTCCTAATTTCTAGAGACACAAGACCTCTCAATCCTCAGAGTTTTCTTAATTGCATTTTTATGTAATAAATCATGTTTAAGTGTTTTATAATGACCAGGATGTAATAGTTGGTATCATAGGATAGGTTTAGTTCATTTTGGGATTAGGATTAGAAAACCCTAGTGAAGTACTTAGGGATAATACTAAGAATAATAAAAACATCCATAAATTTTGTTGAGTATTGAGTAAGTGGTTTACCAAAAAAAATACATCCCTGCCTGTATATGAGTAGGTAGAGGCGGCTCTGGCACAGATATATTCTAGGGGTAAAACCGGAAGAAACCGCTTCGATCAAGACTCGAACGGGAACTTGTAATGTCCTTGAATTTTCGTATAATTTTTTTTAATTATATGTAACTATTTCTAGACCACGAAATCTGATGCAACATGATTCTGAGGCTCGGAGTGCCCTGAATGATCCGTCGAAAAAAACTTTATGTTTAAAATAGAATGTTTGAGTGGTTTTTCAGGAAAAAGTGGAATAACTCTTAAATCGGTGCCTGAATTAGAAGTCTTAGGGATCTATTCCATTCAAGATTGCGAGTTTACCCTAGGTGCGACTGAATATTAGTTGGAACAGGCCTCCGGTGATAAAACCTGAAAATGGAATAACCATAAATAAAATAATTAAATAAAGTTATTTTATTTTTTAAATTCTTATAACTCAAGAACGGTGACTCAGATTAAAAATTTGAGACCACTGCTGAGCTCATGAGGATATTTTTTTCTTTTGAAAAATAGTATCATTGGCCGACTGGGGCCAACTTTGGAAGTTATTTTTGGGTCGTAAATAACATAATTATGTTAGAATTATTTTATTGTTAAAAATCCATAACATCTAAATGGTTACTCAGAATAAAAATCTGAGGGTGCTATTGAGTTCATTGGGGCGTGTTCCCCTTGGGTGGATCCTAACCTTAATCGTCCTGGGACGAGCGTGAATGTTATTTTTTTTTAACTTTTTAAGTTATGTTCATTAAATGCGTAAGCAGAATTTTCTAAGATTTGAACCAGTACTCAGATTAAAAATTAGAAGGCAATATTGAATCTGCTTTGTTGGGATTCGCTTAAGGGAAAATTCACTTCTTACCGTAGAAGTACTACAGAAAATGTTAGATTTTGGACATTTAAGAGAATAATAAAATAACAAATTTATTTTATTTCCTTTCATTATTTTCCTCCAATGGACAAGTGGTGGTGGCAGGACCAACGACATGTCAAGCCATTAAATGGCTTGAATCCTTAATTATTTGTAACAACACCATTGTAATTATGAAGGTTACTTAATAAATAGTACCCCATTAATTCCACATGCATTACTCACCCTCACCCTCTCCTATTTATATGGAGATTGTGGAGGATTATTGGCACAAATTCACCAAGTGGTGAAGATCTGGAAGTGTACCGTGACACTGACCACTTGGAGGACAGAACCAGTTCTAGCAGGCAGTGACGAGTGCCACCAAACGACGAACACCGAATCTTCCTCAAACACCAATGTTCTCTAATGATATTAAGGTAGGGGGTTTATTTTGAAGTTATATTTGATGAATTAAATCCTCACCTGCTTGCTATCACCTTAAAGCGGAGGGTGCAAGCCAAATGAACAACGCATAGACCCTCCACCGCTTCATTCTTGATGTGGACATTGGGGACCAATTTCCAAATTGATGACAACACGAAAGAGCGGGTTACACTTTGTCAGCATCAGTGCGGAAGATCAATAGGTGTAGATGGCACCATGAATGGACACCAGAGCACGTCCAGTGACCCACGAAAGAAACTGTTTGCACGCCATGTCAGTGGCGGTCATTGGTGGATGGAGGATACATGGGGAAACTGAACGCGATTGATGGTAGGATGCACACAATGGCATGCCATGGTGGCCAAGGGTGGTCGGCTCGAGCCAGCCACATCGGACAAGTGTGGCACCCGCTGGAGTTGCCGATGGAAGGGGCCCATGTTGCGTCGTGTTGGCAAAACCCGGTTGGCTGAATGTATAACTGGTTAATGCGGTGGGGTAGCGCCCCACCAGTTGGGAAAAATGACCCTACAATCGTGGGGCCAACAAGGGAGGCAGTCCACATTCTATCAGACTGATCTGGCATGGTACGACCAAGGGGGCTGGACCCGCGTCCCAGCGGGCCAGTGCTGGTTGTCCGAGCCCCACCCGGTGGGCCGGGCCAAGCATGACCTGATCCCGCAAATCAAATTGTTCTGACCCCAATGTACAGGACCCAGTGCAACGGGCAGACCCTAAGTGGCATGGACCCGAGTGGGGTCAAGTAGACCCTAGGAACCATTGTGTTATGTCGGACTAACCGAGTTGGACCAGTCCCAAACTCAACTAGTACCCGAATAAAGAAATGCATGTAACTGATAAACAAGGTGTCTGGTTGAAACGTCATCAGTGGTGTTGGGACCCCTTTTGGGAAAAGGTCCCTTTTGAATATTTTGGCAGGCCTGACCGAGCCGGGCTAGACCGAGTTGCGATCACCCCCGTTTCACGGAAAGGGATGTAACTAACAGATTGGGCGTCCAATTGACATGTCGTCTATGGCATAAGGCCCCTAGTGAAAAGGCCGTCCTTTTGAGATAATCTAAGTGATTTATTTAATTGTTTTATGAGTGACCTGGGATGGTTTAGACATGAATCCAACCAGGCACTTTTTACAAAAGCGCTATATCTCACAGACCGGGCGTCAAATCGACACACTGCCAATCACATTGGAACCCTTATGACATGTAGGTCCTTTGAGATACTTTATATTGGAACATATTATAGGTTGAGGTATGACCAATAGCTTGAGGATAAGATCCTCACAAAATTAAGTGTGCTTAATGCAGGAATCTTGTGGTTGGCTATGATGTGTAGAATAAATAGCCATCATGTGTGGGTCAGTACCTATCGATCCTGTGTGGGTTAGTGCTCATCGATCCTATGTGGGTCAGCACATACCGAGCCTGTGTAGGTCGTATCCTTTGTGGGTCAGTGCTCAGCGATTTTGTGTGGGTCAGTGCCTACTAACACTGTGTGGGCCAGCAGAAGAGCCTCTCGACAGAATACAATTATCTAGATTTACGACAAATAATATGTACATCTGTTCACGAGGTATATATCTGTTGTGAGCTGAGTCCTTACCTTTATGGTACATTTACCTTTGTAGTGTTACCTTCGTGATACAACACCTTTGTGATGTTATCTTCGTGGTTTTACCTGTGTGTTACTTTTTCCTTCGGGATGTTACCTATATGGTGTTATCTTTGTGGTACTTTACCTTCTTGGTGTTACCTTCGTGGTGTTACCCTTTTGGTACTTTTACCTTCATGGTGTTACCTTCAGGTTGTTACCATTGTGGTACATTTACCTTCGTTGTGTTACCTTGATGGTGTTACCTTTGTGGTGTACTTCTCTCATGGGTTAATTGTGAAAATGGATTCAAGGTTGGGGCCTAGTTTTTCCTCATATAAGATATGAGTATATCTTGATAACTTAGGTGTATGTATAGGAATATACCTAATTAGAGTTGATTATTGCTTCGTTATTTGTAATTGATGTCTTGTGTTATAGTATTTCCTTTGTGGAACTCTGGGAGACCTTTGGGGGTCTCAGGGTCTCTACTGAGTATTATTATACTCACCCCTACACGGGATTCTCCTGCACCTTGTGTCTTATGTAGATGACGTGTAGCTAGGCTAAGACTTGAGAGAGTCGGGACATAGCTGTACACAGAGGAGACGGGCAGAAGTGGAGTGTTGTGGAGATGATTTGTACCTACCCATTAGGTAGGATCCTTGGTGGATGATCCAGGAGTGTTTTTCTCTTTTTAGTTACACTTTTACTTTTCAGAAGGGCTTGTATTCTAGCCCCCTTTACATTCAGTAAACTTTTTACCATAGAAGTTTACTCCATGGATTCTTCTTGTTGTGTTCTTGGATTGTGGGTTTGTACAGGTTTACAGGATATTTTGTCCCGTTATAGGTATATGCCTTTTTGGTGTTAGTCGACAACCCCTGGCCTATGGGAGGTGGACTTAGGTAGTCCTGGCGTAGGCCTCGGAGGACGGGTTGTGACAAAGTGGTATCTAAGGATTCAGTTCTACCAAAGAACTATGACTGTGATCATTTTATTGTGGTAATTTTGTTAAGTGTTATGGGTGTGGTTTTTTGTGTGGGAAATCCAGGTTTTGTGTGGCAGCTGACGTATCCATATTCCAAGAATCTGAATTTTCTTTTCTAAATCGGTGCACGAAAACATTGATTGCGTGTGTTTTGGAAAAAAATTCCCTTGGTTTCTTTGGATTCAGATCACTAGGTATAACTTAAAGACCATAGAACACTAGTTCATTATAAATATTTTACCATGTATATAGCTATCTTGGAATCCTGAGAGAGTACACGATGACATCCCACTGAGAAATCCTATGTGGATTAGTTTTCTAGTGATTCTGTGTGGATCAGCAACAGATGATACCAGTGGAATATGCACGCTGACTGAGCATATTTCTTGAGTTCTAGTGACAGAGGCCTTCGAGGTTTCAAGGCGAGAGAGATCCCCAGGTAGCTGAGAACTAGCTGGAGACTGTGACTAGAGTATTCTACTTAGTTGGGACACCAGTCGATCATATGGCGATCCTAGTTGCTAGTATTTATCAGTGCATGACCATGAGGATGGTCCTCATGGTGATGAGGCTTTAGTACAAGGATAGTTTCCCGATATGGTACCTTCAGGTAGTGTACTAGCTATAACAGTGCTCATAGGTTAGCAGTTACAACCAGTGGTACCGGTAGAGTACACTTGTAGGCTTGTTGACTTACACATGTTTTAGCATCAGATACCCCCCATGATTCGATGTGAGCCTGACTCATATGAGGCAAAGGAATATCTTGAGGAGGTGGCAGAGTTTCCATATAGCCAAGGAACCATTTTATCAGATGGTTATCTGGATAGAGAGCCTTCTATGTGGCTCAACAGTATGATGACAGGGTTTAGATTACCTTGATCTTGTGAAGAGGAGAATTTTCTGTTGACAATATTTAGAAACTTCCTCATAGAAGGGGGTATATATACATAAAATTATAAATGGTGAGTGATCCCGAGAGATTCTATAGCTTCGGCAGGATGACATTTTGGTATCTGAGTATTCATCAAGGCATACAGACCATCCAAGGTACTCGATGAATATAGTATGGTATGTGCTTCAGGGCTCCAACCTATGAGGGAGGTGTGTTTATGGATGTCAAAAATATCACTATTCATATATGCATTCCTACTTATGTTAGGGTTCTAGAGAGAACTTTTGTGGTTGAATTTTCTTTGGCTGAGCAGATACAGCCAGTGAATGTTAGCAATGGGAAAGCAGGAAATAGATGCTAGTCTTAGTGACTCGGGTGTGTAAAATGTTTTGGGAGGAGGAAGTGATAGGGAAATAAGAATCTACATGGCATCAAACATGGAATTTGGTCTAGGAGAGCATCATGATGTGGTATAAATTTCGACATGTTACAACCACCACCCAAATGTGGTCCCCACCAGGCTCAGGAAGTTGGAAGACAGGGGGAGGGAGTAGTTGTCAGCTATCAAGGAGTGTGACTCAAGGGCTCCAAGAATGATTCAAGGTATGGTTTGTGTCTACTACTATCTTCTATATTAATATACATAGGTAATAATCATTCTTTCTTTCCACAAATCTTGTTCAATGCCTATAGATTTTGGTTAAACTGATGAATTGACCCTTATTTCTAGAGATACCTTTGGGAGGAGACTCAATAATCATACTTATGTTGATGGTGTGATCAAACCCTTGAGGTGAATGTTTCTATTGGATCCTCTTGGTGGAAACTTTGAGGGATTATGATGTTAGTTTGGGGATGGATTGTACATCCACAGTTCATACTCAGATTTACTGTTTTGAAAAAATAGGATGTAGTATATCTATAGCATTGGAATAGGGTATTCCTTGGTCGGTGAAACAGTAAACCCATGTAGCATAGAATAAAATCATGCATAATAGGGTGTATCTGATCACTCTTGATTCGGCCATCCTTACCCTCGTGGCAGTAGGAGTTTTTAGTTTTGAGTTTCCAACAGTAGTGGAAAAGTGTGGGTACATATTTTTAAAAGATGATTCCAGGATTACATCCCCGAAGGGAGAGGGACTTATTCTTGGGCTAGGTACTTCTAGATATTTGTACCAGATTACTCCAGGGTATCAGCACCCTTTTCATCTTTGATGATGAAGGGGGGAGCCTTTCCTATGGATGGAGATGTGTCAGCAGAGCTATCAGGAGTTGAGATAGAGACTGAAGAGTAACCCCATCTTGAGGCTTCCAGAATAGGTATTTGGGTATGTAATCTAATAAGAAAAATCACAGACCAAATGAGGTTGTTTCTTGATGCAGGAGGGGGCAGTGATCGCCTACGGCTCACAGTAGTTGAGATAGCATGAGAAAAACTACGCTACCCTTGACCTAGTGTTAGCAGTAGTGGTCTTTGCACTGAAAATATAGCGGCACAACATGATGGGTGAATGGTTTGTTATTTACTCTAATCACTAGTGTACTAGGTATATCTTCTCATAGAAGCACCTGAAACTGAGCCTGTGATGATATATAGAGTTCCTACAGGACTATGATTTTGAGATAGTCTATACACCGGAGAGTGGAACGTGGTAGCAGACGCACTCAACATGAGTTCTATTCTATAGCTACTGAGTGAGGCATTAGAGAATCCATTCATGCTACAGAAATCCTTCATGTATAATGATAGGGTATCTTACCTCCATCCTATGACTTTCACTCCCCCCAATGCTTTAGCTAGTTTGGGAGGCATAGCTTGGGGACGTTGACTGCAAGGCCGGACGTGATCAGATATCCTCAGGACAGTCTCCTGCATAATTTTATGAAGGCAGGGAGCACTTTGTTCCCTTCATTGAATGTACCATGGTACCAGTGATGATACAAGAGGAGGTTTTGAGGGAGTTCCATAAATCCCCTTTAGTGGTAAATCCGGGAGTGGTGAAGATGTACCAAGACCTCTAGTGTTAATACTAGTGTCCAGGGATGAAAAAGGCAGTAGTAGAGTTTTTATCACGATTCATCACATGTTATCATGTGAAGACTGTGCATAGTAGGCATAATAATTATGCTAAAAGGAAATGAAGAACCTTAGAGACTGAGGAGGGAGACCATGTCTTCCTACGTGTCTCACCCCGACAAGGATTACAGAGATTTGGCCAGGGTGGAAAACTATCTCCAAGGTTTATCAGACCGTTCTAGATTCTCAGCAGAGCGGGCAAGGTGGTGTGCCATCTATCACTTCCCCTACAGATGAACTTAGTGCATAATGTTATTCATGTTTCTTAGTGGAGAAGATGTGTGCATGATCCACTTTACGTTATCCACTCGGGAGAGTTATACTTTGACAATAGGGAGACTTTTACAGAGTTTTCCATGGAGATAGAGGATTGATAAGAGCGAGTCCTTCATGGATGGTTGATCCCTCAGGTGAGAGTTAGGTGACAACATGGGAACCTCCCGTATAGCTTATGGGAGCGGGAGGCTCATATTTGTGCTAAGTACCCCCATTTTTTGTTTTGCCATTTTTTTGGATTTCGAGGACGTAAATCCCTTAGGTGGAGAAAATGAAATGTCCCGTAATTTCCATATAATGTTTTTATAATTATATGGAAATATTTCAAGACCGTGAAATCTGACGGCCCGTGATTCCAAAGCCAAGAGTTCCCGAAATGATCTGTCGAAAAAACATTATGTTTAAAATATTGCGCTTGAGTGGTTTTCTAGAAAACGTTGAATAACTCTTAAACAGGTGATCGGATCAGAAATCTGAGGCTACTATTCCATTCAAGATATTGGCTTTACCATAGGTGTTACTTATGTTTAGTCGATGTAGGGCTCCAGTGAGAAAATTAGAAAATGGCCTAACCATATGTAAAATAATTAAATAAAGTTATTTATTTTTCAAATGCTTATTACTCCAGAATAGTGACTCGGATTAAAAATTTGATACCACCACTAATCTTATGAGGATATGTTTTCATTATAAAGATTCTAATATTGTCCGACATGGGCCAACTACATAAGTTAGTTTTTAGCCATAAATAAAATAATAAAGTAACAATTATTTTATTGTTAAAAATCCATAACTTCAAAATAGTTACTCGGATTAAAAATACGAGTGTATCGTTGAGTTAATCCGGACATGTTCCCCTTAAAAAGAGTCTAACATAGACTACCGAAGGTCTAGGATGAATGTTAAATTTTTTAATTTTTTTAAGGTACATTCAGTAAACTCACGAGTGGCATTTTCAAACATTTGAACTAGTTCTTGGATTAAAAAACTGAGGGCATCGTTGAACCCGATGCGCTGAGATTTGCTTAAGGGAAGCATTACTTCAAATGTAGAAGGATGAGAGAAAAATTTTATTTTTGACATTTAAAATAATAATAAAATAACAAAGTTATTTTATTTCTTTTTTTTCTTTTCCTCCAATGGAAAAGCGGCGGTGGATAGACAAACGACATGTCCACCCATTAAAAGGATTGACTCCTAAATTCTTTGTAACATCACCATTTGAATTATGAAGATCCATTAATTAATTGAACCCCTTTAATTACACGTTCATTACCCACACTCCCCCTCTCCTATTTACATGGAGCATGGGGAGGAGTATTGGTACTACATCGCCATGAAATGAAGCTCTGGAAAAGTAGCATGACGCCAACCACTTAGAGGACAGAACATGTACAAGCGGGTGGTTACGGGTGCCACCGAACAACGAACACCGACTCCTCCTCAAAAACGGTCATTTCCAATGATCTTGAGGTAGGAGGTTTATTTTAAAGATGGATTTGATGAATTAAATACTCTCCCAATTGATATCACCTTAATGTGGTGGGTGTGGGACAAACGAACAAGGCCCGAACCCTCCGTCGCTTCGTTCTTGATGTGAACTTCGTGGAAGAATTTCCAAATCGATGGCAACATGAAATTGCAGGTCGCGCTATGTCGGAAATACCGTGAAAGAGTTGTGGGGGCAGACTACACCAAGAACATACACCATAGCTCATTCGGTGACCCGCGGAAGAAGGCACTGGTATGCCATGTCGGTGGTGGCTGGCACTGGCCGAAAGAGACCCATGGCAACCGGTCGCGGGAGATGGAAGTCGGCGCATGATGGAACGCTACAGAGGCCAATGGAATTCGGCCTGGGTCAGCTGCACGGGGCATGTGCGGCGCTCATAGTTGCCACTAGTGGAAGATTTTAGGGCCAAAAGGCCATGATAGTAGGGTGCGGGGTAGCCCACGCCATGCCACGTTGGTGGAACCCGATCGGCCAATCGACTGATAGGTTAATGCATTTGGGAAGCACCGCACCAGTTTAGCAAAATGGACACACAAACGAGGGGAAAGCAAGGAATGTGGTCCGCCTTCTGGTGAACTGAGCCAGCAAGTTCTGGCCAAGCAGGCCGGATCCGCGGCCCAACGGGCCAGTGCGGATGCTCCAAGCCCCACCTGGAGGGCTGGGCCAACCACGACCCTGGCCCGCTAACCAAATCGGGCCAATCCCAAAGGGCCAGACCCAATGAACTGTGCCAACCCTTAGTGGGACAAACCCTAGTGGGGTCAGGTAAACCCCATGACCTATTGCGTAGGGCCAGTCAAATTGAGTTGGACCGAGCCCAAACCCAACCGATACCCGAATAATGAAAGGATTATAACTGAAGAATCGGGTGTCTGATTGGCATGCCTTTTGTGGTGTTGGGAACTCTTTTGGGAAGCGGTCCCTTTGGAAGATTCTAGCAAGCCCGACCGAGATGTGCTAGAATGAGGTGTGATCAGCCCCGTTTCATGGAAAGGGATGTATCTAACGGACCACGGTTCCAATTGACATGTTGTCTATGGAATAAAGACCCTACTGAAAAGGAAGTCCTATTTAGATAATCTAAGTGAGTTTTGTCAGAGTTTAACGTGTGAACTGGGTTGGATCAAACTTGAATCAAACCGGACCCTTTTTAAAAAAGTGTCCATATCTATCGGGAGATCGATAGATGCACCATCTATCACGTTGTAACCCTTACGACATGGATATACTTTGGGATAATTCTTCATGGAGCTTAATATAAGATGTGGTATGTCTGATACCTTGATGAGAGGATCCTTTCAGAATCATGTGCGCTTAGTGAGGGGATCTCGTTACTAGATATGACATGAAGAATGAATAGTGATCCTGTGTGGGTACGCACTAAACGATCCAATATGGGTCAATGCATACCCATCCTTTGTGGGTAAAATTCTATTTAGTTCAGCACTAGGTGATCCTGTATGGGTCAGTGCAAACCGATCTAGTGTGGGTCAGCAGCAGAGCCTTTCTATAGAATTAGATAATCTAGATTTATGAGAAATCAAAATTACTTATGTACTTATGTTATATACCTTTTATGAGTTGAGTCCTTACCTTTGTGGTACTTTTACCTTCTTGGTGTTACCTTCGTGGTACTTTACCATCATGGTGTTACCTTTTTGTTGTCACCTTTGTGGTACTTTTACCTTCATTGTGTTACCTTTATGGTATCTTACATTAGTGGTATTACCTTTGTGGTGTTACCCTTGTGGTTATTTTACATTCATGGTGTTAACATTGTGGTATAATTCTCTCGTTGATCAATTGTGAAAATGGTTTAATGGTTTGGGCCTTATGTTTCATCATGTATGGGATGAGTATATATTGATAAAATGGTTATATGTTTGGGCATATTCCTAAGTAGAGTTGATGAATGCTTCGTGATATTTGTTTGAGGTAATTCTTTGTGGTATTTCATTTTTGGAACTCTGGGAGACCTTTGGGGGGTCTCAGGGTCCCTACTGAGTATTGTTATACACACTCCTTCATGGGCATTTCCAAGACCTTGTTGTGTCTTATGCAGACAATGAGAAGCTAGGTTGAGACTTGAGGGAGTCAGGACCTGTCGGTACATGGATGAGACGGGCTGGTGTTGAGGTTTGGGGAAACGATATGTACATCCCATTCAGGTATGATCCTCTTTGGATGATCCAGGAGATATTTTCTCTTTTCAATTGTACTTTTACCTTTCAGTTGGTCTTGTATTCCGGGCCCCTTTAATTTCATTACACTTTTTACTACAACTGTTTACTTTGTGAAATCTTCTTGTTGTGTTCTTGGATTGTGTGTTTGTACATTTTTAAAGGTAATTCCTTCCTGTTATAGGGATGCACCTTTTTGGTGCGAGTCGCCAACCCCTGGCCTATGAAAGCCCGGCTTGGGGTAGTCATGGTGCGGGCCCCGAGGGACGGGTCATGACAGAACAGGTTCCCAATAATGGTCCTTGCTTCACTCTTGGTAATGACACTCCTGGGAGATATGATTTGGAAAATTCTTGAGCTTAGTATGATCCATTATTAAGGGAAAAATTCCCCTAAGAAAATATGTTGGGAAGTATATCATGGATAACATAGATTGAAGTCAATAGATTCATATGTAAAGAAAAAAATTATTTTTAAGTCATCGGTTTTTGTCCTTGGATTTCCCTTTATGTGATACCAATAACATTCCTTTTATTCTAACCAATGGCCGGTAATAGGAGGACTCAGGTTAACAACGGATACGAAGATCAATGTGATGATTGTTCTAATGAGATTCTCAATCCAATGGGACAGGGAATCACAAACTTTTCCATGATACACTTTTATTTAACATTGTTTTTACATAGAAACATGGGTAAAGAGGGACATTCAACTTCCACTAAGAAAGAACAAGTCACAATCGGGAAATTAATGAGACAAATTATTACTACTTTTAATGGATGATATGATCCCTCAATCTCCCAAAAATGGATCAACTCTATTGAAAATATCTTTTTTATCTGTCAATGTTCCGAACTAGGGAAGGTTATTCAGGATTCTTATCGTATGGAAGGTAAATCAGATCAATGGTGGACATTGATCCAAAATATGATGTCTGAGGAGGAGATCTAGGCATTGGAATGGAAGGATTTCCGGAAAATGTTTTTTGACCAATATTTTCATTACACCCTCCAACTAAATATGGAAGGGAACTTCCATTCCTTCAAAAAAAAGATGATGAATCCATCGGAGCGTTCAAAGAAATATTCACAAAGATTTCATGATATGCCACTAGATTTTTCATTACCTCTGAATGGAAGGTTGACCACCTATTTAGTCAGCTAAAACCTAGCCCATGGAAATCCCTAGCGATCTGTGACTTCGATAACTAGGAGGGAATTCTTCGATATTCCCTCAATGTCAAAATGGTGATCAGAAAATCTCAGTGGTATCAAGGGGATAATAAGCATAATGTGGAATTTAATTACAGATGTCCAATGGATAAATCAAATGGTTCTAAGAAAATTCAGCACCCCACTTACCAAAGGTAAAGAGAGAGACACCCCAAAAATTGGAAGAATGGGGTGAGGTAATGCTTTAGGTGTGAAAGAGAAGGGCACCAAGCCATTAACTACTGGAAAGTAAAAACATGCGGATGAGACATAGGAGAGGAATACTCTATTTGAACCTCAACGCATTGTTCATTTCTTCAACTACAAAGATCTAGGGATCCTTGCAAATCCATGCCCAAATCCAAGGGTTTTCAAAGGAAACCAACAACCTCCAAGGTAACACGGGAAATATTTTTCCATCACTACCACCAAAGTGAACCCCATCAACGAAATGGGGACAGGTACGCTAGTTATTCATTTAATAATAGTGAATGTAATTTTTTATTATAGTTCTACGCATTTCTTATATCACAAAATTTTAGTATAACAATCCCAACACCACCACAAATCATGGAAGTAAATATGTCGGTGAGTATAGAAAATGGGACAACCATTGCATCCCATAAATATAACTCCCCCTATCATAATTTTTAGATTGAACATCATGATGAACCTCATCATACTCCCTCTGGTGTAATTTTTTGTAATTTTCATCATGGGTTGGATTTCATTATATAGATAAAAAATAAATTTCCGTGAGGCAGAAATCACTCTCCATATGGAGAATCAACCCCCAATTCTATAAAAGTGCAAGGATAAAGATGAATCTTCTTTAGAACCATCATCTCTAGAATGGATATTACTACCCTGTGAGAACTCTCTTTTGGATTAGATTATTGATTCTAATGAAGCAACCATCCTTGAAGACATTCTTATAGTGAGGTAATTTGCTGAAGTGTTTCTTCAGGAACTGCATGGTCATCCTCCAAGAAGAGATGTTGAATTCTCAATCGATCTTATACATGGGGCGTTGAAAATATCCAAGACTCTGCATATAATGGATGATTTGGATATTTAGGGGATAAATAAACAACTACCGAAGAATCTAGATAAATGGTTAATACACCCATGTTCTTCACTATTGGGTTCACTAGTCCTCTTCATCAAGAAGATGGATGGGTCAATGTGCATTTGCATTGATTATCATGAGCTCAACAAAGTCACGATAAAGAACAGTTATCCTCCTCCATGAATTGTTTTTTTCTTAGATCAGCTATGTGGAGCACAATACTTCTCCAAGGTGAATTTTTAGTCGGGATATTTCCAAGTAAGGGAGAAGAAGGAGGATATCCCCTAGGCTACTTTTTCTTCAAGGTACATGAACTATAAATTCATATTAATGACTTTTAGACTCACTAATTATAAACCAGTCTTCATGAAATTGATGAATATATTATTTAGGGATTACCTCGACAAATTTGTGGAAGTCTTTATTGAAAATATTATAAGATACTTCAAAAATAGGAAGGATCATGAGGAGTATCTAAGAACTGTGCTAGAGACTGTGTGAAAGAAGAAGAGCTATGAAAATTACAGCAAGTGTGTGTTTTGGTAGGAGGAAGTCTCATTATTGGGTCATATCTTCATAGGAAATGGGATATTTATGGATCCTTCAAATACAGCTTCAAATTAGGTATGGTTGAGTCCAACATTGGTAACAGATATCTGTAGATTCTTGGGGTTAGCTGGATATTATCTCTGATTTCAGAGAAATTTATCAAAATTTTACAAACCACTTACTAAGCTAACTCGAAAGGTAGTAATGTTTTCATGGAGTGGTGAATGCAAAGAGAGCTTCACGGAGTTGAAAAAGAGGCTTATCATTGTACCCATTCTGACACTACACACACGTAAAGAACTTTTTATGGTATTTAGTGGTACTTTGAAGAAGGGTCTGGATTGTGTGTTGACAAAAAATGACAAAGTCATATCCTATTCATCAAGGAAATTGAATGTTAATAAGCCAAACTGTCCAACACGTGATCTGGAGTTTGCTGCAATAATCGTTGCTCTGAAATTTTGGTAGAATTACCAATTTGGTGAGGAGTGTGAAATATATATGGATCACAAATTCCTCAAGTAAATATTCACACAGAAAGAGTTGAACATGAACTAAAGAAGATTGTTAGAGATGATCAAAGACTATAAGTGTTCAATCCATTACCACCCTGTAAAAGTGAACAAGGTGGTGGATGCTCTAACTAGAAATGACCCAGAAATTATATCATTGATGAAAATTAAAAATGATCTAATCTTATTAGATTTGATGAAGATGGAAATGGGAATCAAAAAGAAGGGGACATCATCAATCCTATCACAAATTATTTATCAACCATCCCTTTTGGACAGGTTAAAATATGACAAAAAGGATGATGTGGGAATTCTGAAGAAAGTGGAAACTATTAGAAATGGGAAATCCACGGATTTCAATTTCAATAAATACTGAATTGTGAGATTTGGTTCAATACTATGTGTTTCATCAAATTACGAGTTCAAGAAATAACTTTTGGATGATGTGCATAGTTCAAATTTCTCCATTAACCCAAGAAAAACAAAAATGTATCGTGATCTTTGAGAGATTTATTGGTGGGATAACATGAATAAGGAGATCGCTAATATACATCAAAGTTTCTGGTATATTAGCAAGTGATGGTTGAGATGCATAAGTCTAAGGGGATAATACAACCATTACCCATACAAGCATGGAAATGGGAGAACATCACCATGGACTTTGTCATAGGAAATATGAAGACATCCAAAGGAAATAATGCTATCTGGGTTTTTTTGGAATGTATTAAAAAGACAGCACACTTAATTTCAATTTCAAATGATTTTTCATTGGATCAAATGGCATGGATATACATTTGAGATTTGGTAAGGCCGCATGGAGTACCACAATTTATTGTATGGAATCAAGATCAAAGATTCAGCTCTATGTTTAGGAAGAGTCTTCAACATGCTCTAGATATTGAGCTGAACATCAGTACGACTTATCATCCTCAAACTAACATCTAATCTGAGCAGACTATCCAAACACTTAAGGATATGTTGAGAGAATTCATAATGGACTTCAATGGAGGATGGGATCAACAACTTCCTTTGGTTGAGCTCTCTTACAATTACATTTTCCACCCAAGCATCCAAATGGATCTTTATGAAGCCGTGTATTGGATGAGGTGAAGAACATTGGAATGTTGGGATGAAGTTGGGGAGACATAACTCCTAGGTCCATAAATGGTCAAAGAAATGGTGGATATGGTTAAGACTATCCAACAGCACATCAAAGCTGCCCAGAGTCGAAAAAAGAGATATGTTGATAATCACCGATAGGACCTAGAGTTTGATGTTGGAGATATGGTATCCCTTCACATATCATCATGGAAGATAGTTATGAGATTTCTGAATAAGGGAAAGAATAGTCCAAGCCCAAGACGAAATTAAATACGTTAAGCTCGAATGGAACTGCCTACGAGAGAAGTAGAAGTTCATAGAGATTACCACCTGAGCGATGTTATCTGAACCACCCCAAGAGTCGGTCACCATCACACACCATACCCTTCAGTTTTTTGCGAATGTTATAAGGGGTTATGTAACAAGACCCTAGCACTATTATTACGTACATTATTTTTATATAGAATATACATTCTTTTTTTATTATTAATTGGTAAATATTTTTTAAATAAAAAATAAAATTTTTATTGAATATTAAATTAAGATATATATTTTGATGAATTAATGGATTTTTTTTAATTAAATAATATTCTAATAAAATATTATTAATATATTACTTTTTATTAAATATAAATTATTGTATGCTTTTTATGAATACAGTAGTAATTTTTATTATGGTTTGAAAGCTATTTTTGTCAAAACCCATGAATTTTTGAAAAATATCAGTTTTTCTTTTAAAATTAAAAAAAATCACATATTTAGAAAATTATTTAGATAAAATGAATATTATTTTTGTAATCAGGAATTTGAAATTATAAAATGGTGAATTTTTCTTAATTTTCTCAGATAGCCAAATTTTTGGGTAAAAAATAAATACCATTTAATTATATAATGTGTTTTAGGACATCGTAATGACCAAATAGTTATGTAATAAAATAAAATAAATTATATTTTCATCCAATATAAATCCTACCATTAATATAATGTTATTTTAGTTTTGTTTGATTTATTTTACAATGTCTTAGTGGACCCTCTAGGAATTATAAAACATTTTGTCATTTTAAAATGACTTACATGAGAGTGTGACTCACCTCCACATAAGCAAGAAAAATATTTTAATAATTTCAGATATATTCCATAAAAAATAATGTGTTCCACTCCCCTTTGGAAAAAACCATGGGAAAAAACATGGTTTGGTTTGTGGTTTTGATTGGTTTAATGTGTGGTGGCCAAAACCTAAATAACAAAGAATTCCCTCTCTTTTCCAATATAAACCCACCCAATCTCCCAGTTCCTCATCACTAAAATCCTTTAGATATCTATGAAACTCTGAAAAAATCTCTCTAGAATCCTCAAAAGGTTCCCCAATCTCCCATGAATCCTCTCTCAAGCCTCTAGCAAGCCTTTGCGATCACACTTCTAAGTAAGAGATTACTTTATTTCTCATTTTTGTCTCAATTTCATTATGTTGTTATACCCTTTTAATTTCAATTAGAAATGTTGGGGTATGATTTCACACTACCCCCATACTTCCCTCATTATGTTGGAATTATGATAGACCACATTCTATCATATTAATTCCTTCCATGTACACCAGTTACCATGATGAAATTCTGTAAGGGGTTTCTCTCTCCTCATTTACATTCAAGAAATTATTTTTTATTATGAATCTAAAATTCCATTACTAATGTTAGTAAATGTATCTATATGAACTCATTTATATAAATTTCATTTACATATGATGAAACACCCCTTTATCTCTCATTAACCATTTTTATGAATTCTTATGTCATGTCGTTATGCTGTCGAAATTTCACTGCGATTTTCAAAGACAAAGTCATTGTGTCATGAATACCATTCCCATTTCTCAATCAATGGTATTCACCATTATACACTTTTACTTATTGATTATAGAGTTTAATTTATAATTTCCACATTCCTTTATTGCATAATAAATGATTATCTTTTTTGAATTCATGTTATATGATCCATGTGGAACACTTATACATGGAAAGAGATGATTAAGAAGGGTGCGCCCTGATAGTGCTCCAATGCATTGGGTAAATATTAGTATCATATACTTCATGTGTAATGAGGTTTTAATCATGCTAAGTCAATTGAAATAAGGTTTTACCCATGCTCCATGTGCAATGATCATTGCCTCATGCTAATATCCTGTTATGTTTTGTTTCTACAATTCAATGTTTTTATAATCATGATATATCATGACTTTATGTTCATGTTTACGTTATGATCTTTTGATATGACTATTTCCTAACATGTATTGTATTCTTCATGTTATCCTTTTTTTAATTAATTACTGGTCTGTATTTCTCACCCTTTTCTTATGCATGTCCTCTGGTTATCCTATGTAATTCTAAGTACGAAGAATGTTTGTGGTCATGTAAAAGAAGTTTTAAATAAATATATGAATGTCATGTTTTATGTTGCTAGGTAATGTTCTTATTCCCCAAATAAACTAGAACTATCGATCCTCAGAGTTGTCTTAACTGCTACTTTATGTAATAAATCATTTTTAACTATGTAATAATGAGTAGGGTTGTTATATGTTGAGGATGCTCTTGATCCATTTTTTATATTTTTAATTACTCCATATGCATATGAAATTCATGATAATGATTCTTATAAGGATGGATAATATAATTTTTATACTCAAAGGGATATGAATTTATTTAGAAATTAATCTCTAGCTCTCACTACATCCCTTCCACTGGAGGGTATGTATT
This sequence comes from Viscum album, assembly GCA_963277665.1. Lineage (NCBI taxonomy): Eukaryota > Viridiplantae > Streptophyta > Magnoliopsida > Santalales > Viscaceae > Viscum > Viscum album. The sequence goes on from OY728135.1 coordinate 548,128,916, forward strand.
CAACTAGTGAGGGGTTACAAGCTGATCTTGTTTTAACTAATCAAAATCATTTGGTTTATTTTGAAAAGAACATAAATTATAATGGTACGAAGGATAGTGATAACAATTATGGTATGGAAGTTCAAAAACAAGTGGTGTAGATGGAAAAAAGTGTTGTCTTCCAATGATAAAGTCTTAGTTGATAAAGAGCAATTCCAATTGGTCCCATTTAGGAGGTCCATGTCATTATCTTCTAATCCTTAACAATCCTCACTTTCTAAAAATCTAATTTATAATGATTTTTAACTCCTTCTTCTAACTATACATATACAGTTTACATTAACCCTCCATCTATCCTAGCTAGTTGATTCAGTCTTTCCAGTATTATCAGGTAACCCTGCCCTAAAAAATGCACAGCAAATGGAATTTTCAAGAAAGGTGAAGGTATCAACCTCTAACATATTTGGAGTTATTGACATGCTCAAAGAAGATAAAAATAAATCTCAAGTAAAATATGTCAAGGAAGTATCCCTGAAGATGTAGTCCTTATCCCCAAACATGAAAGGGGATGATGATGATGCATTGGAATGTGGGGAATTTTTGTAAGTTCAATCAGATGCTAAGAGATCTGACTCAGATAGTTGTGACATTTAAGGGCTCTTGCAATAAGTAATAATATGGTGGAGAGTCCATCACACTATATGTCTATGTAGTGGGCATGGACCGACTGATTATAATGTTTTTCATGATGAGGAATTCCAAATTACGGTAGGGATTAGAAAAAAATAGGTCTTTGACTAATTTAGTGAATGAGGGTAGTAATTATTTGTCTGAACCCATTTCCCTTTTTTATTTATTTTTTATGTTTAATAAAATGGATTTGACCCTACCTTTTCAAAAAAATGATACCACTCATCCTGTTGATATCTCATACTACATTATAAAAAACCGATGAATCAAAAAAATCCTTTTTCAATTCAATGTAAAATTTAAAAGATCATTTATTTAGGTCAACATTGAAATCTAAAATATCATCCTCATTCTAAAATATCATATAAATCCAATTTATCAACTTTAAAATCAATCATTTTACCTTAAAATCACATTATAAATATAAAAACCAATGAATATTTTCCTAATAAATCATTTAGAAAAATTTTATTTGTTTTTGAAAATGGTTTACAAATCAAAAAAAACATGTTACCCATTATTTAAAATCACTTTTTAACAAAGTTATGAACCATTAATTTTTTTTTGGAAAATCAAACAATAAATTTATTTTCAATCTGCCTCTAAAAACTCACTCAATATTTTCAAAACCAATCCCATTCTATTTTGAACCAATGTTTCAAACATTTAGTAGAATCCAACCCCCTTTTAGAATATTATCTCACCTATTATACAGTATAATATTTATAAAAATTTAAAAATATATATATTCATGGAAATATTAAGATAATCTATATTAATTGAAAACAATTTTTATAACAGAAAATACGGAAATTGAATATAGTAATGCTTTCACAAATAAAAAAAGATTATTATATTTTTTATAATTTTTTCAGCACTAAAAACACAAATAAAATTTGAAATCCTTTTCCAGAAAAAGTATTAAATCATCATCAAGGATTTCCTCTAACATTCTAAAACCCACCATTCATCAATATTATTAATAATTATATTGGTTTCTAACTTTTATCTAACTATATAACTAACAGAGATTCTTATCCCCTTTGTCCTAACATTTTCATTGAGATCAACCCTTATAATATGACACCAAAATAGATAGAAGATAAAGTTCTAGAGGACTCCCCAAATTTAGACCATGCAGGTGATGTTCGATGAAAATTAGGTTTAGGATTTCAATGGGGTTAAACATTAATTCCCCTTTGGATAGTGGTATTTTATTTTTGGTAAAGAATCAGTGGTTAGCTTGGTAAAAGATTTAAATTTAAGAGTTTGGGAGGGAATCTTACCTATTACACCAATTATGTTTACAATATAGTTGATTTATTATTGGTTACAATAAATTTCATGGTTTATGTTTAATTTCATAAAGATTTTGTGTTTATTATCTATTCAAGTGCTTAAACATTTAAGATAGTGTTCTATCTATGACTGTTTTTTAATAGGTAAATCCTGTCACTTTCCTATTATTTTGGGTTTTTAATTTTCTATTTATCTCAAGTCTTGTGTATCATTTTTCTAGTTTGTAAAATCATAAATTTTATTCCACTGTTATAAAATAAAATAAATTTTTTTCCTACAAATAATATAATTTTATTCATGAAACTCTCTGGTTTCAATTTTTAAAAGATAACTAACATTATAATAGTTCAAAAAATGATCGATAAAATAGAAAACAATTTGCGTTTAAATTATAAAAAACACTAGAGATTCAATTTTCAAAATAGTTTTAAAAGTATAATAAATATTATTTATATGAAAAAATGATAATAAATATTAATTTTTGAAATGTATAAAATGATATTTAACAAAATAAATTCCAAGAAAAAATAAACAATATTTTCAAACAATTCATTTTAAAAAAATGTTTTTATATTTGAAAAATATTAAACAAAGTGGTTGTTAAAATATATTCAGAAAAAAAAATATGTTTTAAATTATATAATGTGTTTTGATAACTCACACTCAATAATTTATTTCAGCTTAAAATATAAATTTAAGAAGTCGTGAAAAATAAGAAAAAGATTATAATTTGACTGATTATCTCCATGAATGGAATTATAAATATTATTTAAAAACCAAAAATAATAATAAATTTTCCTACAATAAATACTATAGGGAAATAAATGGAATAGAGTTTCCCAAAATTAGGTTTTTCATAAAATAATATATGGAAATATTTAAGATATTGTTAACATATTATGAAATACTCATTATTATGAGGAATTAAATTATACAATTACACAAATTTTGAGTAACAGATAAATTAATAAATAGTGATCCCATGTTATTTTCAATGTGGACATCACTACAAGTCACCATTGAAGATTGTACAAGGTGAAATTTCACTCTATCAATCACCCAATAACCAAAGAAAAACCCACATACATCATTTACACTCATGAACTTCCAACACCTACCTATGAAGGTAGAACTAACGTGCATGGAATTTAACCAATGGCTCCCTAGAATCATTGTGCACACCAAACATAAACTATTACCATACACAATATCTACTGAAAACATGTCAAACCCATTCATCATTCTTTGATAAAAAGGATATGTGGATTGTGTTTAGAAGTAAGTGGTTTTGGTATTACTTGTGTGTGGGTGATTTTTATGTTGTTATGATGGAGTTGAAGCCATGGAAAGGGATGGGGTGGATGATAAAGTGATATTTTACAAGATAAATGGTTGTTTGTGGGTCTATTTTTTTGGTTTGTCTAGAACACATGAAGCTGCAGAACATTAGGGTTCTGCAAGGTCCAACTGAACAAATGAGTACAAATAGAGGTGCTGACAAGATAAATCAGAAAATACTTGAAACTATGTAAATCTTTGGTTGTTACCCATGATCCAAAAATTAATTAAAAATAACCAAGAATAATGGAAAATGAAATGGAAATAAAAAAATGACAATCCAATTCCACAAAAAAAAGACAGAAATCTAGAGATGAAGGTTTATCTGGTGAGATGAGAGAGGCCATTACCCCTACCTCTTGGCTGACATCCCCTCCACCGGGTATTAGGATTTTTCAATGTCTTGTCATATTTATCCTGAGGGTCATATAATGGGGTGGAATCATCAAGAGTATGCGGATCATGTTAACCATCTGTGCATAATCCATCTGGTAATAACATATTAGAGATGCACTTTGCAGCAATAGCCTTAATGGTAAATGGTTTTCTTCCAACACGTGACATTTCATGAGAACTACCAATATCCTCAAGGAAAACATCCATTATTTGGGATTACATTAGAATATCAAGAAAACAGGGTGGTTTCTTACTTAACTTTGATTGTACTTGAGTTTAGGAGGGGCACTCTCTAGTCTTTACCTTCTTGCACACCATTTCAAACATATGCACCATTAAAAATCCAATTCTTCGTAGAAATGGTTGTTTCCATCATAGTAGAATGACATGGTCTTTCAACCCTTTCCGAACTAGACGATATTTTATTTTTTGAAACAACATGGACCAACTTAATCTTACCTTTTCTCTAGGATAACATTTGCTCTTACTTCAATTTCAGATCAACCTCATTTTACACATTCAGTTATTCAACATCACTCGTATAACCTTTTATAGGATCATTATTGGGAGAATTCACTTCAATATTCCCCTCATCCTCGATGACAAAATCCACAGAGGAACCTTCACCTAGATCCAATGGAGCATGGGAGACTTCCATGAGGCTAAAATTATAACACAAAGAAATCTATTCATTGGCCTAAAATTCAACATCAGGTACACCCTGACTTCTATAAAATGCACCATTGTATTCATCCAAACCATGTACAAGAGAATCCTAAAAGGAAGGCCTATGAAAAGAATTAAGCATATCAATAGCCAGGCCATTGGCCATCATTACATCTTGGGAATGGTTCTACATGGTAGAGGTAACAGTGGATGGATCTTTCTATCACTTCACAATAGTACACCTAGATGCAACAAGAGATATCATTCCCTGACCCTCATATCCTAGAAGATTTCCAATAACATGGAAAACCTTTACCTTCTTAGAATTATTTTCATTCCTCCTATATTGGTTTGACTCATGACCCCTTGTTTGGAAGATAAAGAAAACCATTCAATGCCTAATGTTGGATTTCTCATGTCTAATAATTGCACAAACTAAACATATGGGGGGATCCTTTCATAAACAATATTTATATTAACATAATCTTGAGGCGTGGAGATTACAACCCTATAAATTCAATTATTACTCAAATAAACTTCAATAAGGACCCCTGTAAAGTGACCAAATATTGATAAATAAATAATATAATCCATTTTAATTTATATGAAAATGGAAGAAGAAATTTCAAATAAAATTTTAGGATACCATATCACCTAGCATAAACAATAAATCATCACATACCTTATATTTGGATAGATCGATTCATCATGAAAGTCTAGCGGCGAAAGTAGTAGGGTTCGGTGAGAGCATCGACTGCAGTCTGGTTCCCCAAGATCATGAAGGTACAAGCGGTGGCACCACTTTGTTATGGTTCTTTTTGAAAGAACATGGAAGGATTTTATCAGTGTTTTTAAAAAAAGCACCGATAAAGAGGTGTTCTATTAGAGCTAAAATAGAAAGAGCTAATAACACTTCTTTTTATATGTATTTTTAACCACTGAAAAAGATACCCCTTTATTAGTGGTAAAAAACTTAGATAAAATGATTCTTTATCACCGCTAAAATTATTACACTGATAAAAAGTAGTTTTCTCTCTGTTTTTTAGAACTTATAATGATGTATCATTATCAATGATAAAAAGTGACGATAATGATTTAATCATAATAATATATTTATATTATTATATATATTTATAAAATTATAAATATTATAAATATATTTATTATAATTTTATAATTATTTAAGTAGAAATATTTTTTAAAATTTTAATTATAAATAAATATATTTATAAATATTTGATTATATTTATGTTGTTATAAATATTTATAAAATTATATATTTATATAATATATTTATTATTTACAAATAATTATTATCATTTTAAAATTATTTATATTTATATAATTATAAATATAAATATATATATAGGGTTTGTACATAATTATAAATACATATATATATTTATGTTTATATTTATAGAACATGAGTCTTAGGTGATTGGTTCCCCACCTCTATGTGCATCTAGATGGCCTGGGACAGACTCTTAGTCATATTTCATCCAAACCACCAATTATATATTTGGGGTTCTATAGTTGATTGACGTCAAATGACATCACCAATGATGGATTGGCCTTCAATTGGTGTGTGAAATTCCCCACTCGACGATGAGGGTAGAATTTAATTGGGCCACGACCTTGGTCACTGTGTAGTTATGGTAGGGGTGGCGAAACAAGAGAGTCAGACATCTGTAAAGGATATTTATGGAGGACACACTGCAGATGTTGTCTACATGTCATGTGGTATGGTGGCCTCAATGGCATGTGCGGCCAACCAATGAGGGTGTTTAATGGGGGAAGGTTAGAGGGATTTTCATGGACGTCTTGTGCAGGCAGATAGTGAATTCATCATTAGTGGTGTGTATGAGGCTAAAAAATGTAGGCATCTGCTCGTGATGTGTGGATGTCATGATTGTAACGCCCCGACCCCAGCTACCCAGAGTCGGTGCATTACTTCGTAACATTGGCATGATCACAAAAGATCAAGTCTCGAAAGACCGATTAGTTTAGTAGCCTTGGAAACACTAGATACATTCGTAAACGTTACATTACATCATAAAGTGAAAAACTACAATAACAAAGTCTCCATAGTCCACACTCATATCCTCTTCTGACTATCCCTGCAGGTCATTCATAAAATACTTCTTCACATCCTGGAAAATATTAAAACATTGAAAGGGGTGAGCTCAGATGCTCAGTAAGGATAACAATATTGCGGAAGCTTTCATAAATAAACATAAACATTTAAGGCAATGTATAACTAAAACAAAAGCCTTTTAAACTTGAACATCAACATAATATGGCAAAGGTAAAATGAGATAATGCCATTTACTTCTTCACATGGATATTCTACTGGTCGAATAATCACATGCAATATCAATAACCACTTTCATAATGATGGAATGCATAATGCCAGACTATCATAACCACGTAGTCAAGGCCTCGTGCCAAGACCACAAATAAGATTTTGTCAAGGCCTCGTGCCAAGACACTAGTTTGTCTCATGAGTCCTGCCGATGCATCGAGGAGCTGTAGCGGGCTCCACCCGTCACTTATTAAGTCCAATGCATTCCTCATATGAATAGGTTTAAACATATCATAAACCATAACATAATCATATCACATAAAACATGCATAAAGGAAACATAACATTTCCAAATTTCAATCACAAGATAACAATACAACACATTGATATAATAAAAATGCTTTCAAAACCATTTTCAATACCAAAATAAAAGAAAATTAAAACATTGTATTTATTTTTCATTAAAAAAAAGTGATGGCTTATAGAGGAAGCCGAAACTCAAATAATGGTCACGGCGGCGGAGAAGTCGTTGTCGCCGCATATGTACGGAAATAAAAACATTCCCTTTTGTCGTTTAGCAAAACGCTTTGTATAAAAAGATTCCTTTTGAATAACCGTAAAAGTCAAAGGGGTTTATACACCGTATAAAAGAAAGTTGTGTATAAAGCCAAATATGCCTCAATGAAAGGAGATTGAGACAAAGTCCTTAAAAAGATCATTTTTAAAATAAAATAGATCTATTATGTGTATTCACTATAGGTACACATAAAGAAAGTAAAAATGCAAAATAGGACATAATAATATCATGACATAATTTGAACGTAGGAGATTAACCCAAAGAATGGAAGTTGGGTTAAGAAGTTCCCTTACCTCGTGTCTGACTTGACTCAACCGTTCTTTAACCTCCTGAATAATAAACTAGAGTTAATATCTACCTTATTAAGAACCATTTTAAATTTCATTATCCTTTTTATATCACTTATTACAATGTTATGAACATTATGTAATTATTTAAGTTAATAACGGTCGTTTTGTCGATCTTTGGTAACTTGAGTCAACAATAAACTTCTTATAATTACAAGTTGTTCATGTGGTAGAATATACATTATATCCAGAATTATATTCATGATTTAGATGTCATATATATCTTATATATCCAGTATATACATTCATTTATAATATTACGTAACATTTAGAGGTAAGAAATGAAATGCACCGTTCATGGAGACGGTAAGCCGTACGTACGCATGAACGCTACTTTCATTTCAATTTCATATTTAATGGAACTAAATCATAATGATATAAATGTATAATATAATTCCAGTATAATATAGTGTATAATACCATTTACTCCATCCTTTATACATCCCACATATGGCATTAACGATTCAAATCACTTTGAGGGGGCGGTAGTCCGCACTTCCTAAAATGAAATTATCGCGTTTTACCCATAATGGAAATCATAAAGTAAGCCATAAATGAGAAATACAGAAGCATAAGTAAAACATAAACACATTATATATCATATATAAATATAGTGACATCTTAATGGCCACCTTTTAAGGTGTTATATGAGTGTTGAACAATCATCGTTTCGTGAGGCAGAAATTCGCCATCCACAGAAACCGTATGTTCTTTAACCATTAGATGTAGGTGTGTGTAAGTGTAGCTCGAATCCTTCTTATAACAACATCCTAGTATATTGAGGATACTGGTGTTGTTACAAAAGAAATGAATAAAAAGAGTTTATGGGGTTGGAGAAGAAAAACAAAACAAAACAACATTATAAAAGACATTACCTCAAAATCGGGTAACTCTTTTTTATTTGAGCCAAAGGCTTCCTTGGGAAGAGTTCTGCCCAACGTGAGGCTTCTAAGAGTAAGGGAGGAATGTTGGGAGAGTATTTGGGCAGAGGTTGGCCGAGCCAAATGGCTTGAAAGTGTAAATGAGGTGGGAGAGGTGGGGGCCTTTTATAAGTGGAGAGGAGGGGCACTTTTGGAAAGATTGAAATGTTACATTATTTCAAAATGCTTTTTCGGATTCTAAAGGTCCCACACTTATATAATTCGAGGCTAAGGTGATAAGGTTTCGAAATCTCCTCATCCAATAGGATTTGGACAAGTGTAAGCCTTGTATTTTGCATTATCTTCTCATTTTATTTAAATCGTTAAATAATGAGGTCATCGCCACATCATAATGATGTCATAAATAATTTAATTTATTTAATGTCTAAAAATTATAAAACAAATACTATGATGTAGGAAATCTGTTTATATTTCTAATGAATATTTATAGTCAAAATTTGGACTTGTGTAACCCTACTTAAAAATTGTTTTAGTAAAACAATTTATGTTAGTGTCATTTTCACTTTAACATTAAATAAATAGTAATTTATGTTATTTCCCAACAAAAGTGGATCCATGGGGTCCCCAAGTTAGGCCATGGCTTGTCTTGGTCGGCCATGACACAACCAATGAGGTTGGGACATGTGTCTAGGTCATTTCATATTATTAAAGTATTATTTATACCTTAAACTACACTAATTACCACTAATCGCGATTAAAACTTAATAAGTTACTATTCACCAAAAAATTATTTTTATCCCATTGAACCACATTTTACATACTAATGACAACCATGTATGTCGGATTTTTGAAAATCAAATCACAGAAGTGGTAATATTTCATTTAAACAAAAAATCAGTTATTTAACTACCACTTAGTGGATTCACTATTCATCAAAAATTGAAGTTTTTCAGAACAAGGCCAAAATTTCACCCTAAGCTATAATTGATATTCCTATTTCAAAAATGATGTCTATTTTACAAAATTCCAAACATATAAGTTGCATTAATTAATTTTATAATTAATTCCCGCTGTCACAACAAATAGCGTGTTTTTAAGAAACAATTTATATCAAAAGATTGGCAATTGTTTATGTCCAATTTCGATGTTAAATTAATTCTAATGACCACCATTGGATAAAATGGTAAAAATATATTCTAATTATACTCTAAAACCACTCAATAGTATAATTTATCACTATGAATTATTTTGATTAAAAAAGTTGTTTTAAGTATTTTTCACTATTCATAAAAATTTTGAAGTTCTCAGAAAATTACAAAAAATTCAACATAGGCTAATTTCAATATTAGGAATACAAAAATGAAGTCCATTTTGAAATATAAAATTTCTATAATTTTAAAAAGTGGTTATTACTATTCGTAACGGCTACTTTGATTTGTCGCGATGTTTTAGAACTCGAAGTTGCGTACAATGCAAGCTATTGTATTATTGAATGAGAAGCGTATCGTGGAAGCTCGGGGTGTTACATTCTCCCCTCCTTCAATAAATTGCGTCCTCGCAATTTGAAATTTTTCTTGGAAAATAAAAGGTTGAAAATAGAAAATACCTTTGTGGAAAACCCACATCGGAAATAAGGTTAATAGAATTTAGTCTTAATAAGAGGGAAAGGGAAATGAAAAAGTCACCACCCAATTATGATCTCGATTAGGAGAACATTGGTGGCAATTAAAGACATATAATTGGAGGAAAAACGCAAATATTTGTAGGGAGTGATTGAGGTCATCAATCACAATCAACTGTCAAATTGAGGGCCTCAAAGCCTTCAATTTATGTTGATTTAAAATATCATCAGTTCAACAAGACATAAGGTATTAGGATAACACATTTTTTTTATTTTAATATCCATTTACTAAAGTTTAAGAATTAATTTATTCATTGAATAAGAGATAGGTATATATATATTTATGTTTGACAATTAGAGTTTCAACCTACAACTCATCTTTCACTCAAAAGATAATAGAACTCAAAAATATTATACTTATCCTAATTGTATAAGGTTCCAAATGTTAACACATACCATTTAGATTAGTAAAATTATTTTGTAATAATCGGGGACTTCCTGTAGGCTAGTGGTAGGAAATAAAGGCTTGTCGCACTATGGTTGTGGGTTCGATTCCTGCAGCTTTGTCCGACGCGACGGGTTATTCCCCACCCTGCAGGTTGTCCTTTTCCTAAAAATATAGTACTATACTATTCCAAAAATAATCTTCATAAATGTTTTAACCTTAAACAATACTATCCATGGTTCAACTTAATCCATTCCAACCTTAATAGTTATCCAAAATACTTCTGTCCAACTCACAGTCCAAATTTTATAAGGAAGGTAAACATAATGAAGATCCTTTATCCCACGTAACAACATGTGAACACCTTCATCATGTATTCTTTTTAAACATACTGAATTACCATGATCCCTTATTCCTTATAGAATACTAGATATACTCCTTCTATCCAAAAATGTATACAAAACATCAATCAGTTTCAAGGAAGTTAAGTATATCCAATATAATTTATCCAAATCAATCACGTCTTATTCCAAAATCACAATCTCAGTATCAAAACCATATTATGGTTTATCTTTCTCTCAACCATATATTTTCCAAAAATTTAACCTACTGTGGAGTCACTTTTCTTGGTTCCACACAATCTCAAGTCCTTGATGAAATAGTACTGCAGTACAATCCTTATATACTCCATAATTATTATAACCAGTACATCATTGATACAACACTCAAATTAAAAAAAATCTTTAATAACAACATAAGAACTCTAATAATTACTCCTCATCTGTGGTAGTATCATAACTTGATTATTATCCAATAACATCATTTGGGACATGCTCTGATGATTTGGACATTGGTTTGCGTAGTGTCCCCAATCCTTGCAGAAGAAGCATTGTACATTTGAAACCATTTTCTTACCCTTGCAGTCATGCACTTTGTGTCCTTTTTCTCTACACTTATAACAAACTCCCATTCCCTTTAGGCAAGTTCCATGATGTTTCTTCCCACAATTACCACATATTGGAAAATTCTTCTTTCCCCTCATCCCTTTATCCATCATTCTCTCTTCCATCCCTTTTGTCTCTTGCTTCGCTTCAAAGCCATAGGACTCAGAGAATTCTTTACTTATCCTATTAACACATGATACTATTTCTTCATATGTTGAGAACACATGGGAGACTATTTCCCTTCGAAATGTTGGCTTAATACCGTGAACGATACTATCCTTCTTACTCTTTGGATCATACGTACTGCTGGAGTTCACATTCCTTCTACTGGGCGCCATTTCTATACAACGGCATAAACTAGGTTAGTTTATGAATCAAAATACATAATTCCATACTTATAAAACACTTTACATAAATTGAACTATTTATGGATATAATCCATAATCATAAAAAGAAATGTTTTCTTTGAGGAAGTATGTACTCATAACCCTTCATAGTGGTTTGTAAATAAAATGAGAATTATCCTAAGCATATCCCCCGGGAGTGTCGTAACCAAGAGTGCAGCAAGGCCCATTGTCGTGCACCAGTTCCCGTTCGAGTCTAGCTCAAAGCGGTGTTTTCGGGTTTTACCCCAAGGTACATTTGTGCCAGAGCCGCCTCTACTTGCTCGTATCCAGACAGGGATGTATTGCTCGGAAAACTCACAAAATCTCAACAATAACAAAATTCTAGGAAGTTCTTCTATACTAATCCTCAAAGTCTATCTTCGGGCTATGTGCTCTAATTAGAGTTTATCTAAATCTAGCTTCCAAGGTTAGTACTAAACTGCCTCTGATACCAACTGTAACGCCCCGACCCCAGCTACCCAGAGTCGGTGCATTACTTCGTAACATTGGCATGATCACAAAAGATCAAGTCTCGAAAGACCGATTAGTTTAGTAGCCTTGGAAACACTAGATACATTCGTAAACGTTACATTACATCATAAAGTGAAAAACTACAATAACAAAGTCTCCATAGTCCACACTCATATCCTCTTCTGACTATCCCTGCAGGTCATTCATAAAATACTTCTTCACATCCTGGAAAATATTAAAACATTGAAAGGGGTGAGCTCAGATGCTCAGTAAGGATAACCATATTGCGGAAGCTTTCATAAATAAACATAAACATTTAAGGCAATGTATAACTAAAACAAAAGCCTTTTAAACTTGAACATCAACATAATATGGCAAAGGTAAAATGAGATAATGCCATTTACTTCTTCACATGGATATTCTACTGGTCGAATAATCACATGCAATATCAATAACCACTTTCATAATGATGGAATGCATAATGCCAGACTATCATAACCACGTAGTCAAGGCCTCGTGCCAAGACCACAAATAAGATTTTGTCAAGGCCTCGTGCCAAGACACTAGTTTGTCTCATGAGACCTGCCGATGCATCGAGGAGCTGTAGCGGGCTCCACCCGTCACTTATTAAGTCCAATGCATTCCTCATATGAATAGGTTTAAACATATCATAAACCATAACATAATCGTATCACATAAAACATGCATAAAGGAAACATAACATTTCCAAATTTCAATCACAAGATAACAATACAACACATTGATATAATAAAAATGCTTTCAAAACCATTTTCAATACCAAAATAAAAGAAATTTAAAACATTGTATTTATTTTTCATTAAAAAAAAGTGATGGCTTATAGAGGAAGCCGAAACTCAAATAATGGTCACGGCGGCGGAGAAGTCGTTGTCGCCGCATATGTACGGAAATAAAAACATTCCCTTTTGTCGTTTAGCAAAACGCTTTGTATAAAAAGATTCCTTTTGAATAACCGTAAAAGTCAAAGGGGTTTATACACCGTATAAAAGAAAGTTGTGTATAAAGCCAAATATGCCTCAATGAAAGGAGATTGAGACAAAGTCCTTAAAAAGATCATTTTTAAAATAAAATAGATATATTATGTGTATTCACTATAGGTACACATAAAGAAAGTAAAAATACAAAATAGGACATAATAATATCATGACATAATTTGAAAGTAGGAGATTAACCCAAAGAATGGAAGTTGGGTTAAGAAGTTCCCTTACCTCGTGTCTGACTTGACTCAACCGTTCTTTAACCTCCTGAATAATAAACTAGAGTTAATATCTACCTTATTAAGAACCATTTTAAATTTCATTATCCTTTTTATATCACTTATTACAATGTTATGAACATTATGTAATTATTTAAGTTAATAACGGTCGTTTTGTCGATCTTTGGTAACTTGAGTCAACAATAAACTTCTTATAATTACAAGTTGTTCATGTGGTAGAATATACATTATATCCAGAATTATATTCATGATTTAGATGTCATATATATCTTATATATCCAGTATATACATTCATTTATAATATTACGTAACATTTAGAGGTAAGAAATGAAATGCACCGTTCATGGAGACGGTAAGCCGTACGTACGCATGAACGCTACTTTCATTTCAATTTCATATTTAATGGAACTAAATCATAATGATATAAATGTATAATATAATTCCAGTATAATATAGTGTATAATACCATTTACTCCATCCTTTATACATCCCACATATGGCATTAACGATTCAAATCACTTTGAGGGGGCGGTAGTCCGCACTTCCTAAAATGAAATTATCGCGTTTTACCCATAATGGAAATCATAAAGTAAGCCATAAATGAGAAATACAGAAGCATAAGTAAAACATAAACACATTATATATCATATATAAATATAGTGACATCTTAATGGCCACCTTTTAAGGTGTTATATGAGTGTTGAACAATCATCGTTTCGTGAGGCAGAAATTCGCCATCCACAGAAACCGTATGTTCTTTAACCATTAGATGTAGGTGTGTGTAAGTGTAGCTCGAATCCTTCTTATAACAACATCCTAGTATATTGAGTATACTGGTGTTGTTACAAAAGAAATGAATAAAAAGAGTTTATGGGGTTGGAGAAGAAAAACAAAACAAAACAACATTATAAAAGACATTACCTCAAAATCGGGTAACTCTTTTGTATTTGAGCCAAAGGCTTCCTTGGGAAGAGTTCTGCCCAACGTGAGGCTTCTAAGAGTAAGGGAGGAATGTTGGGAGAGTATTTGGGCAGAGGTTGGCCGAGCCAAATGGCTTGAAAGTGTAAATGAGGTGGGAGAGGTGGGGGCCTTTTATAAGTGGAGAGGAGGGGCACTTTTGGAAAGATTGAAATGATACATTATTTCAAAATGCTTTTTCGGATTCTAAAGGTCCCACACTTATATAATTCGAGGCTAAGGTGATAAGGTTTCGAAATCTCCTCATCCAATAGGATTTGGACAAGTGTAAGCCTTGTATTTTGCATTATCTTCTCATTTTATTTAAATCGTTAAATAATGAGGTCATCGCCACATCATAATGATGTCATAAATAATTTAATTTATTTAATTTCTAAAAATTATAAAACAAATACTATGATGTAGGAAATCTGTTTTTCTTTCTAATTAATATTTATAGTCAAAATTTGGACTTGTGTAACCCTACTTAAAAATTGTTTTAGTAAAACAATTTATGTTAGTGTCATTTTCACTTTAACATTAAATAAAAAGTAATTTATGTTATTTCCCAACAAAAGTGGATCCATGGGGTCCCCAAGTTAGGCCATGGCTTGTCTTGGTCGGCCATGACACAACCAATGAGGTTGGGACATGTTTCTAGGTCATTTCATATTATTAAAGTATTATTTATACCTTAAACTACACTAATTACCACTAATCGCGATTAAAACTTAATAAGTTACTATTCACCAAAAAATTATTTTTATCCCATTGAACCACATTTTACATACTAATGACAACCATGTATGTCGGATTTTTGAAAATCAAATCACAGAAGTGGTAATATTTCATTTAAACAAAAAATCAGTTATTTAACTACCACTTAGTGGATTCACTATTCATCAAAAATTGAAGTTTTTCAGAACAAGGCCAAAATTTCACCCTAAGCTATAATTGATATTCCTATTTCAAAAATGATGTCTATTTTACAAAATTCCAAACATATAAGTTGCATTAATTAATTTTATAATTAATTCCCGCTGTCACAACAAATAGCGTGTTTTTAAGAAACAATTTATATCAAAAGATTGGCAATTGTTTATGTCCAATTTCGATGTTAAATTAATTCTAATGACCACCATTGGATAAAATGGTAAAAATATATTCTAATTATACTCTAAAACCACTCAATAGTATAATTTATCACTATGAATTATTTTGATTAAAAAAGTTGTTTTAAGTATTTTTCACTATTCATAAAAATTTTGAAGTTCTCAGAAAATTACAAAAAATTCAACATAGGCTAATTTCAATATTAGGAATACAAAAATGAAGTCCATTTTGAAATATAAAATTTCTATAATTTTAAAAAGTGGTTATTACTATTCATAACGGCTACTTTGATTTGTCGCGATGTTTTAGAACTCGAAGTTGCGTACAATGCAAGCTATTGTATTATTGAATGAGAAGCGTATCGTGGAAGCTCGGGGTGTTACAATGATGTACTACCTGGGTTGTGCTGATGTGCTCCTACCAAACTGAAATGTGGTTGTGATGCTCAAACATTGATTTATGTTTTGAATGATGATTTTCTATGTGTTGTTACATGGGAGATGTGCCCCCATCCAAGAGCGGGCATGAAAACATGGATAGGGTGACATGATGGAACCCCATATATATATAATATAAATAAGTTCAATTCATATCTATTCTATCTCTGGAGGGAGCTATGGACCGAGTTTGTCCTTAATGTGTAGGATGTGTGTGTTTTTTATAATTATACTACTAAGAACCTAATAGTATATATATATTTATTAATATATAAATATATATATTGATTTATATAGAGAGGATGGTCAGGCATCATGAGATTCGGTCTCTTGAAGATGGGGATTAGGGTTTTCCTGAGTCGTCTTTGTCCTCTTATCCATCAATGGAAGATCTCTTTCATACATATGGTTGTTTCGATGCATTCAGGAATTTCAAATCCAGTTCGATTAAAAATAATTATCTTCACAAGTATTTCGAGGTTGATGAAGGTGCATCTAAGCAATCATTTTCACTATATAATGGGTAACCTAAAATTTTTGTCCTTCATAAGGGAAGTGTTACTTATGTTAAATCATATCAAGGAGAAATGTCAGAGATACTCAAATCTGGTGAACATTCCATAATCGCATGACTCATTTTACCTAGGGATTCCAATCCAATAAAGGTCAGTGATTTGGTTGACTGATTATTTGAGATTTGGGGGCTTTACTAATTATATATTTTTTCCATTGGGATGTGGGTTCATTCATATACTTTTGCCTTCTAAGGTGTTGAATTTGTGGGAATGGGGCTTTGGTTTGTTCATTCTCAAGAATCATGTTCTTCATATAATGGAATGGGATAGAAAGTTCAATCAAATTAATTCAAGTATTTCTTCTATTCAAGTGTGGGTTAATGTTTATGGCCTTCATAGGATCCTTTGGAATCCCAAAATTCGTCATGACATACCTATGCCTATTGGAATTCCTATTAAAATTGATAGGGAAATTGAATTCACAATGTATTTCCACTTTTCCCATTTTCTGGTTGAAATTGATCTAAGTTCAACACTGGTGTATTAGGTGTTCTTATCTACGGATTATGTGGAGTTTGATTTAAGGATTGTTAATGAGATAATTCCAAAGTTTTATTTGTAATATAGTTTAATTATGTTGGAGTTGGTGGCCTGGAACTAACTACTTTGTAATTAATTCATTAATAAATGCCTTATCACATCTTGATTTTTCTTCTACGTGACAATACATGTGATAATGGCCTATGGATAGCTGTTGCACTAAAAGGTCATAGCAGATCCCTGCTATGATGAGAACCCGAATGTGCCATAACACTATTCTTGAATATATTTTCTATGGCCAGATGATGTTTTTTTATGGAAACAAATAATTCATAATATTAGGGGTGAGGACTCAAAAAACATTGAGGCACCATCTAATGGTGTGCACCCTTGGTAATATCCCGGAGGATATTATGAGAATGAGACCTACTAGTAGGAAATCCACAATTTTATAGTGTCATTGGATGTTCCTGTCTATAGATGTGTGTATTGTTCCTTAGAATTTAAAATTATTATTAATGGGTATTACAACTTGCGTACTTAGATATATTGACGAAAACAATGATGACACATTGTTTGCAGTGAGGTAGGATATGTTGGGTGTGTCATGAGTAATATTACATTAATAGATAATGTGAGAATGGATTTTCCCCTTCTGTTTCATAATAGAAGTAGATATCTCAGGCCCTTTGATGGAATTGATATTGCCTAAATAAATTCATGGCCATAGTAAGGAATGGGCGAGTTCAATTCTAGGAAGTCAAAGAAAGAATAATCAAGCACATGGTTTGATAGAACTAGCTTGCAGCCCGCTTGATTAGAGATATCGAGACAATGGGATTACATTACACAATAAGTGTTTGTAAGAGGTGAAACATCATTGAGAAAATAACTTCTTTATATGTGGGTTCCTTGGCATGTTTCTATAAACTAACCATGGACTTTCGGCAGGGTTCACCTAATGCCCCTGAGAAAGAGGCCTAGAGGGTCACACACTATGTTCATCCAAGTATCTCAGTTAAATATTAATTTAAAAGGATTAATAAAGGTTATTCTTGATTGTTGTTTATTAATTATTCAAGGATGTCTGGTCACATTTATTTTGACACAAGTTATTCAAAAAAAAATTTTGTGGGTGAAATTATATATTTATTAGTGATTAATACAGTGATATTTATTTGAGAGGTAAATAGACATTATTCAATTTCTAATAATTTGGTGGAGGAAATAAAGAAAATGGAAAAAAATTACACTCCGTGTATACTAATATACACACAATTTTTTTTGTGATTTGTGAGAAATAATATAACGTATTTAATTAAATAATATTAGGTGTAATTCATTGGGTGAATGTCAAGTAATAATACTAGTTGAATATTATTATTAGACATGGGGTCTTACTAAGAATTAAATTAAATTAATAAATTGTTTCGGGTAATTAATTCATTTTATTTTTCTAAGTAATAAAAATTCCAATTATATAATTCTCATTAGCCTAGTCATTTTTTTGTGTTGTGCCCAATAGATCTAGAGAAAGCTCCCAAGCCACGAGGGAATTATTTTCTTCCAAGAATTCTCTCAAGCTATGCGAGAGATCCTCCTCCACTAGACCAAGGAGAGCTCTTTGCAAGCGTATCTCAAGGTGATCGAAGGCGGACATCGCAAGCGAAGGCTCTTCCACGCAAGCACGCGGAGATCCCTTTGGTGATGTCCAAAGATAAGTTGAGTATGTGTGGATCACCACTAGAGGAATCCTACACTTGGATTCTATGATGCAATGATGGATTACATCAGATTGTGATTGGAAACATCAACATGGAGAGAATTCCACAAAGGTAAATCTTGTCCTTTAATTAAATCAATTATAACCAATATGTGATGATCCTATATATTGTTCTAGGACTCCCTTCCTTCCTATGAATCTTCATTCTATTATGAAGATCAAGAATTTTATTATCATGATGTATCTCAGATTGATCGTTGTTAACAGAAAAATTAAAGTTGGGTACCCCCACCAAACACGCTTCTGCTGTGCTCGGAACCTACAAGTGGTATCAGAGGGGTCATATCATTGATTATAATTATAAAGTTTTTCATTGGTGATTTATGCATTTAATAATTTAGTAGTTTAATTTGAGGTTAATCCCTCTATAAATATGAATCTCAAGATCTATTCCTCCTCTTTCATTTCTCGTTCACCTTACAGAAATGAATTTTTCTTTTAATTTTGATTAAAAAAAATAGAGGATCCCATCCGGAGGTACCAAAGCTTCATGTTCATGCAGCACCATATCATATGGAATGTATTCAATAGTACAGGCTGTGTAGTATAGGTTCCATGAACTGGGACGGTCCGCCAAAATAGGTCATGTCATTGGATCCTAACTAATTATATATGACTCCATGTGTTGACCAGGAATAGTTGTCACATGGTTTCCGGATTACACGTCGTGTGTCCCATTGAACACAACGTGTAATCCCTTTTGGTTATGGTTGGACCATGTAGCCCATACACAACTTTCCCAGCTAGAAACTGTTTAACATGGATACTGCATGGCATGTGTCCCACTGAACACATCATGTACTCTGATGATTTTTTAAGTACATCTACATGCCATCTCCTCGGTCGTGTACTTCAGATAAACGGTGAACAACATTACATATCATGTAGTCGGAAGTACTCGTTGTGTACTCATCCAAATTACGCAGATTTATTAAAATTTATTATTATATTATACAAACCCTTGATACATGTACCATAATGTGGGCATAAAAATGAGGCATAACACGTGATAGGTGTTTTATATATGTGTGTTTAATTTAACATCTAAGTAATGTTCATTTATACTCATTGGGTAGTTATGAATGGGAATTCATTAGGTTGCTTGCAAGTTACAAGTTACATAAAAAGATAATTTTAAATGAATTTATTTGTTTAAAATTATGATGGATCAGAATCTCACTGAATTTCAGAAAAAGGTATTAAGATAAAAGGATAGATTAATTAAATATAATTAATTTATTCGAGCATGATTTATCTTAAAAAAAAACAATTAGTGAATTGAATACTAGTTTTATTTATGCGTAAATATTTTTTCATGTATGGATGATCATGAGCTAGACTGAGACCTCTATATGTGAATGGTTTCACTTTATTTATTTATTTAAATTAAATTTGTTGGCCAGTGAGACTTCACCTCATTAATATGTAGGGCATGTGTTCCAAAGGATTATTTTATGTAAAACCATATTTTACCCCACACCTATGTGTGAGATAAAATAATATTTAATGTACGGAGCTCCCAAGATAGTGGAGGAGGCACAAGTTAAGAGCCAAGGTGAAACCAATCAAAGGAGATACAAAGGTGGACAGGTTGAAAGCTGTAAACACAAACCCAAAAGTTTCAAGGTGTTTCTCCCTAAGGTCTTTGGTTAGTTTATCAACTGCTAGATAAACTAACCAGTAAAACAAGCTCATGATCATAACATTTATTTTATTTATGTTAGTTTAATGGTTTATTTATTGTGGGTGTGTTGTCACGGTCACTTAATTAATGAATTAAACTAGCATGTAAGATGGAACTAAAATTAGATCGGCTTATGTGTAAATATTATCTTAGACATGGTTAATCAATTAAGTATATCCCACTTAATATTAACAGGAATGTAATCAATGATAAGGAAAATTTACGTATAAGGATAAAATTCCTCAAATAAAATATTAAGTCAGTATAGCCTTCCATAATCATGGTTTGAATCGAACCATAGTTAAAATTGCTTGACCAACCCTAGTTGGGGTGATTTCAATTATTAGGGAATTCTAATTCATGGTTTTGAATTGACATGAATTAGTTCACTTAATGTGTTGAATGCCACAGCAGGACTTGGTGTTACCAAGAGGCAAAGGTTAAGGAAATCCTAAATAAAAGGATTTCAAGATTGGGGAGTCCACTTAGTGGATCAAGGAGTTGTGAGTTAATGTAGTTTGCATTAGTAATGCCTAAATAAAACCATCAAGTTTCTTGACCAACCCTAGTTAGGGTAATGAGAAGGGAAATATGAATCCTTTCCACTATAATATTCTCGAAACAGAATATTCTGAAGTCAATGGTGAGGGATATTGGATTTTGATAAATTGGTGGGAGACTAATAGGTATTAAATTATTTAATTGTCTCAGTTTTACCATGATAAAGTAATTAAGATTTGATCATCTTAATTTTTAGAAATGGAAACAAAAATGACTTCAAAAATATCATTACGAACCATACATGAGAAGGAAAACCTTCTCACTGGCACCAATTTACAGGAATTTCAGAGGCGTTTTCGCGTCATCCTTCGCCACGAGAAGAAATTGTATGTGCTAGAAGAGCATTTTTTAGTTGAACCGGGAAAAGAAGCCACTTATGAGGAACTATATCTCTGTGTGAAACATATGGATTATTCCATATATGTACAATGTTTCATGCTATCGGCCATATCTAATGAGCTCTTGAAGCAACATGAAAACATGGACACGTATAGCATGATGTTTCACCTTAAGAATCTCTTTCAAAATAATGTGAGACATGAGAGATATTAGATCTCCAATGGTATTTTTACTACTAATCTTGGAGTTTTTTTTCATATGGGCCTCATGCAATCAAGATTATTGGATACATTGAATGCCTAGACATATTAGGGATTAAGTTCTCAGATGAGTTGCATACAAATCACATCATATCATCACATACCAAGACCTTTTCTAACATTATTATCAACTACAACATGAGAAAAAATGAGAGGAGTCTATCAGAACTTTTGAGTTTAATTCTCCAGGTAGATAAGGACATGGGGGTGACAAACAAACAATACTTATGGTAAATAATAAAAGTAAGGACAAGGAAAAGGGGCCAAGGATTCAAAAAAGGTCAGAATACCTTGAGCATTTTCCCTCTATGAAGGGGATGATCTAGAGATAGGGAAAGAAATCGGAGGTGGTATGTTTTTCATGTGACAAGAAAGTCCACTAGAAGAGGAACTAGACCCAGAAACGTGGGGATGCTAATGGTGCATTAGTTAATGAGTGTAATCATTCAATTTCTAAACATTGGGTATTAGAGACATCTTTTGGGGCTCAAATATTTATTCAAATGAATTAACCAAGTAGATTTAGAAATATTTCGAGATGATAGGTGGATCTTAGAGCTACCAATGGTGTGGGGATGTCTGTATTGGCCATTGGTGATTACCATAGCTCATTTCCAACTGGAATGATTTTGGTTTTATGTAACTGTTATTAGGTTCCTAGTGTTACCAAGAACATAATTTTGTATCATGAATGGATATGGATAAATTTATTTTAAATATTGGAAATAAGGGATGTTTATTTTATAAGAACAATGTTTTTTATGTTATGGCACATTTGAATAATAACTTTTATGTATTAAATTGAGAAATCAGGTGTTAGAAACTGATAATGAAACAAACTCAGATGACTCATACATCACGCAGTTGTGGCATCAACATATCGGTCATGTAAACATGAAGTTCTTAATAGAGCTTTTCCAAGATGGTTATTTAGACTCTAATTATATAAAACCACTTGATAGATTTAACACTTGTTTAAAAGGTAAAATGACCAAGATACCTTTTGGTGGACAGGGTGAAAGAGATACAGAGCTTCAAGGATTGGTGCACACAGATGTGTGTTGACCATTTCTTGTAGAAGCTAGTGGTGGATATTCTAACTTCATTTATTTTACTGATTATTTAAGTAGATTTGGATATGTATACTTAATGAGTTATAAGTTATAGTCCTTAATGAAATTTATTAAATTCAGGAATGAAGTAGAGAATCATCTTGGTTAGAAGAAAAAGAAACTTTGATCAGATCGAGGTGAAAAATATCTGAACGAAGAGTTCATTAATCTTCTATGGGAGTCTGGGATTCTATCTCATATCACTCCTCCTTATACACCATAGTGGAATGGTTTTAGTTAAAGGAGGAATTGCACCTTTTGATCATGGTGAGTTCAATGATGAGTCATGAAGATCTTCCATTATCCTTTTGGGGATATGCATTGAAAACCGCAACATACACATTAAACCGAGTACCAACTAAGGCAGAAAATTAAATTCCCTTTGAGTTATGGAAAGGAGAGAAACACATTTTTTCACACACACATGTATGGGGATGTGAGGTGTTTGTTAAGTACTTCTCAGGCAATAAACTAGCACCACAGGGCATGAGTAGTATCTTTGTAGGATATCCCAAGGAAATGAAAGGAAATTACCTATATAAACCTTCATAAAAGAAAGTGATTGTCATCAGACAAGCCATATATCTTAAGAGGTAGAACATCCTCAAGAAGGATAGTGGGATCAAGATTTACTTTGATGAAGTTAATTCTCAAGATACATAGAATTTGGTATAGGGACAAGATCCACAGGTCCTCATGGAGGAGGTTCCATAAACACAAGTATTGTGTAAGATCTCAAGAGAGGTAATGGAACTATAGAGACTTGGTTTCCTAGTCACCGAGGATGATGAATCATTATTTTTGTATAATGATGAACCTCTCACATTAAAGGAAGTAGTATAAAGCTCAGAGGATTCTAGATGGATAAGAAGATATGAATTTTTAGATAGATTCTATGTGTCAAAACCATGTCTGGGTTCTAGTTGATGAGCTAGTTGATGTAAGTCCTATTGGATGCAAATGGGTATTCAAGAGAATGTTGGACATGGAAGGTCGTGTTAGAAACTATAAAGCAAGGATAGTGGATAAAGGATTTAGACAACAGTAAGTAATTGACTATGATGAAACCTTCTCACCAGTTTCCATGTTTAAATCCATAAGAATCACACATTCCATAGCAGCTTACCATGACTATGACATTTGGTAGATGGATTTCAAAATACTCTTCCTTCACTGGAACATTCATGAAGATATCAATATCACACAACTAGATGGGTTTGTGACACTAGGTGAATCCATACGGGTTAGCATGTTGCAGATATCCATTTATGGATTAAAGCATGAATCCAGGTCACAAAACATTCAATTTGATGAAGCCATAAAGGTATTTGGTTTCATTAAGAATGAATGTGATCCATGTTTTTATAAGTGATTTAATGGAAAGGTAGTCATTATCCTAGTAGAATATGTTGAAGACATATTTCTTATTGGAAATGATGTACCCATATTACAATTAGTTAAGGACTGGTTGAACAAGTGTTTCTCTATGAAGGACTTGGGTAAAGCAGCCTACATTCTAGGGATCAAGATCATTCATGATAGATATATGAGGCTGCTTGGACTATGTTAGGGTACATACATTGACTAGATACTAACAATATTTAGTATGGAACAATATAAGAGGGGATTGGTTCTAGTGTCACATGGCCTACATGATTCAAAGAAAATGTGTCCTCAGACACAATCTGTGAAAGATAGAATGAGTAAGATCCAATACGCTTTGGTTATAGGATCCATCATGTATGCCATATTATGTACTCGGCTTGATGTTTCCTATACACAGAGCATGGTAGGAAGATATCAAGAAGATCTAGTAGAACAACATTGGACTGTTGTTAAGACTTTTCTTATGTATTTGAGATTAACTAAGGATATGTTCCTGGTTTATAGAGGATATGAGAAGCGTGTCATCAGAGGGTATGTTTATGCCTGTTTTCAGACAAATCAGAATGATCTGATGTTGCAATATGGATATGTTTTCTGTCTCAATGGGGTAGTTGTGAGCTGGAAGAGTTCAAAGCAACTAGTTGCCCCCAATTCTACAATGGATTCTGAATATATAGTGTCTCTTGATGTTTCCAAAGAAGCTGTCTGGATTCAGAACTTTTTCTAAGATCTTGATGTGGTGCCTAGAAATAAAGATCCCATCACATAGTATTGTGATAATACTATAATGGTGGCTCTTTCCAAATAACCAAGGTCACATCTACGGACTAATCACATTCCCTAAAAGTATCACCTCTTGAGTTATTTATATAAAAGGGGAGAAGTTCCAGTGAGTAGAATGTCCATGGAGGAGAACATGGTGGACCCCATGACTAAAGGCCTATATTATAAGAATCGTGAATATCATATGAGAGCCAGAGGGTTAAAGGTTGTTAGCAGTTGGCTCTAGTCCAAGTGGGAGTCTATTGGAGTTGGTGACCTAGAACCAACTAATTTGTTCTTTATTAATTAATAAATACCTTATCACTTCTTGATTGTTCATCTGTGTGAAAAATCATGTTATAATGTTTTAAGGATATTTTTCAAACTAAAAGGTCATAGCGGATCCCTGCTACAATGAGAACCCAGATGTTCAATAATACTGTTATTGAATATATGTTCTATGGATAGATGATCTTATTTAAGGGACACAAATAATAAAGGCCACTAGGGGTGAGGACTCATACAAATTTGAGGCACCTTTTCATGGTGTTCACCCTAGGAAATATCTAGGAGGATATTTTGAGAATGAGATACACCAGTAGGAAATCCACATTTCATAGTGTCATTGGATTTTCCTATCTACAGACGTGTGTACTGGTCCTTATACTTTAAGATTATTATTAATGGGTATTAAAAATCAAGTACTTAATTGTATTGATGTAAAATGTGATGACACATTGTTTTCAGTGAGGTAGGATATGTTGTGTGCGTCATGAGTAATACTACATTAATAGATAATGCAAGAAAGGATTTTTCCCTTCTATTTCATAACGGAAGTAGATATCTCAGGCCCTTTGATGGAATTGATATATCCTAAATAAATCCATGGTTATGGTAACTAATGTGCTAGTATAATTCTTGGAATACCAAGAAATAATAATTGAATAGATGGATTGATGGAACTAGAATGCAACCCACTCAATCAGAGATATCAAGAAAAAATGATTACATTACAAGGTAAGCGTTCGTAGGAGGTGACCCATCATTATGGCGTTAAATTCTTTCCCTTTGGGTGCCTTGTCATGTTTCCATATGATAACCTTGTCATTTAGGTAGGATTCACCTAATGCTACTGAGAAAGAGGCCTAGAAGGTGAGACACAAAGTGTATCAAAGTATCTTAGTTAAATTACAATTTAACAAGTTGAATAAAGATTATTCATGATTGTGGTTTAATATTTTTTCAAGGATACATGATCACATTTATTTTGACACTAGTTATTCAAAATAAATATTGTGGGTGAAATAATATATTAATTAGTAGGTAATGCAATGATATTTATTTGATAAATAAATATCCATTATTCAAGGTTAATAAATGCGGTGGAGAAAAAAAGAAAATGGAAAAAAAAGTACACGCCTTGTATATTAATATACATGCTGTTTAGTTTTTTTGTTATTTGTGAGAAATAATATTATTTATTTAATTAAATAATATTATGAGTAATTAATTGGATTCATGTCAAGTAATAATAATAGTCGACTATTATTATTTTACATGGGGTCTTACTAAGAATTAATAGAAATGAATAAATGATTTTGGGTAATTAATTAATTTTATTATGCTAATTAATAAAAATCTTATTATATAATTCTAATTTGCCTATCCATTTTTGGGTGTTGTGCACAACAGATCAAGATAAAGCTCTCAAGCCAAGAGATAAATTATTTCTTCCAAGAATGATCTCAATCTATGAGAGAGATCCTCCTACACCGGACCAAGGAGAGCGCTTTACAAGAGGCTCTCAAGGTGATCAAAGGTGGACATTGCAAGTGAAGGCACTTCTATGATAGCACCCAGAGATCCCTTCAACAAAATCCAGATATATATGGAGCATGTATGGATCGCCATTAGAGAAATCTTACACATGGATCCTATGACACAACGATGGATCACATCGGATTGTGACCAGAAACATCAATGGAGATATAATTCCATTAAGGCAATTCTTGTCCTTTAATTAAATCAATTTTAACCAACATATGATTATCCTCTATATGGTTCCGGAAATACCTTCCTTTATTTTCATCTTCGTTCTATTCTGAAGATCTAATGTTTTATTATCATGAAGGATATCAGATTGATCATCATTAACATAAAAATTGATGTTGGGTACACCCACCAAATGCACTTTTGTTGTGCCCAAAACCTATGAATTGGACATTATTGATCTCGATGAAAGAGACTTCTAGTTTTTGATCAGTGTTCTACTCATGAACATGATATGATCTCATGGTTTACGCTATGTAATAATCCAATTCTAATAAAAGATTCTCTGAATGTTGTAGATGTCACTTCTAAGTAGCTGGGAAATTTTTCTATTGATTACAGTATAGGGAGTGAGGATTCCAACAAATAGCCTCTTAGTGGTATGTAAGTGGTGTAATGCCCCGAACCCAGTTACCCAAAGTAATTCCATTATTACATAACATAGGCATGATCACGAGAAAGATCAAATATCGAAAGAACGATTAGTTTAGTAGCCTAAGAAACACTAGATATATTCATAAGTCTTACATTCCATCATAAAAATTAAATCTAAAACAACATATTTTATTCATAGTCCACACTCATATCCCCACATACTATCCCTGCAGGTCATTCATAAATTACTTCTTTACATCTTGGGAAAAATTAAACATTGAAAGGGGTGAGCTCAAATGCCCAGTAAGATAACAATATAGCGTAAACTTTCATAAATAAGAGTAAACATTTAAATAAATGTATAACTAAAACAAAACCCTTTTAAACTTGAACTTCAACATAGTATGGAAAAAATAAAATGAAATAATGTGATTTACTTATTCACATGGATATTCTACTAATCGAATAATCACATGAAATATCAATAACCACTTTCATAATGATGGAATGCATAATTCCAGACTATCATAACCACATAGCCAAGGCCTCGTTCCAATATTACAATTAAGATTTTTTCAAGGCCTTGTGCCAAGACACTAGTTTTTCTCATGAGACCTACCGATGCATCGAGGAGCTATAGTGGGCTCCACCCATCACATATTAAGTCCCATGCATTCCGATATGAAAAGGTTTAAACATAACATAAACATTCGTATTAAAACTAGCATATGAAATGTAGATAATTCATCCATAAACCATGAATGGTATAAAAATAACACATCCACAATCAAACATATCACAAAAACTTAAATACAATATAAAATATTTGAATCATAATAAATCAACTTCAAATAAGTGTAAAATCCAAAAAAGGATGTTGACATAGATGAAATCAAAACTCTTTTTAGAGAAATATCTTTTTCTATTTTGAAATAATTTAAGAGTCATATATTTATAAAATAAAACATTTTATTTGAAAATATTCTTATAAGCTTGTAAGGGAAGCTTTGAAGATTTTATAATGGTGGAAAATAGCCTCACCCACCGTATAAGTTAAAAAAACATTCTTACCTTAATTCTGTCGAAAAGGTTAAAAAGGACCTTGTTTGGAAAATGACGGAAATATTCCTTTATAAAAAACTTATAAAAGTCAAAAAGGGTATAAATGACTTTATCCCATATTATAGTAAATAGTAAAAATGTATTGAAATACATTTTTAAGAAACAAGGATGTGGATGATAAAGAAGTCCCAGTAGATTATTACGTATAGACAACCTCGGATAATGAAGAGATTGAGAAATAAACCCTTACCTTGTACTTTTCCTTGGTTGGGGGTAGGATAACCTCCTGTATAATGGTGAAATAATTGTTGTTAAATTATAAAAGAATTATATAAATTAATATGATATCATATATGATCTTTTAACATTGATTTGTTAATAATATCATAGTATTATCATTGTTTTGGGTGTTAACTTACTCGTTTTATTTTATATGTTTTGGTATGTAAGACGTGTCTGTCATGGATAGGTTGTATCATATTCATATCCAGAATGATATAAAGCCCTTAGATAATATT
Organism: Viscum album; assembly: GCA_963277665.1. Classification (NCBI taxonomy): domain Eukaryota; kingdom Viridiplantae; phylum Streptophyta; class Magnoliopsida; order Santalales; family Viscaceae; genus Viscum; species Viscum album. Next base: position 548,157,966 of record OY728135.1, read on the forward strand.
ATTAATCATAAATTGAGAATTATACTTGAATGGATACGATGGATAATGAATCACATCGCGTTCATGGAGAGGGTAGTCTGTACGTACGCACGAGCGACAATATCATTCTTTTGATATTAAAATAATATATAAATGGATGGTATATACTATATAGAGAATCATTATATTGTTATATTTATTATTAAAATGAATTAAACATCATTATTATACCCATCCAAATAATAATATATTGAATAACAATTACACCATGACGTGGAGATGGTAAGTCGTACGTACGCACGTATGGTGACATGTTATTCAAACGATGGATAGAATACCGAATATGGTTGTACCATATTTATAATAATATTACATTTTATATGATATACTGGATTCATTATTTTAGAATGGGAATAACAAAGAAAGAAGATGTTGAAGAATAAATGAATATGAAAAAGGGTGGTGAAAACATTACCTCTTCTTCGGGTTCTTCCTTTTGATTTGATCAAAAGGGGTCCATAGGTTGGCTTTTTGATCAAACTAAGGCCTCTAGGTTGTAGTGAGGGATGTTTAGATAGTATTTGGGCAGGGTTTGGCCGAACCAAATGGCTTTTAATGTGTAATTATTGTGAAGGGGGAGTGCCCTTTTATAAGAGGGGTGAGGGGAACCTTTGGAAAATCTAGAAATAATATTTTATAATAAATTCATATTCAGTTTCTAATGGCTCAAAAGTAGATTATTTAAAGGTCAAGGTGGGGATGGGTCGAAAAACACTCAACCAATATAATTTAGACAAGTTTGGGTTACTATATTAACCTTATCATTAAGTATTAACTCTTAGATAATTAGTTTCACTTTTACAATGTCTCTTTGTATTTTTATATTATATGGTTAATAAACATACTATATACATCCAAGAGACCCCCAAGTGGTCCATTAATGATACACCTATCATGATATACGTCTCTTGTCAGAACCATAGATTTTTATGAATTTAATATCAATTAATAATATAATATTTGTTTTAAAAACTCTTTTATGACAATTTTGACACTATTCAACAATTGATTTTAGTAAAAATCATAACAGAATTATTACTTCGAAAAAAGATAATTAAATCATTCCTAAAAGGTAATATTAACCTAGAAAGGTATTTTAATTCATAAAAAGTTTAAAATTATATTTATTTGGGTATTTATAATATCCATTATTCTAATGTTTCATTAAATAGGTAATTACTGCATCATCATTGTGTCATAAATAAATTACATTATTTAATGTCTCAAAATTATAAATAAAATATCATTATGTAGAAAATAGTTTTATCTTTCTAATTAATATTTATAGTATAAAATACAACATATATAAACCTATGTAAAAATTGTTTTCTAAAAGATATATGCTTCTGTCATTTTTGTATTTATTTTAACTTAAACAATATAAAGTGTCATTATCACTTACAAGTGGCTCCATGGGGTCCAAAAATCGACCCAAAGATGCCCATGGTCAGAAATGTTTCAACCAATAAGTTTAGGACATGTTTTAGGGTAATTTGTTATTATTATAATATTTTCTTAACCCTTATTTACCGGATTTATCTTTAACCATGGTAAATAAAATATTTACCGAAGTCATTATTCAAAATGTCTAAAAATAAAAGTTACCTATTTACACAGCATGAACATCCTGATTCCAAATATGGAATCCTTTTTTCAAAATTCAAAACACAGAAGTGGCAGAAATTAATTTAAAATTAATTCCCGTTGTTAAAACAAAAAGCGTGTTTTTAAGAGATAATAACTATCAAAAGATTGACACATGTTTATGTCCGGTTTAATTGTAAAATTATGTAAAATGGCCAATATTGTATTAAATGGTAAAAATATATTCTCAATATACTTTAAAACCACTAAAATTCATAATTTATCAATATAAATTATTTTGATTAAAAAAGTTGTTATTAATTAAAATTTAGTAATTTTCACTATTCATCAAAATATAAATGTTATCCAAAAAGTTCCAAAATTTCACCCTAGGCTGAATTCGATATTCTGACTCCAAAAATGAAGTCCATTTTGAGAGATAAAATGTATAAAATTTCAAAAAGTAGGTATTATTATTCATAACAGCTAGTTTGATTGGTTGTGGTGTGTTAGAACTCGATGTTGCGTACAACACACGCTATCGCATTATTCAAAGAGAAGCGTACCGTAGAAGCTTGGGGTGTTACATTATCCCCTCATTCAAATAATTCCGTCCTCAAAATTTATAGAATACTACCTTATGAAAAGACTCGGGTGGTTCTTCATCATATGTTCCTCGGGTTCCCATGTTTCCTCTTCCATCTTATGGTTTATCCACAAGAATTTTACCAGACGAGTCGTCCAGTTTCTCAGTACTTGTTCTATCGTATCAAGAATCCTGACGGGCTCTTCACAATAAGACAGATCGGGTTCTAGTTCTAATTCTTCATATGTGAGTACATGCATTGGTTTAGGCATGTATTTCCTCAACAGAGATACGTGGAACACATCGTGAACTTTGGAGAGACTTGGCGGCATTGCCAATCGGTAAGCTACAGCCCCAATTCGTTCTAGAATTACGAAAGGTCCGATGTACCTGGGACTCAATTTACCTTTCTTACCAAAACGTATGACTTCCTTCCATGCAGATACCTTCAGACAAACATGATCACTGACTTGAAATTCCAAATCCTTCCTTCGATTATCGGCATAGCTCTTCTGACTACATTGAGATGATTAATGTGATTTTGGATTACCTACACCTTTTCCATTGTTTCCTCCACCAGTTCTGGACCTACAAGTTTTCTTTCACCAATGTCATCCCAACAGATTGGTGTGCGACATCTCTTTCCATATAACGCTTCATATGGTGCCATCTGAATACTCGAATGGAAGCTATTGTTATAGGAAAATTCTACCAAAGGTAAATATTAATCCCACATACCCTAAAAGTCAAGTGATCAAGATCCCAACATGTCTTCTAAGGTTTGAATAGTCTGTTCTGATTGTCCTTCTATCTGAGGGCGGTAGGAAGTTCTCAAATGAAGTTCAGTATCCAAGGCTTTCTGAAGACTTTTCCAGAATCTTGAAGTAAAACGGGGATCACGATCAGAAACAATCGATAGGGGTACTCCATGAAGTCTCACAACTTAATAAATATATAGTCTTGCTAGATTTTCTAGTGGTAGATCTTCTCTTATAGCAAGAAAATGTGCTGACTTGGTAAGACGATCAACAATAACCCATATTGCATCATTCCTTCTAGGAGTCTTTGGTAGTCCCATGAAGAAGTCCATTGTGATATTATCCCATATCCACTCCGGTATGGGAATAGGTTGCATGACTCCTCCAGGTTGTTTCCTTCCAGCTTCCACTTGTTGACAAACCATACATATTGACACAAAATCAGAAATCTACCTCTTCATGTTGTCCCACCAAAAATGTTCCTTAAAATCACTATACATTTTTGTCCTCCCAGGGTGTATAGAGAAATTGGAACTATGAGCATCATCGAGCAATTCTCTTTTTAGATCAGGTATATCGGGAACACAAAGTCTCTTCCCGAATTTCAAAATTTCTTCTTCAAACACAAAGTACCCCAATCTCCCATCATTCACAACTTTAATCTTCTTTTGAAATTCATCATCCTGGGTCTGAGAACTCTTAATCCTTTCTAGTAAAGATGGTTTGGCAACCATTTGAAAAATAAATGATGTTTCACCTTCCATGGTTATTCCCAAGTCCATCTTCACTAGATCCATGAAAATTGGGTCCCTTTTAATTCTCATATTGTTCAAAACTCCATGATCTTTTCTTCTCAAAGCATCGGCCACCTTTTTTTCTTTCCCCGGGTGGTAGTGCATCCTAAAATCATAATCCTTGAGTAATTCAAGCCATCTCTTTTGCCTCATGTTGAGTTCTTTTTGTGAGAAAATATACTTCAAACTCTTGTGATCAGTATAAAACTCACATTTTTCACCATAGAGGTAGTGCCTCCATATTTTCAAAGAAAATACCACAGCTACTAACTCGATTTCATGAGTAGGATAGTTTTGTTCATGAGTTTTCAATTGTCGTGATGCATAGGCAATACCCCTTTCATTCTTCATAAGGACACAACCAAGTCCTTTCTTCAATGCATCACTATAAATAACGAACCCATCAATCCCCGATGGTAGAGTCAATATAGGAGCATTGACTAATCTTCTATTTAGCTCTTCGAAACATTCTTCACACTCTTTTATCCAAAAAAAATTTAACCCCTTTACATGTGAGCTTCGTTAATGTGTTATCCAATTGGGCAAAATTCTGGAAGAAACGTCGATAATAACATGCTAATCCAATAAAACTACGTACCTCAGTTATATTCGTAGGTGCTGGCCATTATTTGATTGCCTTGGTCTTAGAAGGATCAACATAGATTACATCTTTAGAGACAATATGGCCAACAAAAGAAATCTCCTGAATCTAGAATTCACACTTACTAAACATCCCATATAATTCATGTCTTCTCAGAGTCTTCAGGATAATGCGCAAGTGATTTTCATGATTTTTGTAGCTTTTGGAGTATACCAAGATATCATCAATAAATACCACCACAAATTCATCGGGATATTCCTTCAAAACTCTATTCATCATATCCCTGAATACAGAGGGTGAATTAGTCAATCAAAAAGGCATTACTGTAAACTCGTAATGCCCGTACCTGGTTCGAAATGTTGTCTTCAGAATGTCTTCCTTCTTCACACACAACTGATGGTATCCAGATCGAAGGTCAATCTTTGAAAAGTATTGAGCTCCATGCATTTGGTCAAATAAATCATCAATGCGAGGTAGTGGATACATGTTATTTATTATTATAGCATTGATATCCCTGTAGTCGATACATAACCTCATAGATCCATCTTTCTTTTTAACAAAAAGAACAAGGGCTCCCCATGGAGAAACACTAGGGAGAATAAATCCCTTATTACTCAATTCCTATGGTTTTTTCTTTAGTTCAACTAATTCTACAGTGGCCATTCTATAAGGGGTCTTCGATATAGGCCTTGATCCAGGAATTAAATCAATGGAAAACTCAACTTCTCGTTCTGGAGGATGTCCAGGTAAATCTTTCAGAAATACATCTATATATTCTTTCACAAAAGGTACATCCTCTATTTGACCATTCCTTTCCTCACCCACAGTCATTTCATTCTCTTCCTCCCCAAAAATTGAATTTAGTTGATCTACTGGGGGTGGATCTAGATAAGAATTAGGTGGTGACGATTATGCTCTAATGATAAGGTGTTCCTTATCATCATCATCAAAAATTGTAACCTCCTTCTTCATACTATTAACTATTGCATCATAGTCAAAAAACCAATCCATACTGAGGATTATATCAAACTCAATCATAGGTATGATGATGAGATCAGCAGATAATGAACATTTATGTGCTCTAATGGGGACTGATTCACAAAACATTGTTGCAATGATACTTCCCTTAGGAGTTTTAACTGACAACTCCCTTGTTAAATCAAATTAGAAATATCTAATTTTCTTAGAAAACTAGGAAGATATGAAACAATTCGATAATCCAGAATCAAATAATACATTTTCTGAACTTGAGGAAACCATTAAATTACTTTCCACCATGTCTTTCAGAGCTTCTACCTCAACAGTAGTGATAGCATAAGCTTGGCCTTGATCCCTTGGGCTTTTCTGAGGTAAGTTCCCTTGAAGCTTAGGACATTCATTTGCATAATGTCCCATCTCCCTCCAATTGTAGCACTGAACATTGGTAGCTTCCTTATTCCCTTTTCAATAACGAGTTTGGTGGCCCTTTTACCACACTTGTAACAGACACCCATTCCCTTTAAGCAAGTACCAGGGTGTTTCTTCCCACATTTACCACAGGATGGATATTCAACCTTTCCCTTATTCCCCTTAATTCCATTCCCAGATTGATCAGCAGATCTCTCCTTCTCTTGCTTTGCTTTAAAGTCATAAGACTTAGGGAATTCCTTTTCAGTCTTGATAGCACATGAGACAATGTCTCCGTATGATGAAAAGGATGGTGAGACTAATGCTCGACGGAGAAATGGTTTTAACCCATCAAAGAAACGATCAATCATACTTCTTAGGTTACATATATAATCTCCAGCATACCTTTCTATCCTTGTAAAGTTAGCCTCATACTTTGCGACATTCTCATCCTCCTTTTGTCTTAGACTCAGAAATTGCCTTTCCATATCTGCTTGATGGTCACGAGGAAAGTATTTTTCTAAAAATAGATCTTTGAACTCCATCCATTCCATATTTGATACTTCATCATCTTCTTTCGTGTTTTGAATCAATGACCACCATTGATCAGCATCTTCATTGAGGAAGTAAACTGCCTTGGTAATATTTTCCCTTTCACTACTCCCCAAAGCCTGAAATATTTTATCTAGGGAATTTGTCCATTGCTCATCTTCTAAGGTATGTGTACTCCCATTGAACGTTGGTGGTTTTTTCCTCATGAATTGATCTAACATTGATCCTCCACGCTGTGGATCAGGGTGCTCCATACGAGTAAAGTTATTATTAATAACCAGAGTGAGTTGTCCCAGTATAGTGATTTGCTGATCGGCACCAGTTGCATCACCAGCTCCACTATAATTATCTTGAGCATGAGGGAAATCCCTACATGGAGTGCATGTATTGAGACGGTTTCCATTTCTTCCACTACGCGCCATTTCTAAACAATGGCATAAACTACATCAGTTTATGAATCAAAATACATAATCCCATACTTATAAAACACTTAACATAAATTGAAATATTTATGGATATAATCCATAATCATAAAAATGTTTTCTTTGAGGACGTATATACTCATAAACACTTCATAATGATTTATAAAGAAAATGAGAGTTATCCTAAGAATATCCCCCAGGAGTGTCGTAACCAATAGTGCAGCAAGGCCCATTATCGTGCACCAGTTCCCGTTCGAGTCTAGCTCAAAGCGGTGTTTTCAGGTTTTACCCATAGGTACATCTATGCCAGAGCCATCTCTACCTGCTCGTATCCAGACAGGGATGTATTTCTCGGAAAACTCACAAAATCTCTACAATAACAAAATTCTAGGAAGTTCTTCTATACTAATCCTCAAAGTCCATCTTAAATCTGTGTTCTCTAATCAGATTTTATCTAAATCTATCTTCCAAGGTTTGTACTAAACTTCCACTGATACCAACTGTAACTCCCCGACCCCAGTTACCCAGATTCGGTGCATTATTACATAACATTGGCATGATCATGAGAAAGATCAAATCTGGAAAGACAGATTAGTTTAGTAGCCTTGGAAACACTAGATATATTCATAAGTCTTACATTACATCATAAACATGAAAACTACAACAACATATTTTCTTCATAGTCCACACTCATATCCCCACATACTATCCCTGCAGTTCATTCATAAAATACTTCTTCACATCCTGGGAAAAATAAAACATTGAAAGGGGTGAGCTCAAATGCCCAGTAAGGATAACAATATAGCGGAAACTTTCATAAATAAGAATAAACATTTAAGGCAATGTATAACTAAAACAAAAGCCTTTTAAACTTGAACTTCAACAAAGTATGGAAAAAATAAAATGAAATAATTCCATTTACTTATTCACATGGATATTCTGCTAATCGAATAATGACATGCAATATCAATAACCACTTTCATAATGATGGAATGCATAATGCCAGACTATCATAGCCACATAGTCAAGGCCTCGTGCCAAGACTACAAATAAGATTTTGTCGAGGCCTTGTGCCAAGACACTAGTTTGTCTCATGAGACCTACCGATGCATTGAGGAGATATAGCGGGCTCCACCCGTCACATATTAAGTCCAATGCATTCCCATATGATAAGGTATAAACATAACATGAACATTTTTATTAAAACTAGCATACGAAATGTAAATACTTCATCCATAAACCATGAATGGTATAAAAATAACACATCCATAGTCAAACATATCAAAAAACCTTCAATAAAATATAAAGTATTGTATCATAATAAATCAAATTCAAATAAGCGTAAAATCCAACAAAGGATGTTGACATAGATGAAATCAAAACTCTTTTTAGAGAAATATCTCTTTCTATTTTGAAATCATTTAAGAGTCATATATTTATAAAATAAAACATTTTCATTGAAAATATTATTATAATCTTGTAAGGGAAGCTTCGAAGATTTTATAACGGTGAAAAATAGCCGCACCCGCCGTATAAGTTAAAAAAACATTCTTACCTTAATTCTGTCGAAAAGCTTAAAAGGGACCTTGTTTGGAAAACGAACGAAATATTTTTTTATAAACCACTTATAAAAGTCAAAAAGGGTATAAATGAAATTATCTCATATTCTAGTAAATATTAAAAATGTTTTGAAATACATTTTTAAGAAACAAGGATGTGGATGATAAAGAAGTACCAGTAGATTATTACGTATAGACAACCTCGGATAATGAAGAGATTGAGAAATAAACCCTTACCTTGTACTTTTCCTTAGTTGGGGGTAGGTTAACTTCCTGTATAATGTTTAAATAATTTTTATTAAATTATAAAAGAATTATATACATTAATATGATAACATATATGATCTTTTAACATTGATTTGTTAATAATATCTTAGTAATATCATTGTTTCGGGTGTTAACTTACTCATTTTCTTTTATATGTTTTGTTATGTAAGACGTGTTTGTCATGGATAGGTTGAATCGTATTCATATCCAGAATGATATCAAGCCCTTATATACTATTATTAATCATAAAATGATAATTAGACTTGAATGGATACGATGGAGAATGAATCTCATCACGTTCGTGGAGACGGTAGTCCGTACGTACGCATGAGCGACAATATCATTCATTTGATATTAAAATAATATATAATTGGATGGTATATCATATATAAATCATAATTATCATGTTATATTTATTATTTACATGAATTAAACATCATTATTATACCAATCCAAATAATAATTTATTGAATAACAATTACACCACGACGTGGAGACGGTAAGCTGTACATACACACATATGGTGACATGTTATTCGAAGGATGGATAGAATACTGAATCTGGTTGTACCATATTTATAATAATATTAAAGTATATATGATATACTAAATTCATTATTTTATAATGGTAATAACAAAGAAAGAACAAGTTGAAGAAGAAATGAATTTGAAAAAGGGTGGTGAAAACATTACCTCTTCTTTGGGTTTATCCTTTTGATTTGATCAAAATGGCTCCTTAGGTTGACTTTATGATCAAACTAAGGCCTCTAGGTTCTATTTAGGGAAGTTGAGAGTGTATTTGGGCAGGTTTTGGACGATCCAAAAGGCTTTGAATGTGTGAATTAGTGATAAGGGGGAGTGCCCTTTTATAAGAGGGGTGAGGGGCACCTTTGGAAAAGCTATAAATATTATTTTATAATAAAATAATATTCGATTTATAATGTCTCAAAGTGGATTATTTAAAGGTCAAGGTGGGTATGGGTCGAAAACCACTCAACCAATAGAATTTATATAGGTTTAGGTTACAATATTAACCTTATCATTAAGTATTAACTCTTAGTTAATTAGTTTCACTTTTAGAATGTCTCTTTGTATTTTTATATTATATGGTTAATAAACGTACTATATAAATCCAAGAGACCCACATGTGTTCCATTAATGATACTACTATCATGATATAAGTATCTTTACTGAACATTATATTTTTAGGAATTTAATATCAATGAATAATATAATATTTGTTTTAAAAACTCTTTTCTGTCAATTTTGACACTATTCAACAATTGATTTTTGTAAAAATCATAACAGAATGATTACTTCGAAAAAATTTAATTAAATCACTCCTAACATATAATATTAATCTAGAAAATTAGTTTAATTCATAAAAAGTCTCAAATTATATTTATTTGGTTATTTATAATATCAATTATTCTAATTTTTCATTAATTATGTAATTACTATATCATCATTTTGTCATAAATAAATTACATTATTTAATGTCTAAAAATTATAAATAAAATCTAATTATGTAGGAGGCCGTTTTATATTTCTAATTAATATTTATAGTCGAAAATCCAACATATATAACCCTATGTTAAAATTTTTTGCTAAAAGATATATGCTTATGCCATTTTTGAATTTATTTTAATTTAATCAATATAAATTGTAATTATCACTTACAAGTGGCTCCATGGGGTCCCAAATTGACCCAAAGATGCCTATGGTCGGAAATGTATCAACCAATAAGGTTAGGAAACGTTTTAGGGTAATTTTTTATTATTATAATATTTGTTTTAACCATTATTTACCGGATTTACACTTAACCATGGTAAATAAAATATTTACCGAAGTAATTATTCAAAATGTCTAAAAATAGAAGATAACTATTTACACAATATGAACATCCTGATTCCAAATATGGAATCCATTTTTCAAAATTCAAAACACAGAAGTGGCAAAATTTAATTTAAAAATAATTCTCGTTGTTAAAACAAAAAGCGTGTTTTTGAGAGATAATAACTATCAAAAGATTGACATTTGTTTATGTCCGGTTTAATTGTAAAATTATGTAAAATGACCAAAATTGTATTAAATGGTAAAAATATATTCTAAATATACTTTAAAACCACTCAAATTCATAATTTATCAATATAAATTATTTTGATTAAAAAAGTTGTTTTTAATTAAAATTTAGTAATTTTCACTATTCATCAAAATATAAATGTTATCCGAAAAGTTCCAAAATTTCACCCTAGTGTAAATTAGATATTCCAAATCCAAAAATGAAGTTCATTTTGAGAGATAAAATTTAAAAAAATTCAAAAAGTAGGTATTACTATTCATAACGGCTAGTTTGATTGGTTGTGGTGTGTTAGAACTCGATGTTGCGTACAACACACGCTATCACATTATTCAAAGAGAAGCATACCATAGAAGCTTGGGGTGTTACAAGTGTAGAGCCTAATTTTCTTTAAATAAGGAAGGAATCCAGCTTGTAATGGCTTTCTTGATCAGGTTTATGAAGGTTCCAATTCTAGGTAGATGGATATTTCTCCATCATATGCTAATGCATAGCATGTTGTTGTCTGTCAAAATGGATAGTCTGGTAGTTAAATCATGCAAGGGGTGGTAGGGGCTCTGTGCTCTGATAAGAAGAACCTTGGGTTATATATTGTTTTTGATGATGCAGAGAATATAAGGGAGGGTAGTGAAAGTCCTTCCTTTTATCTTAATAGGAAATCTGATTCTATTTTTTTATCACCTTTGGTGGATAGAATGAGGTTCCTTGAGGAGAAAGACATCAAGAAAATTGACACGCAAGCCATGGAAGATGTCCTCTTCCTGAATGACCAAATTGGATTCAAGAAGCAATAATGTTAAGCTGAATTTGAGTTTCGAATCCTCTATAAATTATAAAGAGAAGAGTAAAATTTAAGACAATGTCTTTATAGACAACGGAGGATTTTAGATGATTACAAGGAAGAATGTTTCTCAGCATGATCCACAAAAGGATTTTGAACATGGGATTGATCAGTCAATGAATGTAATAGATGTTAATAGATTTTGGGTATTAGAATCTCTTAATGTAGAGTCATGGCCTAACACAAAGGATAAATTGGATTTTGAGAATGGAGAATCAGAAGGAATTTTTTCTCATGAAACATTGAGATGGGGTAGGTATATAAAAGGTTGTGGATGATGATGCGTTCAAGATGAAGGGGTTGCAGTATGAGGGTGTGGATGACATGTGTCATCCAAGTCTTCTTCTATTCAGCTAACCCAAGAGTAAGAGAAGTTTAATGAAAAGTATTTTATGATCTTCAATCAAGGGAATTCGTTGTCTATGTGGGAATCTTTCAGCGAAGATGCAGAGTCTGGCTATTATTATGAGAATGGTCCTGCTTTCCCTGATTTTTAGTTTCCTTTTATAGATGAGGGAATTCCTTTATTTGTCCTCCTTTGTCTCATTTTTATGATATTTTGCACTTTTATTTTAATAAATTTGTAGTTGTGGGTGGGCTTTCCAACTCGTACTGAGGCCTCTGTCAATTAAATACATATATTTATAAAATTATAATAAATGTATTTATTTTAATTTTACAATTATTTAAATATATATTTATTTATTTCTAATTATAATTATAAATATATATGTTTAAAAATATTTCTATATAATTATAAATATTTTTATATAATAATATATATTTATATAATTATACCTCATGGTCCACACTACTTTGTTATATTTATATAATTAAAGACCTTTATATCAATATATCAATATATATAATTATAAATATCATGAATATATTTAATATTTAAATATTATTATTATAATTTTATAATTATTTAAATATATATTTGTTTATTTATAATTATAATATTAAATATATATATATTTAAACAGTAATTATATATAATTATAAATATGTCTTTATAGATATAAAAAATAATTTTGTTATTTAAATACATTTATTATAATTTTATAATTATTTAAAAATGAATTTTTTTAATTTGTAATTATAATTATATGTAAATATATTTAAAAAATATTTCTATATAATTATTCATATTTAATTATGAATATAATGAATATATTTATTATTTAAATATATTTATTATAATTTTATAATTATTAAAATATATTTATTTATATATAATTTCATAAATACTTTTTACAAAATTATATATATTGGTAACTGGGTAATTCAATATTTAATCTATAAAATTATTAAAAAATCTTTAAAATATACTAAATATATAAATTTTGAACATATTTTAAATATTAAAACATTATAAATAAAAATAAAAAATTATTATTCCTACAAATTTCAAATATATTAAAAATATTACATGTATAGTAAAAAAAATATGTATAACTAAATATTACAAAATGATTAAATATATTTTTAACATTATTAAAGAATATATAATAATAAATGATTAAATTAAAAGAAATTATTTAAATAAATTTTATAAAGTGAATTTGTAAAATTTAGGTGAATTAAAAACATACATATGTAGACATGCACATCTACACACACATATACATACACACATATATATATACACACGTATACATACATACAAGCAATTATACATGTACGTATATTTTAAATTATTTAATATCAATATAAATCTATATCTAAATAAATATATTCTTTTATATGTTATAAAATGGTTTATTAAAAATGTCAATATATAATATTTCTTTAATTATATATACAAGTTTTAATCAATTTATATAAATAATCTATTAAATTCATTTGACTAATTTATATTTGATAATTTATAATTTAAAAAATTATGAAAATAAGATTAATTTTTATTAAAATATATATAATTTATAATTATATATTAATTTATTATATATATATATATATATTCTTATAATAAAAATATTATTTATAAATATGTTTATTTATTTATTTATTTATATTTATAATTATTAATAAATATATTTATAAATATTTGAATATAATTTTAAATATATTTAAATTATTATTTATATAGTTTGGGTGACACATGAATGGTAAAACCCATAATCCAGAATTCAAAAGACCAAGGTTCGCGTCCTAGAAAACCCCATTGGGGATTTATAATGCAAGCATTGACGTAGGCACAAACATTAGGGTTGGTGATGCAAGCATGATGTGAGTAGGTGCAAATGCGGGCATGTTGTAGGAAACATTGTCCTAGGCCTACGGGGTATATAATGGGCCTCCCTCTACCTAGATAGAAAGAAGTCTTTGTATTCATAATAGTAAAAAGGATATTTCTCCAATTTTAAAATAATAATTATATATATATATACATATTTAATATATAAATATATCTAATTATAAATATAATAAATATATTTATTTATATATATTTATTATAATTTTATAATTATTTAAACACATATAAATTTATTTATAATTCTAATTATAAATAAATAATATTATAAATATTTTTATTTAAATATAAATACACAAAATGTTCAAATGGAAGGCAAGGCAGCTAATAAAAATTTATTAGAAAAGAAAAAGATACAGAGAAAGGGTGAGGTCATAGAAGGAGAGAAGCCCTCATCCAAAATGAAGTGAATTGGAACCATAAATGTAATCATGATTAGAGATATCATGAGTAGATTCACACTCTAACTTTGAATTCCTCTATTGAAAGAGCTCATAGAACTTCTCCCTAAACTTGTGTTGCCCCATAGTTAGCTGGCTTGAAGAAAGGCCATGCCCTCATGTTGCAGCCCAATCATCATGACCATTTCCTAAACCATAACATTTCTAATGATGACCCCATTTCCAAGACATGGGCTCCTGCTATGCCCCTTACATTTCATCCCTCCTCAATTTATTAATTTTTTCATCTTCAATCAGTTTACATTTACTATTTATTGAGGCCATTGGCTCATTTATGATGCATTCATCATTCACAATTCATGTATCAATCATTCTGATGTATTTCTAATCCCCTACACCCACTTGACATCTTTCAACAATATTTTTCTCTCTATAAACCATTGTATTTTTATCATCGTCATTTTATGGACCATCTACATGCTTGATTATTTATTTATCATATAGGGGAGTTTCCCCATATCTATTCTCAAATTCACACCACCAATCATCATCATGTGATGAATTATCCCTGGAAACAATGTTTGAACAATTATTTTTACCATAACATTGTATATGTGCATCCTTTTGGAGGTCAATATCATCTTTCTCAATACCACCTTATGTGTATCCATATATAATAATGATTTCATTAGGCCCATCCTTATTCTCAAATATATGTTCAACAGGATGTTAATCTCTAAGAAGAATGTCCAGTGGTAGAACTCCACTAACCACTGCACGATTAACATTATGCTCCATCATTGGATTCACAATTCTCACATATTCCCCATCATTCATATCCTCCACCAATGGTATTTTAAATTTTCATTTCACCATAAAGTGACAATTATTCTTGCAGATGGTGAAAACATATTTTTTCCAACATTTGGAGTCCAAGTTCCCTAAATTACCTCATATCATGAAAAATGATGTTTTTTTATCAAACTCTATTGATATTTCAAACCATCAATCAACAGAATGTAGTACAACCAAATCTGTAAGAGTTAAAAAAAGGTAAACATCCCCAAGAATCCTAGAAAATTTCCCAAAGTTGTAAATCTATGTTTCTATATCAAATTTGATTGGACCCCTACTACAAAGGAAATATCCAAAAAAAACTGAGAATTCTAGAGAAACCATGGTAGACCATGAATTCGTTTCCACATAGGGGTGCTTGATTTCTTCAGCATAAAAAGTCTTAAGAAGGGATCCAAATCTTGTATCCTTAATATTCCATGCTTTAGAATAAAAAAACCTAAACCCCATGCTCTAGATTTTAGATCGTCAGAAGGGGAAACAATATGAAAAAATCCCCTTAATAATCGAGGTGATATTCCATCCACCGAAGCACCATATTTGAAGAATCAACTTCTTTAGATCATCAATAATCTAAGGATTAACTTGAGAATTAAACCTCACAAAATCGAGTGCTTTCATTGCTTGAGCCTTTCTATAATCAGTACCGGATTAGCTTCAAAAATTGATAACGATCCATTATTTGTGACACTGGAAGTGGTCACACTCCATGAATTTGAAAAATCATGATTCTAACCACATTATCAGTGAAGGAGAGGCAATTATCCACTTGACCCTTTGAAGATCAAATCTCTGGTGCTTCACTAATACATCTTGAGGTGAGTCCAAGTCCCTCTTCTGATCTGCTGACTTCAATGGCCCGATGAAGACATCAGCCAGTTTTCTGTACTCATATACATCCATCAACCATAAATATTAATATATTTATATTATTATATAAATTTGTGTAATTATATATAATTATAAAATTATATATATGTATATAATTATATAATATATATATATATGTATATAATTATTGATAATTATATATATTTATATAATTACCTATAATTTTATAATTATATATATTATAGGTGATTAGGGGTACATTTATTACTAAACACACACACACCCCACACTGGCCAATGGGAAGGTCTTATCCCCCTAAGGGATAACCCAACCATTATTATTATTTTATAATTATTTTAAAATATATATATTTAAATATATTACATTTTTAAATATATTTATTATAATTTTATAATTATTTAAATATATTTTAAATTATTTATAATTTTTTAAATACACTTTTCAAAACATTATATATATAATTGAATTATTAAAAAATATATATTAATGTAATGACCAAAACTTTTATCAATGAAAATTCCTCTTGATCAAATTAAATGTATTATTATGTAAAATGGTTATATAACATATGCACTAATATGGTTTTGGATTTTCAAAATACCGTTATGAATTATTATTGTTGCTAATATAGTCCTTGAGCAGTGATCACATGTTTAGTATAAATATAGGGCTTTAACAAATCCAATTTACTCAGAAAATGGAAGTGATGGCCTCATCCAATAGAATTGCTCCATACGAATCCAATTTGTCAAAGCTCAGAAAGGAGGTAGCATCATTGGGATTTTCTCTAGACCAAGCCCAAGCTAAGCTTCAACATGTTAAGCTTGAACGGAACCACATACGGGAGAAGTGGAAGTTGATAGAGATTATCACACGAGCGATGTTATCTAAGCCACCCCAAGAGTCTGCACCATCACACACCTTGCCCTTAGGTCATATGCGGGTATTATAAGGGGTTACATAACAAGACCCTGGCACTATGATTTTGTATATTGCTTTTTTATAGAAAATTTATATTCATTTTATTATTGTTACTTTGTAAATAGTTTTTAATGCACAAATAAATTTTTTAGTTAATATTCAATTACGAAATATATTTTTATGAAATAAATTTATTTTTTAATAAAATATTATTAGCAAAATTATTTTTATTAAATATAAATTATTGTATAATATTTATTAATAAAATTGTAATTTATATTAAGTTTTGAAAGCCATTTTTTGTCAAAACACGTTAAATTTTTATAAATATATGTTTTTATTTTAAAACTAAAAATCCACATATTAAGAAAATTATTTATATAAAATGTATATTATATTTTGGAATCTGGACATCGAAATTATCCAACGGTGAATTTTTTATAATTTTTTAATACATTCAAATGTTTGGGTCAAAATTAAATATCATTTAAATATATAATTAATTTTATGACATCATAATGACCCAATATTGATGTAATAAAATACTATAAATGTTATTTTCGGCCAAAATATGTTATATCATTAAAATAATGTGATTTTAGATTTTTTTTTATTATGTTTATGGTGCCTTAGTGGACCCTCCAAGAATTATAAGACATTCTAACTTTTTAAATTGATTTCCTTAAGAGTGTGACTTTCTTCCACATAAGAAAGCCTAATATTAAGTTTGGACATTTTATTTATAAAATAATGTTTTCCACTCTCTTTTGTAAAAAACTCATGGGCAAAAACCATGGATTGTTTTGTGGTTTTGACTAGTTTAATGTGTGGAGTCTGAACCTAAATAATAAATAATTCCCACTCTTTTCCTGTATAAATCAACCAATTATCATACTTCCTCTTCACTCAAAGCTTTTGGAGCTCGACCAACCTCTTCCCTTCTCTCTCTATAATCCTTTCAAGGTGCCCCAGGCTCCCAGTAAGCCCCTCCCAATCCTCTTCAAATCCATTGGGATCACTCTTCCAAGTAATATGTTCCTTCCTTTTAAATTTTTATCCAAACTTTATTACATTGTTATACCAATATTTTTCAATTAAAAATGTTGGGTATTATTTTCCACCTCCACTGGCCTTCCCTCCTTGTGTTTTATTGATTAGATACTTGTTTCTCTCTCATTAGTTCCTCCCATGAACACCCGTTACCATGCCGAAATTTCGTAAGGGATTTCCCTCTCTTCTTTTATATTTAAGCAATTATTTTGTGTTATGCTTCTAAGTTCTATTACATATGTTGGTTCATTTATCAATATGACCCCATTACTATCCATTTAATGTAAATATGATGAGATACCCCTTTCTCTCTCATCAACAATTATTCTAAATTCTTATGTCATTTCGTTATGCTACTGAAATTGCATTGTGATTTTCCAATCCAAAGCCATTGTGTAGTGAATACCGTGCCCATTTCTCTATCATGGGTATTTAAATTTTTGCACATTTACTTATTGATTATAGAATTTCATGAATGAATTCGACATTCCTTTATCTTGGAATAAATTATTATGTTTAATGAATCTATGTTATATGATCCATGTGGAACACTTCTGCATGAAATGAAATGATTATGAAGGATGCATCCTGATATCACCCCAATGCACTGGGAAAAGATTAGTACCATGATACATCAATTGAAATGAGGGTTTACTCATGATAATTCAAGTGAAATGAGGTTTTTCTCATGCTTTATATGCAATGATCCATTGATCATTAAAAAAATCATGTTAAATGTTTTTGGAACATTTATATGTTATGATAATCATGCTATATCATGTCTTTATGTTCATTTTATATTATGCTCCATTGATATGAGTATTGCCTAACATGTACCATAATCTTCATGTTATGACTTTTTTACTAACTTATATGGATTTATAACTCACTCTTTTCTTATGATTGTCCTCAGGTTATCCCTTGGAATTATAAGTATGAAGGAATATGTGCGGTAATGTAAAAGAGGTTTTCAATAAATATGTGTATTTCAATGTTTTATGTTCTTATGAAATGTTACAAATCCCCAAAGACGCTAGGACTCTGGATCTTCTATGTTGTATGAAGTGAATATTTTAGGTAATAATTCATTTTTATGTGTATAATAAAGAGCAGGGTAGTTATAGTTGGTATCGGAGGATAGTTTTAGTTATTTTTGGGATTAGGATAAGAAAACCCTAGTCAAAGAATTAGGGATAAGACTATATATATTAAAAAAAATACCTAAATTTTGGTGAATATTTATTAATTTGTTTATCAATAAAATACATCCTTGTATGGATACGAGCAAGTAGAGGCAGCTCTGGCACAAATGTATCTAGGAGTAAAACCTGAAAAAACTGCTTTGAGCTAGACTCGAATAGGAACTAGTGCACGACAACGGGCTTTGCTACGCTTTTGGTTACAACACTCCGAGGGGATACACTTTGGTAAATTCATAAGTTTAGTATGAACCATTTTTAAGGGAATTAAAAAATCCCTAATAGTGTAATGTTGGGAAGTAGATATTGGATAACATATATTGATGCCTATAAATTCACAAGGTAAAGAAATAAAAGTAATTTATAAGTCATTTGTTTTTTTCATTAGATTACCCTTTATGTTTTACCCATAACATTCTTTTTATTACATCCAATGGCTGGTAATAGGAGGAATCACTCTAACAATAGAAGATATGATCAATGTGACGATTGTTCTTATGATATGCCCAATCCAATGGGAGAGGGAATCATGATCATTGTCCCGATACTCTCTCAGTTAACTCATGTTTTGAATATAATATTTGGTCAATAGGGACATTCAACCACCACCCCTAAGAAAGAACACGTTTCAATCGAGAGATTAATGAGACAAAGTACTCCTACTTTTAATTGATAATCTGATCCGTCAATCACCGAACAATGGATCATCTCTATTGAAAATATCTTCTTCATCCATCAATGTTCTGAACAAGAGAAGGTTATTCTGGATGAATATCATAAAGAGGGTAAAGCTGATCAATTATGGGTGTTGATCAAAAATAATAAGCATGAGGAAGAGATCGAGGTTTTGTAATGGAAGTATTTTCAAAAAATGTTTTCCGACTAACATTTTCATCCCACCGTCCTACATAAGATGGGAATGGACTTCCTTCACCTAAAAAAGGAAATGAATCCATCAGATCATACAAGGAAAACATCACAAGGCTGGCACGATACGCCTCTGGCTTGGTCGTTACCCCCGAGTGCAATTTTGACTGCTTATTTCGTGGTATAAAACATAGACTATGGAAATCCCTAGTGATCCATGACTTCGTGAGCTATGAAAAAATTGTTCAATGTTCCCTCAAAGTCGAATTGGAGGTATGTGAATCACAGGGGTATCATGGGGATAAGAAGTGTATGGTGGACTTCAATTCTAGTATTCCAATGGAAAAATCAAACGGTTCTAGGAAAATACCTCTCCCAACATTCCTAAGGTGCCGAAAGAAGCACACTAGAAATTTCCTCCATGGGATGAGTAAATTATTCATGTGTAGAAGAGAAGGGAACCTAGAAATTAACTGCCAACAAGAAACACCTATGACTATGATAGATAAGAGGAACAGTCCATTTTACCCTCAATTCATTGTTAATTGCTTCAACTGAAAATAACTATTGAACTTTAAAAACTAGATCTCTAAGCCAAGTGTTTTCATAGGCAACCAAAATCTTCCAAGGCAGCAAGGGTGAGCTTTTTCCATCACAACCAATGAATTGAACCCCAAAAACGAAGTGGTGATAGGTGTGCTAGTTATTGATTCAGGAATGGAGAATATAATTTTTTATTCTGGTTCTACACATTCTTTTATATCCTGAATGATTTGTATAGCAATCCCAACACCCCCCCCCCCCCAAATCATGGAAGTAATGATGTCTTTGAGAATGGAAAATGGGGTAATTATTACATCCCATGAATATAACTCCTCCCCTCCCATAATTTATGGATTTAACTTCCCATAGAACCTCGCCATACTCCCTTTGGTGTAATTTGATGTAATTATTAGCATGGATTCTCTTTCCTCATATAGAGCAAAAATAAATTTCCATGAGAGGGAAATCACTCTCCATGTGGAAGATCAACCCCCGATTCTGTACAAGTGCAAGGAGTAGGAGGAATCATCTTTAGAACAATCATCAGAAGTGTGGATATTAATTCCCAATGAGAATGTGTGTCTTTCTCAGATGATGGAGTCTATGGAAGCAACCATCCTTGAATACATTCCTGTTGTGGGGGAATTTTCTGAATTTTTTCATGAGGAATTGTCTAGTCTTCCTCCTAGAAGAGATGTTTAATTCCCAATTGATCTTATACCTAGGGTGTTGCCAATATCCAAGACTCCATTTAGAATCACTATTGTGGAGCTTGAAATGCTGAAGAAATAACTATAGGAGAATCTTGATAAAGGGTTTATATTCCCATGTTCTTCTCCATGGGGTTCACAAGTCCTCTTTGTCAGGAAGAAGGATGGCTCAATATGCCTCTCCATTGATTATTGTGAGCTCAACAAAATCACGATAAAGAACATGTATCATTTTCCCCAAATTGATTACTTGTTTGATCAATTACATGGAGCACAATACTTCTCTAAGGTGGATTTGTAGTCGAGATATTACAATGTAAGGGTAAGGAAGGGGGATATCTCCATGACTACTTTTTGTACAATATTTGAGCACTATGAATTCATAGTAATGCATTCCAGACTCACTAATGATCCAAAAATCATCATGGAATTGATGAATAGTGATTTTAAGGATTAACTTGAAAAATATTTGGTAGCCTTTATAGATGAAATCCTAATATACTCCAAAACCTGGGAGGAGCATGAGAGAATCTAAGAACTGTACTTGAGACATTGAGAAAGGAGAAGCTCTATGAAAAGAACAAAAACTGTGACTTCTAGTTGAAGGAGGTATCATTTTTGGGTCATATCATCACAAGTAATGGGATATCTATGGATACCACTATGATAGCTACAATTGTGGGATGGCTAAGGCCAACATTGATAACGGATATCCATAGCTTCTTACGGTAATCGGGATATTATCACTGATTTGTGAGAAATTTCTCATGATTTTAAAACCCTCTTACCGAGCTAAGACGGAAGGGAGTCAAGTTTTCTAGGAGTGATGAATGAAAAGAGAGCTTCAAGGAGTTGAAAAGGAGGCTTATCACTGCACATGTTCTCACATTACACAAAATTGTAGAACTTTTTGTGGTATTAATTTATGCCTTGAAGAAGATAATTGGATATGTGTTGATCAAAAATGAAAAATTCAATTCCTATTCTTCATGGCAATTGAATGTTCATGAGAAAAAACTATCCAACAAATGATCAGGAGTTGGCTGCAGTAATCTTCGTATTGAAAATTTGGTGACATTACCTCATTGGGGAGAAGTGTCAAAAATATACGGACCACAAAAGCCTCATTTATATATTCACAGAGAAAGATTTTAACATCAACCAACAATTATGGTTAGAGCTGATCGAAAACTATGACTTCTCAATGCATTACCACCCTGGGAGAGCGAACAAGGTGGCAGATGCTCTAAGTAGGAAAGACCCATTGATTCTATCATTGACGGTAATTTAAAAGGATCCAATCTTCTTAGATTTGATAAAGATGGAAGTGGGAATCATAAATAATGGAACATCATCAACCCTTTCATAGATTATTGTTTAATATTCTTTTTTGGAAAGGTTAATGGATGCTCAGAAGGATGATGTGTGAATTCAGAAGAAAGTGGGAACTATTAGAAAAGTTAAATCCTTATAGTTTAATGTTAATGAATAAGGAATTGTGATATTTGGGTCAAGACTATGTGTTCCATAAAATATAGATTCATAGAAATAACATTTGGATGATGCACATAGTTCAAATTTATCCATTTACCCAGGAAACACAAAGATGTATCGATATGTCTGAGAGCATTATTGGTGGGATAACATGAAGAAGAAGATCTTTGAGTATACATGAAAGTGAATGGTATGTCCTCAAGTGAAAGATGAGAGGAAGAAGACTAAGGGTATGATGCAACCATTACACATAATAGCATTGAAATGGTAGAACATAACCACGCACCTTATCAATGAACATACAATGAAATCCAAAGGAAACAATGTTATCTTGGTTGTTGTGGATCATCTTACAAAGATTGCACGCTTCATTCCAATTCGGGAGCATTTATCATTGGATCAAATGGAATGGATATACATCAGAGATGTGGTAAGGTTTCATGGAGTACCACTATTGATTGTATCTGATCAAGATCAAGGATTCACCTCAATGTTTTGGAAGAGTCTTCAACATTATCTGGATACTGAAATGAACATCAGTACATCTTATCATCCTCAAACTGATAACCAATCTGAGCAGACTGTCCAAACACATCAGGATATGATAAGAGGATACTCAATAGACTTCAATGGAGGATGAGATCAATATATTCTTCTAGTTGAGTTATCTTACAACAACATTTTACACTCAAGAATCCAAATGTCTCATTATGAAGCCATTTATGGGAAGAGGTGCAGAACACTGGCATGTTGAGATGAAGTCGGAGAGAAAAAACGCCAAGTTCCAGAAATGGTTGAAGAAAGAGTGGAGAAGGATACGACCATCCAGTTGCACATTAAAGAAGCCTAGATTCGACAAAATGGCTATGTTGAGAATCATCTATGAGACCGAGAGTTTGATTTTGGATACATGGTATTCCTCCGAATATCACCATGAAATAGAGTTATGAGATTTGGGAAGAAGGGAATGTTATGTCCAAGGTACATCGACCCTTTTGAGATCCTTGATTGCATTGAAGTAGTGGCCTGTCAACTAGAACTCCCACCGAATTTTTCTCAAATATATGATGTATTCCATCTATCACTCTTGAGTAAGTACATACCTGACCCATCACATGTACTCAATATAGAGGTGGTACAACTGGATAATGACCTCTCCTATGAAGAGAATCTGGTGAATATCTTAGATCATAGGTAAAATGTTCTAAAAAATAAGACAATGCCCCTCATCAGGGTGTTCTGGAGAAACCACAAGTTTGAAGAGGAAACATGGGAATTAGAGGAAGCGATGAAGTAGAGTTACCCTCATATGTTTTAGTGTGCGAAAAGGATATTTTGAGGGTGAAATTTCTTAAGGGGGTAATATTATAACGATCCAAACTTTTATAAATGAAAATTCCTCCTAATATAATTAAATGTATTATTATATAAAATGGTTATATAACATATTCACTTCTTTGGTTTTGGATTTCAAAATACTATTAAGAATTATTATTGTGTCTAATAGAGTTTTTGAATAGTGATCACATGATTAGTATAAATATAGGGCTTTAAAAAATCAATTTACTCAGACAAAGGAAGTGATGGCCTCATACAGTAGAATTTCTCCATACGAAGCCTATTTTTTAGAGCATGAAAATAAGATAGAATCATTGGGCTTCACTCTTGACCAAGCCCAAGCTGAGTTGCAGCACCTTAAGTTTAAACAGAACGGCCTATAGGAGAAGTGGAAGTTGATAGAGATTACCACTAGAGAGATGTTATTCTAGCCAGCCCAAGAGTTTATCACCATTTCACACATTGTCCTTAGGTCATATGCAGGTGTTATAAGGGGTTATCTAACAATACCCTAGCACTATGACTATATAAATTATTTTTGAATAGAGAATATAAAATAATTTTTTATTGTTACTTTGTAAATTGTTTTTAAAGCACAAATATAATTTTTAGTTAGCATTCAATTAAGAAATATATTTTGATGAATTTTTGGATTTTTTATTTAATTAATATTTTAATAAATTATTATTAACAAATTAATTTTTATTAAATATAAATGATTGTATATTTTTTATGAATACAATTGTAATTTCTATTAATGTAAGAAAGTTGTTTTTGTCCAAACCCATGAATTGTTAATAAATGTTAATTTTTATTTAAAAATTAAAAATTCACATATTATGAAAATTATTTAGATAAAATTAATATTATTTTTGGAATCAGGAAGTCAAAATTATCCAATGGAAAATTATTCCTAATTTTCTGAGACAGTTGAATTTTTTGGTAAAAAATAAATACTGTTTAAATATATAATGTGTTTCACGAAAACATAATGACCCAATAGTGGTGTAATAAAATAATATAAATGAGATGTTCAGCCAATATTTATTTTACCTTAAAAATAATATGATATTATATTTTTTTATTATTTTTATGGTGCCTTAGTGGACACTCCAATACTTCTAAAACATTTTATCTTTTGAAATTGATTTCCTTAAGAGTGTGACTCACCTCCACATAAGAAAGCCATATATTTTAAGAATTTCGTCCATTTCCATTATAAAATAATGTTTTCTACTCCCCTAGGGAAAAAAACTATGTACAAAAATCGTGGGTCGGTTTGTGGTTTTGATTAGTTTAATGTGTGGTGTTCAAAACCTAAATAATAAAGAATTCAATCTCTTTTACTATAAAACCCACCCATGATCACACATCTGCTTCGCTAAAATCATTTAGATCTGAGAAAACCTCTAACCTTAACTCTATATAATACTCCCAAGGCTCCCCAATCTCTCAATAATTCTCTCTCAAGCATCTCCCAATCCTTTGGGATCAAACTACCAAGTAATGGATCTCTTCCTTTTTCATTTTTGTCCAAATTTCGTTACATTGTTATACCAATTTTTTCAATTACAAATGTTTGGGTATAATTTTTCACCTCCACTATATATCCCTCCTTATGTTTGAATGATTATAGACTTCTTTCTCACTCATTAGTCTCTTCCATGTACACCCTTTCCCATGCCAAAATTCTATAAGGGATTTCCCTCTCCTCATTTACATTAAAGCCATTATTTTGTGTTATGCATGTAAATTCAATTACATATTTTTGGTAATTTATATATATTACTCCATTACTTCCCATTTAAATTAAATATGATGTGACACCCATTTCTATCTCATCAATAATTTTTATAAATTCAAATGTCACGTCGTTATGATACCGAAATTGCACCGTGATTTTCCAAGACAAAGTCATTGTGTAGTGAATACCATGCTCATTTCTCTATCAAAGGTATTCACCTTTATGCACATTTACTTATTGATTATATAGTTTTAGGTAATAATTCCACATTCCTTTATCATGGAATAAATTATTATGTTTAATGAATCCATGTTATATGATCCATGTGGCACACTTATGCATGAAATGAAATGATTAAGAAAGGTACACCCTGATAGTGCTCCAATGCAATGGGTAAAGATTAGTATCTTGATAATTCAAGTGAAGTGAGGGTTCACTCATGCTAATTCATTTCCAATGAGGTTTTACTCATTATCCATTTTTAATGATCCTAGGATCATTCTAAAAATCATGTTAAATGTTGTTGTTTCATTTCCATGTTATGATAATCATGCAATATCATGCCTTTATGTTCATATTTTTCTTAATATCCATTGGAATGAATATTTCCTAAAATGTACTATACTCTTCATGTTATGTCTTGTTTACTCCCTTACTAGGCTTTATATCTCACCCTTTTCTTATGCATGTCCTCAGGTTATCTCATGCAATGCTATGTATGAAGGAATGTGTGTGGTAATGTAAAAGAAGTTTTCAATAAAGATATGTATTTCATGTTTAATGTTGTTATGTAATTTTCCTAAGCCCCAAAGAAAATATACCTATCAATCATCTTTGCTATATAAAATGAATATTTTATGTAACAAATAATTTTTAAGTGTGTCATAAAGAGAAGGGTTTTTATAATTAATATATCATATTTATATTAATTATAAACATGCATTTTTTAATTAATGTATATTAATAAAAAATATTTTTTGAATATAAATATGATAATTTTGTATATTTTAATGGAATATTTTATTAAAGGGTTATATAAGTTCTAGGAATAGTATTTTATGGTGGAATCTTGGTAGAAACATCATAAAATTCATATGACGAATTATTCATTGTATTTTATATTATGGATACAATTCATGTTTGCAAACCAAGTTACAATTAATGATAAATTAAAGTGATAATAAATAGTTATAAAATGGTTTATTTTGATTGATGGGATATAAATTATTTTATTTTCAACTATTTAAATATTTTTTATTACCAATTAAAATTATCATTACTTCGAATTATACATGATAATTCACATTTGATGGAATTGAAATAATTATTTGATTTATTAATTTCCCCTCATGCTGAATTATTTATTAAATTTTCTTAATAATTTTTTCATTTTCATTGGATTATATTTATCTCTTTCTTGAAGAATTTATTTATGATCATTCTTAATCATCAAGGAATGTATTATTATTTGACCAAATTTCATTCTTTTAAGTGGTGATATATGGAGGAATAGTGTTCAAACAATTTTTTTTATTAATTTAATAATTCATGATGCATTGAGTCCCCTAAAAAACCACTCTTTCTTCAATTGATTTCACTTATAAGAAATACCTTTTTCCATTGTTCTTTTATGGACATGAATTTGAATTCATTTCTAGGTGGATGGATTTTCCATCGATAATTATTTTTCAATTTCTTTATTCTATGTACTTCCAATTATGATTTGACAATAAGAGATTTGGTGTTCATTCAACAATATGTGGGACGTGAGAGGAAGGGGGCCTCTATGAACCGGTGGGTAGTCGCTACCACAGATCGACACATATGAACAACTGATTTTATCAATGCTAAAAAGAATGGGCTGGTAAAAGTTTTATTTATCATCTGTATTCTTAGTGCTCATAAAACCTTTTAATAAAAAATATTATCAAAATATATAAACGTATCATATTTATATTCAAAATATAATATTTATATATATACATTAATTAAAAAAATCTTAAATATAATTAATATAAGTATGATATATTAATATATATTTTTTAATAATTCAAATATATATATATATATATTAGGAATTTGGGGGTATAATTATAATTAAATATACACACACCTCACATACAGGCCTGAATGACCGGGACTACCCCTCTAAAGGGATAGCCCACCCATGAAGCCTTATTTATTCAATACATGGGAAGTAGGCCCAGTGGGCATAAAGACCATTACAAGAAACATAGGCCAAGTGGGCATGAAATCCCATTATATGACCCGTAGACCCATAATTTTAAAAATTGTTTGCTCTTATCCTCTTTGTTTCTTCTTTTTTAATAGTTGGGATTACGGTTTTTTCCCTATCTATATTTTTCAAAAAAAATAATTTTTTCAAAAGGTATTTATATAATTGTAATTAATTAAATATATATTTATATAATTATAAAAGTATAATAAAATTATTTAAATAATAAATAATTTTAAATAAATAAATATATTTATATAATTATAAAATTCTTTAAATATATTTAAATTGTATATATTGTTATTATATTTATAATTATAATTATTTTTTTAAAAAAATATATATATAATTATATTTTTTTTAAACAAATATTCCTTGGTCAAAAGACCAAAGCACTAAAATATATAAATATAAAAGAAAAAAATTTACAAAAGTCTAAAAGATGGAGATTTATTACAATATTTTTTTGGAAATTGGATGAGATCTTCTTGGAGATCATCCATCCACATAATTTCGTAACTAACATTGTTATTGTCAAGACCATACGCCACATTGTTCACCTCCTGGTAACAATTAGTGTTAATATTATTGAGCTCTGTCAGATGTTTAAGGAAAATTATTCATCTTGCTATGAGGGGTCATGTCAGGTGAACCACCACACATAGAAGGGATTCAATGATGGTAGGGTATTTTCATTCAATATATATGTTATTCTATCCTTTTTACTTGATGAGTAAAACCACAATAATGATTTAGTTCATCTATGCTTCTAAGGAGGAGGCAAAACCTCACATACCATAGCAGGGTCCCAGAATATGCCCATTGTGATTTTTTCACACTATTATATAACCCGCAGTGCTTAGGATTCCTTTTGAGGCACCATCCACATTTATTTAGATCCAACCAAGGAGAGTGGTTTCCATAAGAATTCCAACATAATTTTTAGCTGGCTTAAATTTCTTTTGATTCTGATCTGATGAAGAATTATAAGATCCTTGACAGAGTTTTTGTAGGTACATATTTTCTTCATTCTACCATCCTTGATAGTGATGAAAAATCACACATGAGTTGCATGAAAATTGAAATTGTTATTTTTATGAATGATAAAATTTATTTCTTACCAGATAACATGAATCAGATCGGATAGAGTAGTAATAAAGAGTTGTTCTACTTGAGGAGAGGCATCCATAGCAGTGCATTTATGAAGATGAAGCTGAATAAAATTTTGGATAGATAATTTGAATGACTACCCTCTTATCTCTGTGACTGATGATATGAATTTATCAACTAATATTAAAATCTCCATTAATTATTACATACTCTCTTCGGATTTGGACCTACCTAAAGAGATTAATACTATTATTTCCAACTACCATTTTATATATAATTAAATAAATACATATTAATATGTAATTATTTATAATTGTATAGTTATATAAATAAATTTATGTTTATGTAAAAAAAATTATATATATATTTATTTATAAGTAAATATATATATATATATACAGTATAATAAAAAAATAAATATATTTAAATAATATATATTTGTTGTGTTTACTATTTTTTATACTTATGTATTAATAAATATATATATTTAAATATATAAGGTCGCAAGGAGCTGGGATCTCGGTTCCAGATGACATAATGGCGTCTAGGGTTCATACTCGCATTTGGCTTCTTTAATCTTATTGTATTCTTTACAGATGGCTAGTTTTGATGTCGATCTTCCAAATACATCCCTTTCACATGAACATAGAGACACATCCATTCATGGAAATCCATCGATTGGGCATGAGTCCTTTTCCACAGGGGTGAAGAACCATTGGTTCCTCTCAAATTTGAGGCACGCACTCACTTCTTCTGGAATTACAAAAAAAAAGGATCTTTTTCTATTGTTGAAGCAGATTGGAAGATAATACAGAGAATCTTGAAGAGTGAAAATACTCAATCTTGTCCCACTAGAATCTAGTAGGGAACTTGAATCCATATAAAGTTTAGGACATATATAATCATCTCATACAGATCAAGGGTTTTGGTGGATGGAATATTATGACAATTCGAAATGTTTTCTTCATATCATCTTTCCTTTGGATGAACAAAAACCAAGAGCATGGGGTTTGGGCTTTGTCTCTCTTAAACCATGTTTAATTAGGATCCAATATTGGGACCCTTTCTTCAATCCTTGTTTGATGAAGAACTCAGTCACTCGGGTATGGATCCGAATCCATAATCTTCTTTGGGTCTTATGGAACCCACAACTACTATGGGACATATCTTCTGTCATCGATGCTCCCATCAAGGTTGACCATGAAACTAAACTTTCCCGGTATTGTCTCTTTAGTACGGTTCTCCTCGAGGTCGATCTCTATGCATCCCTAGTTGAGTTGGTTTTCATTCTCACTACTAAAAGAAAGCTAGATATTTACATTGAGTTCAAGAAGTGGCATGAGTTTTGTACCAAAATGTTTTGACATTGGGAATTTGAACAAGATTGGATGGAAGAATTTGTACTTCTCCAATTGCAAGAAGACCGGATTTTCTATCGATATTTTTTTGTTTAAAATTTCCAACTATGTTGAAGCTTCTTCTTATGATAGTTTCATGACAGAGAAGATGGATGATATTAATGTGATCCACACTGGAACCGTTTCATTTTTTTCTAATGTAGCAGGGGGATTTGTGCCCAAATGCTTTTGTGGGCATTGGTGATGCAGTTTTCATCATTAATCTGGCTACTAATAGTGAATTTGAAGGGAATATTCTCGTAAATAAGTATTCATGGGAGGAGTTAGAAAACTATCAAGATGTAGTAAAGAATCCCAATATTTATTTCCTCCCTGTGAAGCATGGAAGTGATCATGCTGTGAGAAATGAAGATTGTTTGGACTACGAAAATGATGTCCAAGATGATGTTGATGAAGAAATGAGATGGGAGATAGACTTGTCCTATGGGGATCTAGATCAAACTTTATCTCTTATGGTGGGTCAGCATCCGTCTAAAAAATTTGAAAATATTATAGTTGATAATGAGGGATTTCAGTCAAACACTAGGAAGGACACCTCGGTCCCATGTAATCTTCCACATATAGTAGTTGTTATAGAAGATGGTCATAATATATATGTATCTTCTAGTGATGACCTATATGGCTCTCTTGAAGGAAATAATAGGGTTATAGAGGTGTCTCTGAAGGATTCAATAGATGATAGTGCCAAGGAAGGCCTCTCTTAGATAGACATTTTGAATAGATCATGTCACAAAGAAGTGTTTTGAGAGTAATTTGGTATTTCTCTTGGTAAAGTGGAAAATTAGTCTAATGATGAGGAATTTTTTGATCACGATGAAATTTGGTAATCCCATAAACAATGGAAGATAGGTGGATGCCTGAGAGGTCGAAGTGGTCTCCGAGGATAGGGTGAAAGACATAAAATATGATAAACTTTTCATGATTTATGATTTTTTTGGTGTTCTATAGAGCACTTTTTTACATTGAAACTCCTGTTTCTTCTTATTTATGTACTTTCTTTATTAATTAATTTCCAAGGATCGTGGAGTTTTCCATGGTCTCTGATTTCCAGGTATATGTATATATAATTATATAATTATATATAATTACATAAATATATATATATAATTGTATAAAAATATTTATAAAAATATTTATAAAAATATTTCTTTATAACAATAAATTTAAATAAATAAATATAAACTTATATATTTTTAAATAAGATTTATACTAAAATAAGTATATATATATATATTAATCTAATATAAAAAATGAATTTTATAACTATTTTAAAAAATGAATCTTATTTTCAAAATTTTAGGTAAAAAATTTCCTAATTTATATTGGTCTAAATATTTAATAGTTTATTTATATACATTGATTACAAAACATTTATATAATTAAAATAAATATAATTTATTGATATTTTTTAAAAAAATATATATAATATTTAAATGAGTATATATTTTTAGATATATATATATATATATTTATATGAAATAATGTAAAATATATGTACATGTATAACAGCATGTATGTATGTTCATGTGGAAGATGGGGCATGACCTTCTTTATCCAAGTTATGTTGTTTCCTAAGCTTTAATGGCGCCCATATATTAGTTCCCTTGTGGTTTCTTTGATAGCTACAAGTATGGAAAGGTATGTGAGGATTTGGATCATAGTGGGGTATCCAACACGGTGGTTCCTAGAGTAAATGCAGATTGTAGATCCACTAGGGTGGAGACCGGTGCAGATGGGAGATCTGCAACGGTGGTGCCTGATGTGGTTGTGGCATCGATGACTAGTGCAGGTGATGTCATGGCAGTTATTGTTGTTCGGGTGAGCAGTTCATCGATGGCGGTGACTGATGTAGGTGATGTGAGCAATGCAGGTAGATCAATGTCTATGGTTACTAATATTGGTATCATGAGCCGAGTGAGCGGTTCTATTAAGGATGATGCGAGTGGAGTGGGTGGCATGATCAGTTATTCTATGGTGGCTACAATTCTTACTGAATTAGAAGTGGTTTTTCCGATAGTGATTATGAATAGTGCAGTAGTGTTCATTAGTGTGGGTGGCATGTGCTCTTCATCTGTGGTGGTCGGTGTGGATGGAAAGAAGGAATCAGTGCTGGAGAAACCATCTTTCATTGGTGAGTTTCCTCCTGGTGTAGAAACAGTTGAAGATGTGATGCACCTTTATGACTCTTTACTCGAAGTTACAAAATCAGGAAATCTGTGGACTGACAAGTTCCAATCTATCGTTCTCAACAAAATGTATTTTTCATAGGTAAAAAATGTTTCTCCAGAGTGAATAGTCAACAAAGGTGACACTTCTCGTGTGACTTCTAATAGTGCAGTGATTCTTGAAAGATTAAAAATTTGTTATTACTCTAGTATCCCTAGTCTTGTTCTTCCCACTGGAGGTATGTCTTGGAAACATGATGAATTAGTTCAGAATTTATTCTCTATATGGGGTTCTATATGGATGTAGATGTATCCCTCTAGGTCATGGTTTCTTCCACATCATCTTTCCATCTAAGGAACTAATGCATATGGCATGGTGAATTAGTTTGATCACCTTAAAACCAGGTATGATATGCATTCAAGAGTGGGATTTTCGATTTAATCTATTTTCATTATAAAATACTAGAGTTCAAGTCCAGATTAAACTTATTGGCATTGATTGGATTTTTTATTTTCCTTTGATCTTAATTCCAATCAAAATGGATAGGAATATTGAGACTTCCAAAATTTTTCATTATGTTAGGATTTTAGTGGAGGTTGATTTGAGCACTAGGTTGATCTATAATGTTGTTTTATCCTCATTAGATGATGGTATTCCTATAAAAGTGGAATATGAAATGCTTCCTAACTTTTTTCAGAGTGTCAAACTATTGGTCATGTTAAAGATAAATGTCATAGGAATGTGTTTTGTACATTTTGTTTGTTAAAAGGGAACCATGAAGCCTCTTTTAGGAAGAAATTGAGAAAGCATATTGCATCCAATGTTGAATCTCCTGGTAATGGAAAACCCACTCTTGACAAAGGCAATGCGCAAGTAAGAGTTGAGTCATCAGTTTTGGCTAAGGGATTGTCACAGGATACCAATAGGTCTGCGGAGATAGCCCTTTTTCAGTGCCTAATAGATAGGTTGACCAAGCAGATGAGGTTGGCCCCATTCTAGGACCCTCTCCTTCATTTGAGGTGAAATAAAGTCAAACTAATGATGAGAATATTTCAAGGATTCAAGTGGAAGTCAATAAATTAAGGGAACCTTAGTGTATCAATGGAAGATGGGATAATATTTAGGATGATTCCCAAAAAAATAATCCTTTATTCAGGTATTTCCAAAGAGAAAAATGTTGTTTTGGATGATGAAGGATTCCAAGTTGTTCCTCCTAGGAAAGAGGAACATAGGAAAGACTATTTTTATCTAAAGATGACTATGGTGACCATGTCTTATGACCCCATTCAATTTGATTCCACCTGGTATGGTGATTATGATGATTCCTATTAGTATGATTATAACATTTTATTTTCTTTGGATTCTCTTGGAATGATAGCATGAATGCTTGTAAGATCCCATCCATCTCCTCTCTATGTTTTATTTTTTTTTAATAAAAGGGATCTTCCCTAACATTTCTAGTATGCATGCGCATGTGTGTGTATACATATGTGTGTAAATATGTGTCTCTAGATGTCTATGTGTACATATGTGTTTTTGTAATTCATGTAAATGTTAGGAATTAACTTATTAATATTTGTTTAAAATATTTAATTTAATTGATTCATTTATTATTTTATATTCATTAATAATTTTAAAAATATATTTAATCATTTTGTAATATTTATTTATAAATATATTTATTTACTAAACATGTAATATTTTCAATATGTTTATAATTTATATTAATAATATTTATTCGATTTTATTTATTAAGCGTTAACATTTAAAATATGTTTGAAATTTATATAACTAAAATAATTAATTAATTTTTCAATAATTTTTTAATTTATATATATAATTATACAAATATAAATATATAAAAAGTTATAAAAAGTTTTTTATAAAGCTATAAATAAATAAATATTTATTATTATAATTGTAAAATAATAATAAATATATTTAAATAATAAAATATATTTATTTTATTTATAATCACATTTTAATATATATATATATACTTTTTAAATATATTTATTTCTAATGTTATTTCTTTATCAGCACTAAAAATGATGACAAAACTACAATTTATCATCGTGATAATTTTAGCACTGATAAAGTGTAGTTTTATCAGCACTTTCTATTTTTTCAGTGATAAAACCACTTTTTGTCAACATTTTTTTGAAATTGATGATAAAAGC
The DNA here is from genome assembly GCA_963277665.1 of Viscum album. Taxonomy (NCBI): domain Eukaryota; kingdom Viridiplantae; phylum Streptophyta; class Magnoliopsida; order Santalales; family Viscaceae; genus Viscum; species Viscum album. The sequence continues at coordinate 548,192,775 of OY728135.1, forward strand.
CTTGTGGGTTCTTTAAAAAAAACCTAACATAGGGATGTCAATACTTGTGCCTTCAATCTCTCGTGGAACCAAACTACTATCTCCACTATCACTAAACCATTCTGATGTTGTCGCTCAACTTTCTCAATGAATCGATCTCTCCAAATATACAAGAGCACTAATTTAATCAGTTTCACCTCACCAGCTCTAATTCTAGACATCTTCACATCTTCTCAATGAATCAAACAAACTTCCCCAAAAACAACAATCCTTGTTGTACAAGATCACCATGTCAGTCGCCACCATCCTATTCTATGCCTTCATCTCCTTCACAACAACCTAAAACTCACCCACGCACAACTACTACCTAAAACCACATACCTCTAAATACTATGCACATATCCCTTTTCTCTTGGATTGAAGATTGGGGTTATCATGTTTTATGTAGATATTGGGTAAGGAATTAGATTTTGGTTTTGTGCTTAATGATTTTATGGGGTCGTTGGCAACATTCCATTCATGATAGTTCTAGTTTTATAACCATGTGTGCGTACTTCATGAGTATCAATGCTGCATGTTGTGTTTTCTTTTGTTATTTGGTGATTGAAAGAGGAATTTTCCATATCTTACAATTTTAAATGGTGACTTGCAGGGATGTCCACTTTGAAAAGAACTTCAAGATCACATATTATTAATTTATGTGTTAAACATATTTTTGTAATTATATATTTTAATTCATTAAAATAATGAGTATTACATTATATATTTAATTTATCTTAAATATTATTGAATTTTTGTAAGAAAAACATAATTATTGGAAACTCTATACAATTTATATTCATATTATAGTTGTTTTTAAAAAAATATATAGTTGTTTTGTTTTTTAAAGGAATTTTATAATTAAATTCAAGAATAAAATAAATAAAATTATACACTTTTTATATTTCTTGTCCCCTATAATTTTTATTTTAAGATGAAATATGATAAAACACTATTTTGTTGAATATTTTATTGATAATAAATGATATAATTTCCTCACATTGTGTTAAATATGTTTATTTATAAAATATTTTGGATTTGATCATTCATTTGAAAATTTGGTGAAAATTCCAGTTTTACCCTTTATAGTGCACTGTAGTATTTCGAAGATAAATATTTTTATATTTATTATTTGAATATTAAATTTTGTAACAGTGTTCCTAACATAATTATCTAAAACCTTTATTCAGGACACTAGAGCTAAAGAGTGCATTTGGTTGTTGAAAATGGGACATGAAGTTAAAGTTGGGCTGGACTCGCCCGAATGGAGAAGCTTCTTATTTCGGCCATAACTCCTTCATATGGGCCTGTATTAATCCAAACATTGGATTGAGGATAGAGGACCCATATTCTCACATTTGATCCTTCTGAGAGGCCGGCCAATTCACTAGTTTTGGTGGTCAAATGATAGATGAAATTTTGAATAAAATATTTGGCCGAGATTCCCAATTCACACTTGAAAACACTTTGAACCTAGCCTCCCCACCACTCTATAAATTGGTGTTTTTTTCATTTGGTGGGGTTGGGACGTGCATTGGGAAGTTGAGGGCAGAGGATAAGTGGATCAACTCCAATTCTCCAACCATTTCAATAAGGTTATCTCTTGAAGCAAGGATCACTTCGACGAAGCCTTCTTCTTCTCCTTCATGTTGTAATGATTTTGTTTGTGTAATAAACTTCTTTGTTCTTCTTTTATTTCTTATATTTTCTTCTGTTTTGTTTAAATTTCTTCTTCTATTAGTCTTCCTCTTTGGTCTGGAATTATTTAGTAGAAGCGTTATTGGGTTATACCCATTATAAAATTTTTGCACATGCAAAACGCTTCTACGAAGATTACGCCACCCATGGAAGAGTAGTCTTTCAGTAATCGATATATCTTCTACCCTCTTCATTTAATTATTTTGAATCAATGAGATACTGTAATTCACATAATGTGATCCATGAATTGTGTTTTTAAATTACAAGTAACTAAGAAAGAAATTGAACAATTAACACAAAAATGCGCGAGGCCGGGATATTGTGTAAATTGTGAGAGCGTAATCTTAATCAGTAATACAAGACCACATGGGATAAATTTGTAGAGTTCAAATATAATCCCTAAACACAATTCATCCTCATTTCTAGAATGGATATGTTATCTAATTAATCACTGACCGTAAGCTAGCCTTAGAACAACAATCAAAGCTGTGTGCTGTGATTGCGTGTTCCGAAGCTAGCCTAGGGTTTATGTAATTTCATCTTTGTGGTTAAGTTAACTCTCGTAGGGTTAGAGGGATAACAAATTAGGGGATCATAATTAAGTGGATATTGATTTAAATTATAATTAATAATAAGTGAATGAAGAGGTAGAGTTAGGTTGATTACGCCATTTAAAATAGATTTCTAAAAAAAACATCTTCTTCTTGTGTCATTTTAATTGAAATTCATTTCAAAACTAAAAACAAAAAAAATATAAAATCTTCTTCCAGAAAACTTCTTCTAGATTCATAAACTATAAAAAAAGCCCCAATCCTTTAAAGTAGTCTTTTTATTTTTTTTTCTCTTTTATTTTATTTTTAGAATACCTGTAATAAGTTGTCAAATTCACTTCCTCCTTTGAGAGACGACCTTGGTCAGCCACTCTGCTGCACCTAAGTACCCCAAAATCACATTAATCATTTGAGGGCACCCACGACATCACTCTTTCAAATTGGCGCCGTTGCTGGGGAGGCAAGTAATTATTTCAACCAATTAGAGGTATTTATTTTATTTTACATTTTATTCTCTTCCTCTCTTCTTTCTTCCTTCTTTACCTAATCTGATTTTTCTTCTTCTTCTTTTATTTTCTTCTACTTCTTTTTGGACCATCAAATCAAACTTCTCATTTTTATTTTATTATGGTCCACTTTCTTTATTTTTATTTTTATTTGATTTATGACATGGACTAATCCCGAAGATCTCTTAGATCTTGACCCTGAGATTGAACGCAGCCTTAGGGCTCAAATCAGACATTCTCAGCCTACGGGAAGTTTCAATATTCAACAAGTTGGTGAATTCCTCTCTTCTGGAAACATTGAAATTGCAATCAATTCAAATTCAAACATAAAAGAGGAACCAATGGATGGAAATAATGTAAATGAACTTAATAGAACCATTTGAGAATTGGTTGCACCTGATATTAACTATCAACCAAATTTTATTGCATACCCAAATCTTGAATCAGACTTTGAATTGAAATCTGGATTAATTAACCTTCTTCAAAAGTTTCATGGCTTATCTAGTGAGGATCCCAACAACCACCTTAAGGAATTTAATGTGGTTTGCTCAACCTTGAAACCAAGAAATTTTTCTAAAGATCAAATTAAGTTAAGTGCATTCCCATTCTCACTTGATGGAGCTGCGAAATTTTGGATTTATTATTTACAACACGAGGATGTAACTTGTTGGAACGATTTTAAACATCTTTTCTTGCAAAGATTTTTTCCAGCATCAAGGACAACATCAATTCGTAAGGATATCTCGGGGATCAAGCAAGTCCAAGGGGAGTCAATGTATGAGTATTGGGAGTGATTCAAGAAGTTGTGTGCAAGCTGCCCACATAACCAAATCAGTGAGAAACTCATCATCCAATACTTCTATGAAGGACTCCCACCCATGGAGAGGAGCATGGTGGATGCCACAGCTGGAGGAGCATTAGTGGACAAGACACCAGTAGCTTCACGTGCATTGATCAGCAAGATGGCCCAAAACTCCCAACAATTTGGTGATAGCGGTACACCACATGTCAGGGGAGTACATCAGGTAAGTCCTTCTTCTCTTGAAAGTCATTTGATTGATACTAAGTTGGAAGAATTGACCACTATGGTGAGGCAAATTGATTTGGCACAAAAGACATGTCTACCCCCTCCTTCAAGGCCTTGTGGTATTTTCACTGAGACAAGCCACCCAACTGACTGTTTCCCACAACTCCAAGAAACAGAAGATTGTGCAGCAATGTTCCCTAAGAGACCATATCAGCAGCAACAATAACAACTATATCCCCAAAAGAAGTTTGATCCATCATACAAACAAAGGTGGAATGATCAATCGGACATGAGGTATGGCTCTAGACAACAACAAAGGCCCCCTTTTCAACCAAACTTCCATCAGCCTCCACCTTACCAACAGGGTTTCCAACAACCCCAAAGGAGATTTGAAGCTCAAACATCAACAAGTCAGCAACAAGGGAATCCTCCACCCAAGGTAAACTCTAACACTGATCATCTTTTGAATAAAATTTTTCTTAATCAACAGAATGAGCTGAAGATTCAAAGTTCAGAGCTGAGGGAGTTAAAGACTCAAATGAGCCAGAATGCCACCGCCCTCCATGACCTTTTAAGTAAGAATTAAGGAAATCTACCTTCCCAACCCACTCCAAATCCAAAGGGGAATGTTAGTTCCATCAAATTGAGAATTGGGAAGCAAATGAACGATACATCTATACCTACCATTCCACCGGGATTCACCTCAACTCCGGAGCAGCCACATTCCAAACCAACTGATGAGAAATCCAAGGAGAAAGATAAAGGTAAGAAAAAGATTGATGATGTTCCTCCTAAACCCCTTCCTTTTCCAAACAGGGTTGTTCAAACCAAAAATATGGCTGAAGAATCAATGTAAAAGGAGGTTTTGGACACATTCAAGCATGTGGAGATCAACATTCCTCTACTTGAAGCCATTAAGAAAATTACAAGGTATGCCAAATTCTTAAAAGAACTATTCACCAATCGAAGAGGGATCAAGGGAAATGAGAGGATCAACCTTGGAAGGAATGTCTCAGCACTTATTACACCAACTCTATCAATGCCAACAATGTGCGAGGATCCCGGGACATTCACCATCCCATGTACCATAGGGGAGTTGCACTTATCTGATGCTCTTTGTGATTTGGGAGATTCCATAAATGTGATGCCTCACTTTGTATTCTCTTCCTTGCAGGTTGGTGAGTTGAAGCCAACAAGAGTAGTGGTGCAGTTGGCGAATAGAGCTACGACATATCCAGTGGGAGTCCTTGAGGATGTACTTGTCTGGGTAAGAGACATGATCTATCTAGAAGATTTCTAGGTGATTAACATGGAGGACGATCAGGTAAGTTCTCATGCCCCCATTATCTTAGGTATTCCCTTCCTCAAAACTGCAAAAACTATCATAAATGTCAGTGAGGGTACACTTTCCATGGAATTTGGGGATGAAGTTGTGATATTTAATGTTATGGACTCCATGAAGTACCCCTCTGAGGACCATTCTACTTTTGTTATCTCCCATTTTGAACCACCAAATAAAAACTCCATGGAATTTGATTGTCCAATGCTTAGGGATATTATGAGTATTGGTTAGAGTTTGATGTCTAAGAGCACTTCCACACATGTTGCTGATACACAATCCTCTCTTGGATTTGATTTGGATTCATATTCTGATTTTGATTATGTTCACTCTGATTATGACATGGATGTTGAGTATGCTGATGGATTTGATGATTTATTCACTAATTTTGATTATTTCTATTCTGATACTAATGCTCTTTGTGAACATATTTCAGTTCCTTCAATGTCTCCATCCATACTACACCCTCCTTCATTAGAACTCAATCCATTGCCACCAAATCTGAAATACCCATACTTGTTGAGTGGTGAGAGATTACCTGTTATCATTGCTAACAATCTCCCTTTTGAACATGAAGAAAAGATTTTGAATATTTTGAGGGAGAACATCATGGAGATTGGGTGGACCTTGGCTGACATATCAGGTATTAGCCCCTCCATTTGTATGCATAGGATTCTCTTAGAGGATGGGGCTAAACCAGTGAGATAGCCATAAAGGAGACTCAATCCCACCCTCCTGGAAGTTGTTAAAAAAAAGTTGAGAAATTGCTCGAGGTAGGTATTATCTTTCCCATTTCAGATTCTCAGTGGGTAAGTCCTATTCAGGTTGTGCCAAAGAAGAGTGGTGTTATAGTTGTAAAAAATGAGAAAGATGAGTTAGTTCTAATAAGGGTGAAAAACAGTTGGCATGTGTGTATTGATTATAGGAAACTAAATCAGTCCACTCGCAAGGACCATTTCCCCCTCCAATTTATTGATCAAATATTGAGAGACTAGCTGGGAAAACACACTATTGTTTCTTGGATGGATTTTCTGGATATTTTCAGGTTCTTATTGCTCCATATGATCAGGAGAAGACTACATTCACCTGTCCCTTTGGCACATTTGCCTAACAAAGGATGAAATTTGGACTTTGCAACGCCCCAGGTACCTTCCAGAGATGCATGGTGAGTATTTTTTATGATTTTATTGAGACCTGCATGGAGGTATTTATGGATGATTTAACAGTGTATGGATCCTCATTTGATGAATGTATAAAGAGTTTGGGAAAGGTGTCGAATCGTTATATTGAGAAGAATCTGGTCCTGAACATTGAAAAGTGTCATTTAATGGTAGATCATGGCATTGTCTTAGGGCATGTAGTGTAAAAACATGGGATAGAGGTTGATAGATCTATGGTAGACATTATTTCATCCTTTCCCTATCCTTCATGTGTGTGAGATGTTAGATCTTTCCTAGGGAATTCAGGATTTTATCGGCGCTTCATCAAATGTTTTAGTAAGATCTCTCTTCCTATGTCACGATTACTTCAAAAAGATTCTGATTTTGTGTTTAATGATTCTTGTAGGACTTCCTTTAATGATCTAAAGTAGTGTCTGACCACTCCACCTATCATACAGCCCCCACGGTGGGAGATTCCTTTTGATCTTATGTGTGACGCCTCCTACTTCGCGGTTGGAGCAGTCTTATCTCAGAGGGTGGAGGGACGTTCACATGTGATCACCTATGCATCGAGGACACTGGATTCAGCCCAAAAAAACTACACAACCATAGAAAAGGAGTTTCTTGCTGTCATATTTGCTTTAGATAAATTCCGTTCGTATTTATTGGGCACTAAAGTAGTTGTTTTTTCTGACCATGCCGCTTTGAGGTACCTCCTAAAGAAGCTAGATGCAAAGCCACGACTTATCCGTTGGATGCTCCTTCTTCAGGAATTTGATATTGAGATAAATGACAAGAAGGGATCAGAGAATTTGGTGGCAGACCACATGAGTAGGCTTACTCACACACTAGAGGATGACACCTTGGACAAGGTACCACTTCGGGACACTTTCCCTGATGAGAATCTCTATACCATCTCAGGTACGCATCCTTGGTATGCTGATTTAGTTAATTACATTGTTTCCTCTGAAATCCCAGCAAATTTGAAGAAGCATCAAATCCAAAAATTAAAAAGTGAGTCTAGGTTTTATGTGTGGGATGATCCTTACCTCTGGCGCATGTGTAGTGGCAAAGTTATTATGAGGTGTATTCCTGATCATGATATTGAGTCTGTTTTGCAATTCTGTCATACACTTGCATGTGGTGGAAACTTTGGACCCCAACGGACAGCTAGGAAAGTTTTGGACTCTGGATTATATTGGCCTAGTTTATTCCATGATGCCCATGTGTTTTGTAAGTCATGCTCTCATTGCCAACACACTGGGAATATTTCTAGGAGACATGAGATGCCCTAACAACCCATACTATTCTGTGAGATTTTTGATGTGTGGGGCATTGATTTTATGGGTCCTTTTCCAAGTTCATTTGGTTTCTTGTATATTTTGGTTCCTGTTGATTATGTGAGTAAATTGGTGGAGGCCAAGGCCACGAGGACCGACAATTCTCATGTTGTTGTGGACTTTGTCAAAGAACATATTTTTTGCAGGTTTGGAGTACCAAAGGCCATCATCAGTGACCAAGGGACACACTTTTGCAATAGGAATCTTGCTTCCCTCCATATGAATTATGGGGTGACACACAAAACATCAACACCGTACCACCCCCAAACTAATGGTCAGGATGAGGTTTCAAATCCTGAGCTGAAACAAATATTAGAGAAAACCGTGCAACCAAATAGGAAGGATTGGAGAAAGCGCTTGGATGATGCATTATGGGCTTATAGGACAACATACAAGACACCCATTGTTATGTCCCCATTTAGGATTGTTTTTGGGAATGAATGACATCTCCCAGTGGAAGTCAAGCATCGGGCATATTGGGCTATAAAGAAATGCAACATGGATTTGGCCCATGCTGGAATTCAAAGGAAGTTGTAAGTTCAACAGTGTGAGGAGATTCAACTGTCATCATATGAGAACTCAAGGCTCTATAAGGAAATATCAAAAGCAACTCCTGACAAAATGATCCAACAAAGGGAGTTTCATGTTGGAGAGAAATTCCTTCTCTATAGTTCATGACTCAAGCTGATGCCTGGTATGTTGTGATCCATATGGTTAGGTCCTTATATTGTGTCTAATGTTTTCCTTATGGTGCAATGGAGATCACACAAGAGGACACTGGAAGGAGCTTTACAGTCAATGGGAAACGTTTGAAGAGATACATTGAGGGACTTCCTACTGATGCAGTGGATTTTATCACATTGCGTGACCCCATCATCACTTGATCACATCAGGTTGTTCCTAACCCTTTCACTTTTATATTATTTGTCTTATTTAAAAATTCTGCATTTCATGTGCATATATCATCTCATGGGTTCTCATTGAGGACAATGAAATATTTTAAGTGTGGGGGAGGGAACCTTTTAGTTTAGTAATTTCAATTGTTTTCCTTTAAAAAAAACAAACCAAAAAAATTTGTGTGTTTTTCAAATTTTGTGTGTTTATTTTTTTTCAATTTTCTTTGTGTTTTTGAAATTTTTATGCTAAAATGATTCTCATCACAACTTTGAAATTCATATCAATGAGTGAAATAGTTTATCCCATGAAACTGAGCTTAAATGAATGCTGAAAATGACTTTGTTTCAAGTTCAAATATTTAGTAATTTCATAAAAAGTACACTGAATTTTGAATCCCATGCCACATCTCACTGTCTTTATATTTGAAATCACTTTCCTGTGATGCCTCTGAACCATTATTTTCATATTCTTTACATTCACCTCAATTCTTGAGAGAACCAAACCATGCTTGATTTATCCAGAATTTGATATATTTCTATCAAAACTTGAGGGTTTGAGGAACTTATGTTTAAATGATTGAGGCATTTGTTTGGTATTAAAGCCCCTATTTCAAAGAATCCTTTTTTATAATGGCCTACCTTGAATATTTAATCCTTTTAGCCCTTATAATCCATGGACATACTGTTAGGTTAGCCACGTTACAAGACAATTTTCCCTATCCAACCAACTCTTGAAGTGAAATTGAAAAATATTGTTGAGCTTAAGTGTGGGGGAATCTATCTTGTGTTGTGCCACCACATGTTGTGATACTTTTGGTGGAAAATTAAATTTTGAAGAGATGTGTTTTCTATTGAAGAAATTCATTATGTTGAAAGTTGTGCCTTTTCTGGAGCTTTCATGACATGTGAAGTTGTGCCTTATCTGGAGCTTCTAATTGAGGTGGAAAGTTGTGCCCGTCTGGAGCTTTCAAGAAAATCATGTTTGAGAAGATTGAAATTTTTGATGCTGAAATGATGAATGGTGTAAACCTTTCATTACTTTTCATGATGATGGAGCTGAATTGATACTATAGGTATTGAGGAGAAGACCATATTTAAGTGAAAATTAGATTAATACAATATTTCTTCAAAAAGAGTCAAGCCCTCCTCATTCAGCCTTAGAATTTTTCACATCTAAATCCTACCAACCGAAAGCCACCGAATAGCCCAGAAAAGTCCTCATGATAAACATATGTCCTTGACTCACATCGGGTGGAGTTTTAGGAATCTATCAAGCCTATGGTTACCCTTGTATGAGTTTGGATGAGAAAGACATTGCAAAAAAATGACATTTGTGTGATAAGGGAAAATTCAAGTAAGGTAAGTGTTTTGTGCATGGGAGGATAAATAAAGTGGAAATATATTGAATGATATAAATGAAGAACTTGAAATAATGGTTTTTTATGAGGCATGATATCTTTTGTTTCTTGGTGTTTAATTGTTTTATCTCAAAGATGTGTGTTTTAAAATTGGTTTTGATTTGATATTGATGTTTACTTGACATGGGGATTTGCCCAGGAGTGAAAAAGGGTAAGTGTGGGGGAGTTGATAAAACAATATTTTGATGAATATTTTATTGATAATAAATGATATAATTGCCTCACATTGTGTTAAATAGGTTTATTTATAAAATATTTGGGATTTGATCATTCATTTGAAAATTTGGTGAAAATTCCAGTTTTACGCTTTATAGTGCACTGTAGTATTTCAAAGATAAATATTTTTATATTTATCATTTGAATTTGAAATTTTGTAACAGGGTTTCGAACTTAAGTATCTACAACCTTTATTCAGGACACTAGAGCTAAGGAGTGCATTTGGTTGTTGAAAATGGGCTATGAAGTTAAAGTTGGGATGGACTTTCCAGAATGGAGAAGCTTCTATATTTCGGCCATAACGCCTTCATATAGTCCTGGATTAAGCCAAATATTAGAGAGAAGATAGAGCACCCATATTCGCGCATTTGATCCTTCTGGAAGGCCAGCCAATTCACGAGTTTTGGTGGTCAAATAGGCTATTCAAGTTGGCATAAAATATTTTGCCGAGATTCCCCTTTCACACTTAAAACCACTTTGAACCTAGCCTCCCCACCACTCTATAAATTCGTTTTTCTCTCATTTGGTGGGGTTGGGACGTGAATTAGGAAGTTGAGGGAAGAGGAGAAGTGGATCCACTCCAATTATCCAAACATTTAAATAAGGGTAGCTCTTGAAGCAAGGATCCCTTCGACGAAGCCTTCTTCTTCTCCTTCATGTTGTAATGATTTTGTTTGTGTAATAAACTTATTTGTTCTTATTTTATTTCTTCTATTTTATTCTATTTTGTTTAAATTTATTCTTCTCTTAATCTTCCTCTTTGGTCTGGAATTCTTTAGTAGAAGCGTTATTGGGTTCTACCCATTATAAACCATTGCACATGCAAAACGCTTCTACGATGATTACGCCACCCATGGAAGAGTAGTCTTTTAGTAATGAATCTATCTTCTACCCTCTTCATTTAATTATTTTGAATTAATAAGCTACTGTAATTCACATAATATGATCCATGAATTGTGTTTTTAAATTACAAGAAACTAAGAAAGCAATTGAACAATTAACACAAAAACACGCGAGGTCAGGATTTTGTGTAAATTGTGAGAGTGTAATCTTAATCGGTAATACAAGACCACACGGGATAAATTTGTAGAGTTCAAATATAATCCCTAAACACAATTAATCCTCATTTCTAGAATGGATTTGTGCTCTAATTAACCACTGACCATAATCTAACCATAGAACAACAATCAAAGTTGGGTGCTGCGATTGCGTGTTCCGAAGCTAGCCTAGGGTTTAAGTAATTTCATCTTTGTGGTTAAGTTAACTCTCGTAGGGTTCGAGGGATAACAAATTAGGGGATCATAATTACATGGATATTGATTTAAATGATAATTATTAATAATTGAATGAAGAGGTAGAGTTAGAACGAATATGCCGTTTAAAATATATTTCTAAAAAAACATCTTCTTGTTGTGTCATTTTAATCAAAATTCATTTCAAAACTAAAAACAAAAAAAATATACTATCTTCTTCCAGAAAACTTCTTCTAGATTCATAAACTATAAAAAAATCCCAATCCTTTAAAGTAGTTTTTTTATTTTATTCTCTTTTATTTTATTTTTAGAATACCTTTAATAAGTTGTTAAATTCTCTTCCTCCTTTGAGAGACGACCTTGGTCAGCCACTCTACTGCACCTAAGTACCCCAAAATCACATTAATCATTTGAGGGCGCCCACGACAGTGATCTTTCAAAATAAATTATTGAGTGTGATTTAACAAAATCTATTGCATCATTTAAATAATTCATTAGTTTTTCTATTGACTGTCCATCTAAATCAATTGATGAGAATGATAAAAATGAAATGGTGGATAGGTGGGAATTATTTTTGAAAGTAGTAAAGTGGATTTAGGTGAGAAACACATCGAGAATATTGAGAAAACTATGGATGATGAATGCTTCATAGATGTGAATATGGTCTCAACTAAATTGGGGAGGGATGGAGGGGCATGAAAGATGCCCATGTCTTGGAAAGGGGATCATCATATGAAATTTCATGGCTAGGGACGTGGTCGTGATGATTGGGCTACAATGTGAAGGTGGGGTCACTCTACGAGACAACTCACTTGTCATGACCTGTCCCCCGGGGCTCGTGTCCTGACTACCCCAAGCCTGCCTTCCATAGGCCATGGGGTGACGACTAGCACCGAAAGGCATATCCCCTAAAACAGGGAAGGCATTGCCTTTATATCCTATAAACACATGCAACCAAACACACAGCAAGATTCAAACACAAATAAACTGTATAGAAAAAAGAGTGCTAAAAGTAAGAGGGGCCAGAATACAAGCCCAATAGTAATGGTACATGTAAAACTAAAATAAAAAACAAATGAAGAAAGATAAATACAGCTACTAGGTCGTCTTTTGAGGTTCCTACCAGAAGGGTAGGCACACATCGCCTCCTCAGGACTCCACGCCCACCCATCTCCACTGTGTTCCAACACGCCATATGGTCCACCTCCAGAAACCTTCCAGTCCTAGTATCCTCATCCTCAATCAGCGTTGTTCTTCATCTGCACCAAACACCATAAGGTGAGGGCATAACTCGTGCAGGGGTGAGTATAAAGATACTCAGTAGGGGCCCTGAGAACCTCAAGGTCTCACAAAAATTCACAAAGGATAAACCACATAGCATGAAATCAACTGAAAACCCTACTTATGTATACGCCCATACATATACCTAAGTTATCAAGTATGCCCATCTCAATCATGAGGAAACACACAGTCCAACTCAATATCCCAAGATCAACTATTCCACAAAGGAAGGAGTACCACGAAGGAAAGTACCACACAGGTAAGCCAAATAGATGAATACCACCAAGGTATCACCACAAAGGAATGTACCACACAAGTACTAACTCACCTCACACCAGGTATATCTTAGGTACAATAGTAAAGATGATTAGATGTAAATATTGAATCATCTTACTCTGTTAAGAGGTTGACCCATGATGGATCATAAATCATCATCAGACCCATAGAGGATCGTAGTACATTGTCAGACCCACATTGGATCCTAGTACATCGTCAGTACATCGTCAGACCCACACAAGAGCCTAGTACACCGTCTGTACGTCGCCAGACCCACACATGATCCTAGTACATCATCTATACATCTTCATACCCACACAAGATCATAGTACATCGTTAGTACGTCTTCAGACCCACACATGATCCTAGTACATCGTCACTACCAGCTAAAGGATTCCCACACTAAGCTTGCCCATCTTTGGAGGGGTTTTCTCCTCAAGCCACTGGTCGATACTCTAATTTCCACTAAGTAGCATTTAAAAGTATCCCAAAGGTCCACAACATCATAGGGGTATTAACGCAAAAGATGGTGCATCAAACAGATTCCCGGTCTGTAAGTTATTAACCTTTTAGTTTCGACAGCCCGGTTGAATTTGTGCTCGATCCAACACGACCATTCCCCAACATTATCCAAATATTTAGTGGGGTATACCAAGGAGACAATCTCACTGCAAGGTTTCTAGCTCTATATACGGTTCTTCAAACGGACACTTGGTGCCAAAGTAATGGCCAAAAGAGCAGAAATGGGTCAAAGTTGGTACGGGTTCGGTCCGACCTGGTTCGGGTCGACCCAACCCGCTGGGTCTGGCCTGTCCTTGCCACTGCGGTGCGGGGCGTGGGCCACAGGGTGGTGCAGGTGCCGCAGGGTGGTGTGGGGGCCATGGGGCAGTGTTGGGCGGTGCAGGGGCCACGGGGTGGTGCGGGGGCTACGGGGCGGCGTGGGCGCCGCCAGATGGCTGGTCGTTCTCTCTACATGGCGCGGATCAGTGCCGCACCTTTGCCGGTGGCTCGCACGACCGACCGTCCTCCCATCACCGTCACGGAACAAGTCGTAGTTCTCTGTCGTCGGGCAGCATAGTTGTGTCGATGCCTTCATCATGGTCGGTCGTGGTGTTGGCCATCGTTCTCGTGCCCCACCGGTGTTGGCTGTCGTCCTCCTCCATCGCAAATAACACAATAATTAATCACATGAATTGCAGAGAGGTTAGGCCATGTTTGTTTGGCCCGCACTCTCTGTGTTAGAGCGGTAGCAAGCAGCTATAATATCTACTTGATTTACGAAGGATTGTAAAGAATAGGTAAGGGGGGAAAATTCAAACAACCACCCTGCCACGAAGGTTCGTTGATGTTGGTGTGATAAAGAATTCAAAGATGTCGACGTTCATCGCACCCCCTACATGCCTCCGATCCTGGGCCCGTTTGTCATTTCGTCAGATAATCGTTCTTTGATGGAGGTTGTTCTTTGTTGGAGTGAAGTTCTCTAATCTCTTCCCTTCTCCTTCTCCAACAAAATCCTCCCAAAGGAAAGAGGTTCCAATATAATTTAAATTGTGTAGATAGATTTTGTTGGCACATTGGGATAATTCATTGGCTCATGTAATTGACTCAAGCAAATGAAAAGTGTTGGAATAATTAAAGTTGGAGGGATTCAATGGGTTAACTCTTCATTAATGAGGGAGTTTGAGGGTTTCTCCCATTAAGAGGGTTCGGGTGGTCCCCACCACTATAAACTCAAAATGGGGGTTTTAGTTCTGGTGGTCCCCACCTTTATAACATCCACATGTGAGGTTTCAACAAATAAAAATGTTAAACATTTTTATTTTATTTTATTCTTTCATGAAAAACACAAATACTAACTTTCACCCTCAACCAACTGTCGACGAGGTGAAAGTCTCCTTAAGCGAATAGTGGTGTTGTGAGTTCAATGGTGTCCTCGAATTTCAATTCCGAGAACATGTTCAAAATTTAAAGAAACCCACTCACACGTTTACAAAACGTACCCGAAAAAAAGTTCATAAATTAATGTTGGGCACACCAGACATCAAAATCATGCGTTGTCAATTTTCATGAACTCATAAAATTCCCATATAATTAAAAAAATTACATGTAAATTCCTTGTTGTTACATTCTCACCACCTCAGGTCTTTGGGTCCCCAAAATACACAACACAAAACTAGGAAGACAAGTGGGGGTACTGAGCACGTATCTAAGCCTCCCGCTCCAATTTTATCTCCTGGAGGTTCCAGTGCTTCCAGAAAACGCGCACCATAGGTATCGACCACCCGCGAAGGACCCACTCCTCTCGACCCTCAATATCCACTAGAACCTTCGTAAATGTCTCCTCATCATCGATGTCCAGCTCGTCGTGGTGGATGATGTGACAAGGGTCATGAACGTATCTCCTCATCTAGGAAACATAGAAGACATTGTGCACTTAATGCAACTAATGGGGAAGTTCTAAGCGGTAATCCACCTTGACAACTCTGTTGAGGACCTAGAAGGTTCGAATGAACCCTGGTGATAACTTCCCGCCTCGGCCAAATATCTGTAATCCTCGTCGGGGTGAGACCCGTAGAAAGATGTTCCAACCATCCTTGAACATCAGAAGTCTCCTTCTCCAATTTTCATAAGCCTTTTGTCTACTCTGTCTAGTTTTCATCCATTCCTTGATGATCTACACTTTCTCCGTGGTAGCCCGTACTATCTCTGGTCCCATGAGTGCTGACTCTCCTTAGTCTGCCCAGCACAAAGGTTTTCTGTAAGTTCGTCTGTACAACGCCTCAAAAGGTTTCATACCAATGGTGAATTGATAGTTGTTGTTGTTCACAAACTCCACCAAGGTCAAGTGATCATCTCAGATGTGACTGAAGTCGAGGATGAAAGCATGCAGCATGTCTTCGGGGATCTTAATGGTCCGCTCTGTCTGGCCATCTGTATAAGGATGGAAGGTGGTGCTCAAATGAATTTGCGTCCCAAAAGCCTCCTACAACCCCTTCCATAGCCGAGAAGTAAAACGTGTATCACGATCAGAGACAATCGATGAGGGTAATCTTTGTAGCCGCACAATCTCCTACACATAGAGGCATCCCAAGATCTATACTAAACCCTTCTCTCTTATCGGTAGAAAGTGGGACAACTCGGTGAGTCAGTCCACGATCCCCCAGATAGAATCATGACCTCTAGATGTACGTGGAGGTCCTATCACGACGTCCATGGATATCCCATCACACATTCACTCTGGGACCTCTAAAGGATGAACCAATCCCACTAGTACCTGATGCTCCATATTCACTTACTAACAAGTGAGGCTCTGAGTGACAAACTCTACTACAGCTTTCTTCATTCCCGGCCATCAGTTCTATCTTCAGAGATCTTTGTCCATCTTTACCACTCCTGTATGTACCGCTAGTGGGGAAGTGTGGAAATCCCTCAACACTTCCTCCTGAAGATATACCGGTACCATGATACGTTCTCTGAAAAGGATGAAGTGATCCCCACCTTTAGAAAATCTATCACATGCATGTCCTATGGATATCTGAGCACGTTGAGCCTCATAGTCAGTGTTCCCACGCGGCGCCTCCCTGACTCACTGAAGAAGTGGGAGAGTCACTGTAAGAGACTGAAAAAAAGATGCTCCATCCCGACCCACAAAGGATATCTACAAAGCGGCTAGCTGCTCTATAACGACCCATACTTTATATACATTGTTAATACTTCAAAATTGAAGCACACTTATTACAACATATGACAAAACCACAAAGGACCGTATAGGTATAGTGTCTTTAGAAACTGGGAAACATAAACAATTGGTTCATAAATCTTCTACAGTGTCTCCCATTTATTTCATCATATCTAGGGTCCCTTTTAGCATATTCTACTTAATATCCATCTTCCTGACCTGGGGAAAAGAAAACATAAAAGGGTGAGCTCAAATGCTCAGCAAGGGCAAATAAAGGAAATAAAAATCATATCATATCTTTTTGAAAATCAAAACCTGCAAAAGAGATCATAATATCTTATCATGGAATAAATCATAGAAGTGAAAATGAGATCCCCATAATCATAACATAAGACTTGAAACTTTGTGGCATTCACACATAATCATGGAAAATCATTTCTTGTTAGTCATGACTCATTGCCAAGACTATCTTAGTGGAAAAAGTCCCTTTCTGAATCGAGTAACCCTCGTTTCAGTCCTGTTTCACTGAACCGGTATAACCTACCATTCCAGCCATGTATATCTCATGAGATATAAAATCTTTACCCAATGCATTGGAGGGAGATATAGGTCCCACCCATCTTATAATGAATCCTTTCTTATGTGTGCCACATAATCATAAAACATACATCATCGCATAACTCATGTAACAAAAATGGGATTCTTGAAACATCATGACATCATAAATCAATTCATATAAGATAAAGGAATTCATAAAAATAATTCCATCACAACATGATCAAATCAATTTAATAATAGGGATAAAAACAGAACCCTTTATTATCTTAGATGGAAAATAATTTTGATAAAACACTTGAACTCCATTCTTGAGGAAAATATCCTTTCTTCTTCAAAAATATTTTTCCTTTCATAACGTGTCATACAACTTTAAAATAAAAGATGTTGATTAAAAATAAACTTGAAAACTTGTAAAGGAATCTTCTTGGAAATAATGTTTTAAAAATCCATTCATGCCGTATAAGTTAAAAAAAACATTCTTCGTACTTTTGTCGGAAAAGTCAAAAAGTACCTCGTATGAAAAACGACAAAAGATTCCTTTCATACATATTAATAAAAACTCACCGAAGAGTAAAAATGTATTTAAACAATTGTAGGTGGATGGAAATAATATTACATATTGATGAAACATGGATGTGGATGATAAAATACACCCCTGTAAATATTTACGAATAAACAATCTCGGATAAAAATGAGATTGTGATATTTCCCTTACCTTAGGTCCGATTAGCTTTGTACGTGTCTGAAGCTCCTGTATAATGGTTTAAATAATGTTATTGACTTATTACAGAATCATAAATATTTATATGATATCATATATGGTCATATTATTAGCTTCTTGTTGGTAATATTTCATTGTTACTTGTTACTCGGGTCTTTATAACTTTTTGTTCTTATGCGTGTTTTGTCGAATAAATTCTTATTCTTATCTTTAGGTTATAGATAATTCATTTCCAGAATGGTTTTAGTGTAGTATATACCATATTCATTCATTCAATTCATTTATATAATCATTATGAAATGAAGATCATGTAGAACAAGTCGCATCACATCGTGGAGACGGTATTCCGTACGTACGCACGAGTGATGATATCGTTCCTATGATCGTGGAATTGTATTGGAGTATATATATATTATTTCAGTATCAATATTAATTCATAATAATCATATTTAGTTACTCATTACACCATTATACCCATCCTTGTAAGGTGATGGTGGAAAATAGATTACACCACGGCGTGGAGACGGTATTCCGTACGTACGCACGCGTGGTGATTTCATTTTTCCGTAGGATGGATAGAAGGTGAATTAGGGTTGTTTCATATTTATAATAACATATCAGTATGTAAGTAATACTGATGTTATTACTTTATCATGAAACAACTAAAGAAGAAGAAGTTGAAGAAGAAAGAAATTGAAAAGATCGGTAATGGATATTACCTCTTCTTTGGAACGCTTCTTTGAATCCTCCACTTAAGGAACTAAGATTGGTCTTTGGAGAAGACCAGGACCTCTAGGATTATTCTAGGGAAGTGGAGAGGAGAAAATGGCAGGGGTTGGCCGAGCTTGAGTGCTCAATTTGGTGTGAGGAGGAGGGGGAGGAGGTGCCCTTTTATAATGGAGGAGAGGGGCACCTTAGGAATATCTCAAAATATTATTTTATATTAAAGTCAAAATCGGTTTATAATGGTTCCAAAGGGTCTTATTTCGAAGATAAAGTGGGGATGGGTCGAAATCCTATCAACCAATAGGATTTAGACAAGTTTAGGGTATTATTTTAACCTTATCAATTAGATTTAACTCTAAGTTAATTATTTTAACTTTTACCGTGTCTTTTTGTTTTCTTTCACTATATGGTTAATACACTTACTATAACATGCCAAACGAACCCCAAATTGTTTATTATTAATATATATATCCTTATCTAAGTCATTTGGCCGAACCTTAGATTTTTAGGAATAAAATAACAATTAATAATATAATATTTGATTTAAAAACTATTTTGTGTCAATTTTGACACTATTTGATATATGATTTGTTTGAAAGTCATAACAGAATTATATGTTCGAGCCAAGTTGATTAAATCAACACTAATATATCATAGTAACCTAGAAAATTAGTGGAATTCATAAAACGTCTTAAATTACATTTATTTGGGTATTTATATTATCAATTATGTCAATATTTCATTAATAAGATAATTACTGCATCATCTTTGTGTCATAAATAAATTATATTATTTGATGTCTAAAAATTACAAATAAAATACCATCATGTAGGAAATCTTTTTATCTTTCTAATGAAAATTTACAATCGAATTTATCTTATGTATAACCCCATATTAAAAATTATTTACTTATTAAACTTTGATTTTAACTATTTTAACCCTTCTTTAAATAAATTAATAATAAATGTCCTAATCTAATCCAAGTGGGCCTAAATGGTCATATTTTATTCCTAAGTTTGTTTTTGGTCGAATTACACTTGTCCAATAGAATTAGGACATGTGTTAGGGTAATATTAATATCATATTTACCCTTAGTTACCCTATTTACTATTAACCGCGGTAAAAATCGTAAAACGTTACTATTCACCAAAAAATTATTTTCTTCTCATTGAACCACATTTTAGTCCTTGATATTAACCGTGTCTCTCGGATTTTCGAAATTCCATTCACAGAAGCGGTAAAATTATGTATTATGCAAAATTCTGTTTTTTAACCTACCACTTAGTGGTTTCACTATTCATCAAAAATTGAAAGTTTTCAGAAAAATACCAAAATTTCACCCTTGGCTAATTTCGATATTCTGAGTCCAAAAATGAAGTCCATTTTGAAAAATTAAATTTATAAAATTTTAAAAAGTGGTTATTACTATTCATAAGGGCTAGTTTTAATAGCATATTGTTGTTTAGTGAATCTCGGTATTGCGTACGACGCAAGCTATCGAGGAAGGTCGCGATTGCGTGTAAAGAAAGTCAAGCAAGTGTTGTGTAGAAAAAGATTCCTTTGATAATTTATATAACATAAAAGTCTCGGGTGTTACATTCTACCCCCCTTAAAAAGAATTTCGCCCTCAAAATTCGTCACTTTGTAACAAACAGATGAGGATACTTCTCCCTCATCATATCCTCAAGCTCCCATGTAGCTTCTTCAAGTTGGTGGTTCCTCCATAAAACTTTCACCAAGCGAGTGGTCTTATTTTGTAGGACTTTTTCGCTACGATCCAGAATCTCTATCGGCTGTTCTTCATAAGAAAGATCTTTCTCCAGCGGTACAACTTCTGAGCTGAGTACATGTGAAGGATCTGGTATGTACTTTCTCAGGAGAGATACATGGAACACATCGTGAACTTGAGAGAGATTCGGTGGAAGCGCCAATCGGTAAGCTACCTTCCCAACACGGTCTAGTATTTCGAAAGGACCGATATATCTAGGGCTCAACTTCCCCTTCTTTCCAAATCTCATAACCCTCTTCCAGGGAGATATTCGTAAGAACACTTTATCACCCACTTCAAACTCTAGGTCTTTTCTTCGGTTGTCGGCATAGCTTTTCTGTCGACTCTGAGCTGCTCTTATGTGTTGTTGAATAGATCTGACCTTTTCTGCCATTTCATCAATGAGATCAGGTCCTAATAGCTTTCTTTCCCCAACTTCATCCCAGCAAGTTGGAGTCCTGCATTTCTTTCCATAGAGAGCTTCATAAGGAGCCATCTGAATACTGGAGTGAAAGCTATTATTATAAGAAAATTCTACCAATGGTAGGTGTTGATCCCAACCTCCTTTGAAATCCATAGAGCAAGCTCTCAACATATCTTCTAGGGTTTGAATTGTTCTCTCAGACTGACCGTCTGTCTGGGGATGATAAGCAGTGCTGAAACTCAACTCTGTATCCAGAGTATGCTGAAGACTTCGCCAGAACTTCGAGGTAAATCTCGGATCCCGATCAGATATAATAGAAAGTGGTACTCCATGTAATCTTACCACTTCCTTTACATATATCCTGGCAAGCTGATCTAGAGAGAAATCCTCTCTAATAGGAATGAAGTGTGCAGACTTTGTAAGACGATCAACTATGACCCAAATAGCATTATTGCCTTTGGATGTTTTAGGAAGTCCTGTGACAAAGTCCATAGTGATGTTTTCCCATTTACATTCGGGTATGGGTAATGGTTGTAACATCCCCTTAGACTTCTGTCTCTCAGATTTAACTTGTTGAAAAACCAAGCATCGAGAGACAAATTCAGCAACATCTCTTTTCATGCCATCCCACCAGAAGTACTCTTTCAGGTCCCTATACATCTTCATGCTTCCAGGATGAATAGAGAATGAAGAACTATGAGCCTCATCAAGTAGCTCCTTCTTTAATTCGGGGATGGGAGGAACACAAACCCGATTCCTGAACTTTATTATCCCATCACAATCAAGGTTGAATTCAGGAACATTTCTCACCTTCTTTTGTAACTCGACATCTTCTTTCTGTGCCTCTTTAATCTTCACATGTATAGATGGTTGAACATTCATTTGAGAAAGATAAGATTTTTCCCCTTCCATTATAATTCCAAGATCCATCCTTTGTAAGTCCATAAATATTGGATCTTTTGTGATCCTCATCATGGATAAACTAGCATGGTCTTGTCGACTTAATGCATCTGCCACCTTGTTTGCTTTCCCAGGGTGGTAATGGATTGAGCAGTCATAATCCTTAATCAGCTCCAACCATCTTCTTTGACTCATATTCAACTCCTTTTGTGTGAAAATATATTTTAAACTTTTATGATCAGTATAAATATCACATCTTTCACCATAAAGGTAATGCCTCCAAATCTTTAATGCAAAGATTACCGCAGCCAACTCCAAATCATGTGTTGGGTAATTTTTCTCATGGATTTTCTACTGTCGTGAGGCATAAGCTATCACCATATCATTTTGCATAAGAACACACCCCAATCCCTTCTTGGATGCATCACTGTAGATCACAAACCTTTCTCCACTACAAGGCAGTGTGAGCACAGGTGCACTGGATAACCTTCTTTTCAACTCCTTGAAATTCTCTTCACATTCCTCTGTCCAGACAAACTTAACTCCTTTCCGAGTCAACTTGGTGAGTGGGTTAGATAATCGTGAAAAATCTTTTACAAAACGTCGATAATATCCAGCCAAACCAAGAAAACTTCGGATCTCAGTTACTGTGGTTGGTCTCGACCATCTTTCGATAACCTCTGTTTTTGCTGGATCCACAGATATCCCCTCTTTTGAGATTATATGACCCAAAAATGCAACTTTTTGAAGCCAAAATTCACACTTGGTAAATTTGGCATAAAGCTTCTCCTTTCTCAGGGTCTTCAATATAATTCTCAAGTGATCTTCATGCTCTTCCTTGCTCTTTGAATAGACAAGAATATCGTCTATAAAGACTACCACAAATTGATCAAGATAGTCTCTAAAGACTCTATTCATTAGATCCATGAAGATAGCAGGGGCATTAGTAAGACCAAATGGCATCACTATAAATTCATAGTGTCCATACCTTGTACGGAAAGCCGTCTTTGGTATATCCTCCCTTTTGACCCTTAATTGATGATACCCTGAATGAAGATCAATCTTGGAAAAGTATTGAGCTCCGCGTAGTTGGTCAAATAATTCATCAATGCGTGGGAGAGGATATTTGTTCTTGATAGTGATCTTGTTAAGTTCTCGATAATCAATGCAGAGTCTCATTGATCCATCTTTCTTCTTAACAAATAGAACAGGTGCTCCCCAAGGTGACGCACTAGGGCGTATGAATCCCTTATCAAGATTCTCTTGGAGTTGCTTCTTCAATTCCTGCAACTCAATTGGGTCCATTCTATAAGGTGTCTTTGAAATAGGCAAAGCACCCGGTACGAGTTCTATTGAAAACTCAACTTCACGATTTGGTGGAAGACCTGGTAATTCCTCTGGAAAGACATCATCAAACTCCCGTACAATGGGCATATTCATAATCGTGAGTTTCTCACCAACCATTTGAGATAAATAACCTTCATTTAGTGGAATCAATACCCATAAGATGGATGAAATTTCCACTGGAAGGTTATGTTCATCCTTGCATTGGTATACGATCGTAGATTGATCTGGAATATGAAATGTGACTTCCCTTCTTTGGCAATTGATATGAGCTCCATGTAGAGAAATCCAATCCATGCCAAGAATCACATCAAATTCCACTAAAGGAAGGATCACAAGATTTGCAGGAAGCACTTTCCCACAAACTTCGATCGGAGAAGAATTATAAACTTTTGATGCGATTGATGTGCCATTAGGTGTTGTCACGGCTAACTCAACATCTAATTGTTGAGGTAATACGGTGATACCCTTAGAAAAGTCTTCAGAAATAAAAGAGTGGGTGGATCCAGAATCAAATAAAACATTTGCTACTTTAGAGTGGATGGTAAGTGTACCTTTCACCACATCGTTATCGTACTCCACATCGCTGATAGAAATTGCATGTGACTTTCCTTTGTCTTTAGCCTTAAGATTTTGTTGACGTCGACCATCATCATCAACCCTTGGATTTGGGCATTGATTGGCATAATGCCCCATCTCCTTGCACTTGAAACATTGAAGTGTAGTAGGTTCATTCTGGGTATCCATTCCTTTGTTTGCATCATTAGACATCTTCTTCCCATTATCACGGCATTCAAATGCCTGATGACCTTCCTTTCCACATTTAAAACATTTACTTGTCCCTTTAAGACAACTCCCTCCATGTTTCTTTCCACACTTTGAGCATAAGGAAAAGCTCATCTTCTTTTCTGTGTGCTCTTTAGATTTTTCTTTGAATTCCATCTTCCTCTTCTTATCAAACCCATGTGACTGATGGGTTACTCCAATCTCCATCTCGACTTTGAGAGCACATCGAACGATTTCCTCGTAGCTATTGAAGTCCCTTATGGCTAACGCCCTTCGAAGACTTGGTTTTAAGCCACTAAAGAATCGATCGATCTTACTCTCAGGATGGATAATAATACTAGAAGCGTACCTTGCAAGTCTTGTAAAATTTGCTTCATAGGTACCAACAGATTCATCATCCCTTTGCTTCAGTTCAAGAAACTCTTTCTCCATCTTTGTTCGGAGAATACGAGGGAAGTACTTATTGAAAAATAAGTTCTTGAACTCGTCCCATTCCATAGACTCAATTTCATCCCTTTGCCTTGTATTCTTAACAAGATTCCACCATTGATCAGCATCTCCTTCCAAACGGTACACTGCTAGGATGACTTTATCATGCTCAGAACATTGAAGAACTGAAAATATATTTTCAGTAGTAATAATCCATTGTTCAGCAACTAATGGATCAGTAGACCCGCTGAATGAAGGTGGACGCTGCCTCATGAAGGATTCAACAGAATGTTGCTCCCTCATTTGCTCGTTTGGAAATCCTGCATGATTCATAGCTTGAGAAAGTTGTGTGAGCATGGCTACAAGATTTTGCATTCCAGCTCCCATATCGTTGGGTTGCTCAGGGGGACAATCATTGCATTTCCCATCGCATTCCGCATTAACACGGTTCCTTCGGGTTCCAGCCATTGACTAAAACCAAGAAGAATAGTGTGAGCAACACTAATTATAATAGGAAACCACATAATTCAAGAATAAAATTTTCATGCTTATGGTCTTATCCTAGGTTATTCATGGCCATTTCTAAGATTGTGTTCTATGCTTAGACTTATTCTTAGTGTTCTTAATAAGGCTTTCACATCCTAGTTTCCAAAGGTTGACTATACCTTTCCTCTGATACCAACTATAACGACCCATACTTTACATACATTGTTAATACTTCAAAATTGAAGCACACTTATTACAACATATGACAAAACCACAAAGGACCGTATAGGTATAATGTCTTTAGAAACTGGGAAACATAAACAATTGGTTCATAAATCTTCTACAGTGTCTCCCATTTATTTCATCATATCTAGGGTCCCTTTTAGCATATTCTACTTAATATCCATCTTCCTGACCTGGGGAAAAGAAAACATAAAAGGGTGAGCTCAAATGCTCAGCAAGGGAAAATAAAGGAAATAAAAATCATATCATATCTTTTTGAAAATCAAAACCTGCAAAAGAGATCATAATATCTTATCATGGAATAAATCATAGAAGTGAAAATGAGATCCCCATAATCATAACATAAGACTTGAAACTTTGTGGCATGCACACATAATCATGGAAAATCATTTCTTGTTAGTCATGACTCATTGCCAAGACTATCTTAGGGGACAAAGTCCCTTTCTGAATCGAGTAACCCTCGTTTCAGTCCTGTTTCACTGAACCGGTATAACCTACCATTCTAGCCATGTCTATCTCATGAGATATAAAATCTTTACCCAATGCATTGGAGGGAGATATAGGTCCCACCCATCTTATAATGAATCCTTTCTTATGTGTGCCACATAATCATAAAACATACATCATCGCATAACTCATGTAACAAAAATGGGATTCTTGAAACATCATGACATCATAAATCAATTCATATAAGATAAAGGAATTCATAAAAATAATTCCATCACAACATGATCAAATCAATTTAATAATAGGGATAAAAACAGAACCCTTTATTATCTTAGATGGAAAATAATTTTGATAAAACACTTGAACTCCATTCTTGAGGAAAATATCCTTTCTTCTTCAAAAACATTTTTCCTTTCATAACATGTCATGCAACTTTAAAATAAAAGATGTTGATTAAAAATAAACTTGAAAACTTGTAAAGGAAGCTTCTTGGAAATAATTTTTTAAAAATCCATTCATGCCGTATAAGTTAAAAAAAACATTCTTCGTACTTTTGTCAGAAAAGTCAAAAAGTACCTCGTACGAAAAACGACAAAAGATTCCTTTCATACATATTACTAAAAACTCACCGAAGGGTAAAAATGGATTTAAACAATTTTAGGTGGATGGAAATAATATTACATATTGATGAAACATGGATGTGGATGATAAAATACACCCCAGTAAATACTTACGAATAAACAATCTCGGATAAAAATGAGATTGTGATATTTCCCTTACCTTAGGTCCGATTAGCTTTGTACGTGTCCGAAGCTCCTGTATAATGGTTTAAATAATGTTATTGACTTATTCCAGAATCATACATATTTATATGATATCATATATGGTCATATTATTAGCTTCTTGTTTGTAATATTTCATTGTTACTTGTTACTCGGGTCTTTATAACTTTTTGTTCTTATGCGTGTTTTGTCGAATAAATTCTTATTATTATCTTTAGGTTATAGATAATTCATTTCCAGAATGGTATTAGTGTATTATATACCATATTCATTCATTCAATTCATTTATATAATCATTATGAAATGAAGATCATGTAGAACGAGTCGCATCACATCGTGGAGACGGTATTCCGTACGTACGCACGAGTGATGATATCGTTCCTATGATCGTGGAATTGTATTGGAGTATATATATATTATTTCAGTATCAATATTACTTCATAATAATCATATGTAGTTACTCATTACACCATTATACCCATCCTTGTAAGGTGATGGTGGAAAATAGATTACACCACGGCGTGGAGACGGTATTCCGTACGTACGCACGCGTGGTGATTTCATTTTTCCGTAGGATGGATAGAAGGTGAATTAGGGTTGTTTCATATTTATAATAACATATAATTATGTAAGTAATACTGATGTTATTACTTTATCATGAAACAACTAAAGAAGAAGAAGTTGAAGAAGAAAGAAATTGAAAAGATCGGTAATGGATATTACCTCTTCTTTGGAACGCTTCTTTGAATTCTCCACTTAAGGAACTAAGATTGGTCTTTGGAGAAGACCAGGACCTCTAGGATTATTCTAGGGAAGTGTAGAGGATAAAATGGCAGGGGTTGGCCGAGCTTGAGTGCTCAATTTGGTGTGAGGAGGAGGGGGAGGAGGTGCCCTTTTATAAGGGAGGAGAGGGGCACCTTAGGAATATCTCAAAATATTATTTTATATTAAAGTCAAAATCGGTTTATAATGGTTCCAAAGGGTCTTATTTCGAAGATAAAGTGGGGATGGGTCGAAATCCTATCAACCAATAGGATTTAGACAAGTTTAGGGTATTATTTTAACCTTATCAATTAGATTTAACTCTAAGTTAATTATTTTAACTTTTACCGTGTCTTTTTGTTTTCTTTCACTATATGGTTAATACACTTACTATAACATGCCAAAAGAACCCCAAATTGTTTATTATTAATATATATATCCTTATCTAAGTCATTTGGCCGAACCTTAGATTTTTAGGAATAAAATAACAATTAATAATATAATATTTGATTTAAAAACTATTTTGTGTCAATTTTGACACTATTTGATATATGATTTGTTTGAAAGTCATAACAGAATTATATGTTCGAAACAAGTTGATTAAATCAACACTAATATTTCATAGTAACCTATAAAATTAGTGTAATTCATAAAAAGTCTTAAATTACATTTATTATGGTATTTATATTATCAATTATGTCAATATTTCATTAATAAGATAATTACTGCATCATCTTTGTGTCATAACTAAATTATATTATTTGATGTCTAAAAATTACAAATAAAATACCATCATGTAGGAAATCTTTTTAGATTTCTAATGAATATTTACAATCGAATTTATCTTATGTATAACCCCATATTAAAAATTATTTACTTATTAAACTTTGATTTTAACTATTTTAACCCTTCTTTAAATAAATTAATAATAAATGTCCTAATCTAATCCAAGTGGGCCTAAATGGTCATTTTTTATTCCTAAGTTTGTTTTTGGTAGAATTACACTTGTCCAATAGAATTAAGACATGTGTTAGGGTAATATTAATATCATATTTACCCTTAGTTACCCTATTTATTATTAACCGCGGTAAAAATCGTAAAAAGTTACAATTCACCAAAAAATTATTTTCATCTCATTGAACCAAATTTTAGTCCTTGATATTAACCGTGTCTCTCGGATTTTCGAAATTCCATTCACAGAAGCGGTAAAATTAAGTTTTATGCAAAATTCTGTTTTTTAACCTACCACTTAGTGGTTTCACTATTCATCAAAAATTGAAAGTTTTCAGAAAAATACCAAAATTTCACCCTTGGCTAATTTCGATATTCTGAGTCCAAAAATGAAGTCCATTTTGAAAAATAAAATTTATAAAATTTTAAAAAGTGGTTATTACTATTCAAAACGGCTAGTTTTAATAGCATATTGTTGTTTAGTGAAACTCGGTATTGCGTACGACGCAAGCTATCGAGGAAGGTCGCGATTGCGTGTAAAGCAAGTCAAGAAAGTGTTGTGTAGAAAAAGATTCCTTTGATAATTTATATAACATAAAAGTCTCGGGTGTTACATGCTCTATCGCCTCACCTAGCAGTTGTATACTGGATCACTTGTTGAGTGCAACTGCTACAACGTTCCCCTTCCTAGGAGTATAGACTATCTCGAAGTCATAGTCCTGGAGGAACTCAAGCCAACATTGTTGTCTCAAGTTTAGGTCCTTCTAAGAGAAGCTATACCTGAGACTCTTGTGATCAGATTACACTATAAAATGCTCACCCATCAAGTAATGTTGCAACATAATCAAGGCGAAGACCAGTGCTGCTAACTCCAGGTCATGGTTAGCGTAGTTCTACTCATGTTGTTTTAGATTTTGAGAACCATATGCGATAATTTCTCATTCCTGCATCAGGACACATATGATTATGGTCCGTGATGTGTCGTTGTAGACTACATACCCAACACCCTCCTCTGGAAGCCTCAAGATGGGGGAACTAGTCGGTCTTTTCCTCAGCTCCTAAAAACTACGATGGAATCTTTCCGACAACATGAAGGTTTTCCCTTTCTTTTTAAACACTTATAAAGGTGCTAAAACTCTGGGTAAATCTGGTACAAACCTCTGGTAGTATCCATCCAATCCTAGGAAACATCATACCTCCATCACACTCCTAGGTGGCTCCCAAGAAAGTACAGCCTCAATCTTCACTGGATCCATCGCAACTACAGCCTCTGAGATGAAATGTCCCAGAAATTGAACCTCTTAGATCTATAATTTGAACTTTGAGAGCTTACCGTAAAGCTCATGCTCTCGGAGTGTGTCCATTACAGCCTACAAATGATAGGCATGCTCCTCCTTGGTAGCTGAGTAGATCAAAATGTCAACACTGAAGACCATCACAAAGAAATCAAGGTATGGTTGAAAGATCATATTCATTAGTCCCATGAACAATGGTAGATCATTGGTTATACCAAATGGAATAACCAAGAACTATTAATGGCTATACCAATATCTGAAAGCCATCTTCTATGCATCCTCATATCGGACACTGAGCTGGTGATGGCCTGATCTGAGGTCTATCTTTGAGAACCACCGTGCTCCATTCAGTTGATCAAAGAGTTCATCAATCCTCAAGAGTGGGTAATTGTTATTCACAGTCACCTAGTTCAGGTGCTGATAGTCGAAAAAAGACTCAAGTTCCCATACACCTTCTTTACGAAAAAAATAAGGGCTGCCCAAGGAGAAACACTGGGGCAGAATGAATCCCTTCCCTGGTAAGTCCTCTAGCTGTACCTGCAGCTCATGAAGCTCCACGGGAGCCATCCGATATGCTGGTGTAGATATCGATGTCATCTCGTGGTACAATTCAATGTAAAACTCCACACTTATGCAAGGAGGTAGACCTAGAAAATCATTAGGGAAGACATCTGCATACTGTTCCAGCACTATAGGATAGCTCAAACTCCCCACATCAACCACTCCGAGGGTAAGGCTAGCCAACTGATGCGTGATCGACTGCACTCTCCACCGGTTAAGTCCATCATGTATTTCAAAGGCTCCCTTCTCACCTATGATGGTAAACCCTGTCCCATTCGTGCGGACAGACCACACTTTGCACCTAATATATTCAATCTGAGCATGGACTGTAGATAACCAGTCCAAACCCAAGATGACATTGAAAGGCATCGACACTGCTACTAAGAGATCCCAACTAAAGCTCTCCTCTCATAGAGTAAGCTCACACAGCTGTCATCGGTGCGTAATCATCGAATCCTCTCCCGTAGGAGTCTCTAGCCATAAGAATCGAGCCAACGGCTCCATCGGAATCTCCATGCTTCGAATGAGGGAAGTGGTAATAAAATAATGAATGAAACCTTTGTATATAAGTACAGAAGAAAAGGTGGAGTAGACACAGATCATACCTCATATCATCTCTGAAGTGCCGTGATCGTAGGCCTCGGCTTCCTGAAGGTGAGCTCACCCTTTTCCTTCTACTCCCTATGGTTGGGGTGGACCACCTTGTGGTGGTGGTGGTAACATCTCGAATCGTTGCCCACCGCCAGCTGCACGACCAGCTCCTCTTCCATATCCTCCTTCTCCCTATGGAAATCCTCGATCAAACCTCTCACATAGACTGGGAGGTCGCTCAACCATCTTATGATCATCCGTACAGCAGATCGGGCAGTCACGAGCCATGTGACTCCGCATGCCACATGTGAAACAATCCATGTTCCTCGCATGACTGGCACTATTTATGATACCCTGTACTACTGATCCTGAATCATGTGGTCGTCCACCTATATGACTATTCCTCTTGGACCTCTATGAAAACATCCTTCTGCCAGCTGTAGAAGACTCCACTATGGGACGACTGGTGGTGGGTCTCACTACTGGTGACTGCCCAAAAAGAAAAATCTCCACTAAGAGGGCTCTTTCTAACACCCCTGCCTGTGTCGGGATGCTAAATGAGATTATAGAAGCCCTGATCTATCAACTGAGTCCCTACTCAAAGGTCTAAGACCTGATGAATGGGTCTCGTACCATATCAGTGGAGTAGCATGAGAGGTCGGAGAACCTCATTGAGTACTAACCCACGGACATGTTTCCCTACTGCATACAAAGAAGCTCCTAAATGTGCACTGCGCGAAGATTCATTGGGACAAACAATGTCTAAAACAGGCTCTCAAAGTATACATAGAGAAGCATCAACTCTTCGTGAACCTAGAGCATCAAGCTCCACCATTTTCCTATTGATGCCTGTAGAAGGTTGGCTTCAAGGATCACCATGAGATCAGCCGGTGTCCCTACCAGCCAGAAGACACTCACTACAGCCTCCAGCCAATCCCCAGGTGCAAGTTAGTCCATCTCTCCCCTGAACCCGGTTGGCCTCTGGCACTGGAAATCGTGCAACGCTCTCACGTGGCGTTCACCCTCTGTTGTTGGGGCTGGTGGAATCGGTGGCCCAACGGGTAATGGTACCGTTGGTGCCTCCACTGGTGCCACTACTGGAAGAGGTCCCTACACCGAGGCCTCGTCGATCACTGGGCTATCAAAGAGTACTATATCAGAAACCCTAGATAGATGTCTGCATGGACACATACTGAAAATAAACAGGTGTTCCACGGTCAATAAGTTATACTTGGTGAGATGACTCAAATATTTCACAAAGAAGACTCTTGAAAACAAACAATCAATTTGTGTTTTCGTGCACTAAGATGGAAATCAGAAGTTAAGGTCTTTCTATAGGGATACGTCGGCTTCCACACCAACATCGGATTCCCTAAAATAATAACCAAACTCACTACACTTAACACTATTACTGTTAAAAATATCAGAGTCCAATGTTTTACGGTAGAACCGACTTCTCTGATGCCAATTTTTCAAAACCTGTCCCCCGGTGCCCGTGTCGTGACTACCCCAAGTCTGCCTTCCATAGGCCAGGGGCTGGATATTAGCATCCAAAGGCGTATCCACAAAAACAGGGAAGGCATTGCCTTTATATCCTATAAACACACGCAACCAAGCACACAGTAAGATACGAACACACGTAAACTATATAGGAAAAGGAGTTCTGAAAGTAAGAGGGGTCGGAATACAAGTCCAACAGTAAAGGTTCAATTACAACTGAAAAACAAAACAACTAAAGAAAGAGTAGGACAACTATTGGGTCATCTATTGAAGTTCCAACCTGAAGGGTAGGAATAGATCACCTTTTCAGCACAATACTTCTGCCCGTATCCTCTACATACCGACACACCGTATAGTCCACCTCCATGCACTATCCAATCCTGGTACCCTCGTCCTCAGTCAATGATGTCTGTTTTCTACACCAAAATCAACATGGTGCAGGCATAGCTCGTATAGGGGTGAGTATAACGATACTCAGTAGGGACCCTGAGAACCTCAAGGTCTCACAATAATCCACAAAGGATAAACCACATAGCATGGAATCAACTAAAAACCCTACATAAGTATATGCCCATACATATACCTAACTTATCAAGTATGCCCACCTCAATAATGAGGAAACACAAAATCCAACTCAAAATCCCAAGCTCAAGTAATCTATAAAAGAAGGAGTACCATGAATGTAAGTACCACATAGGTATTACACACATAAGAATTCCACCATGGTATCACCACAAAGGAAAGTATCACACAGGTACGGACTCACCTCACACCAGGTATTTATTAGGTATAATAGTAAAAATGATTAGATGTAACTGCTAAATCATCTTACTCTGTTACGAGGCAGACCCACGGAGGATCCAAAATCATCATCAGATCCACAGAGGATCATAGTACATCTTCAGACTCACATAGGATCCTAGTAACTCATCAGACCCACACAGGATCCTAATACATCGTCTGACCCACACAGGATCCTAGTACATCTTCAGTACATCAAAAGACCCACACAGGATCCTAGTACATCATTAGTACATCGTCAAACCCACAGAGGATCCTAGTACATCTTCAGTACGTCATCATACCCACACAGGATCCTAGTACATCGTCAGTACGTCGTCAGACACACACAGGATCCTTGTACATCATCACAGCTAGCTACAAGATTCATGCACTAAGCTTGCTCATCTCATAGAGGGTCCGCTCTTCAAGGCAATGGTAGATACTCAAATTTCCACAAATTCCCAAAAAATAAGTATCCCAAAGGACCGCCACATCATAGGGGTCTCAAAGAAAAAGACGGTACGTCAAACTGATGTCCGGTCTGTAAGTTATTAGCCTTTTAGTCTTGAGGACTTGGTTGAATTCATGCTCGATCCAACCCGACCATTCCCCAACATTATCCAAATCTCCAGTGGGGTATACCAAAAGGACCATATCACTCCAAGGTTTCAAATTCTTTATACGGTTCATCAAACAGACACTCAGTGCCAATGGTATGGCCAAAATAGCAGAAATGGGTCGATGTTGGTCTGGGTCCGGTCCGACCCGGCCCGCTGGGTCCGGCTCGGCCCGTGCTGGGCGGCCTGATATGGAGGCTACAGTGCAGCGTGGGGACTGTAGGACGGTGCAAAGGCCATGGGGTGGCGTGAGGGACACGGTGTAATGCCCTGACCATAGATTCCTAGAGTCGGTGCATTATTTTAATAAATTGGCATGATTACAAAGAGTCAAGTACCAAAAAACTGATTATTTTAGTAGTCTTAGAAAATATATTACATACATGAACATTACATTACAGTTTCTAACATACAACACACAAAAAATAATCCTTTGAAAATTCTATTGTTCCTTTATCTTAACCCTGCTTCTCAAATATAAAACACATCCTGGGATCCAGGGAAAAAAACATAAGAAATAGGTGAGCTCAAATGATCAGTAAGGGTAAATAATTTAGTGGAAGCTATAAATTTTAAGGAAATATGTGTAATAAAAACAACATCCTTTTAAACATAAACTTGAACATAGTATGGAAAAAATAAATCAGAAATTACCATATTAACATGCACATGGTTATTATACTAGTCGAATAATCACATGTAATAAGTAATTTCATAATGAGGGAATTTGTAGTACAAGACATTAATTTCTGTGTCAAAGCCTCGATCCAGGACCCAGGGGCTATCTGTAACCGGACCCCAACCCGGAGAGCCTCTGTAATCGAACTCCAACCCGGAGATATTTTGTAACCAGACTCCAACCCAGAGAGCCTCTATAACTGGACTCCAACCCAAAGATCCTCTATAACCAGACTCCAACACGGAGGGTCTGCTGTAACTGGACCCCAGCCCGGAGTGCTTACTTTTACCGGTTCCCAACCCAAAACATACTATTCCAACACATTCATCTTAAGAATAGGTTGAAATATAACATAAACAATCGTATTAAAACTAGCATATGAAATGTAAATACTTTAACCATAAACCATTAATGGCATAAAAATAACTCATCCACAGTCAAACATATCACAAAACCATAAATACAATATGGAATATTTTTATAATAATAAATCAACTTCAAACCAGTGTAAAATTTATCAAGGGATGTTGCCATTGATGAAATCAAAACAATTTGGGAGAAATATCTCTTTCTAATTTTAAAATTATTTAAGAGACATGTAATTATAAAGAAAACATTTATTTTGAAAATATTATTATACGATTTTAAGGGAATATTAAATGATGTTATAATGGTAGAAAATAGCCGCACCCTCTGTATAAGTTAAAAAAACATTCTTACCTTGATTTTGTCGAAAAGGTCATAAAGTACCTTGTTTGAAAAATGACGAAAAGATTCCTTTCAAAACATATAAGTCCACATAAGTGTATAAATTACTTTAACCCATTTTCTAGTAAATAGTAAAAATGTATCGAAATACATTTTTATGAAAACACGGATGTGGATGATAAAGATGTCCCATTAGATACTTACGTTAAAACAACCTCGGATAATGAAGAGATTATATAATAAACCCTTATCTTGTACTTTTCCTTGGTAGAGGGTACGTTAACCTCTTGTATAATAGTTAAATCATTTTTCCAAAATTATAAAAGAACTATATACATAATTATGATATCATATATGATCTTCTAATAATGCTTTCTTAATAATATTTTACTATTATCGTCGTTTCGGGTGTTAATTGATTCGTTTGCCTTTATATTAATTGTTAGGTGAGTCATGTTCATTAAATATAGGATGTTTCTTATTTATATACAAAATGATATCAAGTCTTTAAACATTGTTTTTAATCATCAAATGAATATTATTCTTGAATGGTTTTTATGGGGAATTAATCTCATCTTGTTTGTGGAGACGGTAATCCGTACGTACGCACGAGAGACAATATCATTATTTTGATTTTAAAATTGTATATAATTTTATGGTATATCATATATAAATAATCATTAACACATTATATTTATTATTTACATAAATTATACATCATTATTATACCCATCCAAATTACAATGTATTGAATAACAACTTGACCACGACCTGGAGACAGTAAGCCATACGTACACATGTATGATGACATGTCATTCAAAGGATGGATAGAATAATGAATATGGTTTTACCATATTTATAATAACATAAAAGTATATAGAAAATATAAGAGTTATTATTTTAGAATGGAAACAACAAGGAAATAATAAGTTGAAGAAGAAAAGAACTTGAAAGAGGTGATGAAATATTTACCACATTTTCAGGTTCTTCATTTTGATTTGATCAAAATGGCTCCATAGTCTAGATTTCTGACTAATGGAAGGCCTCTAGGACGAAGGTAGGATAGTTGATAGGATATTCGGGCAGGGTTTGGCCAAGCAAAATGGCTTTGGAGGTGTGAATGTGAGAGAAGGGGAAGTGCCCTTTTATAAGAGGGGTGAGGGGCACCTTAAGAAAAACTTAAAATATTATTTTATTATAAAATAATTTTAGTTTTATAATGGATACAAATTGATTTATTTCAAAGATAAGGTAGGGATGGTTTGAAATATTCTCAACCATTAGGTTTTTGATAATTTTAGGTTACCATTTTAACCTTATCTTTTAAATTTAACTCTTTGTTAAATAGTTTAACTTTTATCGCGTCTTCTCATATTATTACACTATATGGTTAATAAGCATACTATAAACATTAAAAAGAACCTCATGTGGTTAATTAATGACAGATATAATATTATTTAAGCCCTTTGGACAAACCTTAAATTTTTAAGAATATTATATCAACCAATAATATATTATTTGTTTTAAAAATTAATTTCTGTCCGTTTTGACACTATTTAATATTTTGTTTTCGTAAAAGACATAAAAAACATTATCACTTAGAAATAATTTATCTAATAAACTCTAAAATGTCTTATTAACATATAAAATTAGTTTAATTCATCAAAATTCTCAAATTAATTTTTTTTGGATATTTATTATATCAATTATTTTAATCTTTCATTAATAAGGTAATTATTGTGTCATCATTGTTTCATAAATAAATTAAATTATTTAATGGATAAAAATTATAAATAAAATACCATTATGTAGGAAATATTTTTATCTTTCTAATTAATATTTATAGTTGAATTAATCTTACGTATAACCATATATTAAAATGTTTTAGTTATGAAAACGTGAATTTAACACTTTTAACTCTTCATTAAATTGAATAATAATAAATGTACTAATATAATACAAGTGGACCTAAAGGGTAATATTTTATTCCTAAGGTCGTTTTTGGTCGAATTAAACTCATCCAATATAATTAGGACATCTGTTAAGGTAAGTATAATATCATTTTCCCCTTAATTACCCTATTTACTTTTAAGTGTTGTAAATAAAAGTCAATAGTTATTATTCACCAAAAATTATTTTCATCTTATTGAACCGCATTTTACATAATAAGGTTAATCGTTTCTCTTGGATTTTTAATAGTCAACTCATAGAAAAAGTAAAATTAAGTTTCATACAAATTTTCAAATGCTCCTAGAAGGTGGTTAAAAGAAGGTAAAAAAGTTCAATAAAATTTTATACATCTAATTTTATTATAAAAAATATTCCAATGAATTACATTGAACTCATATTTTTATTATGTATCTATTTTTACTTAAAATTAATTTAAACAAATTAATTTATTATTTAAATAAAACATGGGTTTTAAACAATTACACAGTGTTTTTCACTATTCATCAAAAATTGAATGTTTTCAGAAAATTACCAAAAATTCACCCCAAGCAAATTTTGATATTCCAAATTCAAAAATGAATTCTATTTTACCAATTTAAAAACATATAGGTTCCATTAATTAATTTAAAATTAATTCCCGTTGTCAAAACCAAAATTCTTATATTTAAGAAATAATAACTATCAAAAGGTTGACACTTGTTTATGTCCAATTTCAAAGTGAAATTACATAAAATGGCCAGAATTGGATTATATGGAAACATTATTATCTATTTATACTCACAAACAATTAAAATTTATAATTTAACACTATAAATTATTTTTATTTAAAAATTTGTTTTCAGTTAAAATAAAGTATTTTTCACTATTCATCCAAATATGAAAGTTATCAGAAAAACACCAAAAGTTTGTTGAAACTAAATTCTTATGTCCTGATTCTAAAGAAGATGTTCATTTTTTCAAATATAATATATAAAAGTTTCAAATATTGGATTTTAATAGGGTTCTCCATTTAAAGGCGGTGAAATTGTATTTTTTGAAAAATACATCCTTTATGTGAAAAAAATGAATTTGTTCTTACATTATGTCTAAAAAACTCACAATATGGATTCTAAAATAATAAGGATTATATAAAGGTCAAAATTTATTTGATAATATTCATAACCACTTTTTAACATCTAGTTTGGTAAGTAGTGGTGCATTTGTACTCGGTGTGGCATGTAGTGCAAGTTGTTGAATTACTTTGAAGAAATAACGTACTATGAAATCATGGTGTGTTAAATTCTCCCATCCTTCAATAAATTGAATCCTCACAATTTGAAATTGTTCTTTGAAAATAAAATGTTGAAAATAGAAACTTCCTTTGTGGAAAACACACATTAGAAATCGGGTTAATAAAATTTAGTCTTAATGAGAGGGAACGGGAAATGAAATTGTCACCACCAAATTATGATCTCTATTAAGAGAACATTGGTGGAAATTAGAGACACATAATTGGAGGAAAATTTAAATATTTATAGGGAGTTATTGAGGTCATTAATCACAAGCATGCATAAAATTTAGGTCCTCGAATCCATCAATCTATGATGATTTAAAATACCATCAATTCAACAGAACATAAGGTATTAGGATAACACATTTTTGGTTTTAAGATCCCTTCCCTAAAGTTTAAGAATTAATTTATCCATATAATAAGAGGAATATATATATATATATATATATACTTAACAAGTAGAGTTTCATCCTTCAACTTATTCCTACCTCAAACTAATATATCACTCCAAAAGATTTCAAAAAAATATTTTATTTATCCTAATCCTATAGGGTTCCAAAAATAATGAATTTATAATTCACCTATCAGACCCTTTAAAAAACAACATTATACAATCCAGGTACTTCACGCAGTCCAGTGATTGGCGATAAATCACAATGGCACTATGGTTGTGGGTTCGATTCCCACAGCTTTGTCCAATGTGATGGATCGTCACACGGTCTGTGTGTTGTCCTTTTTATACCAATAAAAAAATAACCTTATCAATAGTATCCAATTTCAAAGTTAATTAATTCCAAATTTTAGACTTATCCTAAATACTCTTATCCAAACTCACAGTCCAAAATTTATATGAATGTTTGACATAATGAAGATCCTTTTTTCCACGTAATAACATGTAAACACCTTCATCATGTGTTATTTTAAAACATGGTAACACCCTGAATTACAATAAAACCTTATTGATTACATTCATGCTACCTTATCCTTTATATAATACTGGATATATTCCTTATATCTAAATAAATTTTAATACTCCAACAATGATGAAATAAACAAACCATTAATCCGTTCCAAGGTAGTCAA
This sequence comes from Viscum album, assembly GCA_963277665.1. Taxonomy (NCBI): domain Eukaryota; kingdom Viridiplantae; phylum Streptophyta; class Magnoliopsida; order Santalales; family Viscaceae; genus Viscum; species Viscum album. The sequence continues at coordinate 548,231,797 of OY728135.1, forward strand.
GAATATTCAATATAATTTATCCAAATCAACCATCTCTTATTCAAAAATTACTACCTCTGTATCAGGACCATATTAAGGTTTATATTTCCTCTAACACATATTTTCAAAAAAAATTAACTTGTTGTTGATTCACTTTTCATTGAACCATATAATCTCAAATTCTCAATTAAATAGTATTGTAATACAATCCTTATTTATTTCCATAATTCATATAATTGGTTAATCATCGATACAACACTGAAATGACATAATTTTTTAATAACAACATAAGAACACTAGTCATTCCTCTTCATCTTTGGTAGTATCATAACATGATTATTATCCAATAGCATCATTTGAGGTATACTCCGATGACTGGGACATTGATTCGCGTAGTGTCTGGGCTCCTTACAGATGAAGCATTTTACATTTGAAACCTTTTTCTTACCCTTGAAATCACGTACATGGGGTCCCTTTTCTCCACAATTATAATAAACTCCCATTCCCTTCAATAATTTACCAAGTTGATTATTTCTATAGTTATCATATATGGGAAAATATTTCTTTCCCCTCTTTACTTTATCCATCATTCTCTCTACCATCCTTTTCTTCTCTTTCTTCCCTTCAAAGCCATAAGACTCGGAGAATTGATTACTTATCTTATTAACACATGATATTATTTCTTCATATGTTGAGAATACATGGGAGACTATTTCCCTTCTAAATGTTGGCTTAATACCATGAATGATATGATCCTTCTTACTCTTTGGATTATATGTATTGCTAGAGTTCTCATTCCTTCTACTGGGTGCCATTTCTATACAATGGAATACACTAGGTCAGTTTATGAATCACAATGAATAATTACAAACTTGTAAAATACCTAATGTTAATTGAACAGTTTATGGATATAATTCGTATTCATAAAAATATTTTCTTTCAGTAGGTATATACTCATGAATCATTCATAATGATTTGTAAATAAAATGGGAATTATCATAAGCATACCCCCCAGGAGTGTCATAACCAATAGTGCAGCAAGTCTCATTGTCGTGCACCAGTTCTCATTCGACTCTAGCTCAAAGTGGTGTTTTTGAGTTTTAACCCTTGGTACATAGGTGCTATAACCACCTCCACCTTCTCGTATCCAGACAGGAATATATTTTCATAGAAAACTCAAAAAATCTCTATATTAACAAAATTCTAGGAAATTCTTATATACTAGTTCTCAAAGTATATCTTAGGGTAATTTTATCTAATGAGAGTTTATCTAAATCTAGTTTCCAAGGTTATTGCAAAACTTCCTCTGATACAAACTGTAACGCCCCAACCCTAGATTCCCAGAGTGGGTGCATTATTTTAATACATTGGCATGATTACAATGAATAAAGTCCCAAAAGACTTATCAGTTTCGAGGTCATGGAAAATAGATTACACACATGAACTTTACATTAGACTTTCCAACAAACAACACAAAAAAAATAATCCTCTGAAAATGCCATTGTTCCCTTATCTTAACCCTGCATCTCAAAGAAAAAGCATTCTTGGGATCCTAGGAAAATAAAACATAAGAAACGGGTGAGCTCAATTGCTCGGTAAGGGTAAATAATTTAGCGAAAGCTATAAACATTTAAGGCAAGATGAGAAATAAAAACTACATACTTTTATACATAAACATGAACATAATATGGATAAAATAAATCAAAAATTACCATATTAACATGCACATGGATATTCTACTAGTCGAATAATAACATCTAATAACTAATTTCATACTGAGGTAATGTATAGTACAAAACATTAATTTCTATGTCATGTCCTTGTGCCAAGACCTTGGAGCTAACTATAACCGGACACCAACCCAGAGAGCCTCTGTAACCGAAATCCAACCCAGAGAGCCTATGTAACGGGACTCCAACCCGGAGAGCCTCTATAATCGGACTCCAACCCAGAGGGTCTTCTATAACCGGACCCTAACCCAGAGGACATACTTTTACCGGTCCCCAACCTGGAACATACTATCCCAACACATTCGTCTTAAGAAGAGGTTGAAATATAACATAAACATTCGTATTAAAACTAGCATACGAAATGTCAATACTTTACCATAAAACATGAATGGCATAAAAATAAATCATCTATAGTCATACATATCACAAAACCATAAATATAATATAGAATATTTGTATAATAATAAATCAACTTCAAAAAAGTGTAAAAGTTATCAAAGGATATTGACATAGATTAAATCAAAACTATTTGAGTGGAATATCTCTTTCTATTTTTAAATCATCTAAGAGTCGCATAATTAGAAGGAAAACATTTATTTTTAAAATATTCTTATAATTTTGTAAGGGATTCTTCGATGATGTTATAATGTCCAAAAATTTCCGCAACCTCCGTATATGTTAAAAAACATTCTTACCTTAATTTTGTCGAAAAGGTTATAAAGTACCTTGTTTGGAAAATTACGGAAAGATTCCTTTCAAAACATATAAGGTAAAATAAGGCTATAAATGAATTTTACCCATTTTCTAGTAAATAGTAAAAATGTTTTGAAATATATTTTTAAGAAAACACAGATGTGGATGATAAAGAGGTCCCAATAGATACTTACATAAAAACAACCTTAGATAATGAAGAGATTTTAGAATTAACCCTTAACATGTACATTTACTTGGTCATGGGTATGTTAACCTCATGTATAATAGTTAAATCATTGTTATTAAATTATAAAAGAACCATATACATAATTATGATATCATTTATGATTTGATAATAATGATTTGTTAATGATATTTTACTATTATCGTTGTTTCAGTTGTCACCTAATTCATTTTCCTTTATATTATTTGTTACATGAGTCATGGTTGTTATATATGTGATGTTTCTTATTCATATCTATAATGACATCATGTATTTAAACATTATTTTTAATAATCAAATAAAAATTAGTCTTTAATGGTTATGATGGGCAATGAATCTTATCGCGTTTGTGGAGACGGTAATTCGCACATACACATGAGGGAAAAGATACTTTTTTTGATATTAAAATCATATATAATTGGATGGTATATCATATATAAAGAATCATTATCATGTTATATTTATTATTTTCATCAGTTATACATCATTATTATACCCATCCATATAATAATGTATTGAATAACAACTACACAACGACGTGGAGAGGGTAAGCCATACGTACACATGTATGGTGACATGTCATTCCAAGGATGGATAGAATAATGAATATGGTTGACCATATTTATAATAACATCACAATATATAGAAGATACTGGAGTTATTATTTTAGAATGGGAACAACATGGAAAGAAGAAGTGGAAGAAGAAAAGACCTTGAAAGAGGTGATTAAATATTTACCTCATCTTCGGGTTCTTCCTTTTGATTTGATCAAAAGGGCTCCATAGGATGAATTTATTACGAAATTAATGCCTCTATGATTATGGTAGGACAGTTTAGAGGATATTTGGCTTGGGTTTGGATGATCCAAATTTCTTTGGAGGTGTGAATTTGAGAGAAGGGGAAGTGCCCTTTTATAAGAGGGGTGAGGGGGACCTTAAAAAAACATAAAATATTATTTTATGTTAAAAACATTTTCAGTTAATAATAGATATAAATTGATTTATTTCAATGATTAGGTAAATATGGCTCGAAATATTCTCAACCAATAGGTTTTAGACAAGTTTCAGTTACTATTTTAACCTTATCTTTTATATTTAACTCTTAGTTAAATAGTTTAACTTTTACCGTGTCTTCATGTATTCTTACACTATATGGTTAATAAACATACTCTAAACATCCAAAAGAACCTAAATTGGTTAATTAATTACATATATAATTTTAGTTAAGACCTTTGGTTGAACGTTATATTTTTAAGAATATTATATCAACCAATAATATAGTATTTGTTTTAAATATTAATTTATGTCAATTTTGACACTATTTAAAATTTAGTTTTTTTATGTCATAAAAACCTTATCACTTTGAAATATTTTATCTAATAAACCCTAAAATTTCATATTATCCTTTAAAATTAGTGTAATTCATAAACTGTCTCAAATTACATTTATGTGGATATTTATAATATCAATTATTTAAAACATTCATTAATAAGGTAATTACTACATCATCATTGTGTCATAAATAAATTAAATTATGTAATGTCTAAAAAGTATAAATAAAATACCATTATGTAGGAAATATTTTTATCTTTCTAATGAATATTTATAGTTGAATTTATCTTTTGTATAACCCTATATTAAAATTTTTTATCTATAAAAACATGAATTTAACACTTTTAACTCTTTTTTAAATTAAATATTAATAAATGTCCTAATCTAATCCCAGTGGACCTAAAGTGTCATAAATTATACTTATTCAATAGAATTAGGACATGTGTTAAGATAATTATAATATAATTTTTACCCTTAATTTCCCTATATACTTTTAATTGTGGCAAATAAAAGTCAAAATTTACTATTCACCAAAAATTATTTTCATCATGTTGAACCAAATTTTACATAATGAGTTTAACCATGTCTCTCAGATTTTTGAAATTCAACTCAATGAAGCGGTAAAATTATGTTTTATACAAATTTTCAAACTCTCCTAGAAGGTAGGTAAAAGAAGTTAAAATTTTCAATAAAATTTTATACATATAAAATTATTATAAAAAATATTCCAATGAATTACATTGAAATAATATTGTTATTATGTATCTATTTTGACTTAAAATAAATTTAAATAAAATAATTAATAATTTAAATAAAAAGTGTGTTTGAAACAATGACAAAGTGTTTTTCACTATTCATCAAAAATTGAAAGTTTTCATAAAAATACAAAATCATCACCCTAAGATAATTTTGATATTCCAAATTAAAAAAGGAATTATATTTTACCAATTTAAAAACATATAAGTTTCATTAATTAATTTATAATTAATTCCCATTGTCAAAACCAAAATGCGTATTTTTAAGAAATAATATCAATCAAAAGTTTGACACTTATTTATGTTCAATTTGAATGTGAAATTACATACAATGACAACATTAGATTAAATGGTAAAAATATAATCTATTTATACTTCCAAACCATTAAAATGATTATTTTAACCCTATAATTTATTTTGATTAAAATGTTTTTTTCAGTTAAAATATAATATTTTTCACTATTCACCCAAATATGAAAGTTCTCAGAAAAAACCAAATATTTATTGAAACTAAATTTTTATGTCCCGATTCTTAAGAAAAGTTTATTTCATCGAATTGAATATATAAAAGCTTCAAATATTGGATATAAAAATGGTTCACCATTAAAAGGGGTAAAATTGCATTTTTTTTAAAAATACTTCTTTTATCTAAAAAAAATTGAACTTGTTATTACATTATGTTTAATAAACTCACAATATTGATTCTAAAATAATAAGGATTACATAAAGTTCAAAATTCAGTTAATACTATTCATAACTACTTTTGAACGGTTAGTCTGGTAAATCATCGTGCGCTTAAACTCGGTGTTGCGTGTAGCACAAGTTATTGAATTACTTTGAAAAAAATAATGTACTATGAATTCTTGTGGTGTTACACGCAAGTGGTACGAGGGTCGTAGGGCTGCGCGGGGGCCTCGGGGAGGCGCGTGGGACTTGGGGTGGCACGGGCGGCACGGGGGCTGCGAGGCGGCGCATGGGCCACAGGGCGGCATGGGGGCCACGGGGAGATGTGTGGGTCGCGGTACGGACGTCCATTATGGATGGTCGGATGTCCAGCTGTCCTCTCCATGCGGTTCGGTCACGCTCCGCGCCTTCCCCGATGGCTGGTTTGGCCGACCGTCCTCCCTTCACCACTATGGAGCAAGTCGCATTTCTCTTCTTTCGAGTAATGTGGTTGCGCTGAAATATTCATCGCGACTGGTTGTGGTGCCAACCTCCGTTCTCGGGCCCCACTAGTGTTGGTTGTCATCCTCCTTCATTGCAAAGAACACATCAATTAATCACAAGAATTGCGGAGTGGTCAGATCATGTTTGTTTGGCCCGCACTCTTCGCTTTAGAGCGGTAGCAAGCAGCTATAATTTCTTTTTGATTTAAAAAGGATTGTTAAGAATGTGTAAGGGGGAAAATTCAAACAACCAACCTACCTTGATGGTTCGTTGATGATGGCGCGAGAAAGAATTTGAAGATGTCGACGTTCATCGCTCCCACCATACACCTCTGATCCTGGGCTCGTTCGTCGGTTCGTCGAATAATCATTCTTTGATGGAGGTTGTTCTTCGTTGTAGAGAAGTTCTCCAAGCTCTCCCATTCTCCTCCGCTAACCAAATCCTCCAAATGGAACAAAGTGCCAATATAATTTAAATTGGGTAGATTAATTATGTTGGCACATTGGCATAATTAATTCGCTCAATTAATTGACTCAATTAAATGAAACTTTTACAGAATTAAAGTTGGAGGGAGTCTATGGGTTAACTCTTCATTAATGAGGAAGTTCAATGGGTTTCTCCCATTAAGTGGGTTTGGGTGGTACCCACCTATATAAATTCAAAATGGGGGTTTTAGTTCTGGTGGTCCCCACCTTTATAACATCTAAATGGGAGGTTTCAACAAATAAAAATGTTAAACATTTTTATTTTATTTTATTCTTTCATGAAAAACACAAAAAATAACGTTCACCCTCGACCAACTGTCGTCGAGGTGAAAGTCTCATTAAGTGAATAACTGCCCAGCGAGTTCAACGATGTCCTCGGATTTCAATTCCAAGCATTGGTTCAAAAGTTACAAAAACCCGCTCGTACATTTATTGAACGTACTTAAAAAAAGATCAGAAATTCGTTCTGGGCACACCGGGCCTCGGAATCACACGCCTTCAATTTTCACAGACTCATAAAATTTCCATATAATTATTAAAAATCTACATGGAAATTCCAGGACTTTACATCACTATATAGTAGCAGAAGATCAAAGAGAAGTACATTATGATTTTCAACCAGGGGAATTCACAATCAAAGTGGGAATCTACTGATGATATATCTGATCATGACTATGGGGATGGTTTTGATCGTCTTCATTTTGGATTAGGTATTGTCTTCATTTTTAACACCATATTTTTTTTTATCTTTTACTTTTTTAGTAAATTTTTAGCAGTAGGATTTCCTACCTCCTGAACCTTTTCTGTTAAACTATACTAATTTTATTTATGTTTAAATTATTTAAATAGGTGAGTTTCATGAATAAAATTATTTTAGTAGTATGAAAATATTTTATTTTATTTTAGAATAATAAAATAAATTTTTTTCATTTACAAACTGTAGAACTGATATACAAGACTCGAGATAGATAGAAAACTAAGACTTCAATTTAACAGGAAGGTGATAGGATGTACTAATTAAAACATTCCATTGATATATCACCATATTAATTATTTATGCACCCTAATATATTGGTAACACAAACTCCTTATGAAATTCCACATAAACCTTGCAATTTAATGTTACCTAGAATAACCATGTTGTACTATATAACTTGTTGTTGAAATAGTTAAACTTCCCTCCAACACACTAAAACACAAATTTTCTACCAAGCTAGACACTGAGTCTTCCCCAACAAGCATATACCACCATCAAATGGAAAATTAATGTTTATACCCATTTCAAATCTTGAACCTCATCTTCACCCAACATCACCTGCATGGTTTAAATTAAGGGAGTCCACCACAAATATATCTTCACTCTTATTTGGTGTTAGCTTATAAGGGTTGATATTTATAAAAATGTGGGGACCGATGGAATGAGACACTATGTTAGTTATTCAATTGGGGAAATGGTATAAAACAATAGAATATTTAATAATATTTATGATTATGGGGTTTTTAAATTTTAGAGGTAATAATTAAAGATTATTTCCTTCTTTTGATGGCCATGGATTTCAATTTTGATGTTCTTTTTTAGTGTTGAAAGCATTGTAAAAAATATAATAATTCATTTATTTTTATTTTTGAAAGCTTTATTACATTAAATAACCATATTTTATTTTATATAAATGGGTTTCAAATAATATAGCTTTTGTCATGTAAATATATATATATATATAAACATATTATACCATATAATAGGAGAGAAAAGTTTCTCAAAGGGGTTTGGATACTGTTAAAAGTTTCAAACCATGGTTCAAAATGGAAATGGATTGGTTGTGAAAGTAATGAGTGAGTTTTCTAAGGTAGTTTAAAAATTAATATGATGTTTGATTTTCTGACAAATGTTTTTTAATGGGTAATTTTTTTTGTTAAATAGTTATTTTAAATGAAAGGTAACATGTTTTTTAGTGGTAAAAATAATTTTTAAAAACTAATAAAAAGTGTACCAAAGATTTATTGAGACAATATTCAATGGTTTTTTATAATTTAAATGATATTTTAAGGGTAAAATTAATAAATTTTATTTATATCGTGTTTCAGAATGAGGATGATATTTTGGATTTCAATGACGTTTTAAATAAAGGATCTTTGAAATTTCACTTTAACTTTAAAATGTTGTTTTTTAATTTGAAATTAGACTGAATAGATTCATTGATTTTTTAAAATGTAGTATACTCTATAAATGGGTTGAGTAGTATATGTATTTATAAATGCAAACATTTATAATGAAAATGGGTGGTGTCTATATTTATATGGTCATATTAACATTCTGGGACCTCTAAGACACCCAGAATATCACCTCCAAAATAATATATAATGATAATAACACCATGGAAAGGGAATGTCACAAACTCTATCCAACCAATATAATATCCATCGTGAACTAACTCTTACAACCTTGGCCTCATAAGTAGTTAATACCAATCGAAATTTAGTTTGGAGACTATAAGACTATTCCTTTTTATGGAGTAGTTGACGGCTTTCAATGAATGTTAAAACTGCAATGGTTGTCTCTACATGAGTTTATGTAATAATATTTTACCATGACTTTGATATTAGAATATTTTTTCATCTTTTTTCAACATTATACAGAAAACTAGAAAAACAAATCTAGTGATTCATCAGCTCCCCAACCTAGGGACATTCAGATTTAAGGATACAACTTTTATCCTCATCAACATCATATTCTGAATAGATATTATTGTATTTTGTTTCATGGTACCCATCCCCCATATCTTCTAAAGATGAACATATATTTATTGAACTACCATGAGTAGTAATCATCCATTCTATGTACTGGTGATCATTGTGGATGAATTCAGATGATAACACCTTCTACCAGTGGAGTAATTCTTTCCTTAAATTCAATTAACCATTTCATTCAAATAATGATGAAATTATTTGAATCATTGAAATATTGGGTTCCCCTTATTTTAAATTCCCCTATTATGTATTTATTTATTTTGTTAGATATTAATATAACCGAATCAAATTGAATGGATATCAGTCGAAAATGGCAAGATGCTAAACCTGTGACAAAATAGTACTAATATGGTGTATAAGAGTTCTGTAAGTATGAAAAATATCATGCACAAGATCCTTCACAAATCTTTTTTCCACAGTTACATTATTGTTATTAAAGGCTAATTAGTATGGAGGACTTGTAAGAACACTTTATATGTCACATAATAGATCGAAGTTATAAATTTTATATTAAACATGAGGAAAAAATGAATGTTTCTAGTGACTAGGATAACATTGTGTTTTATGGATCATCTAATATTTTAATAAGTGTGGAAAATGAAGAATACTATGCCAAGGATATTATTATAGGTTTTAATGATGATAATGATAATATTTAGGAAATGACATTCACAGTTTAAGATGAACTTTGTGATAGTCAAATTTTATTATGAAGTTAAGGCATTGTGGAAAGATTCCATTTTATGCTGGTTTTATTAAATATACAGCATTGTCATCCATACTAAAGCTTTATAATTTAAAATCTATAAATAGATGGAGTGATACTAGTTTTTTGGGACTACTTTATCTCTATAATGATATTCTCCCAGAAGTTACTAATCTTCCTAGACAAACATATAATGCTAAATGAATGCTTTTTCTAATTGGTATGATCTCTAAAATAATGCATGCATGTCCAAATGATTGTATATTGTTTCTCAATGACCAAAAATCACTTTATGTTTTCCCAAAGTGTGGTGATTCTTGATAAAAGATAGATTAATAGAGTCCTTTGAAATTTTTATTTTACTGTCCAATCATTCCATGGTTTAGCCACCTATATGATAGTGAGGAGACTATATGGCCATTTACGTGGAATACATACCAATGATATGAAGATGGTGAAATTCATTAACTGATTGACTCTCCTTAGTGGAAGAGAACTTATCACGAGTATCCTGAATTTGATAAAAAATCATAGAAACCTTCGTCTTTCACTATCTATAGATGTAGTGAATCGTTTTGGTTATCAAAGTATCACTCATAATATATGGATGGTTATGTAGGTAAATTAAATCATTCCACTATGGATATGCAGGAAATGAAAATAAATTATATTATATATGTATATATCAAGACCAAAAAAACTAGGAGATGATCTTCTTTTTTATTTGGATCCATTGATTGTAGATTTGAAATTATTATGGGATTTAGGATTTATGTTTTATGATGCCTACAAAATTGAATATTTCACATTTAGAGCCATGTTGTATAGGATCATAAATGACTTTATTGATTATGGAAATTTTTCAGGAAATAATATTAAAGGATCTCAATGGTGTCCCATTTGTGAACAAGGTACACATACAATGAGGTTGAAACATTCATTGAAGACTTCATTCCAATGACATTCCATATCTCTACCCTGGTGAAATAAGTACAAATCATGGACAAAATCATTTAATGGGAGTTCAAAATAATGTACAACCCCATCTCTACAAATATTTGATCAACTATTTGAGAAAGTAAAATACATTAACAATGATTTTGGTAAAAAAATGTGAAAACCCATATGAAATCATTTTGGAAAAAAATATATATTTATTTCGAATTACCATAGTTTAATTTTCTATACATCATTAATTTTCTTAATGTTATGCATATTGAAAAAAAATTTGTGCCAGTGTAATTGGAATGTTACTAAATCCACCCAGGAAAACAATGGATGGAATTTAGGCTAGGTTGGACATGATTGACATTGGAATATAGGAAGAGTTAGTTCTAGTGAAGGGTGAAAAACATATTATTATTCCTCTAGCTACTTAAAATCTTTACTGGTAGGAGATATATAAGTTTAGAAACATCTTGAATGAAATAAAGGTTTTAGAGTGGTATTAATCGAATATCAATAATATAATGTCAATTACTGATTTAAAGTTAAAGGGTCTGAAATCACATGAACTTCATGTTTTAATGCAAGATATAATTCTTGTAGATTTACATTGCAATTTTCGAAGCAATTCATGTAATATATTAGCCAAGAAATGTTTTTTTTTCAATAAAATATGCAGAAAATTTATAGACTTAATGAAATATCCAACTATAAAAAAGAAATTGTCATAATATTTGGTGAATTATAAATATTATTCCCACCAGAATTATTTGATATAATGGTTAAATTCGTAAAAGAGATTCAACTATGTGGTCCAATACATTAAATATAGATGTACTCCATTAAATGATATAAGAATATTTTGAAGGGGTGTGTTAAAAATTATAATTTTGCCAGATGGTTTGATTATGGAGTTATATATTATTGAGTAAGTCATTGAATTTTATAATAACTACCTGTATGATTTGAAATTAATTTCTCTACCAAAATCTCAACACACTAGATAGCTTCTGGTTAACAGAATTTATGGAATAGATGTTGTTACAATCACTATTATAGATCGATAGTAGGATCACCTTTACAATTTTCATAACATCTTAGACATTTTCCCATATGTTGAAATAAAAAAATAAAACATTAGTCATTATAATCCATCTATGGATGAATATGCATGATTAGTAGTTTATAAGATGGTTTTGAGACCATATTTTTATGGAGTTAGATGAAAATCTAGATTCAATTTCACAATGACTTCAATGGATAGCTATAGGACCAAGTGTGCATTTGTTATCTTATATTAGTCATGTAATTAATGGTTATAAATTCTGAAAAAATGAACATGATGATGGTAGTACCATGAAAAATAGTGGAGTTACACTTGTGGCTGGAGAGATACATGTATCTAGTTCAAAGGTCCTAAATCCAATTTATGTGAATATGGCATAATTTGGAAATCATCAAAAAAATATGGGAGTTGGATTATACAACATTACAAGGGTTGATTTTCAATGAAATTTAGTTAATAACAATAGTAATATTAAAATATACGAATTGGGATTTGTGAATGTGGATTCTAATAAGTAAGGGTAAAAATATAAACCTTTTATAATGGAATCACAGACAGTACAAGTATTTAATATTCCAGATCTCGCAAACTAAAAGTGGTCAATTGTTCTATTATCAACCAAAACCACTGAAGGGAGAAATGAAAATTCAACAAAATATAAACCTTTAATTAGGACTTCAAAATCATTTCAAAGTGGTTTGAATACTGATGGGGTCTTATATGTCATTGGATACCACAATGAAGTGATTTGAATACTAGATAGAGAGGTCAAATCCATTCATCATTTTAAAAAAGCGAGTCCAATAATCATGTTTTTTGTAATATACATTGAATTACCTCAAGTTATTATCTCTTAAATTCTACATTTACATAATCTAAATTAAATGTTGAACCACATCTACAAATAATGACTTCTATATTTGTTGATTCTCTCAATCTTGAGGAATAATAGGCTTCTCAACCTATTGGTTCTTCCAACGCAGAGGAACAACATCCTTTTGCACATGCTGATTCTACTAATCTAGAGGAATAAAATATTGAAGATTTTGAACCCAAGGAAATATTATATGGAGAACAACCAATTTCCCTAAAAAAAAGAGCATCTTAGTGTGACAGTGTTAGAAAAAATATTAATGTGAGAAAAAATGCATCCCATTTTTTGTTAGATGGAATTCACACAACCTGCCTATTAACCCCAACAAGGCCATGTTTAACAGTTTCATTAGGATCACCACTCAACAGTGTGTTCTGATTGATGTCAATTCATAGAACCATGTTGTTAGGATTCTTCAGAGATGGATTTGGGAAGAGATTAGGGATATATTATGATATCCTTTATTTATTTTAATAACTAAATATAATTAAACCTTGAATTTGTTTTAATTATCCCTTGTAGAGTAAATTTATAGTAGATGACTCATTAAATAAGTTTTTATTAATGATTTTAGGAAAATATCATAGAGGATTTCGCACAATTTTAACAAAGATTCATCTCAAAGATACTGAATGGAAATTAAACCCACACCAACAGCATATGTATACAGACTTGATAATCCAAGAAGCATTGGATGGGTTTACTAGACATTGTGAGGAGATGAGTTTTTAGGTACATTATAGCTGGTAATATATTATTTAAAAAAACATGTATTATTAACTTTTATTATTAATTTTTAATTTATGAAATATAATCTGATTACTAAAAATAAGAAATAGGAATAAAAACCAACATACCCCAACCTTAAACCAGGGATAGGGTATGCTTAACTTGAAAGAAAAAATTGGGATGCATTTTAAATCTATTATAATAATTTTATGTGGAATGAAGCAAAAAACATTATTATGTTCTTCTATTTATATAAATATTGATTAATCTAAATCCAAATCTACTTCCACCCCACATCATGTGCAGTGAAAGGAGGTATGTGTAAATAAATATAGGATACGAATAGATGAAAACACACAAAAAGTGTGGGAATAATGTACAAGTATAACATAATAAACAAATTATAGAAATTGGTATTATATAAAAATGTTTAATTATATTCCTATAACTTTTATTTGACTCAGATATAGGAATCATCAATTTTTTTTCTAGATGAACAACTACTATCACTGGCCTTGAAGTATCCAGAATTGTATGGCCACATCAGAGGTGTGGGTTTTGGGGTGACACCGAACATATTTTGGGAAAACAAAATAATAGTGGATAAAGATAAACAAATATAAAATATCCATACAAGATTAGATTATCTTAAAAGAAAAATTTCATTCACAAATTGATTTACTAGAAATAATTATGAGGGGGAGAAAATATAGGAAACAACTCAAGAACAACCAGTGTGTGAGGACACCCCCAACCCCACCATCCTTTAGGTGATCCATTCCCCTTAAAGAGCAATCTTATATGAGGTAATAAAAATTTTAATAACTATTTATGTGAAATATGAATGAGTCAGGAACTAATATCTTTATTGTAATGATATTCTATTGGGTAAAAATAAAATTGATTTATATCTATCAATACCCACCCATTTTATGGTTACAAGGTCAATCATGTTCAGTATCCAAGAAGAAAATCTACACAATAAAAAAATTCTAATAGGTCGGGTGAGAGTGGGGATTAATGTAGCACTTGATCTAAGCACAATGCTACCTGTTATTCTTGAGGACACAAATATTTATAATATTGAGAATGTTATTGTAACTTCCATAGTATGGCCATAAAATCTTATAAAAACATGACTAAAATGAGGTATTAATTTAAAATTTGTTTTTCTTGCTAAACCATTAACAATTAATGAAAAAAGGATTGAACTAATGAATGTTATCACATAATGAAAAATGGAAGGGGTGAAACAAAAGGGTGACTAAAAAATATCTGAATGATCAACTAAAAAATTAAAATAAAATTCACAATAAACCTTTAAAATGACCATTAAATATACATATTTACTAACATTGATGGTTCATGACGATATAAGGTCACAAAGTTGTAACAATAACACAATTGATTCTAAAAAAATGTACAAAGAGGACATTGTAGACTTCATTTCTCATGATAATGTAAATGAAATCCTCAAGTATTACTATCTAAGAGCCTCATTTTTAAATGTATACATGTTGTTTGTTTTCATGATTTATTTTTCAATAGATTATATAATATATTAATAATTACTAAATACAATTCATATTTTTAAGGTGTCCATATAAATACTATTTTAAGGTAAACCCCTATGAACATAAATGTTGATTCCTTAGTCCTCAAATCACTTCTATAGAACAAAAAGGAATGGAATTATCTAAAATTAATGAAATAGTGGAAAAACTACCATTAGTGTTTGAAAGAAAACTTATGGATTAAAGAATATTCTTATTACTAATTATGAAAGGGTAAAACTCTACAATTTAATCAAATAAAATATATTTTCATTCATTTAATTACTTTTTCCTTTTTGTTTTTTTAGGAATCCTTGGGGACACATTACAATCAATTTGGATACACGCAAGATTTATTTACAAGATTCACTATATGGATACCCAACAGACCGACCACACGTGATGATGTTATTAAAGTTTTAATACAGTACATCCAGAATTTCACAACTAAACATCAATATATGTATTTTATATTAAGTTTCAATGAGAATTATGTTATGATAGGGTGGTGTTTAAATATCCTAAAAATCATGGAATTTGGACAGTCCATTCATATATGGTGCCTTTTGAATTCTACAAGTGGAAAATTATTAGGGTATATATAATACAATTTCTCAATCAAAACATGTATAAAAACAAAATATTTTTTTATCAATGTTTATTCAATGTCCAAAACAGACCAATGGAAATTATTTTGGTTATTATGTTTTTAAATTTATGATAGATATCATATACCACCAAAAAAATAGCATCCCCAAAGTGTTATTTTCAATGATAATTTCTATTTCATTTCATATATTTATTAATCCATTATGTATTTTTATTTTTTTCAGTTCTACAATGAATGTCGAAAGACATTGTATTAAAAATATGAAATATATTTGTTTATAAATGACTGGGCATCATTCATTATGTTAGAATGTACACATATATCATGAAGATATGACATCATAACAATTATTTAGTTTATTTCCTAATCATTTTAAAAACTTGTTTTAGTTAATTCTCACATCATTTTTATCTAATAATTATTTTGTGAATATTTAAAATTGTTATGAAGAATTTTCTTCACCAACAAAGTTGATTCATACATATACTATGATCATGCATTGTAGGATAAAAACACATTGTGAAATCAACCATACCTAAATCAGAGACACAATGTACTTGGTATAACACAAATTGCATGGTTTCAGTTTAAAGTTTAAATTTTATTAATTTATATTTTCATATTTATATTTAATTTATTTTTTTATATTATTACTAATATAATAATTGTTTTATTATATAAGTGGAATCATTTTGGTAGTGATATTTCTCCTTCAATTCTCTACAACAATCCAAACAAGGAAGATCTTGTTTCTTTGGGATGATGTGTTACACATAGCATGGGGTTTCTTATTCCATTCAAAAAGAACAATTATCTATTTTTTAGTGTTTAATGTTGAGTGAAAAACACACATAAAAAACATAATCAGCTACACCTCAATCTTCTACATAGTGTGCTCAATATGAATGAAACTATTTGTTTTCAGTTTATAATTTAAATGTTATTTCAAAAAAACATCATATAGTACAAACTGAGAACACACCTTCATATGGTTCTGATAATATAGGAAAATTATTCACAATTCATTTTCAATGTATAGGATTCTTCCTCACCTCATTCGAACACACGGTGTGACTGGTATGTCTCCAACTGTGTCTTTTATTTAAAATTGACATTAATTTTAGTAAAAAACATATGTAACATACTCCAAACTGATAAATCATATTCTAATTTTCTCGATAAACTAGAAAAAATATCCATAAGACATTTTTGACATTTTGGAATCCCCCACTACACATTCCAATGCATCATGTGGCTGGTATGACTCCAAGCGTGTCTTTTTATTTAAAATTGATACTAATTTTCATAAAAAGGAGAAGGGAAAAATAAAAACTAACAAAAACATTCATATTATTTTTATACTTCAAGAAAATGATACATAATTCAATTTTGAAGCTTAAGTAACAAATATACCTCTAGACAATTCATGTTGTGACTCGTATGACTCCATGTTTGTCTTTTTATTTAAAATTGACATTAATTTTAGTAAAAAGGAAAAGTAACATACTCAAAATAGATAAAAGTATTTCTGGTTATTTTGATAATTAATAAATGATCCATAAGTCATTTTTGAAGTATAGGATTAACCCATACCTCAATCTGATTCATGGTGTGGGTAGTATGACTCAAATTGGGTATTTTATTTAAAATTGAAGATAATTTTAATAAAATGAAAAGTCACATAATCAAGATAGAGTAAACATATCAATATTATTTATATAATTTATAAAAATGATCCATAAGTCATTTATGAAGTGTATCAATATGTGAAACATCAATTTGACTCACGATGTTACTGATATGATTTTGTGTGTGTTTTTATTTAAAATTGACATTTATTTTAGTGAAAAGAACATGTGACAATCTCAAAAATCAGTAAAATGTGTTTGAATTATTTTTATATTTTAAAAAAATATCCATAATTAATTTTTGATGTGTTGGAATCAACTTCACCTCCATCTGACAAATGGTGTGACTGGTATAATGCAATGTGTCAATTATCAGTTTAAAATTGACATATTAGTTCAAAAAGAGTGTCACTCACTAAAATAGAGAAAATGAACTCTGATTATCTTGATAATTTAATAAAATGATTGATATGTCATTTTTGACATGTAGGAAGTTGTCTCACAACAAACTGACTAATGATGTTACTAGTATGAAGCAAAGTGTGTGTTTTTAGTTTAAAATAAAATTTTAGTAAAAAACGCAAGTGACATAATCAAAATTGAGAAAAACATATTCAGAATGTTTTTATACTTTATTAAATTGGTTTATAAGTCAATTTTGATATGTAGGAATCATCTGAACGACAATATGATGCATTGTGTGATCAATAAGAATCCAAATGTGTCTTTTTATTTAATCATGGCATTATTTTTAGTAAAATTTACTAGTTACATGTTTAAAAATGATCACATAAATTCATATTATTTTGATACTTTATAAAAATGATCCATAAGTAATTTTCTCAGTATAGGAATCATCTAACCTCAATTCAAATCACATTGTAACTGGTATGACTCAAAGTGTCCATTATGAATTTCAAATTGACATTTTAGCTCAAAAAATGTGTCACTCACTAAAAACTAGGAAAAACACTCTAATTTTCTTGATAGTTTCGGAAAAGATTTCATAAGTCATTTTTGATTTTTCGGATATTGTTTCACATCAAACTGATACATTATGTGACCGTATGACTCAAAGTGCATGTTTTCAAATTGAAAATAAATTTGAGTAAAAAAAAGTGACAAACTCAAAACCAATAAAAAAACATTTAGATTGTTTTGATAGTTTATTAAAATGATCCATAAGTAATTTTAAAAAAATTTTAATCAGTCACACCTTAATCTAACTCACGGTGTGGCCAACCTAACTCCATGTGTGTCTTTTTATTTAAAATTGATAATAAATTTAGTAAAAAGTAAAAGTGATATTCTCAAAACCAAAAAAAATGCATTCTGATTGTTTTAACACATTAAAAAAATCATCCATAAATCAATTTTTATTTGTTAGAATCATTGCAACACAATAAAATGCACATTATGATCGATATGGCTCTAAGTGTGTCTTTTCATTTAAAATTGACAATAATTCTAGTAAAAAGAACAAGTGACATACTCAAAACCAAGAAAATAAATTCAGATTGATTTGGTACTTTTGAAAAATTATCCATAAGTCTTGTTTATGTGTAGGAATCAACATAAAAATAATCTAGAATATTGTGTTACTAGTATGACTCGAAGTGTGTCTTTTTATTTAAAATTGACATTAATTGTAGTAGAAAGGGCAAGGGGCATACTGAAACTGAGTAAACATATTCCAGTTGTTTTGATACTTTAATAAAATGATCCATAAGTCATTTTTGATTTATAGGAATAAGTCGCACCTCAATCTTATAAAATGTGTGCCTGATATGACACAAAATGTTTGTTATCAGTTTAAAATTGATATTTTAGTTCAAAACACGTGTCACTTTTTGAAAACCAAGCAATCAAAATGTTATTGTCATGATAATTTGGGGAAAAAATTAAGTCATTTGTGATGTGTACAAATCAATCTCACATCAAATCAACACATGATGTGATTAGTATAACCCAAAGTGCATGTTTTCAGTTTCAAATGATAATTTTGTAAAAAGAATAAGTGAAATGATCAAAATGAGAAAAACACATTATTATTGATTTCATACTTTATTAAAATGATTCATAAGTAATTTTAAAATTTATAAATAAACCACACATATGTCATATATATGGTATGACTGTTATGAATCCAAGTGTTTATTTTTATTAAAGTGAAATTTTAGTTAAAAACACATTTTACATACTCAAAACTGAGAAAATTCATTCATATTGTTTTAATACTTTAAGAAAATTATCCATGAATCATTTTTTTGTGTAAGAATTAGTCACGCCTCAATCTGATACATGGTGTTCACATTATGACTCAAAGAATATTTTATCAGTCTAAAATTGAAATTTTAGTTCAAATGTGGGTCAGTCACTAAATATTTGTCAACTACAATCATATTATCTTGATACATTATGAAAATGATTCATAAGTCATTTTTGACTTGTATGAATCGGTATTATATAAAACTAAAACATGATGTGAGCGGTATGAATCAATGTATGTGTTTGTTGTTTAAAATTAAATTTTAGTGAAAAATAAAAGTGACATAATCAGAACCAATAAAATTAATTTGGATTGTTGGGTTTCTTTAATACAATGATGCATATATCATTTGTGACACATATGAACCTTCCCCGCCTCAACCTGACACATTGTGAATGGTATGACTCAAAGTGTTTCTTTTTTAAAATAGACATTTTATTAATATAATATTTCATATTTATGTATAATTTATATATTTATAATGTTATAAACATAACATTTTTTTATATAGTTGGATTCTTTTTCTTTGGTTTGGGTGGTTTTTTCAGAAACTGATACCATGGTCATGTTTTTATAGAGGGGGTCACAGGTGTTAAAGATGATGAAACATTATTGTTTTAAATCTTTGTGGATAATAATTACAAATTTAATTATACAAAACACAATTTTATATTTATATAGCAGTGTTTTTTTATATTTGTGATGTTAAATTTATTTCAATAAAAATAAGTATTTTTGTACATATCGATTTATATATAAGTGTGTTTTTTGTAGTGTGTTGTTATTTATACAACCCACTATAGTAGTATGGACTTTATTAGTGCTATATCTTGCATTGATAAAGGCCCCCCTTTATCAGCACTGATGAAATAACTGATATAATTTTCCCTATCCACTTATAAAAAAGTGATGATAAAGGAGGTATTTTTTTAGTGTTAAACTAGCACTGAAAAAAGAGTACTTTTATCAGTGATTTTTTAGAACTCAAAAAGTTCCTCCTCTATTCGCACTTTTTTAGCACTAATAGAGGACCCCCCCCCCAATAGTACAAAGAACAAAAATATTTTTTAGTGCTATTAAATACAATTTTGTGTGTTATTAATGGGATAAACTATAGTAGTGTAATACCCTCGTATTTTTGGAATTATTTTTTTTTCAAATTAATTAAATCTTTTTGATATTTTTTTATTTCATAGAACACTAAAAATATTTTATTTTATATTAAATAACTATGTTTGGGCTTACATGAACTGCGCACAACACAAATTTTAGATTTTTCTACACAAAACACCAAGGTTATCTTGTGTTACACGCAACAATGACTTTCCCAAATGGCTTTCATAACATGCATGTACAAGGATTACAAAACAATAATATATTATTAAAATATGATTATTTAATATAATAAGATACAAAATATATGTTATGTTAAAGGTTATGAATATTATTAAATATCATATGAAAAATAAATGGTTTAAATTTTTTTAATATTAATTCATAGGTTATAAGTGAATTAGAAATAAAAATATAAGAAACAATTGAATAAAAATGATTTATTTTTATTTTAATGCTTCCAAAGGTGTTTTGTATTAATAAATTTAATTAATTAAAATTATTAAGTGTTATAATTTAATTATATATGATATATATTCAATCAAATATTTTTTATGTTCATCCAATAGATATGATATCCATAAGGCAAGAACGAACCCAATTTTATACTTAAAATATATATTTCTAGAAAGCTCGTTTTACCACCTTTTAATGGAGAACCCATTTTAAATACAATTTTTGGAACTTTAATATATTTAATATGAGAAAATAAAATTAATATTTATAAGTGAAACATAAAAAATATCTTAGGATATATTTTTTGATATTTTCCTATAAGTGTTTATATTTTAATGTATAGTTACAAATACCGGATATTAATTCAAAATTAATTTTTCACCTAATTTATTTATAAGGATAAATTATGTTTTAAATTATTAAAAATTAAAAATTATATAATATTTTTATAATTTATTTTAATTTATTTCATTATAACCAATTTCACATTTAAATTGAATATAAAAACATAGCAAATGTTTGAACGTTTTTTACTCTAAAAGCATGCATTGTCGACCCAACCATGAGACTAAATTTAAATGAATTTCTACCACTTCTATGATTTTAATTTATAAAAATTGATTCCATATTTGGAAACAAAATAATTTATAATTTATAATAAATTAAACTTAATTTTGACCAAAAATATAAGTGAAAGTAATTAAAATTAAAATACAACAACTCAGGTTAAATTAATCTTAATAATGGGCTAAACCATAACCTTGTGGACTAAAACAACCTATAAATGTTAAAATAACTTTTTATGGCCACCTTTAGAACCTATATTCCCTTTTATATACGTTTTACCATTATTGGATCCACATGCAATAAAAAACGTGGGTAGGGTTTCCCTTTTCCAAAATATTACAAAAGTGTCACTCCTCCTCCATTATAAAAGGTCACCTCTCCTCCCACTTCAACATGCCACTCTAGAAAGTTATTTTCAGAAAAAATATTCTAAAATAGCTCCCAAAAATCCCTAACTTTATCCTTGAATACTTCCTTGTGCATAAATCCTTCCAATAAACCCCTTTGGTGCAAACCAAAAAGAGTTAACTGATTAAGAGGTAACACTCTCCCTCAATTTCCTTTCCTTTATAGTATTTACCCACTAAATTATTTTCAATGATTTCATGGAAAACCCAGTATTATAAATATACTATTATATTTTAATTTTGAGGTTTAAATCTACACTTCAAACTCATCAATCTAATGGGTAGATAATTTACTGTTTACATGTATGGCGGACTACTGCCTCACTAAATGATAATTCTTCATTTTTATTGACCGCCTCTCGTGGTGGAAATTATGATAGAAACTATATTTATATATGTTATATATTAAATTTATTATATATTTAATCTTATTTTATTCTTTTCTAACACATATTTTTTTACATTCCATTTTGTGTTAATACGTTAAATTCGTTTCAGGAAGTGTGGACTACCGCCCCCTTAAAGCGATGTGATTATTTCATGAACTACATAGAATGTATAAAGTATGGGTTTAGTTAATATATATGATATATAAGATATAATAATTATACTTTAATATATATATATATATATTTCTTTTACTTTCTTTTTTCAACACGATAATTAAACGGAAATAGCGTTCATGCATACGTACGACTTACCATCTCCATGAACTTTGAATTCCATTTTAGACTTATATATTCTATATATTATTATAATATAAATATAAATTATATAAATTATATTTAATTTTTTTTAAATTATTTAAATCATGATATAAATATAAGGACCAAATATATAACAAATTCTAACACATGCGAAAACCAAAGAGGATATTACCTGAAGTGAAACCTTAATAAATAATCATAAAAAAGTGGGTAATATAAAGAAATATTCAAACCATATATGGTATTATAAGTGAGGATATGTTTCAATGAGATATTTATAATAAATTTATATTTATTATACTTTATTTTTGAATGGTTACAACGAGATTCACAACATAAAGTGGTGGAATTTCATCTCACTCGTTATTTTTGTAAGATATAGGCCTTATTCACCCCTAAATTATTTATTGTGGTGTATATACTGACCATTAATGTATTTTATTCCAATTATGATTAATTATATGGGTATTTACAAAACCAATTTAGGATTATTATTTCATGGGTTTTAAGTTTAAAAAGATTCCAAATCAGTAAAGTAATGTTGTCTCAGTTTTTCTTATTTGACGTGCATTACATGTTATACACCTATATTTTTATATGAGGTGTATAAAATGAATTTGATAGGTTATAAAATGAATCTAATTATTCTTATGAAATTTTAAATCTCCATGTAATTTCAATTTCGTACATGGGGAGTATGATTCAAAGATACCAAGTGGTAAGAGTTTGTTGAAACAATCTCACCATTTATCAAGATTGTTTATGATTATGTTTTCATTAATGAAATATTATGATCCATATTACAATAAAACTAATGAATTTTCTTATTCTATGGTTATCATTGATTTATTAATGTATTAGTATCATTATTTCCACTCTTTAGTACTTAATGCAATTAAGAAATATTTTTTAAGAAAATATGACCTTATCTCTCTCTTCAGTCAAAAATCTATGTCCCTTCAAAACCATGAATACTAAAAAGGGATCCGAAGAATATTATAATAATCACGTAGGATTATTGAAATAACTTTTTACCCTTTTTTCTTTTACCAATGTTTTCAAATGAATCTTCTTGTCGATTCCAAATAGGGCATTTTTCTAACCTTTTAGCATGGAAAAGGAATATTCTTTCTATTTCATACAAAATGTATGAATTTACCCACCATAATTTCATTGATGTTACATTATCATGTTTAAATGGTTATTTTTTAAGATTTTTTTTTAAAATATACATTCAAATAAACTGTTTTCAAATCATTTTCAATCTATTATTATAATATTTCTAAGTATTTTTAACGTAATGTGGTGATTAAAATATTGTCATGCTTATTTTATATGTTTTTAGAGAAAAAAATATTTCATAATGTTCTCAAGATCTTTTTAAATTTTTATAAGGAAAAAAATATTTAAAAATGTTTTCAATTCTTCCTTTATAAGTTTTCATGTTTATTTTCATGAATATCATTATCAAAAATTTTAACATTTTAAGAAGCATTTTTCAAAGGAGAAAGGATAATTTTTCCAAGAAATATTTTTTAATGATTCTTTCAAAATTATTTACCACATAAGATAACGTATTTTAGTATTACCCATTCCATTCTGGGAAAATTATTCAATGTTTACAATCATATTATTTCTCTTAATAGTTTAAATTTTATTGCATGATGTTTATGAAATCATTTTCTCTTTCATAGTTTATATTCTTTTTAAACCTGATTCTTTTCATATGTTATTCTTTGATGAAATTTTTATGAAACCTATATGTTTTCCCCATGTTAAGATACAATTACATGTCTAGGACACCCATTTCATTTCATGGGTTATTCTATGATTTTTTATGATCCTATGGTACATGTATGTAAGCATTAATTTTGAGATGGTTGGGACCTATATATCCCTCTAATTCATTGGGTCAGGATTTATATCGCATGATCAAGACAGTGATGGTATTGGTAGTGAACCTTGACTACTAAGATAACTATGGTAGTGAACCATGACTACAAAGATGGTATAAGGGGTGAAATATTTCCACTAACATGTCCATGAGAGTGAACCATGACTACCAAGATGGTATCGGGAGTGAACCCATACTGCCCAGATGGTCTTGGCATAAATTCCTTGGATACTATGGAAATCATATTATATGCTTATTTGTCTTCTAAAATTCCATGTTTTATTTCAATTTTTTTGGTGTATGGATTTTTTCTTTATTTCCATATGATTCTTGTCTTATGAACTATCATGATTTATTCGATGATTCAGGTTTATAATCTTTTATTTTTATGGTATGATCTTATAATGTTATGATCACATTCTCATACCTCTATTATCATGTTTATGCTTACATATCTCATTTGTTTAACCTTACCGAGCATCTGAGCTCACCCCTTTTTATGTTTTCTTCCCCAAGTTATGAAGATATGTATTATGTATGATGTGTATAATAAGGGTGTTGGTTATGGATAACATAGTGGGAGATAATTTTGTTCATTTATGTATTTGTATTCACGATTCCATGTTTCCAAAGGCACTAGACTAATACAGTCTTTGGATGTCTGTTTGTGTAATGTTTTAAGTATTCTGCAAAAAATTATATTATGTTAATTTATGACATGACCGTGTCATTATAGTCAGTATAAGAGAAAAGGTTTAGTTAACCTTCAGAAACTAGTATGATAAAACTTTAATGAGATCCCTAGGTTTATTTTGAAGGATATATCACACTGTTGGAATCCTATGATATACCAATCATTTAAAAAAATTGGTATTGACTGGAAACCATTGGTATAACATATACCATTTCTTGTCCAACCCATTGGTTATTGAGGTGTGTGGATAGACATATCCCAATAGTTATCTATAAACCGTTGATATATGGAACCTTACGGCACATTACACTAATGGTTTTCTATAACAGTTGGTATAATGTTTTACCAGTGGTTTTACACAATTGAAAAATAACTCACATTATATATATACCAAAGGTTTATCAACTGTTGGAAATGAATTTTACCAATGTTGTATATTAACCGTTGGTAAAAATTTATTTTACATGTCTATACCAATAGTTTTTAAACCATTGATATAGACATTTAAATTTGGTTTTTAGAAAATAGTTGGTATATATTGTGTATTAACTTAAATACCAATTGTTATGAAACTGTTGGCATAGAGTTATTGTATCTCTAGTAGTTGGCAGCACCAGGCACAGAGTTTCATCAACTCTAGCAGCAGGTAGCCCCCGCCTTCCCCTATGCAATTACCTACAATAATAACAACAATGAAAACCTATATAGAATTAAAAATTAATAATTAATTACCTATAATTACATGTTCCATTAACACCAATGAAGAAAATGTGATCCAAATAGTGATGGAAGTTTATTTCTCTCATTTGGGAAATTGATGAAACAATAATTATATTATCTTGATTCAATTTTAATGGATTTAATTATATATATTTGGGCCACTAAAGGTTTTGGTGTCTCATTAGAGATAAAATTAGAATCCAGTTTATAGGTAGTATATAATCATTGAAGATCAAGTTCCAATGGATTATTGGAAAAGTTCCCAATCTTTGGGGAATTAAAACCCACATTATAGTGTGGTGTAATATATAGGGTTTTGAGATACCCTTAATAGATTATAGTGTGGTGTAATATATAGGTTTTGATGGATGATGTTCTTAATGTAATTTCATGTGAATTTTGGCTATGAGTTTTGAATGAGAATTTGAAATATACCTCTATGGTAGAGAATATATTGGAAATGAATCCGGTTTTTTTTTATAATATACATAATACGGGGCCTTGGAACATATTTTCTGAGAGTTGTAAGTGTATTTTAATGGATTAAAAGGAGTTTCATCTGGTAATGATAACATTTTAGCTAGATCATGAGGTTTATTTTAAGGTGTGTTATATAGTTGTATGTGTATAATTGGTGGTTTGAGGGCATGACCCTCATTATATATATAATTTTATAGGTTCCTCACACCATGGTCGCACTGAATAATGGATAGGTTATCAGATATGATGTCCAGGAGCTTAATATAATGATAAAGGAACAAGGATGAGTTCCATGTATAAACTTAAATGATATATTAGATATCTTCCAAGATTTATCCTTGATCTCTTGATGAAATTGAAATTATCTAGGGATGTATCATATCAAGGGGGTGTTGTTTTTTACGGTACATGTTGTTGTGATATACAAAATCACACTAAATGTAAAACACTTGAAAATACCCTACCAACATCTGAAAAAACAATACTGAATAGTGATGAATACACATTTGAAAAAAAAACTAATAAAACACCTTACAAAGAACCACTGTAAATACACCTAAAATTACATACAATATAAAATACAATGATAGGTGGGTATTACCTAAGGTTAATATTATGATGTTGATGTTGGATAGGGTACATGTTATTGAGATATATCAGCTACTCTATAACATGGAGATATGTGGGGATGATTTTGTGGATAACT
Organism: Viscum album; assembly: GCA_963277665.1. NCBI lineage: Eukaryota > Viridiplantae > Streptophyta > Magnoliopsida > Santalales > Viscaceae > Viscum > Viscum album. The sequence goes on from OY728135.1 coordinate 548,259,032, forward strand.
AAGGGATGTGATATGAGTTATTCCTACTGATTTGTTCTCATTATTTATGCTCTAACCATGTTATACAGTAGTGATGATATTCAAAATTAGTTATTGGTGTGAGGTATGAGACATGGGATGAGAAATAGTACATGACCCTATTGTGAGTAAGAAGGTAGTGTTCATGATTTGATATACGACCTTTCCTAGTTTCCTAGATGTGATATGGGACCTTTATATGAGTGAGTGACTAGTATTCAGGATGTGATATCAGACCTTACCTTGAGTACATGACAATGATCATTTACTGATACATGACCATTACTTATGTTAGATAGTAGTTCCCATGATATGATATAAGACCTTACCATGAGTGAGAGGTTAGTGGTTAAGATATGATATGGAACCTAACCTTGACTGAGAGGGTATTGATCTATATATGATATGGGATCCTTCATCAAATGATTGGTTAATAGTCAAAATGTGATACCAAACCTCACTTTGAGAAAGAGGGTGGAATTATGAGGATAAATATGACATTAGGACTTGGTGTAAGAATCTAACCCTAGTGAGAGGGTGGAGGTCGAAACTAAGATGCATGAACCTGACATAAGTTTGAGGGTATGAGTTTGGGGTTGTGTTTTGAGATTAATTCTATTTCAGCATTCTCCAAATCAAGTGAGGTCAGGTGTTGTGTCTCCCTGGGTATCACCCACTGACCATTCATAATTATTTCATGTTGTACACTGGTACTTGTTTTATTTTCCCATACATGTATACACTGTATATAATGATGTATATTAGGGGAAATTTGTGAGAGCCTACCAAGTTATATCATGGTTATGTCATCTGTTATTATTGGTTGTCTCTTAGCTATAATTTATTATGCTTTCTCTAATGTTTTATTTTGATTATTCTATTTATATATTTTTATTTAGGAGGGTATAGAGATTATAATATCCCCTCGATGCTTATATACTCTCACCACTAGTCTAAATTGTCTAGTATAGGGGTTGGTGTTCATGAGTTCTTGTAGAGATTTACCAATGAATTTATATGAGCTATTCTTGTCAAGGTAGTACAGAGAGGTTGCAAAGATTTGTTTTCTGTTGTTTGAATATTTAAGCTCGGTAGTTTGAGTAATGATGTGTTGTTGGAACTTGGAATAGACCGTGTACTTGTACGTAACTAACCCATTTATAAGTAAAGTCAAATCTACATGGTGATGAGATTTTTGTTCATTTTTTTAGTGTTTTAATTGATAATTTGATTTAAGTACGACGTTTTGGGAGATCTATTATATTTTTTACTCATCTCATGATATGGTATGAGAGTGTGGGTTCATGCATAACACAAGTTTGTATACTTGTACGTGTTCATGACTCCTTGTGGGTGTGAAATTATTTTCATAATGAGGAAAGTGGGTTTGTAAAAATGTTAAAAAAAGAAAAACATTCTTGATAATGGTGGGGGAATAGGTTTTGATTAATTAATGTGTAAATAATAACATATTCAGTGTTTTATAAAATAACTCATTAGAGGTTCCATAATCAATTGGGACTATTGTGGTGGTAAGTGTGTGATGTTTTGATGTGATTTAGTTATTCTACTAGTGTTAGACAACTATTTAATGTGTAGGTTTGGGTATGATGTGCCTTATGATGGGATCTTGGTATGAGTGTCTAGGTCTAGGTTGTAAATGAATCAACTTATTCATCTAAAATATAAATAGTTTTCTAAGCCAATCGAATCATGGAAGACGTCATACAAGATTTCATTTGTACCAATGTAACTATTTTAATGTATCATTAAGTAAAGGATATCATGGGTCAAAGTTGGATTAATTCCATACCTAGTGGGTTGTTGAGACTTTGACATGAATTTGGAAAAGTCAAGAATTATTACCAAGTGCCTCACAGGTCAATTCTCTCAAGTGCATCCCATAAGTCACTTCACATAGAGGGCCTCACACAAGTCACTTAGCCTATGTGATTCGCACATATCACGTCACCCAAATTCCTTTTGGAACCCACTTCCCATTATGTAATCAATAATTTTAATTCATATATAAAGGATTCATTAAAGGTTTATGATAATATTGGATTTACTACTCCCAAATCATTCAAAACAATGCAAATATATTTGGGGACCATCGGGTAGACATCACAATTTATATACATTCTAGTGACCCATGTGTCAAAAATACATAGATAATCTTCAAAATTAAAAAAGAGAAAAAGATATACAGGAGAGGAAATATTGGTATTATTAAACCAAATCTTGAGAACTAATTAAATTTTTGAATGTGTGGTGACCAATGAAAACAAAGAAAAAATGTGTATCAAGAAAGTCCAAAAAGGTTGAGTGGTATTAATACATTAATAATTATTTTCCTATAATATCATTTGAAACATTTTTATGTCATACATGGCTCATTATATAGGAATAAATAAAATTGTATCATTAAAAATGTATTTTCCATTAATCTCTTAAAAACCAAACCATTTCATAAAAATTTAAAATTTAATAGTATAAACTCTCTTTAATATGAAATCAATTAGTTTCCACAGTAAAATTCTTAAAAAAATAATATGAACATTAATTATGGGAGAAAATATAGTACCTCGAAAACACTAATATTTTGTAACATGTTTATAAAATTTCGTGATGTTGATAGTGGTTCAAGAATGGAAATTCATTATCTATGTGTAGGCTGGAGTATTTGGAACAATACAATTCCTTATTCAATAACAATCGAAAACCATAAATGATGAGAGATTTCAGTGAATGAGGAAATTAACTTAACATGGAATATAAAAATTTGAAATAAATGTAGGTAGAAGATGTAACTCCAACTACCTAATATGTAGTGGAAGAAAGAGAATGATTTAAAATAGGGTGGATTGTTGGAAGAGGAGTGGTCATTGGCTGGGAAGAGAGCACTTCTCTGATATGGCAAAAAAGAATCGAATCTAGAAAGGGGAGTGGGGGATCATCCATATTTTGGGGGAAATATCCCAATTATATTAAAAAAACCATTGAAAAACACCACATTTACAAATGGTTTTCAAAAAATGTTGAGAATCATCACTATATCCCAACAGTATACAAAACTGTTGGAAAACATCCCTATACCCCTACAATTTACAAAACCATTGGGAAAGACTATGCTAAAGAACTAGATGCCAACAATTTTCAAAAACTATTGGGGAAGACTCTCTATACCAATATTTTAGGCAAATTGTTGGGATAGGGGTGTGGGTATATATATGATTTCTAGTAGTGTCTTGGAATGTCTCTAAGGATAATTATAAGTATGAGTTAACATTAAGGAAAATGTCCTAGAATTTTGGTAAAGGATAAAGTGGTTTCTTAGTACTACCTCATTTTCTAGATACTACAAGTGGATGTGGCTCAGGAACTTATATACCTATGAGATAAAAGTCTGAAAAATGTTCCGAGCATGACTCGACGTAATATGATACCCGACAATGATCCTTGTTTCACACATAGTAAGACACTCCTAGAGGATATGCATTGTAATATCAGAAATTCTTCATGAATTATTATGAAGGATTTAAAAAATTATAATTGTGAATAAACTAGGATAATCCTATGCTAACATCAATTTAAAGGTAGGTGTCATGATTTAGACATCCTATAAGTAATTTTTGATGATTATGTGGTTTCGTTATATAATACGATTTTCTCACCCCCATGCTTTCTAGTTTTATTAAATAGAAGAAACTAAACTGAATTGGGTAAACGTTTATTCTGATGGTAAATTAGGTGATTATGTGCAATAAAATTAGAGAATGATTGGAGAAAAATATATAGAGATTATGTTGAATCAAATATTAGGATATATGATTAAAAATGTGAACTTCTGTGATATTCCTAAACCATATCATAAGAGGAAGATGGAATTTTATAAATGTTCACAATCTAAGGAGAATTGATTAAATAAGATGTGTCTTCCTACATTTCAAGAATAAGGGAAGAGGAACCTTGAGGAATTCCTCAAATGGAGAGGATGATGTTATCTCTATGGAAAAAAGGCTCATATAGTGGAAAAGTTTCATGGATTTCAATGTCTCATCTATGGAGAACAAGGGAATTACCCAACTCAATGAACAGATATAAGATTATACTTCTAACTAAAGGAAGGACCTATTCCATGCCACCAATTAAAGAGGAAGGATTAAAGTATTTATGTATTTGGATCTAAGAATTATTGATAGTTAATTATATAATAATTATTCAATTTTTGTTTTTCATAAAGGATTTTCATTAATATGTTGAATATTTATAATGGAGAAGAAAATTGAAATTCATGGGAAACACAACATTAATGAAAAGATAACCCTTAATGTGTTTCTAATGTTATGATAATGATTTTTGGATAAGATAAGTGTTGGATATAAATAATTTAATTAGACAATACTGATTACCCTAGATCAGATTATTGATTGGTTGGAAAAGTTGTCTATGAAATTACAAATGAAGGTTTAATCTTTTTGGATATAAGGAATATAACCCGCAACCTTTGGAATATGGAATTGTGTGTTTTTTCCGAAATTATTTTTGGTAATTTAGGTTATTACAATGTTTCAGGAGAATATACGATGTGGGTAGTCACAAGTTTAGAATGTGAAAACTAAAATCTATTTTGTGATATGTGAGGATCAATGTTAATCTGATTTCATGACCTTATTTATATAATTTTTTTTCATCTTTTATAAGGGTTATAAGGTTTACTATTCATGACAATTTTAAGTTAAACTTCAGATGATGTATTTATGTATTATGTTTTTATTTAAAACCTTTGTTAAATGGATATTTAGTGATTAACCTTATTTCAAGGATGTTCATAATATTTTGGATATTATAACATTATGGTTTTAGAAAAGAACATCATGTTTTTATGGTGACAACCAATCTGATCTGACAAGGTTATGGGTCTTGAACTCATGACTGAAGAATGATAATGGTTTTACACATACCAATGGCATTTTCAGTGTCCAGGATAATGTGTAATTATTTTTCATGATTAAATATTAATGATGAATAAGTTTTTTTACTTTTTATGTTTATATATTTAGGCATATTGATTTTGAGGAGACAAATAGTTATACTCTTCATTCTTTTATAGGCCATAATATCCGTTCGAAGTGCATTTTAATGCTTTATGAATCAATTTAAACTTCTCAAAATTCATTATTTGAGATAATTGATGTATTATAAATTGATCAAAGCTCAAAAAATGTATGAAATTTTGTTTATAGAAATATATCAATAATTAATCAACATTCTGAAAGTGATAAAAAACAATGTCGTCCTAATACCTTAAATTTTGTTGAACCGATAGACTTTGAAATCATCATTGATTTATGATTTTAAGGCCCAAAAGAATCCATTGATAATTCACCTATTTGTGGTTGATGGCCTCAATAACTCCCTATAAATATTTATTCTTTTCCCCCATGTCTAATCTTCACTCCCGACCTGTGTTATCTTGTAAAGAAACCTAGTGATATGTTACTTTGGGTAACCGTTACGGTTCTAACTCTCCCCTTTTTAGGGAAGTTTCAGTATTCATTTTTATGATATGGGTTTCAATTAATGAAACTTTAAAATATTAAACCTTTGATAAAACATAAAATTTGTAAGAGATAAATTCCATTTAATGGGGGTATAATGTAACACCTCGATAATTTTTGAAATACTTTTTTCAAATTATTTTAATATTTTTGATATTTTACATTTCGTAGAACACTAAAAATATTTTATTTTATATTAAATAACATTAAATGAACTTAAATGAACTTCAAACAATAGAAATTTTTTCTTGATCTATATGGATCACCGATGTTTTCTTTTGTTACACGTAATAATGACTTTTCTCAATTTCTTGTGTAACACACATTACCGAGCTTGATTGAAGAATAATCCATTAATAAAATATGATTATTTAACATAATAAAATATTAAATAAATTTTAAATTATATATTTTTAAGAGTATTAACTAACTTATAAAAAATATACAGCATTCAAAAATATAAGATTAATTCGTATGTTAAGAATTAATTAGAAATGAAAATATATGAAACAATTGAATATAAATGATTAATTTTTTTATTCTTCCAAAGGTTTTTTACATTAATAAATTAAAATAATTAAAATTATTAAGTGATATTATTATAATATATGTGTTATATATTAAATCAATTATTTTTTATATTCATTCAAAAGATTTTATTGACATAAGAAAAGAACAAACCCAATTTTATGCATAAAACCATATATTTTTATACAGGTTGTTTTACCATCATTTAATGGAAAACCTATTTTAAATCAAATTTTTTGTACTTTTATATATATTATATGTAAAAATAAACTTCATATTTTTTTTTGAAACATAAAAATTAAGTTGGGATAAGGTTTTGGTATTTGTCTTTACAGATTAATTTTTTAATGAATACTTAAAAATACTGGATTTCAAATCAAAATTCAATTTTCATCTAATTTATTTATAAAGTCAAATAATATTTTAAATTGGTTTAAAAGTTCACATAGATAATATTGTTTTCAATAAATCCAATTTTGGTCATTAGAACCAATTTTAATTTGAAATTAAATATAAAAACATAGAAAATGATTGAACATTTTGACTTTAAAGTCACATATAGTCGACCCAAAAGTGGAATTTAATTTAAATTAATTTCTACCACTTCTATGATTGGAATTATTAAAAACAAATACCATATTTGGAATCAAAATAATTAATAGTTTCTAATATGGTCAACATAGTTTTTGACCTAAAAATTTAATGAATGTAATTAAAATTAGTTACGATGATTAAGGTTAAATTAAGTTTAACAATGGATTAAATTGTAACATTAAATAAAATAACTACCTATAAACTTGTCCAAAATCAATTTTATTTTCGTATTTCTACCCTATAATCCCTTTTATATACTTTGGATCATTATTGTATCCAATTTAAATTAAAAAAACGTGTTTTGGGTTTCCCTTTTCCAAGATAATACAAGAGTACCATTCCTCCTCCATTATAAAAGGAATCCTTTCCGCCCACTACCACAGAAATCTCAAGCCACATATATACTAAAACATTCATCCCAAATAGATCCCCAACATCCCTAACTACCTAATTTAATTATACATTGTGTATAAATCCTTCCAATAAATCTCATTAGGTTTAAACCAAAAGGAGTTACCCAATTAATTGGTAACACCCTCCATCAAACTCCATTATTTTATTTTCTTTCTAAACACCTTGAAATATTATTATTACATGATATTATGAAAAACCAGAATCTTATATATAATTTTATGTTTTTATATAATGGTTTTTACCTACACTCACACACTCTTCCATCTAATTAGTTACGAACATACTAGTTAACTGTACGACAAACTACCAGCTCACTAAATTAGGATCCTCAATCTTTCCTTACCACATATGTGGTGGAAATTATGATGGAAAAAATATTTATATATGTTATATATTATTTTAATTAAGTATTTAAGCTTATTTATTTCTTTTTAAACACATATATTTATACTTTCCATTTCTTGGTAATAAAATAATTTTGTTTGAGAAAGTGTGGACTTCAACCCCCTCAAAGTGATATGATTCGTTCATACACTACATATAATATATTAAAGATGGTTTTAGTGAATATATATGATATAATAAATCTATTATAATAATTATATATATATATATATATGTTTTTTACTTTCTTTCTTTCAATACGACAATTAAACAGAAATAGTGTTCATGCATACATATGGATTACGGTCGCCATGAACTGTGTATTCCATTTCAAATTTCTATATTATATGGATTATTATAATAAAAATATACAGAATATAAATTATATTTAAATAATGTTTTAAATTCATTAAATACTGATATAAATATAAGGACCAATGATATTAAAAATTAAGTAATATATGAAAAACAAAGCAGATATTACATGAAGTGAAAATTTCACATAGAATTGTTAACAAGTGAGTAAAATAGATCCATAATGAAACAATATATGGTATTATAAGTAATAATATGGTTATTTTATATATTTATAGTAAATTATATTTATTATACAATAGTTTTGAATGATTATGACAAGATTCCAAACACAAGGTAAGGGAATTTTATCTCACTCTTTATTTCTATGTGATAGATGCCTTATTCACCACTCACTTATTTTTTGTGGTGTATATACTTACCATTAATTTATTTTTTATATATTATAATTAAATATATGGTCATTTACATAACTAATTTATGATCTTCATGTCAGGGTGTTTATTTTTAAAAAGTTACCAAATTAGTAAAATAATTTAGTCTCAATTTTCATTCTTTGAGACACATTCTATGTTATACATATATATTTTTATATAAGGTGTATAAAATAACTTTTATATTTTATAAAATTAATCTAATTATAATAATGATATTTTAAATATCCATTTAATTTTATTTTCCTACGTGGGAAGTACGATTCAAATTTAAAATGTTGTAAGAGTTTATTGAAACAATCTCACTATTTATCGAGATTGTTTATGATAACATTTTCATTATTAATATATTATGGTCTATATTAAAATAAAACTCATGAATTTTCTTCTCATATGGTTAGCCTTGATGTATTCATGTATTAGTACCATTTATTCTACTCTTTGGTACATAACAAAATTATGGATTTTTTTTAAGAAAATATGACCTTACCTCTCTCTTTGGTTTGAAATTTATATCCCATAAAATGCATGACCTTGAAAAAGGGATTCTATAAATATTATACAAATATCGTATTATATTTAAAAAAAATTTAGAATTTTTGTCTTTTACCAATTTTTTCTAGGTAATCATATTTTTTCTTCTGAAAAATGAATTTTTCTAACATTTTATCGTGAAAAATGAATATTATTTTTTCCTTATACAACATGTATGGTTTTAACCTCCATAATATCTTGGAAGATTCTATTTCATGCTTAAAAGGATAATTTTTAAGCAAAATGTTTTAGAAGAAACATGAAAATAAACTTGAAAATAAATTATTTTCAAATAATTTTTAATATTTAATTATAAGTTTTAAAACTATTTTTCATTTAAATTGCCCCTTTAAAGGGTTTCATTAATATATTATAATTTTTGAAGGAAAATTATTTTCAAAATTTTTTCATGATCCTTGAAAACTCTTATATCCACCCCATTTTTTCTTAACTTACTATTACATCATTCTAAAAATAAAAAACATAATGTCATTACACCTAGACAATCCAAAGTATTAGTGTCTTCAAAAAACTGGGACCATATATAAAATTTAAAAAATAAAACATAAAAATTTATTTAATTCCTTCTTCTCTAGATTCTGGTTATCCAATGCCTTCTCCATAGTAAATGTAGTCTCCTGAGGATATACATCAAAAATGGATGAGATAAAATCCCAATAAAGGGATTGATAAGTACTTTAATCAATATAACATGAGTGTTTCCTAATAATTATCAACATAAAATAGGTGTAGGATCATAATCATTAGAAGAATCATTAATAAAAGACTTGGAATTTGGTCATGCATAAAAATAAAACATTAGGTCTTAGTGGTCAACAACCACACATAGTTTATAAAAAATATAGAATCATGTTCATTCATGATTCACTTTACTCATGAGGTTCTTCACATTAACCAATTCATTGGAACAATATATAATTCTGGGTGCACCTGTCACATCATAACATTTACATTGTGATTTATAATTTCGGGTGCACTTGTCAAATCATAACATTTTCCTTATCATGCATGCCACATAGAACATATATTAATAATGAAAACAAATAACACATGGAATGTAATGGGATTAATTTCATAATCATATATTTATAATATTTGAGTTCCCAATTTAAAGGGGGAATATCATACATTATATAATAATCATCAACATTGAGTTAGAAGTAAAATGTGTTTTTTGAAAGAAGATTTCATTTGGAAAACATTTTGTTTGTAATAAACTCTAGTATAAAAAATTTATATCATAGAAAATATAATATAATTATGAAGAAAATATTTTTAATGAATAACCATACTAAAAATAGGGTGAAAGAGGGAAATTTTAAAGAAATAGAGTTGGGTTTGAGAAACCCCCTTACCGTTTTCCGAAAGATTCCTTTATGTTAATATACTACATAATAACATTATATTCATTAATTAAAAATTATATAACCTTTTATACATTATTATGATTCATTATGGTATTATTATGTTTTTTTAAATGTCTTTGTATGTTCTATTGAGTTTAAATTCATTGTTCAAGAGTGTTTGTTTTCTTAGTTTTCATGATCGGTTCATTTGTATACACGAATGAAAGTTTGTGTAAGATGTGGATTAACATATAGAATTTTTATTATATGTTTGTAATGATTTTATAGAATTTTATATTATATTATGAGGGATTTATTTATATATCATGAGGATTATTCAACAAATAAAAGTAAATGATGACCATTTTAGGTTAATTTTGGCGGGTTTTTATCACAACAAACTTGTTTTATTTTATCATTTAGTATTATGTGTATAATTTAGTTCTAGAACATAAAAGGGGTTACAAAATAAACTTTAAAATATTATTTCAAATTCCTAATGGTTTTATTAACATCATTTATGTTATTTATGTAAAATGAAAGTCTATTGCCCATGATGTCGGTAAATTGACACCGCACAAGCAACGATTTCATTTTTAAGATAAGAGAGAGATAGAGGAAAGATTTTAATGTTAGATATTAAATTAACATGATATAATTATAGTATATTAATTTTAATTTATTCATCATTCCATATTTATAAAGGGAGTTGATGAGAGAATGATAAAATAAATTTAAATTGAATGAAAATTTAATGAAAAGAGAGAGGATTTACCTCTTGAATTCTCCTCTTGAGATCCTCCTAAAGGAACCTAGGATTGGTATTTTGATGATAAAAGGAGCTCATTGATGTGTGGGAGATACTAGGGAATATTATTGGGTAGAATATAGGAAAGTATCAATTCTTGAGAGGTATGAGGAGAACATGGTATGAGGGGTGGTATTTATAGAGGATGAGTGGGGTGTTTTCTTATTATTTTAATCGTTAGTTTATTATTTTGATCAAAAAAATATTGAGGGTTATTTTGACTAAATATGGTAATTAGTACATTTTATTTCAAACTTGTGGCCACTTACATCATCCATGACTCAATCATGACCCAAAAATTTAGGTTTTTATCATTTGTCGTAAATTATCATTTTTTACTATTCACAAAAAATTCTTGTATTTTAGAAAATTTCTAGAAAATAACCATTACCATTTTTAATATTTAGAATTCAAAAATGAACACCATTTTATAAAAAAATTCTAAATATGATTGAATTTTAATTATAATTAAAATCATCATTTATTTGGAAAATAAAAACTTTATTATTATAACTAATTTTATAACTCTTTGAAAAAATAATTAAGGTCTCATAACATGTTCTCAAAATGATAATAAAACAAAATATTAATTTATTAACACATTTTTTGAAAATAAATTCTCTTTTAAATTAATCATAAAATATTTATGAATTATTAAAACGCCAACACTTAAATAATAAATTTTTAAATATTTATTTACTTATAATATGATATAATTATATAATAATGTCACTTATAAGATGGATACTTTTTTTTACTACCATTGGTATGATTACTATTCACATATCTGATTTAATATTCATAATGATCATATTACTATTCATAAGGGTGACATTACTATTAATATGGGTGAGTTACTATTCACAAAAAATTTTGTTTGTCATATCAGACACCAAATATCTTGTTGATAAAAACCGTGTATATCATATTTTTAATATTCAAATCATAGAAGTGGAAAATTTATGTTTAACAACTAGGATATAAAAGTCACATAGTATTTAGTAGCTCATTTAAGCATGATTTGACATTGAGTTTCTTAATGTGATTTTATGTCATGTAATTATAAGAAGGGAATTTATATTTATAAAACTTTGGGTCATTACATTCTTACTCCTTTGAAATTGCTTCCTTGAAATTTTGTTTTAGAGAAACCGGTGATGGTACTTCTCTTTTATCGCCTCCACCAGTTCCCAAGATGCTTCTTTATACTTTTGGTTCCTCCTTAACACTTTGACAAGGAGTGTTGTCATATTGTGTAGAACTTTATCTCTCTGGTACAGATTCTTTACAGGATGTAACTCATAAGTGAGATCATCTTCCAGGTATACCACCTCAGATTTTAGTACATGTGAGAGATCTGGTATGTACTTACTCATGGGAGATACATGGAACACATCATGTTCTTGAGCGATATTCGGTGTAAGTTCAAGGTGATATGTCATGAATCCAACATGATCAAGGATATCACATGGGCCAAAGTACCTTGGGCTTAGCTTCCTTTTTTCCCAACCCGCATGACTCTATTACATGGTGATATTCAAAGGAAGAATTTATCTTCAACCTCATATTCTATGTCCCTTTGCCATTTTCTAGTATAGTTATTTTGAAAACTCTGAGAGGCTTTGATATGATGTCTTGGAGTTATACAACTCTTTCCATACAGAACTTCATATAGTGCCATATCAATACTCGAGTGGAAGATATTATTGTATGAGAAATCAACCAAATGGAGTTATTAATCCCATCCACCTTTGATTTCTAAATAGTAGGATCTTATCATATCTTCGAGCGTCAGAATAGTACTTTCAGATTGGAAATCTGTTTAGGGGTGATGGGACTCATAGAAATTCCATTCAATGCTCAAGGGATGTTGAAGACTCCTGCAGAATTTTGATGTGAACCTAGGATCATGATTATATACAATCAATAGTGTATCCCAATGTATTCTCACCACTTCCTTAACATATATCTTAGAAATTTTTTCAAGAAAGATATTGTTGGAACCAAAATTTGGGAAGAACAAGAACAACGTGGAAGGATTAGGAGTTGCCTCATGAAGAACAATCAGGGAGCCACTAGGGCCCCATGGCCGACACCCAACTCTTCCATCGTGAACCTGCCGTGGAGTAAGGAGGTGGGATTCTCCACGAACCCCTTTGACATTTGCGAACCCGCTGTGGTGCAATTAGGCGAGATACTCTGTGAATCCATTTGATGTTTGAAACCTACTGCGGCACAAGGAGGAAGGATGCTCCATCAAACCTTTTTATGTTCTCGAACCCATCACAGAGTAAGGAGGCAGGATGCTCCAAGAACCCCTTGGACGTTCGTGAACCACCGCAGAGCATGCTCTGTCTTCGCACCGAGAGATCTCTACTCCATGCCGCCTCTTCCGTATCAATACCAGGCTCTCCTCATGACTAAAGGATGGATCCTCTGGCATTTTTCCTTCTGAGATCCCATTTTGAGAAGCAATTTCTGCTCTACAAACCATGAGCATTTCAATGTACATTTTCATCTGGAAGTTCCTTCCCCTTTGCGTGAATTCCACCTCTATTCAAAGAGGGATGGCCTTCGTGGAGCCCATGGTCCTCCACAATGGAAGTAATTCCCAATGGGACTTGGTCCTTCGTAGAGAACTCATTCATTGCAAATCATTATTTCTGCACATGTTCACTGCATGCTAAGGCAGGGTTAATATGCCTCGCGAAGCACATTACTCTACACTACTATGCTTCGCAAGATACCCTTGTGATATGATGCACTACTCTGCAAATTCCTTTCCACTTTGCGAAGCACCTTCTATATACACCTATGCCCTATGCCTAGGTATGGCCACTTCACTTCTGAAAGAACCCCATTCAAGAAAGATCCTCCACTACATGGAGCACTAGAGATTCACAAGGCTTCTACATATAAACTCCATTGCTCTGCAACTTCTTCTCCCATGTGTCCCCTTAGGTTTGCACGATGAAATTTCAAGGTCCCTTGGGCGGTGTTTCCCATTGTGTTGCTTTTCCTCATGCTTCTTAACATAGGCACGCTAACGGCTTATGCTTCTTCACATAGCCACACTAACATGGACCCCTCAATGGATCACTCCATAACACCCCACCACCACTGCATTCTAGGTGCCTTCCCTTCCCCATGGGTTGGAAGGTATCGGTTATGAATGTCCTAGAGGTGTCGTGTGCATCTCCCTCGTCTGAGTTGTAGGACGTTAAACTGCCAAGCGCCATCATCCTCATCACATGACATTAAACTGTGACCTCGCCCCATGTATTATATGTGGGGTTCCCCCACCTAGGACATTCTGCATGCCTACTAGTCTCTACAAGAGTGAAATCATTCCTCACATGGAATGAGATCCTCCTTATCGGAGTGGCATTTGTTCGTGGGGAAATGGTGACCACCTTAGTGTAATCCCATGGATTTTCTTGTAGAAGGTATCACCCCTGCTCCTCCTTTCTTCCTTGGTGCCAAGGCCCTATCTCTATGGGATTTGTCACTACCTGGGCCTCCACCTTGGATTAAGCTCCAATCTTCATCAATTTGGTGTGTGGACCATAGGTAATCCCATGTTTCCTCTTTGGGATGTGAACCACATGTAAGTCCCCATTCCACTTCTCATGGACGCACCTTCCACGATGTGATCATTAGGCCTTTGTTGCCTCTTGTTTTTCATAACGAGATTGACTCACAAGGTCTTAGAGTAATCATTGACTATGAAATCCTCTCTAGGAAACTTAGAGTGTGAGCCCCAAACCCCGAAACCCAAACTACATGAACATTTAACCTTTCCAAGGCAAGGTACGTAGGATGACTCCCTAAGGTTCAACCACAAAAACCATTGGTTCCGACCATTTCACATCGGTTCCAACTTCTGAACTACGTGGTCTTTGATCCCTGTCTCCTAGATGGGGTATGTAGGAAGCCTCTCTGAGGATCAAGCCCCACACCCATTGGCCCTGACCATGTTCACGTCAATTCACCAATCACCCACCGAACTATGTGGGCTTGGATCCTTGTCTCCTAGACAAGGTACGTTGGAAGCCTCTATGAGGATCAACCCCAACCAATGGTAAGCCATTGTCACCCCAACCAGTGGTAAGCCATTTTGACCCCAATCAGCAGTAAGCTATTTCCACCCCAACCAACAGCAAGCCATTTTCACCCCAACCAGCGGTAATCCATTGTCACCCCAACCAGCGGTAAGCCGTTGTGACCCCAATTAGCAGTGATCCATTGTCACCCAAACCAGCGACAATTCGTTGTCACCCCAACTAGTGGTAATCTTTTATGACCCCAACCAGTAGTAATCCATTGTGACCCCAACCAGTGGTATGTTTTTGTGACCCCAATCAGTGGTAATTCGTTTTCACCGCATCTAGTGGTTAGTATTTGTCACCCCAATCAGTGGGAAGCTGTTGTCAACCCCATTCACTGGTAAGCCATTTTCAGCCGCATTCAATGGTATGCCGTTGAAATCCCCCAGTATGTGGTAATCCATTGAAGTCCCCAATTGGAAATAATCCATCATCAGATGAACTATGTAGACTTTTATTACCTACCATGAAGATATGTAGGAAGCCTCCCTGAGGTCTAATCCCATCACTCATGTCTCATCCTGATCTCTCCTTAAAGCCTATGTGTTTAGGGAAGGTCATGCCCCCAACCTGGTGGTTCCACTTCCTCCGGGTCCCATACATGCGTCTATTCTCATGGGTCATCTCCTCAGGTGTCCCATCATCCCACCGAACTATGTAGTCTTTGATTCCCTACCACAGGGATACGTAAGAAGTATCTTCAAGGCACCATCCCAACATCACTGTCATCCTCACATTGGTTCCATCACATTCTCTCTCTACACAATTCTACTCTTCATCATCTATCATGATTCTTACCCGAGCCACCACATCCCTGTAGGATCATTCCACCTCATTCCCCATGCCCCATTTAACAATAATTGAGCAGATAGCCATGCGTTAGCCCCAACATATGTGTTCCCTCCAGATGTTACCCCCATCTGATCCACTCTAATCAGTGTTCTGATCAGTCCGATCCAACTTTTCTAGATGTTAAACTCGTGGGGTACCCTGTGTTAAACATGGGAAGCGAAAGAAAACCTCAGATACATGTCTATGGTATATAATTCCCCTCATTTTACGTGGGATACCTCTGGCTTCCGCGCCCTTGAGAATCTCTATAATAAGGGGAAGAAACCCAGACATGCTAGTGTTCCAATGGCCAGACACTCCGGTGATGTTCAACGTGACTACCCCCCCCCCCAACCTAAGGTTCTTGCCCTGACCAGTCCCCTTGGAATGTCCCGAAAGAATTAGTGTAATTAACCGGCGTCCATGAAGACATGGCACTGGGAAGAGTTTCACAAAAACGTCTTAGTTTTTAAGGGAGACCCGGACTAGGTGACGAGTTCTTAGGAGGAAACAACAATAGGAAGAACCAATATCTCATCATCTTGTTTCGATCATGGAGAAAATGTCCCTAAATAAGCGACGGATGTCACCCACCTTGGGAAAGCGCGAATGTGGGGAAACAGCTGTGCGCCCTCCATAGATGGATGTGCGCACCCTGACGAAAGCATATGAAATAGAAATAGAGACCCAATGTGAATATTCTTCTCCTGAATGTGTAGATTAGTATCGTTTGAGGAATCAGTGGATTGGCCTGTCATCGGATCCAGTCATCCGATGCTGGGTCTTGCCAAGAAAATAGCGGGTCTGGCATGCAACTCACATGAAGTTGGGGTAGTCAAAATATTGTAAATCCCAGTCTATGATGTTGTCAGTGTGGATCCTTCTTACCATTCATGGTAGAAGGAATGGTCCTAGCACACTGAATGTCGATTTCTTTTCTTCAGCACTAATGGCTTAATCTCTATGCTTTTAAGGAACCAAGCTACTACACTAGGAGCCCGATCTCCACCTTCTCACTGATGTAGGGGCCAGGAAAATGCCAACATAGTATTCCCACATAGCTCCACTGCTTCAATGGAAATCTCCACAACCACAACTAATGGGTGCCCATGCCCCATCTCCCCATTTGAATTCATTCAGCATAGGGTGATCAACAACCTCGTACACCGATATGAGCAGGATGGGATTATCCCAACTCAGGATATTGCTCACCATGATCTGGAGGTTTTTGTGCCTTGTCACCACCACCACCCCCAAGGGCCACACAGGGAGACACTGCTCCCCACTCCAATGTACAATCATTTCAGGAGCCTCTCCCAGGAACTCCTCGGCGACTCTCTCCCCTTCGTCGACAAGGTAAGGGATATCTGGGCCAGTTTGGTCGGGATCCCATTTTATGGGAACCCAAGGAGGGCTGCCACAATGCCATGCCACCACCACCATCTGGTCCCACAGATCTAGGAGCAAGTAATCCATGTGCTTGCTCTATTGGCCCCAGTCCAGTAGACCTGACGTCAGTGCCGGGCATAGGCCAAGGATAACACCCACAGAGGGGCGTATACATCAACTATTATGGTTCACGCCACTACTGACTTGTATCATCATCCCCTTCATATGATGATCTAGGGAACTTGTATACCAGTCTTGGATCGAGGCCCCAAACACCCCATGGGCAGGCTGGGTCGACTCTCTCAGCCACCAGTGTAGGTAATGACCACCGCTAGTATGGAGGTTCTCCCCATACTTCCACCATGGAGAACACAGGTCTTCTCTGCTTCCAAGCTCAGCATGGAGGTCCACCTCGTGCCACCTTTGGCCCAAATGAGGGACCTCCCCACAATGGTGACTCTCAGCACAAAAGCCTATCTCATACTCATTGCATTGGGTGTGGATTCATTCTTCTCGGCACAAACCACTAGGGTGGGTAAATTGCACATCTTTTCAATCTCCTGCATGGGGGGGCTCCCCATGTCCTCACAACAATAGGTGAAGTTCCTTGTTGGAT
Organism: Viscum album; assembly: GCA_963277665.1. Lineage (NCBI taxonomy): Eukaryota > Viridiplantae > Streptophyta > Magnoliopsida > Santalales > Viscaceae > Viscum > Viscum album. The sequence goes on from OY728135.1 coordinate 548,276,931, forward strand.
CAATAATCATAGGGATGAAGGTCATATTCACTTCACCAGTACCCATCATAGAGGTCCTACCCGTGTTTGACTTAACAAGTACGAGGACCCTCCCCGCACTGGCGCTGCCAGGGGAAGCAAGCACAGGGGTCCCACCCATGTTTCTATCAGCTCCAGTGGAGGTCCTACCTCCTCTAGCATTCCCCATGGTGATTCCCTCTGTGCATCAGTCAGTGGACACAAAGGTCCTCCCTGTGTTCCCTTCGATATCTGTCTCGGTTTGCCTCACACCCTAGCTTACTCACGAGAAATTCCACACCTCCCCAGCACTAGTGTGGCCGAAGGACCTCCTCGTGCCATAAATCTCCCCTTTCCTAAAGAACCATCACGAGGTAGGAGGGTGGGTTGCCGTTTCCATAAAATGAATGATGAGAAGCTTCAAAATAATATCAATCCAGTCTACTTCTTATATTATGAGGTGGAATACGACTCGGTGATGGAACCCTCACCTAGATCCTATATGTCAAAATATATGGTAGAAACAGGGCACAACATCCTAATACTTCCTGAATTGTAGGTCCATCCGATTCCCGCCTCCCTCAATATGTATATCTAAGAGGATGAAAATTTGGCAACTCAATAGGTTACTACTATAAAATCACCACCATCATAACCAGAAGCACTCTCTACCTTGACTAGAGATCAAGAGAACTATTTTGGATACCAATGGTGGATGAGCAGTAGCATGGCCCACCTCCAGAAGTCATGGTCCTCGTTCTAGAAACTACATTCGTCAGCCCATCCCACTATGATGTCGTGGCTATGTCACTAAAATCTTTATAGGGTAGCCCAAGATATGGATTTTTGTCAACACGCTTGTTGTATTCTCCATCGGGCAACCTACTGTCCCAGCAGTCTGCTACATTATAGCTATTGGTTCCCTAGACACATCTCATAGATGAGTGGGGAAATGAAGGTCCAAACCCTGAATCTAGGCCTAGTAGCATATGAGACATCCTTGCAGCTGACAACATCCCTATGATATTTTTTGCAGATTGTTGCACCAAGTTTTTGTGCCCCAGAATTCCTCTCCAAAGAGGAAGTAGAGTGTTTTCTCCAGAATCTCTGGGTGAATAATTTTCTTCTTTGTCATCAGTGAGTGGATTTCCCTAAGAGACAGGCGCATTTCAAAGACATTGGAAAGCAATGCAGGCTAGTTGATTTTGATGCACTCCTTATAGATTAGTGCCCTGAGTCACCAGATCGTCGTAGGGCCCTCCAGTAATGGTGCATTCATAGTTTCAGGGTACTCCACAGGATTATCAAAGAAGCGTCTCCCCATGTGCAGATCCATGGCTGAGGGAAATATGTTTCTCTCGTATTCAGTAATATCTGGAAATAACCTAATTTGTCGGGCGACATAGAGGATATTCCTCTAGGAAGGGTCACGATTTACACGGCTGACCCACCGAAGGGGGTGACCGAGCTAGAGCTTCTTGGAGAGGACCAAACCCCCATGGGAGTTTCACACTTCTTGGATCCATCAGGAAGGATAACTCATAAATAGTGGAATCTACTGGGTTTTATTGTTCCCACCAAGGCACTAGTCCTCAGCCAGAATCCCAACAAGGGAAAGGAACTCCTCAGAGCTTCCCACCCCTCAGACCCGCCGGGCTCAGTATAAAAGATGGAAGATGACCCGGAAAAAGCCACATTGCATCAGCAAATCGTGGAATAAAAGAATGTGGTTGACAACCTCCTTGCTGAACGCATTGTATAGCGAAGGCCAGACTACGGTGATCCTTGGCTGGTGCAGCAGGGGCAGGCACAACATCCCCTTGATTAACTGCCTCTAGGTGAACCTGACCATCCTGGCCACACGGACAGATTTCAAGCCAGAACGTATAGAAAGAAGGCATGGTATGTCTTTCCAAATCATCCTAACTGGTGGGTCAATCCTTGGGACCCATCTCAGGTTCCCCCAGATTCCCCATAGGTCATTACATTGGTCACTCCATGAGCCTCTAGGCATGAATATCATATTGAAGAACCTGCCAACACACTGGGGGTCAGAGATCCCCATCAAGATTGTAACCCCCATCCAAATGATCCAATAGCAGCACTCATCACCCACCGTGATGATTTAGAGACTCTACAGGTGGCAATCCCACCTGATGACAAGCAATACTCGGCATGGGTGGATGATAAGTCAGCACCCCCAGGTTTTGGGAATCCCATCTTTTCCCTCTTTAATGGAACAAGTGACCCTCCACAACACCTAGACCACTTTATCTCAAGGTGTGGCCCCATGTTGGGAACTATAGCACAATAGGAAGATGCCATAATCTAACACTTCGTACAGACATTGTAAGGGCCGATGTTGGTCTGGTACATCCAGCTTTCCATCGAGTCAGTGGCAGGATAGGAGGACCTCCATAGGAAATTCCTCTACTAGTTCAGTTCCACCACTTGGAAGATGAGTATCACGAACCTCTTAAATTGCATGCTGAGGCCTGATGAGCACGTTGCAGATTTTGTTGCCTGGTGGAACAAAATCACATACTATCTTGACATGTCGCTGACTCAGGAGAAATTACAGACGATGTGCATAGGGAACATCAAGATGGAACTAATCACATCTATAATCACCCAAAACTACCCTAGGGGATTCCAAGACTTCTCTAATAAGGCTCAGCACCTAGAGGAATCCTTACAAAAGGCTAAGCAGGCACATTTATTGCCTCTTGCAATCCTCGCAAGAAGGGCCTCTAGGGCCAAGCTCACCGCAGTGGCTCAGATTGACGCCCCCAGGCAACTAGACTTGTTACCTATGGAAACACCTAAATAGCCTCATAGTGGCCCTCCACCTGAGGCGCATCATCTAGACCAACATCTCCCACCTCATAATTGACATGTTCCCCATGAAACGTGCCACCACCTCCTAGGAGAGATAACCAAGCTCCACCTCCTCGGAAGGCTCCTCCATCAACACGTTAGGGTTAGGCACTAAGACCCCCCTTCTTAGACATGAGGAACCAGACCTACTTGTTTAGTGAATCCCAAGTCCCTGGCTATTTCTGAAGTTCCCTAGAGCAGTGCATTATATGTTTTTCTGAGTGTAGAAGGCCATAAGAGGGGAACCTCATTGATCACCCTAATTACTTCCCCTACCTCTAGATCCTAGGGAATGCCCTAAAACAGTGATATGTTGTAAAATACTAGCTTCATGACCAGGTGGATAATAACATAGACTGGTTGGGGCTAGTTCCAACACACGTGGCATGTGTCTTCAAAATTCAGACATCAGAAATGACAACGAAGGTGAGTGGCATCAGGCTTATAGTCACGGGTCCTAGAGGAATGATGACTTGATGGCTCATAAAATGGTCTCCTACACCCATGGTGTTATCCATGCATGCCTGAACTGGCCAGATCCATTAGAAGCCACAACTACTACTTCTGCATCGTCGTCTCATCCTCCCTCTTCTCTGAAAAGCAAACACTGGCAGCGTAAGGGAAAGAAAGTTCCCCTGTCAATGTCGTCATCGTACTGTACTCTTGGTGACTTCATGCCTCTGGAGATGATGATACCTCCCAGAATCCATCCAGTATTAGATTAATCTTCAAGTGATGGTCAAGGGTAGACCTAGATTAACATCGTAGAGATGGTAAACCCCTACATGATTTCTGATGATGAGGGGTGCTAGGCAGACCCTCCCAATGTCCCTAACCGTCGTCAGCGTCGACGGATCCGCGACTATGTAGGTCATCAGAGTGCCTCAGTCAGCACTTCCAACCTATCTATGTATGCTACTAAAACTAGGAACAAGGAAAAGTGTAGTTCTCATCATGTGCAACCTTCTCATCTGGTGACATTAGGCTGGCCTTCGTTGTCATTCGTGTTGTTGGATAAGAGATAGCCACCTTGACCATGTCGTGACCAGCCATGCTCTGCTACAGGCCAATATTAATTTTTTATCCCTCACCCGGTAGTCACTCTGTAGGCTTCGACTAGTGAGTAGTGGGATATTCCCAGTACAAGTCAGTCACCGGTCCAGCCGGCAGAACCCACCATCACTCCTATCATAGGGCGACCTCCTCTAAGCTGAATTTCATGCCTGGAATAGAAGTATGATGTTCTCAAAAAAATTCCATCATTCCAGAAAATCTCTCTATCCTGGAGGTACTTCACTTGTCATCAGATATGCGTGATGCCCTTACCAAGGCTTTAAGAAGCCCCCTCCAGTTTGAGACGATGGTAGAAGCTGCAGAAGCCTTTCATGATGAGGCAGTCGAGAATGATAAATGTCATGAAATCAACTCATTCTCTGGAGAAGATGAATTCTCTCCCATACAGGGGCATAGTTTCCCACTTTACATCACCATCTAGTTCAATGGCGTGGAGTTTTGTTGCTGTTTTGTCGACACGGGCTTTGGAATCAACCTAATCCCGACTCAAACGTTATGAAAATTGGGATTTTCTTAGGATGATCTGAGTCCCTATGAATTAATAATCAAAGGTTATGATAGGACAAAGTAGACACTGATCAGCAAGATCCATTTGAAGACCCAGTTCGGTGGCCTACTTTCCAGCACTGAGTTTATGGTTATATCTAAGGACACCACCTACAATTCATTGATGGGAAGGTCGTGGATCCACCTGAATGAGGTAGTTCCCTCATCGGATCACCAATGCCTCAAGAACTCCCTTAATAGTCAATTGGGATGGCATCAAGGTGACGCATCTCCATTTTCCACTTTTGAATCCAACTATATGGATGTCAACTTCTACAAGACCACATACAAATAGATTCAGCCTAATGAGGTTGATCATGCCATGGTTGTGACCAACCCGTGGATGGATCTAGATGACGCCTAAATCTTTCCAATCCACTGATTGGAGGCTACACCCCTAGACCTGGGACAATGCTTAGTTATTTCTGGAATGAGGGGGGACGACATTCCAAAGTCTAAATGATGTTGGAAGATCACCTCATACTCCTATACAAACCTGGATAATGGGATCCTAGAGCCTCCTACTCCCATTAGATATTAGGATGTCTGTCCCATGGAAACAAAAATACATCATAATTGCTTATTTTGTCAGGCTAGATTTGACTAGTTGAAGATGATGTGCCACTATTGCTTTGATATAATCAAGTTTTTCCCCTTGGGCTGAGGGCCATATAGGATTGGACAACAACCTTCATCGTTATGGTTACGGTAGCACAGGGGTGCCTCAAATTGGTATCCACCGCCGCTCAGGCTGGTACCATCCTCCAATCGGGAGCTTCTAACTCATTAGAAGCTCCTCCTACTGAGTATTCACTGTCCATAAAGGGTTAAAGTGGATTTGGAGGATGCTCCCCCGCCTTTGAAGAGGGTGCCTCTGGAACGGTTGATGAGTTGGTACAGGTGAACCTTGGTAGCGAGGCTGATCTGAAACCCACATTAAGTAGTGCCTCTACGCCCCTCGATAAACAACAATAGTACATAGACTTCCTGAAAAAACACCATTATGTATTCACCTAGAGTTATGATGAGATGGCAGGATGAGATCCTCAGGTAGACTTCCACAATCTCGGTCTCCCGATAAATCACCAAGGGTACAAGCTGTTGATTAAATAATGTTTTCCTTATGACTTTTCCATTTCTTCATTTATGGTGGAGATTGAAAATTCATCAAGGTTTCCTTATGACTTGATCATTACTCTTGTTTAAAAAATCATAAACACCATATCTTGAGGCAAATTTTATTTTACCCCTGTTTTACTTCCATAATGAAAATTTCCTTGCAAAAGGAAATTTACCCATTCCTTGTTTTTTCATTGTTCAAATCAATATTTTTCTTAAGTATAAATATCTAATTCATAACTAAAACCTTGGAATCATATAAAACTTTGATGTGAGGTATTCTGTTTTAGACTCTGAATTCTTGTTATGAACTTTTATGAAGTTCTACTCTGAATTCCCTGTTACAAACTTTTAGGAAGTTCAACTCTGAATTCTGATTAGGAACTTATATAAAGTTCTAACTAAGAATTCTGATGATGAATTCTCATTACGAATTCTCATTACGAATTCTGATGATGAATTCAGATTATGAATTCTCATTACGAATTCTGATGATGAATTCTGATTACGAATTCTCATTAAGAATTCTGATGATGAATTCTGATTACGAATTCTCATTACGAATTCTGATGATGAATTCTGATTACGAATTCTCATTACAAATTCCTTAGAAAAACAGAATATGAATATCCTAGTATTATAGACTCCAAATTCATTTTTTACTTGGACTCCAAACTTTAACTTTCTCCATTCCGAACTTTAACTTTCTCCATTCCAAACTTTAATTTTCTTCATTCTGAATATCATTTTTAGTTATACTGAAACTTGTTCTATTATAAAATGATGTCGTTCTTTCAGTTATTAACTAACTGTTGTTTGAGTGACACGTGTATATGTCCCTCCGAAATTCAGTGAAAAATATGACCGTTGGAGGAGGGAGCCGAACATTGGAGAATTTCCTATAAGTATGATCTCATTTGAAAATAAGACAGAACTTTAACACAACTCTAACATTTGTTCTTACATTCTGTTGAAGTGATTTATAGAGAGAGAGTCTCTTATCAACTCTCAAGCTTCATGCATAATGTTTGAACAACATGTCTAGACTTTGCCTTGTGTAGATTTGCTTCATGCGAGTCTGATTGTTGATGTGTACAATCGAGGGCTTCCGGAGATAGGAAGACAGAGGTTCGAAGTTGATGGATTCCTTACTGAGAAAGACAGAGGTGCCGACTACCTAATAGTTGAGGGCATGTGGGGATAACAAGACAGACTCCAATCTTCGTATCGAGGGCTTACACTGGTGTGGGTAAGACAAACTTTCTTGAATTTATAAATCAAGGTACCATTATCCAAGGTTGTTGGATACCCTTCTCTTTGGGTTAAAAGACTTATTACTTGTTGCTTTTTTTGTAATAAGTTTTTCTGCTGCATTTGTTTTGTTAAAGAATGTATAACTATCTTGTACTTCCTTACTCATGTACTCCAATATAGTAAGATTCTACACGCATTAAGGTAGAATCTTCATCCTTGTAAACTTTAGTTAAGTTTCATTTTCGGAATCACATTTCTGGAATTTAGCAAGTGATTAGAACTTATAGAGGTCTTATGAATTATCTTGTTTAACCTTGTTAAACATACCATCTTTAAAATATACAAAGAAATTTTTAAAAGGTACAATTCACCCCCCCCCCCCCCCCTATTTTATCTGAGAATCTCATTCTTATTTCGATCCTATGTTTGGTATTATAGAGTATATCATACTCAGTCACATACCATCCTAACAATTGGTATCAGAGGATTTGGTTCAATCTGAATTAATCTAATGATTATATTCATAAGGGAATTCTCATAATTACATTTTTTAGATTTATATTTTTTCGGAATCTATTTCTTGAATTCATACTTTTTCGGATTCACTCTTTCATAGAGATACAATATCTAATTTCTTGATTAGAATATTTTCCTTGTTTATAAACTCATACTACTAACAAGTTTGTGTGCCAAAGACTTTTATTTATGATGGTAGGAATAAATATTGGTTCCATAGAAAAACTTAATCCAAACAGACCACCTATATTTGATGGTAATGATTACGAATATTGGGGAGATCGCATGAAGACATTCATTGTCAACACTGGGGTTGAAAATTTTGTTATGCTTACCGGTGGATACAAAATTCTTGATAAAGAAGTAAGTGCCTTTAAAAATCAAGAAAAACATGATTATCAACTGAACTATAAGTTAATCAATACCTTACCTTGTTCAATGACTAGAAATATATATAGAAAAATTTAATCTTGTGAAGCAGCAAATTCTAAATTGAAGAAACTTGAAGTTACTCACTTTGGAACTTCCAATGTAATTTAGACCAAAATAGCCATGCTTAGAGCTGAATATCATTGTTTTACCTTTCCATATGGAGAACCCATATGCAAGGTGCAACAGAGATTCATGAATATTGTAAATAGTTTACAATAAATGGGTGAAAAAGGATTGGATGATGAAGCCCTTGTTGACAAGATCATCGACATCATGCCAAATGAGTGTGAATCTAAAAGGACTGCAATTTATGAGAATAGAAAGGTCACTCGGATTACCCTTGATGAGATGTTTTGAACTCTTCTTCAGCATGAGACTATAATGAAGAGAGATGTTGATATTGTGAAGAAGAATAATGGAAATTGCAATATAGATTTTACTAATACTTCCAAACCATATGAAATCCAAGACTCCTAAGAGAGTTTCTATATCCAGTTCTAAGAAAGTTGTTATCCATTCCAAATCTAGTGGAAGTGAGTCCTCAGAAAATTAATTAGAAAATCTTGCTCGAAGGATGAACAAGATAGCTAGACAAAGGAACTTTCAATCCAAATACAAGAAGAATAAAAGGAAAGACAAGAAAAATTCTAAGGTTACATGCTGTGAATGCAAGAGAGCTGAACACATAAGACCTGATTGCCCAATGCTCAAGAGAAAATAAAGAAAGGAAATGAATTCTAAGAAAAACAGAAAGAAGTATTACAATTCCAAAGCAATGAAAGTGTTGAAAGCCAATGACACATGGAGTGTCGGTGGTGGTGATTCTTCATATGAATCTTCGGATTATGAATCTTCTGGACAAAAGAATCTTGGTCTTTTATCCAGGTTACCTATTGATAATCATTGCTTGATGGCTAAGGTACACAATGTTTAAGCAATGACCAATGTTTATTTAAATGCTAATGATTATAAATATTATCACTCTTTGGATGAAGAATCTTCTTCTGAAGAAGATAATACTTTACCTACCTATGAAGAAGTTTCTAGGTTTGCCAAACTCTATGAGAATGAGAATTCAAAACTCATGAAAACACATGATAAGGAAAATTCTAGGAATATTGTTCTTACTATGGAAATATCAGATCATTCTAAAGATCTTGATAAGAGAAATGCTGATTTCGAAAGTATTTCAAAAAATCTTGAGGAAGTAAGTTCTGATAAGAATAAACTTGCTAAAGATCTAGAAAATGTATTTTATAAGAAAAATGTTTTCGAGCCTAGATCTAGTTCAAAATAGAATGTTTTTTAATACAAGAACTTAGTTATAAAACCCAAATCCCAAATATTCTCCTTGAGGAAGTGTTTGTAAAACATTACCATAGGTAAGGAAAATTTTTCTAAAATGTATTCACAAATCCGACCTCGAAGGAATACTTCTGGTTTTGGTTACAAAAGTTCTAAACCGATTTTTAGCAACAATTACTTTGTTCCTAAAAGTGCCCCATTCTTCTCTAAGTGTTAATGTGGTGGTCATTGGGCAAAGTACCAACAGAAATACATGGTACATGGATAGTGGATGTTCCCAGCATATGACTGGTATCAAAAACTATTTTGAAAAGATTATCAAGATGAAAAGGGGAAAAGTAACTTTTGGATATAATGCTAAGGGAGAAATTATTGGTATAGGTAACATCGTTCTTCTTGGACAAACATTGATTTCAAATGTTTTATTTGTTAAGGGTCTTAATCACAACCTCATCAGCATACGTCAATTATGTGATGAAGGGTACCTTGTGAATTTTAGGAATGATAAGTTCTTAGTACACAATTCCAAGGAAGAGTTTATTCTTTTTGCCCATAGGTAAGATAATTTTTACACACTAAACTTATAAGACCTTAAGAGCCAAGACTTACCTTTCCTTAGTGCAATAGAAGATCATTCTCAGTTATGGCATAGAAGGCTAGGACACTGTAACCTTAGGAACTTATGAAAACTTTCTAAGAAAAGATATGTTAAGGATCTACTAGAGCTTAGATTCGATTCTTCAAAAGTTTGTAACCCTTGTCAATATAGAAAGCAACATAAATAAATATTTAAATCAGTCGGTGAAGTCTTAACTGCTGATACATTACAACTAGTGCATATGGATCTTTTTTGTCCAATAAAAACTGGAAGCATTGAGGGAAAGTATTATGTATTTGTCTTAGTTGATGATTACACTATATTTATGTGGGTCTATTTTCTAGCAAATAAGTCTAAAGCTTTTTCTTATTTCAAAATTTTTAGATCCCAAGTTAAAAATGAGAAAAAACTTCCATTGATAACTATTCATAGTGATCATGGAGGAGAATTTCAAAATTCTAATTTTGAAACTTTTTGTATTAGAAAAGGTATTACTCACAACTTCTCAGCACCCAGAACACCTCAACGGAATGGTGTTGTTGAAAAAAGAAATAGAATTCTTCAAGAGATAACTACAACCATGTTGAGTGAGTATTATGTTGCCAAACATTTTTGTGCTGAAGCTATAAATACTTCTTGTTACACTATAAATCGAATTTTTATTAGACCTTTTCTTAACAAAACCCCTTATGAGTTATGGAATGGTAGAAAACCTAGACTTTCCTACTTTAAGGTTTTTGGACGCAAGGTATTCATTCTTAATACTAAAGATAATTTACACAAATTTGCACCAAAATATGATGAAGGAATTTTCTTAGGCTACTCCACAACTTATAAGGCCTATAGAGTTTTTAACAAAAACTCATGTACTGTAGAAGAGATAGTACATGCCAAATTTGATGAAACTGATCCTTTTTTTAAACAACCTCAACCTACATCCTCGGATGTGTTTTCAAAAACTGATTATCAACCTATGATATGAAGATATTTCTAATGAAGAAAATGTTCAAAAAGATACTCCTGAAACATTTACCTCAGAAGATATCCTACCCTATGTTCATGAACATGTTTTACAAAACCCAAATTAGTCGTTTCTAAAGAATCATCCCAGTGATAGTATCATTGGTTATGTGAATCAACCTATAAGGACTAGAAGTTCCTTAAGAAATGAAGTAGATCATCTAACATTCCTTTCCCAATTGGAACCAAAAAGCACTGATGAAGCTTTAGGTGGTGATGATTGGATAAAATCCATGCAAGATGAACTAAATGAATTTGAAAGGAATAATGTCTGGACCTTGGTTGAAAGACCTAAGGAAACCTCTGTAATTTGAGTAAAATGGGTCTTCATAAATAAGTGTGATGAAAATGGAATCATGGTAAGAAATAAAGCTACATTAGTTTCTAAAGGCTATGATCAGCAAGAAGGAATAGACTATGAAGAAACCGATGATCGAGTAGCTAGACTTGAATCTATTTACATTTTACTTGCCTTTGAAGCATTATTCAATTTCAATGTTTTTCAAATGGATGTGAAATGTGCTTTTCTAAACGGTTATTTTAAAGAGGATGTTTTGGTTGAACAACCTCGTGTCTTTGAAGATACAAAACATCATGATCATGTTTTTAGACTTACCAAAGCTTTTTATGGGCTTAAACATGCCCCCCGAGCTTGGTACGATATACTTACAAGATTTTTGCTTCAAAATAACTATGTGAAGGGAAATGTAGATCCAACCCTTTTTATAAAAAAAGATAAGAAAAAAAATTTGATCGTTCAAATTTATGTTGATGAAATTATATTTGGTTCAACTCAACAATCTTTAACGGATTCCTTTGCAGATCTAATGAAATCTGAGTTTGAAATGAGTATGATGGGTGAGTTAACATTTTTCCATGGTTTTCAAAATTATCAAAAACCAGAAGGAATCTACATATCCCAATATAAGTATATTAAAGATCTTCTTAAAAGGTATGGATATGACAATACGAAGAGTATAAGTACTCCCATCGGTACCTCAAACACACTTGATCTTGATGAAGCTGGGAAACCAGTAGATCAAACATACTTTAGAGGTATGATAGGAAGTCTACGTTTATTGATAGCTAGTCGTCCAGACATAATGTTTTCAGTATGATTATGTACAAGATATCAATCCAATCCTAAGGAATCTCATCTAAAACTAGTGAGAATAATTTTTCACTACTTAAAGGTAACCAAGGATTTAGGACTCATTTATACTCCTAGAAATGATTTTGTTTTAAAGAGTTTTTCGGGTAATCACTTTGGTGGATGTAGAATGGATAGAAAGAGAACATACAGAACTCATCATTTCTTAAGTGATTCATTAGTTTCTTGGTCTTTCAAGAAGTAACACTTAGTAGCACTTTCCACTACTGAAGCTGAATATGTAGCAGCTAGAAGTTGTTGTGCCCAAGTGTTGTGGATGCAACATACACTCACAGACTATGGCTTGAGTTTTACTAAGACTCAAATTTTGTGTGATAACACAATTTCCATTACCCTAAGAAAAAATCATGCACACCACTCTCGTGCAAAGCACATAGACATTAGGCATCACTTTCTTAGGGATCACACACAAAATTGAGATATCATTCTTCAATTCATCAGAACACAAGATCAACTTGCTGATATTTTGACAAAATCATTACCTACCGATATATTTGAATACATTAAACAGAAGTTAAGAATGATACCCATGAGGTAATCTTCCTTCATTAAATTCTTGTTGAATCAATCTCCTTATATTAATAAACTCATTTTCATAGGGGGAGTACATTGTTTATTGAAGGTTTTTAAAAAAATTTAAAACAATGTTCTTGTAGTCGGTTTTTAAAAATTTTCGTAATGAAAATCATCATAGTATGTTTTTCAAAAAAAATCGTAATGAAAATTTTCGTATTCTGTTTTTCAAAATTTTTCATAGTCTGTTTTTCACATTTTGATAATAAAATTTCTCGAAGTCTGTTTTTCAAATGTTCATAATGAAAATTTTCATAGTTAGTTTTTCAAAATTTTAGTAAAAAATTTCATAGTTGGTTTTTGAAATTTTTGTAATGGTAATTTTCGTAATGTAAATTTTTGCACTAAAAATTTTAGTACTGAAAATTTTCATAGAGAAAATTTTCTTAATCGAAAATTTTGTAATAGAAATTTTCGTACTGGTAATTTTAGTACTAGAAATTTTCATAGTGGAAATTTTAGTAATGTAAATTTTCGTAATGGGAATTTTCGTACTCATAATTTTTGTAATCGAGTTTTGGTACTAAAAGCTTTTGCAATAAAATTTTTTGATTGTATGTTTTCGTAGTCAGTTTTTCATAGTGAGTTTTCCGTAGTAAGTTTTTATTGTAGTAAAATTCTCTTCAAGAATAATATCACCTATTAAGAATAAAATTCCTAGAAAATACAAAAGGTATGATTTCTTTACTCAAGTTTTCGTAGTCATTTTTAAATTGCTTGTATTTTATTTTTATATTTCGGATTCGTTTCTTCTTAAATCTGAATGTTTTTAAAACCTCAAAAGATTGGATTAAATATTTCCTTGCAAGTATGTTTTCAATCGTCAGATCAGATTAAAAAGTTTTTCAACCGTTATATTGGTTTTGGAAGTTGAACGGCCACCACCATCACCTACATAAAGGGGACCCCCAATGGTGTCCCACATCAGTTTCCAAGCTCTCATGTCATGAAGCTCTACCTCAGTTCTTATGCTTGTTCTGAATCTCTTAGAGTTCTTCTAGTCTGAATATCTGTAGAAGCCTATTCTCAAGAAATTTATACCATGAATCCAATCTCAAAATGTCATGTATATAGGGAAAGGTTGGTGAATGTGAACTTTTTCACGTACAATTTTTTCATTTCTAAGAATATCAAATTAAATGGATGGGAAGATGTCTGTATATCTAAGATAGGTGTTCAAGACATGGTGTATCTGGATTTACTCATAGAGTTCTATGAGTCATTGTGCTTCTTTAAGGAAGATAATAGAGAAATATTTTCATTCAAGTATTATGGAAAAACCTACAAACATTCTTATACCAAGGTAGCAAGCTTGGTGGGATTATCATATGAAGGGGAGGAAAAATTTTGTTCCCACAAACTCCCAGATGTTCAAGGAAGTTTAATTATGGTAAAGGCCTTGCAATTTCTTGGAATTATTGATGTCAAGACAGCAAATATTTCTCATCTTTTTTCTAACAACTGAATCCCTCAACTTTGGGTACAAGGTTTTTTAGTGCTGAGAAAAGTTGACAAATATACCCTTAAGAAAAGTGACATATATTTCTTATATTTCCTGGTAAATATAAGGAAAATCAATTTGATGAGGCATGTTCTTGTTACAATCCAAAACATCAAGGATGGAAATATAAGATCCCAAATTATCATGTATCCTGCCTTTCCTTAGAAGCTGATAGTTCGGTGTCTTGAATCATTCAAGATTTCATGCAAATCCATGTCTCGGAATTGTAAAGTTATGATTGTTAGTGATGACACTCTGAAAAGAATGAATATGGGCTATTATAAGGAGACAAAAGAGTTTTATGATCTACCAGTGGAGGAGGTTGAAGCCAATCCAGAAAATGTAGAAAAGGATGAACCCTCAAAGAAGGTTTGCAAGAAAAGGAAGTTGAAAGAGGTGGTAGCTAAAGATAAAACCCCTAAAGCTATGGAAGCCCAATACGCACCTCCCAAACTGAAGAAATAGAAAGATTATCCAGTTGAAGTGGTTGCAAAATGGAGTATGTTAAGGAAAAGATGAAATAAGGGGATCCATAGTTCGGCTTAGAACCTGCTGAGGCTAGGGCCTTAAAAGAAATAGCTACTGAAGAGATTGAGAGGAAAGCAAAGGATAAAAACCAGAAGAAGAATATGACAGAGACTGAGATTTGTCAATCCCTTCTGAGGGATTCTGAAATTGCATCTGAGAATATTCCAGTACTGAAAAAAATCCTAGTCGAGCCATTACCTGAGACTTCGGGGAAGAATTTCTTCACTCCGGAAAAATCTAAAGTGAAAGAAGTTTTTGAAGAAGTGGAAGAGGTGGAAAAGTGGAAGAAGTGGAAGAAGTTGAAGAAGAAGTGGAAGAAGAAGAATAAGAAGAAGAAGAAAGTGGAGATTTAGATGGTCTGATTAAATAAGTTGAATAATATCAAGATAAGGAAAATCCATCAGAGAAATTACCACTCAGAACATCTGAGGCCGAGTCCTCAAAGATTGTAACTCATGGAAAGGAATAAGAGAAAGATATAAATAAATATTAAGACAAGGAAGAAGAATAAGTAAATTAATTATATGAGGAAGAAATATATGAGATGAACTTTATTGAGCAAGGAGCAGAGAAAGAGAAATTTGATGATGACAGAGTAGTGCAATTATGCGATAGAGACCATAAATCTTCTGATGAGCAATTCATACTGAAGATTGATAATGCTAAGAAATTGGTTGGTGATTCTAAAAGAAAATCTATATTGAATAGGAAGGAATGTGTAGGAACTTCAAAAAGGAATCTTGTTGAGCTAGAAAAACCACTCTCACCAAGTAATGTCTTGGATTTGGAGTCATCAACACTTGGTCATGATTTTGTGGAGCAGTCTTTAAAGAAGCTAGTTGGTTCCATTCCATCATTTACCAACATAGATTCTAGATTCCAGATGCTCCAACATACTCTTAATTAGAAGTCGGATTTGGTTTCCATGGTTATGGAAAAGTGTGTAAAGATAGAATCAGATTTCAAAACTTTTTTTATAGGATACGAAGCTCACAAGAAGTCCTACAAGAAAATGACCAGTTGGTCAAAGAAGATCATCCAGAATATGGTAGAGATTGGTGAAATTAAATAGGAAGTAAAAGAAGCTTTTGACACCGAAGATTACAAGATAAAGGACATTAAATCTAGTCTTCAGGAAAAGCTGAACCTAGAGCAAAATATTCAGAATCAACAGGTGAAGGATCGGAATGGGAAGCTTTACTCTGGTTCTCAAATATGGAAGAGGGAAAGAGATCTCTAGATTGATATCGTAGAGAAGCTTGTAAAGAAGGATGAAGTTTTTAAGGCTCAGTCTGAGGCTCTGAAGGCTCAAGATGACAGGATTAAAGCCTTCTAAAAGCAATCTGAGGAGGACCACAAAGATTTAAAGAAGCTAAAAACTCTTATGAAAAAGCTAATCCCCAAGGTAAAAGAAGTCAAATAGACCAATCTGATCTTTTGTTATATCTTTCCTTGTACTAATAGTTTCAATCATAATGAAATTTTCGATGTTTGTCTTGTTTGTATGTCTTTAATGTTCCAGGTACCATATTTCTTTTCTATTCCCTCAAACTCTTTTTGAAAATCACAAAGGGGGAGAAAGAAAAAAGAACTCAAAAGGGAGAAGGAAAAATCTAAAAGGGAGAAAAAAATTTCTAAGTATTGTAAGAACTATCCCTATGTAAGGGTGAGTTTATTTGAGGGGGAGTTCCCATTATGAATACTTCCATATTCATAATGAAAATCCAATTCTGTAAATCTAGAATATGATCCTTAGAGTTCCAAAGCCGAAGTGAGATTTAGTCGTATTCACCATTGTCCATAACCAAAGGGAGATAAGCTTTAATTTTAAAGTTTAGAAATTTATTCTAAGTCCTTACATTCTTTTTCGTAATGATTTTTGTGCTTTCCAAAAAAGGGGAGATTGTTGAGTCAATAAGGTTTTCCTTATGACTTTTCCATTCCTTCATTTATGGGGGAGATTGATAAGTCATCAAGGTGTCCTTAATAATTTATCATTCCTCTTGTTTTGAAAATCTCCAACACCTTCTCTTGAGGAAAATTTCATTTTACCCCTGTTTTACTTCCATAAAGAAAATTTCCTTGCCAAAGGAAATTTAGCCCTACCATGTTTTTTCATTGGTAATATCAATATTTTTCTTAATTATAAAAATTGGATTCATATCTAAAACCTCATAATCATATAATACATAGATGTGGGGTATTTTTTTTAGACTCTGAATTCCTGCTATGAACATTTATGAAGTTATACTCTAAATTCCCTGTTACGAACTTTTCTGAAGTTCAACTCTAAATTCTTATTACGAACTTATAAAATGTTCTAACTACGAATTATGATGATGAATTCTTATTACGAATTCTCATTAGAATTTCTGATGATGAATTTAGATTACGAATTCTCATTATGAATTCTAATGATGAATTATGATTACGAATTCTCATTACCAATTCCGATGATGAATTCTGATTAAAATTTCTCATTACAAATTCTGATAATGAATTCTGATTACGAATTCTCATTATGAATTCTGTAGAAAAACAGAATCTGAATATCCTTGTACTATAGACTCTGGATTCATTTTTACTTAGACTTTGAACTTTTACTTTATCCACTCTGAACTTTAACTTTCTCCATTCTGAACTTTAATTTTCTTCATTCCGAATATCAGTTTTAGTTATACTTACACTTTTTCTATTATAAAACAATGTTTTGCTTTCAGTTATTAACTAACCATTGTTTGAGTGACATGTGTACAGGTTCCTCCAAAATTCAAGGAAATATATAACCATTGGAGGAGGGAGTCGACCGTTGGAGCTTTTCCTATAAATAGGAGGTCATTTGAAAAGAATACAGAACTTCGACACAACTCTGACATCTGTGATTACATGTTGTTGATGTGATTTCTAGAGAGTGAGGCTCTTATCAACTCTCAAGCTTCGTGCAGAAAGTTTTAATAGCTTGTTCAAACTTTTCCTTGTGCATATTTGCTTTTTGTGACTCTGATTGTTTTTGTGTACAATAGAGGGCTTCCGAGGATAGGAAGACATAGGTTCTAACACCTTGAAGTTGAGGGCTTCCTTGTTGAGGAAGACAGAGGTGACGACTACCTGATAGTTGAGGGCTTGTAGGGATAGCAAGATAGACTATGATCTTCGTATTTAGGGCTTACCCTGGTGTGGGTAAAACAGACTTTCATGAAAGTATAAATCAAGGGACATTTATCAAAGGTTGTTGGATACCATTCTCTTTGGGTTAAAAGACTTATTACTTATTACTTATTTTTTACATGTTTTTCTTCTTCATTTGTATTGTTAATGAAAGTATAACTATCTTGTACTTCCTTACTCTTGTACTCTGATATAGTAAGATTCTATATGCTTTAATGTAGAATCTTCATCTTTTTGAAATTTAGTTAAGTTTCATTTTCGGAATCACTTTTCTGGAATTTAGCAAGTAATTAGAACTTCTTGAGGTCTTGTGAGTTATCTTGTTTAACCTTGTTAAACATACCATCATTAAAAGTTCCAAAGGAATTTTTAAAAGGTACAATTCACCCCCCCCCCTCTTGTATCTATGAATCTCATTATTATTTCTATCCTACGTTTGGTATTATAGAGTATATCATACTCAGTCTTATACCATCCTAACACAAGAAGCCTCCAAAGAAGATTCACCCTTCCCACGGTGCCATGGTTGAGGCTGAATTTGATAAGATTATCAGAGAATATTTCATTAAGGAGGTTCAGTATACCAAATGGATGGCCAAAATTGAGCGAGTAAGAATGAAGAAAGGACATATCAAAATTTGAATCGACTTCTGGGACCTCAACAATCACTTCGCGAAAGATGATTTTCCCTTTCCTATGATAGAATTGTTGATCGATGCTACAGTTGGATTCCTAGACCTCTCCTTCATGGATGGGTACTCCGGGTATAACCAGTGTTGTATGGACCCCGAGAATGAATATTCTACAGCCTTCAAGTCACCACAAGGTACTTTTTGTTACCTATTCAAGCCATTCAGTATAAATAATGAAGGTGCCACCTATCAGCGGGCTGTGCACCGCATATTTAAGCCGATACTCAGAACGTTGGTGAAATATTACATGGATTACCTGGTGGTCAAATCTCTCCAGTTTCATGACCATCTCAGAGACCTTGAGAAAGTGTTTATCTTCCTTCGTTCACATCACCTGTAGTTTCACCCATTGAAATGTGCCTTCGGAGTTACCTCTTTAATGTTTCTTGGCTTCGTTGTAAGATACAAGGGCATTGAGATCATCCTAGAGAAGATCAAGGCCATTATCTAGATGTCTCCTCTGAGAAAAATTTGGGAACTTCGAGGCTTCTAAGGCCAGTTTACCTACATGTGCTGATTCATCATGAATTTGGTCAGCAAGTGTAATACGTCTTCTCGACTCATGAAGAAAGGCATCGTCTATGAGTGGAACGATGAGTGTCAGTTTGCTTTCAAAGAAATCATGTCGTACCTACTTAGGCCTCTGTTCATAATGCCAAATATCTCTAGAAGGCCACTGGTCCTTTATGTGACCACCCTGGAACGACCTCTCAGCACCATTATCACCTATAGGAACAATGTGGGGACATAGAACAACCTCTACTACCTCAGATGCATGATCCTTGATACAGAGGACAGATACTCCCCTATTGAGAATATTTTCCTTACACTCGTATTCACAGTACAAAAGTTGTGGAATTACTTGTAGCATCATGATGTAAAAATGGTGTCTTGAGTAGACCCTATTAAGTACATCCTAAAATTCCCCATATTGAAAATCCAACTAGCTTGGTGGGCGGTAATCCTACAACAGTTCGATATCAGGTTTGTCCCTCTAAAGGATATCAAAGGGAAAGCATTGGCAGACTTCCTTGCCACCCATCCAGCTTTTGTGGATTAGTCCTTGGACCACAATTTTTCGGATGAAGTGATTCTCTCGGTAGACCAAGCCATGTTGTGCTGGAAAATTTAATTTGATGGTGCTTCTCGGAACCCCACCACTAGAAGGCTCAATGACCCCAGACTCAACATAGTAGGCTGGGGTATCGTCTTCATCACACTAGAACAAGCCATTCTGCCATACTCTTTTCTATTTTCGGAAGGCTACACCGAAAATGAGACAGAGTATTAGGCTCTCATCACTGGCCTTGAGCTGGCCCTCGAGATTGATGTGCCCCATTTTCATATGAAAGGGAACTTTGAACTAGTCATCAAGTAGGTCAATGGTGACTATGTCATCAGAAATCCAGAGCTCATACCATTGCAGGAGTGCACTATCTAGCTAATGGCCTAGTTCCCATCTCAGTTAGAAGTTACTCATGTCCCTTGATCTCAGAATGGTTGAGCTGATGCCCTGGCTGACTAAGCTGCATCACTTGCGGAGCCCGATCAAGATGATCTGATTATCCATGTGGCACACTAGAGATTCATTGCTCATGTTACCCCAGATGATGATGACAGCCTGCTAGTGGGCCCCCATACCACCTACGCCTCAATGTAAGGACCCCCAGGTCCCTTGTATGCAGTGATTGAAGTGACTCTTGACTAGAGAGTCCCCTTTTTTGAGTATCTCCAGAGTGGTAATCTCCCAGCAGATCGGGCCGAGCATGAGTGAATTTGATGTTGCGTGTTATAGTTTACCATCTAGGACAGTCCTAATTCTAAGCAGATCCTTTACAAGCATGAGTTTGATGGGGTTCTCCTTCATTGTATTCAAGGATTTTAGATCTCCCAAAGCAGCTAAGAGGTTCATGTCGATTCCTATGGGGCTCATCAAACCGGGAAAAAACTATCTCACCAGATCCAGAGACTAGGGTATTTTTCCCTCTATTATCCATGACTGCATTGAGTTTTCTAAAAGGATCCATGCATTTCATATTCATGCTAACTTCATGCATCGGCCGCTAGAGTCTCTCCACTCCACCATGTAATCTTGGCCATTTGTCGTATGGGGACTCGATGTCGTGGGACCATATCCGTTGGTGACTGCTCGCCAGTGCAGATTCATCTTGAAGAAATTTTATGCTAAGTATAATATCTGTTCTAACCATACCTTCTGTTATCATGCACATGAAAATGAGAAGATAGAGGTGTAATTCCACCCAGGTGACCCAATATTCTCTAGTATATGGGATGAAGGATGTCTTGCCCATAGAGATTAAATTTTCCTCATTGTCATAGCTATCTATAATCAGAAAGTGCTAGATAATGTAGCTGAAATCTGTTTGGCTAAGTTGGAAGCACTTGACGAGAACAGGCTTCATGCCCTGCATAATCTGGAAAGGCATCATAACAAGATAGCAAGATCATTCAAAAAAAATCACCTATGTTCCTTCTTTAAATGAAAATTGTTATTGGACCTGAGGGCACCAATGATACCTAGAAAGAAACCACCAAAGCTATATCCCAAATGGGAAGGACCATACATTGTTCACAAGGTTTACTTCAATGGAGAGTGCTCTCTGGTTACCATGGACGGTGAGTGTATAACTCGTCCCACCAACGCCATGTTCCTCAAGCAATACATTGTCTATGTCTGTGTGGTCATGCAGGACCTTACACTGTACATCCTGCACGACCATAATCTGTATGGTCCAGCATGACCTTAAACTATATTGTCCTGCATGACCTTAAATTGTTTGGTTCAACATGACCTTAATCTGTATGGTCCAGCATTACCTTAAACTGTATGGTCCAGCATTACCTTAAACTGTACGGTCCAGTTTGGCCTTAAACTATAGGGTTCTACATGACCTTAAACTATACGGTCCTGGATGACCTCAACCTATCTATTCCCATGTGAACCTAAAATGCAGGGTCCTCCATGACCATAAATTTCCCAGTCCTACATGACTTTAAGCTAAGTCTCATACTCCAGGACATCAAACTACATCCTCAAGAACTATGTAAGGCTTGATTCTCATACTCATGGGATACATAGGACCACCTAGACATTTCGTCCATAGGCCCTATCCAAAAACATTGGGACCTCCCATTGGTTCGAAGCACATGGTGTGCTACAAGATTTTTCCCTCATCCACATCGATTTCATCATGATCGTACAATGTATCTCTCCTCCCTAAAGATCCCCACCTCTTCTACTACCTAAATTTACTTTAAGTTGCATGGAAACATTTCAGACAATATAGATGCTTTGTTTCAAATTTGTTCAACGACTACCCTTATTTGTTTTTATCACCCATATATGTCCCAAAAAATGGAGTGTAGTGGCTCATTCTACCCCGCTATCTCTTCAAGCTTCAGCATGCCTCGGGCATGAGTTTGATTCCAGATGTTAGACCCTTATGTGATGGGAAGATCCTAGTCCTACACCTTGTTTCCCACAACGAGCATTTCATACGTGGGCTTAGGAGTTGAGGTAAGGCAATGCCCACATAAGAGGTCAGTTGGCTACAGTTGTCCAAGACGCCTATCCTTAGGTCCCCTGACCCTTTCAGCCCCCCTATCCCGAGTTCTCATTAAGGATTGTGCATTGTGCTATGGACTCAAATCCTTATTCATGTCGGGATATTTCATGATGCCACACATATCCTCATGAGACATCCCTCTCTTCATTTATCATTCATCCCATGAGTATCGGCCCTTCCATGCCTCGCGAGCCCCATCATCTGGGTTTCCATCCCTTCCTATATCCAAAAGGATCCCCGAATGGCATGGATGCTTAGCCCAATGGGTCACCTACCATTGTGGTATAACTTCCATGATGATTGAAAGTGGTGAATTGATGCAAGAATCATGTTGCGAATATGGTCAATGGTTGACGCTCAATTGTTTTCCCCAAACTCTGATCACACAAGGGTGGATACTGTGTTGCAAACCTACTCAATAGTTTTCCTCTATAATCATTTTTTCTTTGTCACCTTCCATAGGAACAATGATTCTCCCTCTCTGTCCCATGAATATGACATTAAACTAGGCATCTCGGTCCGAGATCTAATAACTTAAACTATGATCACCATCATCTTAAATGCAAGATGCTAAACTACAAGCTGGTTATGACATTCTGCCCGTGACCCAGCCTTAGGTCCCTCAGCCTCCTTGGGCTACTATCTCGAGATATCCCTTACGATTGTTCAATGTGGTGTGGGATTATATCCTCACTAACTTTGGGTTACTCATCGTGTTGTACATGTCCCTCATTGGGTATTATTCCCTTATTTGCATCATCCTTATCTCTAGAACTATGTATGGCTTGATTCCCATCCTCATGGGATACGTAGGACTGCTTGGAAGTCAAGTATTTGTGTCTAACTCTATATCTTAGAAACATCCCTATAATTTTGTCCCCTTAGCCCACGTTCTCCTAGAAGAGGGGTTTACAGTGTGGTAGGGTCTTATGTCCTCATTCACATATGGTTTATAACAAACATTCTACATACATCTCTCTCCTGAGCATCCATCACTCCCTTTTTCATCTCTAATCTCTTTGAATTATCTACCCTTATGTCGGGTCCCTTGACCCTCTTCGGTGGTTCACTAATTGGCCCATGAGTACCCTGGTCTAGAACCTGGAGTGTCAGATTCTACATGGACATGATTGCACCCATTTTTTAGGCTTTGTGTTCCCCTTTATTTGGGATTCCATTATATTTCACATCTGAAGGGACTCTTAAATGGCATTTATTCTAGGCCTAAGGGATCTACTACCATTAAGGGTCAATGTCCTCGAGGATCTTGAATGGAAAATTTATACAAGTCTTGTGTTACAAATATGGTAAGCAGTGGACACTCATTTGCTGTTTCCATTTCAGGCCACACGATATGGATGTAGTGTTTTGAACACGGTCAACTATATTCCTCCATCATCATGCCAGCCCCCTTAAATCCTTGAATGTTGGTCACATGATTCACATAATTTTACATCCCATCACATCCAACTCAAATTTCGACACTCCTAGCACTTTCCCTCAGTGAGAATTTGCATGTTAGGAGGGCAAAGCTGCAGTAAGGCATCATTTGGGGCTCCACACCGACTTCCCTTTGCCGTGTGTTGCAGGTATTGAAAAATCCTCTTCTTCCCTTATTTCCCACACTGAGTTTTTCTCGTGTGGTCTTAGGAATTGGATTCAGATCGGCACTTACTTGGATGGATTCCACCTCTCCATGGTCCGAGCTCTATGACCTTAAACTAAGATCTATTTTAGAACTATGTATGGCTTGATTCCCATTCCCATGGGATACGTAGGAATTCCCAGACATCTCATCTTTGGATCAAGCTCAAGTTCCACTAATTTATCTATTATTTTCTGCCTTCTAGGACATAGGTTTTATAGGACTGCGTGATGTGGAATGTGTGGGATTATTCTTTGATTCACATCGGGCGTACAATTTTTGCATCACATACTACCCATCAAAAAGATAGTCCCTCCTACCTCCTGCACCACATTCTCCACTCTTTTTTGGCCACCTCAGCCCAAGGTTTCTTCCTTGGAGTCGCACATGGTGGGATGTGGACCTTGTCCTCATTCATTTTGGGTATGCTTTATCACACCATGAACACTCCCTTTATGTCAGCACCATATGACTTTAAACTATTCTGCATAGTCCAACATGACTTTACACTATTGTGTCTACACTGCACGATGTTAAAATGCATGGATGGTCCCATCACAGAAGCCTAGACTGTGATATTATCATCCTGGATGCACAACGAAAAATGGAACCACATCATAGTGTCATCATTCAAGGGGAAATAATGTTTGGTATCACTTACACACCATACCATTTGTCAACGCCTACACATGGATTGATTCTTTTGGTGATGCATGTACTTTCTATCCTTGGTCCATCACTTCACAAAAAAACACACAACTCATTCATCCTAAAGGAAAAACAAGATTTGTCAAATACTGCTTCTTTTGGGGTAAGGCCCAGACCCACACAACCTTATTATATCTAGCACTGGTATCTTACCTTTCCATTCCTAGAACTATGTTTGTCTTGATTCCCATTTCCATGGGATACGTAGGATCGCCCGGACATTTTTTCTTCGGGTCCAGCCATGTTTCTTGGAAATCTCCTTATCTTCCTGGCCCTGTGACATGAGTCTTCCATAAGGTAGGGTATGCGGTGTGGTATGGTCTTATGTCCCCATTCACGTCAGGTTTATAACAACCATGCCACAATCCCCTTTCTCCTGAGAGCTCTTCATTCCCCTCTTCTACACTCATCTTTTTGAGTCGGATGCTCTTAAGCAGAGCCCCTTGACACTCTTTGGAAGTTCAAAAATGTTTCTAGTAAAACTCACTCTAGATCAGCAACTATGGTGTTGAATCCTGCATGGACTTGTTATTTCCCACCCTCAGGTTTCATGCTCCCCTTTATTTGTATTTCTATCACCTTTCACATCCAAAAGGGCCCCCAAATGATATGGATACTCAGCCTAAGGGATCTCCTATCATCTCAATCAAATTTCCTCGATGATCTCGAATGTAAAATTGATACAAGTCCCGCATTGCGGATATGGTCAGTGATCAACACTGATTTGTTGTTCCCCTTTCAGGTCACCCGATATGGATGCTCTGTTTTGAACACAGTCAACAGTTATCCACCATCATCATACCAACCCCATCAATCCCAAAATATTGGTTACTTGATTCACATTTTTTTACACTCCATCATGTCTAAGTAGAATTTTGACACTCTTGGTACTATCCCTCACGGTGCATTTTCACGTTAGGAGGACAAAGCTGTGATATGGAGTCATTCGGGGATCCACACTGGCTTCCCCTTCGTGGGTATTCCACATGTTGCAAATACCTTCTCCTCATTTGTTTCTCACATCAAGCATAGCTCATGTGTGATTAGGGATTTGGTTGAGGTTTGAACCCATTTGGAATATTTCCGCTTCTCCATTGTCTGAGCTCTAAGACATTAAACTAGTATCTCTATCTATGTCCTCGTAGAAAGATGTTAAACTGCATGGCATCACCCAAAACTATGTATGGATTGATTATCATCCTTATGGGATACTTTGGAATTCCCAGACACATTGTCTCCGATTCCATCCCAAGAAATCTAAAATATTTTCCTCTCTTTAGGCCCCTCATCCCAAACTCTCTTTGGAACATATGGTGTAGTGAGTACCTCATGTGTCCTCATTCATGTTGGTTCTATAGATACATCACCACATACTCCCCTCCTGGAATCTCCCCTTTCATCCCAGAAGTTCAGATTAGTTGCTCAACCCCCCTGGATTCCTTAAGCTTGGTTTTCACTCTCAGATATGGATGAAATAACAAGGTGGTGATCCCTTATTTCTCACATCATGACCAACCCACTTGATCTTAGGGATTGATCACCGGATACTCCACAAATATGACAAGAATGCAGTAAACAAATACAAGTAACAAAATTAATGCATGTATCTGGCAAAAAATGATCGAAACACGAATGCATGTTTGGGGGTTTTCATGTATTACAACACTCGAGGATTGATCGCTCCCATAGAGGAGTTGACCCCATCAAAAGAAAGTTGTTGCTACACCACCATCTAGCTTGTGGTATCCAGGATTGCTGCCACTTGCTCAGTTCCTACCCCTCCTTGGAAGTGATGGGGCATAGTTAATTATCCAAAATCCAGTCTTGATCCACGTCGGTCCAGATAATGGTCATTTCTTCAGAGGCTTGATTCATTCGCTCCTCAGCCTCTGCCAGTGGGGCCTTTAATCACAATATTAGCTCTGAGCGTGCGTTGAGGGAGGCCGAGTGCTCATCCTCCCAGACTTGCAGCTTCTAAACCTCGTTTTCAGCCTCCTGGAGCCTCTTGATGTTACCTGCGTTCCTTCACTGCCATCCCACACCAAGGCTGCGGTCATACTCTTGAATCTACTCTGCCATGAGATCTCAGATGAGCATGTGAAGACACTGGGCATATACTCCCCCAGCGCACTGTTCGTGCAATTGTAAATGAAGTCTCTACATCTAGTATATCCATTGTGCTTGAGGGGTTTCATTTATAAGAGCTTGATCATATTCCATGACCGGCGATGAACGGTCTTTCTATCCTCTCCATCGAAGGGAGTTCTGTCCTAGTCTGTGGGGTTGGCAGGTTCTTACACAGGGAATTCCCCCATGAACTCGTCAGTAGGGACCGCATCTGGTGTCTGATCAGGTATGGTGGGACCCATAATGTCCGAATGATCTTCATCATCAGATCCCACTTCAATGATCATGAGCACAACCCTTCTAGTGGTCCCACCAGTGGTCTAGATCATTGTGGCTTGTTCTTTCGGGATATCCGCCTCCACGACCACCAACATTCCCCTGGGAGAAGTGTCGCTAGGAATACCATCAAACCTCACGAAGGTAGCCGATTACATTTGAAGAACTATACATTTCAGAAAGTCATGGATGTCATTTATCCAAGTCAATGGGTTGCAGTCATGAGTTTTTCAAGGGATATTTAGAGAGATTGAATTCTTGGTCTCGATCTTGGGTTGTTTCTATAGAAACCCTGAGGCGTGGCCCTCCATATAATATCGGAAGTTCTGAAAACACTGGACGATCCACCTCGGGTGTCCTGGCCCTACTGGATGTGGTAATCCTTATACTTGTGAGTGCAGATCCAGAAGGCCCATCATCTACATCAACTAAGAGATGAGAATGTGTTTTGTGCATGAGGTCCCCCTGTACAATTCAAATGATTAGTAAGGAGTCCAAAATGACTTGGAAGCAAACCCTGAGGAAGGGGCTTGGGATTTTACCTCAAGGTCCTATGCAAAGTCTTCAAGATCTAGGTCATGATCACCAACTTCACCCTCCTCCAAAGGGCTCCCTCTACCAGCCTCCTCCCCCAAAGAGGAATAATCTGATTCATCCAATAGAGGGAATTGCTCTCTTAGTTCAGCAGCCGATAACTGTGGGGGAGTCATTCGATCCAACAACACCTTCACCCAATCTATCATTGGACGTGGAACACACCAAGAGTGCATGAAGTTCCACAACATGGCCAAATATTGATTTACCTCTTCCAGGGACATTGAAAAGACGGCCCTAATAGGGCCTATCCTCGGCAAGTCCATCTCAAGACAGTTCATGTGTTTCCACATCTCAGACTGGCCAAGGAATTGCCTGTTGACTTCCCAGATGTCCTAGGCCTTCGAGAAGAAAACATTCTCTGGCATGTCTATGTGGTGTAGCTGCTTACCTAGAGTCTGGGTGGATATTCTATTGAACCCTCTCAGTGGTCTCCCCTCTGGATAACCCTGTTCTTCTAGGACCATCAGGTCTGCTACCATTACTTGATCTACTGTCGTTGCCTCCCCCTCAACCGGTATGGGCCTCACCGCCATGGAAACCCTGTAACTGCATGATTTCCTTGACACCTTCTGACCTCAAACATGAGGCTGGGGAGGCGTACCATCATCGGCACGAAAAATTGACTGCTTCAGCATCTCCCCCTAGTAGGCCACCTCCCATCTTTTGGCATACTCCTTCACCAACCCAAAGACAGTGATGGGTGGATGCATCTCGTTCCGCATCTTCCCATCTTCCCATGTGAACATGCGCCACATATGCCTCATCACAGATGGATTTTTCTCCTGGAACACTGCAAAATAGTCCTATGGAGTCAGTCGCTGCATACACCGAAATTGCCCGGCGAATCGGTGTGGGGTGTACGGCTCGTAGAGGGCCTCACGGTCAACTCTTACCACCAGGACTCCACCTTGAAATTCTAGGATATAGGACTGATTATCTTTCATTCCTTGTCCATCATCAGTAAAAGCTCCCATTTCCAGGAGGAACGGATGAAAGTGGAACTCCTCTACCTTCCAGGCACGGTTCAGTACCACCTGCATGGTTAGCTTAGCCAGAAATCTCCATGAAGCATTCGGGATAGATGGGAAGAAGTTTGATCTCGAAAGTGACATGGGGTTAGAATATTCATAGACTCCCCTGAAATGCACCGCTATTCACCCATACATGAGGTGGAACATCCCACATATCCTCTATGGCCTCTTCCGCTCACTGATATGCCACATCATCTTGTACATCTTGGAGAGAAACGGGATTCCGATGTTGACCCACCTACCTGTTTCCAACATGGATGCCATGATAATTGTTCTTGTTCACAAGCCCATGTTTATATCCCTCGCTAGCAGGATCCAACCGCAGATGAGAGCTGCGATGAATTCCACGAGCATGAAAACTTTTTAATGCTCGGTGCTAACACTAAATCACCAAGTTTCCCACTGGATGTTCTCCAAAAGCCTCAAATATGAGTTCTCCTTGCCCTATTGATCCCCCTTCAGGCATGTTTGAGGCCTCATCGGAAACTGCATGTCTGTTGGGAAGTTCATGAACTGCTTGAACCACATTTTGAAGTGGACATCTCTCACTGCTTCCTTGTCCACTTCCAGCACCATCTCCATCAATGCCATTTCAAATGGAGGAATTTGCTCTGGATCCTCCAATGCACCCATATCAGGGAGGAATTCATCATAAATGGCCCCCAGTATTGGGATCCCCAAAATCTGATGCACATCCCAAAGGCTGATACCAACCTCCCCGTGGTGTAAGTGGAAGGTATTGGTCCTTGATGAATACCTACTCAACAACTCTGGCATCAGATGCTTTTGGTTGATAAATATGGAATTGGGAGGCCCAAGATGCATTATATAGGCCCACTCTCCTTATCTCTTCCTCAAAGTCTTCAGACGAGGCACCTACCCAGTAGGCCCATGCCAAGTCATCTATAAAGTTTTCATACTGGTGTAGATCTCAGTCATTGGACCATCCCTTCCTTGGGATCCTCAAGGATTCCTTCATGATCATCTGGTACATAGGTGGGATGCCTCCAGCTACAATTTCTTCCCATAATCATTGTTCAGATGATTGCACAGGTAATCAACAATTACAGGCTTGAAGTCCCCCTGGGCATAGACATCAACTGCCCTGAACCATTGGTGTTGGCATGACATTCTTCTGGAATGGTAAGCTGGATCGTCCCTACTTGCTTCATGGATTAATACATCACCCCTCAACCCAAATCCATATAGAGGCAGCCTCTTACACAATAAATAGTTCCTTTGTCTTTCTGACAGCAGATCTACCAACAAATCATGGTTAGAGTGGCTCCGTACCAACTCCCCATGACCCAAGATATTCTCCCTCTCCTCACATTGTGATGACTCCTCAAGGACCCCCTGGTAGCCTCTTTTTGATCCATTCAATTTAAAAAAATAGTCACTTTTCGTCCCTGATCGTGAATCCCTTTTGTGGAGTTCGTTCAGTGATACCATTCGCAGAGCTCGGTACCAACAATAGAATAATGTAGCCTTGCACCAACATTCAGATGCTAGCTGTGGAGAGCATTGTCATGGAGTTAGAGACTCACTGTGCACCACAATGTAAAGGTTCTATTCACTGAGAGAAATCATGGAGCGCACAAAGCTTCAAGAATCGAGAGCACTACAAGACACAATCACGGAGAAGGAAAAGGAAAAAAGAGAGGTCTGCTCCCCTATTTATAGGTGAGGCCTCCTGGTGCTTAGTGGAACATTGAACCGCAATGAGATTTGCGGAACTCCCAGCGTACATGTTGCCTCTCTGCATCACGAGCCTCCTTCGTGAGTCCTCTTCGTGATGGAAGAGGGATTTTAGTGAATGATGCTCAGACTTTGACCCTCTCTTTCTCCTCAGCTCCCAGTCTATGGGGGGAATTTGTTGGCACCAAAATTTTCGAAGAACTATAATGACATGAAAGGATTATAAGCTGCCTCTTGATGAATAATCATAAACCCCCCGAGGCCCCGTATCATACGCCCAACTCTTCCTTCACGAACCCACTGCGGAGCAATGAGGTGGGATTCTCCTCTAACCCCTTTGATATTCGTGAACCCACCATGGCAAAAGTAGGTGGGCTGCTCCATGAACCACTTTGACATTTGCAAACCCACCATGGCGCAAGGAGGCGAGATTCTCTGTGAACCCCTTTGATGTACGCAAACCCACTGTGGAGCCAGGAGGCAGGATGGTCCACGAACCTCTTTGGCATTCCCAAACTGCCACGGAGTAAGCTCTGGCTTCACATCGAGTGAGCTCTGCTCCACATCACCTCTTGACTATAAATAACAGGCTCCCCTAAAGCCTAAAGGACATATCCTCTAACCTTTCAACTTGTGAGATCCAATCTCATGATGCAATTTCTTCTCTGCAAACCATATGATTTTCAAGGTACTTTTTCATCACAAACTTCCTTCCCCTTTGCAAGAATTCTGCCCCTCTTCAAGGAGGGATTCCCTTTGAGAAGTCCATGGGCCTCTGTGAAGGAAGGAGATCCCCAATGGGAGTTGGAAATTTACAGAACACTCATGCTTTGCGAAGCACCATTCATGCACATGTGACCCGCTTGCTAAGGCAGGGTCACTATGCCTCATGAAGCACATTCCCCCACACGGTTACGCTTCTCAAGGCACCCTTTCTTCGCAAAGCAGTTCTCTGTGAATGCCTATCTACTTCATGAATCAAATTACATATGCACCTATGCCCTATGTCTAGGCTTACACACTTCACATCACAAAGCACCCCCTTCACGAAATCTCTTCCACTACATGAAACACCAGAGCTTCGAAATTCTTATACAAATGAATCCCTTTCCTCTAAAACTTCTTCTCATGTATGACCCCTCAAGTCTGCATGATGAAATTTCAAGGACCCTTGGGTGGTGTTTCCTGTTGTGTTTCTTCCCCTCATGGTTCTTCGCATAGGCATGCTAACAGCTATTGCTTCTTCAAAGAGCCACGCTAACACGGACCCCTCAATGGATCACTCCATAACACCCCACCACCACGACATTGCTAGTGACATCCCATCCCTAAGGGGTGAGAGGTATCAGTTATGTAATTCCAAGGGGTGCGGAGTGCATCCACATCATCTGAGCTGCATGACGTTAAACTGTAAAGCACCATCATCCTCATCACATGACCTTAAACTATGACCTCACCCCATGTGTCGTACATGGGGTTTCCCCACCTTGGACATTCTACACACCCACTGGTCTCTACGGGAGTGAAATCATTCCTCACATGGAATGAGATCCTCCTTATTGGAGGGGAATCTGTCTGTAGGGAAAGGGCGGCCACATTGGTGTAAGACCCAAGCTTTTCTTATAGGAGGTAGCACCCCTACTCCTCCTCTATCCCTCAGTGCCAAAGGCCTCTCTCTTTGGGCTGTTTCACTACCCGGGACTCCATCGTGGAGTAAGTCCCAATCTCCATCACTTTGGGCTTCAGAACATGTGTAAGCCCCTATTTCCTCATTGGGATGCTAACCACGTGTAAGCCCTCATTCCACTTCTCACAGATGCACCTTCCACGACCTGGTTGTTAGTCATTTTCGGCCTCTTCATTCTCACACCGAGCATGAGTCACTGTAATGCCCCGACCCCAGTTACCTAGAGTTGGTGCATTATTACATAACATTGGTATGATCACAAGAAAGATCAAATCTCGAAAGACCGATTGGTTTAGTAGCCTTGGAAACACTAGATATATTCATAAAGTTTTACATTACATCATAAAGTGAAAAAATACTACAACAATATATTGTCTCCATATTCCACACTATTAACCCCACATAATATCCCTGCAGGTCATTCATAATTTACTTCTTCACATCCTGGGAAAATAAAACATAGAAAAGGGGTGAGCTCAAATGCCCAGTAAGGATAACAAAATAGCGGAAACTTTCATAAATTAGAATAAACATTTAAGGCAGTGAATAACTAAAACAAAAGCGTTTTAAACTTGAACTTCAACATAGTATGGAAAAAATAAAATGAAATAATGCCATTTACTTATTCACATGGATATTCTACTAATCGAATAATCACATGCAATATCAATAACCACTTTCATAATGATGGAATGAATGATGATGAACTTTAATTTCTGTGTCGAGGCCTCGTGCCAAGACCTAAGGGATAACTATAACCGGAACCCAACCTGGAGATCCTCTGTAACCGAACTCCATCCTGGAGTGCCTCTAATAACTGGAAACCAACCTGGAGTGCCTCTAATTACCGGACACCAACCCGGAGTGCCTCTAATAACCGGACACCAACATGGAGTGCCTCTAATAACCGGACACCAACCTGGAGTGCCTCTAATAACCGGACACCAACTCGGAGTGCCTCTAATAACCGGAAACCAACCAGGAGGGCTTACTTTTACCGGTCCCCAACCCACAACATACTAGTCCAACACATTCATCTTAAGAAGAGGATGAAATATAACATAAACATTCGTATTAAAACTAACATAAAAAATGTCAAATATTTAATCATAAACCATTAATGGCATAAAATAACTCATCCATAGTCAAAGTTAATATGATATCATATATGATCTTTTAACATTGATTTGATAATAATATCTTAGAATTATCGTCATTTCGGGTGTTAACGGGTTCATTTTACTTTATATTCTTTGTTATGTGAGCCATTTTAATTATTAATGGGATGTATATTATTCATATCCAGAATGATATAAAGTCCTTAGATACTATTTTTAAATCATCAAATTATAATTATACTTGAATGGATATGATGGAGAATTAATCTCATCGCGTTTGTGGAGACGGTAGTCCGTACGTACGCACGAGTGACAATATCATTCTTTTGATATTAAAATAATATATAATTGGATGGTATATCATATATACAGAATCATTATCATGTTATATATATTATTTAAATGAGTTACACATCATTATTATACCCATCCAAATAAAAATAAATTGAATAACAATTACCCCACGGCGTGGAGATGGTTAGCCGTACGTACGCACGTATGGTGACATGTTATTCAATGGATGGGTAGAATAATGAATATGGTTGTACCATATTTATAATAACATCACAGTATATATATGATACTGGAGTTGTTATTTTATAATGGTAATAACAAAGAATGAAGAAGTTGAAGAAGAAAGGAACTTGAAAAGGGGTGGTGAAAACATTACCTCTTATTCGGATTCTTTCTTTTGATTTGATCAAAAGGGATCCTTAGGTTGGATTTCTGATCAAACTAAGGCCTCTAGGTTGTAGTGATGGAAGTTTAGAGAGTATTTGGTCAGGGGTTGGCCGAACCAAAAGGATTTGAAGGTGTGAAAATTGAGAAGGAGGAGTGCCCTTTTATAAGAGGGGTGAGGGGCACCTTTGGAAAAGCTAGAAATATTAATTTATAATAAATTCATATTCGGTTTCTAAAGGCTCAAAAGTTGATTATTCAAAGGTTAAGGTGGGTATAGGTCGAAAAACATTCCTCTAGTAGAATTTAGACAGTTTTGGGTCACTATATTAACTTTATCTTTTAGTTTTAACTCTTAGTTAATTAGTTTCAATTTTACAATGTCTCCTTGTATTTTTATATTATATGTTTAATAAACTTACTATATACATCCATGAGACCCCCAAGTGGTCCATTAATAATACACCTATTGTTAGTTATGTCTCTTGGCCGAACCTTAGAATTTTAAGAATTTAATATCAATTAATAATATAATATTTTTTTTCAAAAACACTTTTATGTCAATTTTGACACTATTCAATAGTTGATTTTTGTGAAACTCCGAACAGAATTATTACTTCTAATAAAGTTAATTAAATCAATAATAATATGTCATATTATCCTAGAACATTATTTTAATTCATTAAAAGTCTCAAATTATATTTATTTGGTTATTTATAATATCAATTATTTTAAATTTTCACTATTATGGTAATTACTGCATCATCATTGTGTCATAAATAAGTTATATTATTTAATCTCTAAAAATTATAAATAAAATATCATAATCTAGGAAATCGTTTTGGCTTTCTAATTAATATTTATAGTCGAGCATCCAACATATATAACCCTATGTAAAAATTGTGTTTCTAAAAGATATATTCTTGTGCCAATTTTGTATTCATTTTAACTTAATTAAAATTAAGTGTCCCTATCAACTAAAAGTGGATCTATGGGGTCCCAAAATCGACCCAAATATGCCTATGGTCGAACATGTGTCAACCAATAAGGTTAGGACACGTTTTAGGATAATTATTTATTATTAAAATATTATTTATTAACCCTTATTTACCGGATTTACCCTTAACTATGGTAAATAAAATATTTACCGCAGTAATTATTCAAAATGTCTAAAAATAAAAGTTACCTATTTACACAATTTGAACATCCTGATTCCAAATATGGAATCCATTTTTCCAAATACAAAACACAGAAGTGGCAGAAATTAATTTAAAATTAATTCTTGTTGTTAAAACAAAAAGCGTGTTTTTAGGAGATAATAACTATCAAAAGATTGACACTTGTTTATGTCTGGTTTAACTGTAAAATTATGTCCAATGACCAACATTGTATTAAATGGTAAAAATATATTCTAAATATACTTTAAAACCACTGAAATTCATAAATTATCACTATTAATTATTTTTATTTAAAAAGTGGTTTTTAATTAAAATTTAGTAATTTTCACTATTCATCAAAATATTAAAGTTATCCGAAAAGTACAAAAATTTCACCTTAGGCTAAATTAAATATTCCAAATCCAAAAATGAAGTCAATTTTGAAATATAAAATATATATAATTTCAAAAAGTATGTATTACTATTCATAACGGCTAGTTTGATTGGTTGTGGTGTGTTAAAACTCGATGTTGCGTACAACACACGCTATCGCATTATTCAAAGAGAAGCGTAGAGTAGAAGCTTAGGGTGTTACATTCTCCCCTCCTTCAAATAATTTCATCCTCGGAATTTCTAGAATAGTTATTACAAGAAAAGACTTGGGTGGTTCTTCATCATAAGTTCCTCGGGTTCCCACGTTGCCTCTTCCATCATATGGTTTCTCCACAAAACTTTTACTAGACACGTCATCCGGTTTCTCAGTACTTGTTCTCTCGTATCAAGAATCCCGATGGTCTCTTCACAATAGGACAGATCGGGTTCCAGTTCTAATTCCTCATAGATGAGTACATGTGTTGGGTCAGGCATGTATTTCCTCAACAGAGATACGTGGAACACATTGTGAACTTTGGAGAGACTTGGCGGCATTGCCAATCGGTAAGCCACAGCCCCAATTCGTTCTAGAATAGTGAAGGGTCCGATGTACCTGGGACTCAATTTACCTTTCTTACCAAAACCTATGACTCCCTTCCATGGAGATACCTTCAGGAAAACATGATCACCGACTTGAAATTCCAAATCCTTCCTTCGATTATCGGCATAGCTCTTCTGCCTACTTTGAGCTGCTTTGATGTGATTTTGGATTACCTTCACCTTTTCCACCGTTTCCTCCACCAGTTCTGGGCCTACAAGTTTTCTTTCACCAACGTCATCCCAACAGGTTGGTGTACGACATCTCTTTCTGTATAACGCTTCATATGGTGCCATCTGAATACTCGAATGGAAGCTATTGTTATAGGAAAACTCTACCAGAGGTAAATATTGATCCCACATACCCTGAAAGTCAAGTGAGAAAGATCTCAACATTTCTTCTAAGGTTTGAATAGTTCGTTCTGATTGTCCGTCTGTCTGAGGGTGGCAAGCAGTTCTCAAATGAAGTTATGTATCCAGGGATTTCTAAAGACTTTTCCAGAATCTTGAAGTAAAACGGGGATCACGATCAGAAAAAATCGATAGGGGTACTCCATGAAGTCTCACAACTTCATTAATATATAGTCTTGCTAGACGTTCCAGGGGTAGATCTTCTCTTATAGAAAGAAAATGTTTTGACTTGGTAAGACGATCAACAATAACCCATATTGCATCGTTCCTTCTAGGATTCTTTGGTATCCCCATGAAAAAGTCTATCATAATATTGTCCCATTTCCACTCCGGTATGGGAAGAGGTTGCATGACTCCTCCAGGCTGTTTCCTTCCAGCTTTCACTTGTTGACAAACCATACATCTTGACAAAAAATCAGCAATCTCCCTCTTCATGTTGTCCCACAAAAAATGTTCCTTCAAATCTCTATACATTTTGGTGCTCCCAGGGTGTATAGAGAAATTGGAACTATGAGCATCATCCAGCAATTCCCTTTTTAGATCAGGTATATCGGGAACACAATGTCTCTTCTCGAATTTCAAAATTCCATCTTCATACACAAAGTCTCTCAATCTCCCATCATTCACATCTTTAATCTTCTTTTTAAATTCTTCATCATCAGTCTAAGAACTATTAATCCTTTCAAGTAAAGATGGTTTGGCAACCATTTGAAAAATAATTGATGTTTTGCCTTCCCTGGTTATTCCCATGTTCATCTTCACTAGATCCATGAAAATTGGATCCCTTTCAATTCTCATATTGTTCAAAACTCCATGGTCTTTTCTGCTCAAAGCATCTGCTACCCGGTTTGCCTTCCCCGGGTGGTAGTGTATCGTGCAATCATAATCCTTGAGTAATTCAAGCCATCTCCTTTGCCTCATGTTGAGTTCTTTTTGTGAGGAAATATACTTCAAACTCTCATGATCAGTGTAAATCTCACATTTTTCACCATAGAGGTAGTGCCTCCATATCTTCAAAGCAAAGTTCACAGCTTCTAACTCGAGATCATGAGTAGGATAGTTTTGTTCATGAATTTTCAACTGTCGTGATGCATAGGCAATAACTCTATCATTCTGCATAAGGACACAACCATGTCCTTTCTTCGATGCAACACTATAAATAACGAACCCATCATTCCCCGATGGTAGAGTCAATATATAAGCATTGACTAATCTTATCTTCAGTTCTACGAAACATTCTTCACATTCTTTTGTCTAAACAAATTTAACCCCTTTACGTGTGAGCTTCGTTAATGGGTTAGCCAATCGGGCAAAATTTTGGACGAAACGTCGATAATAACCTGCCAAACCAATAAAACTACGTACCTCAGTTATACTCGTAGGTGCTGGCCATTATTGGATCGCCTTGGTCTTAGAAGGATCAGCAGATATTCCATCTTTAGAGACAATATGGCCAAGAAAAGAAATCTCATGAAGCCAGAATTCACACTTGATAAACTTCCCATATAATTCATGTCTCCTCAGTGTCTTCAAGATAATGCGCAAGTGATTTTCATGATCTTCGTAGCTTTTGGAGTATACCAAGATATCATCAATAAATACAACCACAAATTCATCAAGATACTCCTTGAAAACTCTATTCATCAGATCCATGAATACAGAGGGTGCATTATTCAATCCAAAAGGCATTACAGTAAACTCGTAATGCCCATACCTAGTTCGAAATGCTGTCTTCAGAATGTCTTCCTTCCTCACACACAACTGATGGTATCCAGATCGAAGGTCAATATTTGAAAAGTATTGAGGTCCATGCAGTTGTTCAAATAAATCATCAATGCGTGGTAGGGGATACTTGTTCTTTATTGTTATAGCATTGATCTCCATGTAGTCGATACATAACCTCATAGATCTGTCTTTCTTTTTAACAAAAAGAACAGGGGCTCCCCATGGAGAAACACTAGGGAGAATAAATCCCTTATTACTCAATTCCTCTTGTTGTTTCTTTAGTTCAACTAATTCTACAGTGGCCTTTCTATAAGGGGTCTTTGATATACGCCTTGATCCAGGAATTAAATCAATGGAAAACTCAACTTCTCATTCTGGAGGATGTCCAGGTAAATCTTTCTGAAATACATCTACAAATTCTTTCACAACAGGTACATCCTCTATTTGAACATTCCTTTCCTCACCCACAGTTATTTCATTCTATTCCTCCCCAATAATTGAATTTAGTTGAGCTATTGGGGGTGGATCTAAATAAGAAATAGGTGGTGACGATTCTGCTCTAAAAATAAGGTGTTCCTTATCATTATCACCAAGAATCATAACCTCTTTCTTCTTACAATAAATCTTCGCATCATAGTCCGAAATCCAGTCCATACCGAGGATTATATCAAACTCAATCATAGGTATGACGATGAGATCAGCAGATAAAGAACATTTATGTGCTGTACTGGGGACTGATTCACAAAACTTTGTTGCAATGATACTTCCCTTAGGAGTTTTAACTGACAACTCCCTTGTTAAATAAAATTAGAAATATCTAATTTTCTTAGCAAACTAGGAAGATATGAAAAAATGCGATGATCCAGAATCAAATAATGAATTTGCTAAACTTGAGGAAACCATTAAATTACCTGCCACCACGTCTTTCAGAGCTTCTACCTCAGCAGTAGTGATAGCATAAGCCTGGCCTTGATCCCTTGGCCTTTTCTGAGGTAAGTTCTCCTGACGCTTAGGACATTCATTTTCATAATGCCCCATCTCCTTTCAATTGTAGCACTGAACATTGGTAGCTTCCTTCTTCCCTTTGGAATCACGAGCTTGGTGGCCTTTTTCACCACATTTGTAACAGACGCCCATTCCCTTCAAGCAAATACCAAGGTGTTTCTTCCCAAATTTACCACAGGATGGATATTCAACATTTCCCTTCTTCCCCTTATTTCCATTATCATATTGATAAGAAGGTCTCTTCTTCTCTTGCTTTTCTTTAAAGTCATAAGACTTAGAGAATTCCTTTTCGGTCTTGATAGCACATGAGAAAATGTCTTCGTATGACGAGAAGGATTGTGAGACTAATGCTCGACGGAGAAATGGTTTTAACCCATAAAATAAACGATCAATCCTACTTATTGGGTTACGTATATAATCACCAGCATACCTTGATAACCTTGTAAAGTTAGCCTCATACTTTGCGACATTCCCATCCTCCTTCTGTCTCAGACTCAGAAATTGCCTTTCCATATCTTCTCGATGGTCGCGAGGAAAGTATTTTTCTAAAAACAGATCTTTGAACTCCCTCCATTCCATATTTGAAACTTCATCATCTTACTTCGTATTTTGAATCAATGACCACCATTGATCAGCATCTCCAGTGAGGCGGTAAACTGCCATGATAACTTTTTCCCTTTCATTACTCCCCAAAGCCTAAAATATTTTCTCTAGGGAAAATATCCATTGCTCAGCTACTAATGGATTTGTACTCCCATTGAACGTTGGTGTTTGTTGCCTCATGAATCGATCTAACATTTATCCTCCACGTTGTGGATCAGGGTGCTCCATACGGGTAAGGTTATTATTCATAACATGAGTAAGTTGTCCCAGTATGGTGATTAGTTGATCGGCACCAGTTACATCACCAGCTCTACTATAATTATCTTGAGCAGGAGGGCAATCCCTACATGGAGTGTGTGCATTGCTATGGTATCCATTTCTTCCACTAGGCGCCATTTCTAAACAATGGCATAAACTAGATCAGTTTATGAATCAAAATATATAATCCCATACTTACAAAACACTTAACATAAATTGAACTATTTATGGATATAATCCATAATCATAAGAATGTTTTCTTTGAGGAAGTATATACTCATAAACCCTTCATAATGATTTGTAAAGAGAATGAGAGTTATCCTAAGCATATCCCCCGGGAGTGTCGTAACCAAGAGTGCAGCAAGGCCCATTGTCGTGCACCAGTTCCCGTTCGATTCTAGCTCAAAGCGGTGTTTTCAGGTTTTACCCCTAGGTACATCTGTTCCAGAGCCGCCTCTACCTGCTCGTATCCAGACAGGGATGTATTGCTCGAAAAACTCACAAAATCTCTACAATACCAAAATTCTAGGAAGTTCTTCTATACTAATCCTCAAAATTTATCTTAGGTCTACGTGATCTAATCAGAGTTTATCTAAATCTAGCTTCCTAGGTTTGTACTAAACTTCCTCTGATACCAACTATAACACCCCGACCCCAGTTACCTAGAGTTGGTGCATTATTACATAACATTGGTATGATCACAAGAAAGATCAAATCTCGAAAGACCGATTGGTTTAGTATCCTTGGAAACACTAGATATATTCATAAAGTTTTACATTACATCATAAAGTGAAAAACTACTACAGAAATATATTGTCTCCATATTCCACACTATTAACCCCTCATAATATCCCTGCAGGTCATTCATAATTTACTTCTTCACATCCTGGGAAAATAAAACATAGAAAAGGGGTGACATCAAATGCCCAGTAAGGATAACAAAATAGCGGAAACATTCATAAATTAGAATAAACATTTAAGGTAGTGTATAACTAAAACAAAAGCCTTTTAAACTTGAAATTCAACATAGTATGGAAAAAATAAAATGAAATAATTCCATTTACTTATTCACATGGATATTATACTAATCGAATAATCACATGCAATATCAATAACCACTTTCATAATGATGGAATGCATGATGTCGAACATTAATTTCTGTGTCGATGCCTCGTGCCAAGACCTAAGGGATAACTATAACCGGAACCCAACCCGGAGAGCCTCTGTAACCGGACTCCATCCTGGAGTGCCTCTAATAACCGGACACCAACCCGGAGTGACTCTAATAACCGGACACCAACCCGGAGTGCCTCTAATAACTGTACACCGACCCGGAGTTCCTCTAATAACCGGACACCAACCCGGAGGGCTTACTTTTACCGGTCCCCAACCCGGAACATACTAGTCCAACACATTCATCTTAAGAAGAGGATGAAATATAACATAAACATTCGTATTAAAACTAACATACAAAATGTCAAATCTTTAATCATAAACCATTAATGGAATAAAATAACTCATCCATAGTCAAAGTTAATATGATATCATATATGATCTTTTAACATTGATTTGTTAATAATATCTTAGAATTATCGTCATTTCGGGTGTTAACGGGCTCATTTTACATTATATTATTTGTTATGTGAGCCATATTCAGTATTAATGGGATGTATATTATTCATATAAAGAATGATATAAAGTCCTTAGATACTATTTTTAAATCATCAAATTATAATTATACTTGAATGGATATGATGGAGAATGAATCTCAACGCGTTCGTGGAGACGGTAGTCCGTACGTACGCACGAGCGACAATATCATTCTTTTGATATTAAAATAATATATAATTGGATGGTATATCATATATAAAGAATCATTATCATGTTATATTTATTATTTACAAGAGTTACACATCATTAGTATACCCATCAAAATAATAATAAATTGAATAACAATTACACCACGACGTGGAGACGGTAAGCCGTACGTACGCACGTATGGTGACATGTTATTCAATGGATGGATAGAATAATGAATATGGTTCTACCATATTTATAATAACATAAAATTATATATATTATACTGGAGTTATTATTTTATAATGGTAATAACAAAGAATGAAGAAGTGGAAGAAGAAAGGAACTTGAAAAGGGGTGGTGAAAACATTACCTCTTCTTCGGGTTCTTCCTTTTTATTTGATCAAAAGGGATCCTTAGGTTGGATTTATGATCCAACTAAGGCCTCTAGTTTGTAGTGAGGGAAGTTGAGAGAGTATTTGGGCAGGGGTTGGCCAATCCAAAAGGCTTTGAAGGTGTGAAGAAATGAGAAGGAGGGGTGCCTTTTTATAAGAGGGGTGAGGGGCACCTTTGGAAAAGCTAGAAATATTAATTTATAATAAATTAATATTCGGTTTCTAAAGGCTCCAAAGTTGATTATTCAAAGTTTAAGGTGGGTATAGGTCGAGAACCATTCAGTAAATAGAATGTAGACAGGTTTGGGTCACTATATTAACCTTATCTTTTTGTTTTAACACTTAGTAAATTAGTTTCACTTTTACAATGTCTCTTTGTATTTTTATAATATATGGTTAATAAACTTACTATATACATCCAAGCGACCCCCAAGTGGTCCATTAATAATACAACTATTATGAGGTAATTCTCTTTGCCGAACCTTATATTTTTAAGAATTTAATATCAATTAATAATATAATATTTGTTTTAAAAAACTCTTTTATGTCAATTTTGACACTATTCAATAGTTGATTTTTGTGAAACTCCTAACAGAATTATTACTTCAAAAAAAGTTAATTATATCAATCCTAATATGTCATATTATCCTAGAAAATTATCTTAATTCATTAAAAGTCTCAAATTATATTTATTTGGGTATTTATAATATCAATTATTTTAAATTTTCACTATTATGGTAATTACTGCATCATCATTGTGTCATAAATAAGTTAAAATATTTAATCTATAAAAATTAAAAATAAAATATAATTATCTAGGAAATTGTTTTATCTTTCTAATGAATATTTATAGTTGAACATCAAACATATATAACCCTATGTAAAAATTGTTTTTCTAAAAGATATATGCTTCTGTCATTTTTGTATTCATTTTAACTTAGTTAAAATTAAGTGTCCCTATCAACTACAAGTGGATCTATGGGGTCCCCAAATCGACCCAAAGATGCCTATGGTCGAACATTTATCAACCAATAAGGTTATGACACGTTTTAGGGTAATGTTTTATTATTATAATATTATTTTTTAACCCTTATTTACCGGATTTACCCTTAACCGTGTTAAATAAAATATTTACCGCAGTAATTATTCAAAATATCTAAAAATAAAAGTTACCTATTTACACAATTTGACTATCCTGATTCCAA
This sequence comes from Viscum album, assembly GCA_963277665.1. Classification (NCBI taxonomy): domain Eukaryota; kingdom Viridiplantae; phylum Streptophyta; class Magnoliopsida; order Santalales; family Viscaceae; genus Viscum; species Viscum album. Next base: position 548,319,979 of record OY728135.1, read on the forward strand.
ATATGGAATCCATTTTTCCAAATTCAAAACACAGAAGTGGCAGAAATTAATTTAAAAATAATTCCCGTTGTTAAAACAAAAAGCGTGTTTTTAAGATATAATAACTATCAAAAGATTGACACTTGTTTATGTCCGGTTTCATTGTAAAATTATGTCCAATGACCAAAATTGTATTAAATGGTAAAAATATATTCTAAATATACTTTAAAACCACTCAAATTCATAATTTATCACTATTAATTATTTTGATTTAAAAAGTTGTTTTTAATTAAAATTTAGTAATTTTCACTATTCATCAAAATATTAAAGTTATCCGAAAAGTACCAAAATTCCACCTTAGACTAAATTTGATATTCCAAATCCAAAAAATGAAGTCCATTTTGAAATATAAAATATATATAATTTCAAAAAGTAGGTATTACTATTCATAATGGCTAGTTTGATTGGTTGTGGTGTGTTAGAACTCGATGTTGCGTACAACACACGCTATCACATTATTCAAAGAGAAGCGTACCGTAGAAGCTTGGGGTGTTACAGTCACATGGGCTTAGAGTAAGAATTGACTATGACATCCTCTCTAGGAATCCTAGAGTGTAATCCCCAAGCCCTACAACCCGAACTACGTGGACTTTGATCCTTTCCAAGGCAAGGTACGTAGGTAGCCTCCCTTAGGTTCAAGCCCATCAACCATTGGTTCCAACCATTTCACATCGGTTCCCACTTTTGAACTATGATGTCTTTGATCCCTGTCACCTAAAAGGGGTATGTAAGAAGCCTCATGGTGGTTTAATCCCAACACCCATTGGCCCCGACCATCTTCATGTTAGTTCACCAATCACCCACCGAACTATGTGGGCTTTGATCCTTGTCTCCTAGATAGGGTACATAGGAATCCACTACGAGGTCCAACCACAACTAGTGGTAAGACGTTGTCACCCCAACCAGCGGTAAGCCATTGTGACCCCAATCAGCAGTAAGTCATTGTCACCCCAACCAGCGACAAGTCATTGTCACCCCAACCAGTGGTAAGCTATTGTCACAAAAACCAACGATAAGTTGTTTTAACCCCAACTAGAAGTTAGCTGTTGTCACCCCAACCAGTGGTAAGCTATCATCACCCAATCTAGTGGTAAGTTGTTGTGACCCCAACCAGCGGTAAGCCATTCTGACCCCAACCAGCAGTAATCATTTGTTACCCCAATCAGCGGTAAGTCGTTGTGACCCCAACCAACAGTAAGTGGTTTTCACCCCAATCAGTGGTAAGCCGTTGACCACCCTAGTCAGTGGTAAGCCATTTTAAGCCACTTTCTATGGTAAGCCGTTGAAATATTGCAGTCGATAGTAATCCATTGAAGTCCCCAATCGGCGGTAAGCCATCTTTATATGAACAACATAGACTTTGATTCCCTACCATGGGGATATGTAGGAAGCCTCTCTGAGGTCCATGAACATCACTCATGTCTCATCCTGGTCTTTCCCTCAAGCCTATGTGTTTCAGGAATGTCATGCCCCGATCCTGGAGGTCCCACTTCCCCCGGGTCCCATCCATGTGTCCATTCTCATGGGTTGCCTCATTAGGGGTCCCATCATCCCACCAAACGATGCAAACTTTGATTCCTGCCACAAGGATACATAGGAAGTCTCTTCAAGGCTCAATCACAACATCACAATCGTCCTCACGTTAGTTACATCCCATTCTCTCTCCACTTAATTCAACTCTCCATCACCCATCCTGATTCTTACCTGATATGCCACATCCCAAGGGATCATGCAACCTCATTACTCATGCCCCCTTTAACAACAATCAAGGATCTAACCACATGTTAGTCCCAACATCAGAGTTCCCTATAGGGGTTACACCCATATGATCCACTCTAATCAGTGTTCCGATCAGTATGATCCATCTCCGCTAGACATTGAACTCGCGACATACCCTGTTTTAAAGATTATAAGCTGAGGAAAACCTCAGATACATGAATATGGAATATAATTCCCTGCATTCGATGTCAGATGCCTCGAGCTTTTGCGCCCTTGGGAATCCCTATAATGAGGGGGAAAACCCATACGCGCTAGTGTTCTAGTTTCCAGACACGCCAGTTATGTCCAACGGAACTACTCCCCCAACCGAAGGTTGCTTCCCTGATCGGACCCCTTGGAATGTCCCGAAAGAAGCACTGTAATTAACCAGTGTCCATGAATACATGGAACTAGGAATAGTTTCATGAACAACATCTTAGTCTATAAGGGAGACTCGAACTAGGTGACAAGTTCCAAGGAGTAATCCATGAAATGATGAATAGACATCCCATCATCCTATTTTGATCACGGACCAAATGTCCCTAAATAAGAAATGGATGCCAATTGCCTTTGGAATGTAGGAATGCGGGGAAACAGTTGTGCGACCTCCATGGATGGTTGTGTGCACCCCAGTGAAATCCTCAAAAATTGAGATCTTCCTAAATAGCAATAAAGTGGATAGTCTTGGTGACTTGATCCACCATAACCCATATCATGCTATTTCCTTTGGATGTCTTTGGGAGACTCGTGACAAAGTCCATGCTGACATTATCTCATTTCCATATGGGTATAGGCAATGGTTTAATCATCCCTTTTTTACTTTATCACTATGATTTAACTTTCTTTCTTATTAAGAATATTGATATATATTTCATAATCTCTTTCTTCATGTTATTCCATCAAAAGTGTTCTCATAGAACACAGTACATCTTGGTGCTTCCATGATGGATAGAGAAAGTTGAGCTATGTGTATTTTTCAGTAGATCCTTCTTTATAAAAGGTGATGAAGGCACAAAAATCATTGTTACAAACCAAATTACACCATCATCATTGATATAGAACTCTTGCAGCTTCCCTTAATTTACCAAAAACATCATCCTTTTCAATTCAATATCATCCCTTTGTGCCTCATTAATCTTCTCTTAGATAGATGGTTTGGAAATCATTTGGGCAAGGTAGGATTTATCCCATACCATTACAATTTCCTAATCCATCCTTTTCATATCCATGAAGATAAGGTAATTTCAATCTGCAATATGTATATAGTAGTAGGTTTTTTATACATATATCATCATATACCTTATTCCCCTTGACGAGATGATAGTGAACAGAGAAATCATAGTCTTTCATTAGCTATAACCATATCCTTTGACACATGTTGATATCCTTTTGTGTAAATATATACTTTAGTATTTTGGGATCGGTATATATTTCACACTTCTCATCATAGAGGTAATGCCTCCATATTTTGAAGGAAAAAATCACAACTTCTAGCTTTAGATCATGTGTAGGGTAGTTCTTCTCATGTATCTTAAATTTTAGTGAGGCTTAGGCTGTCATGTAATCATTTTCCATGAGTACTAAACTCAATCCTTTCATGTAATAATCACTGTATATCACAAAAAAAATCACCACTTTTCGATAATGTGAGTTTAGATGCAGTGATCATCTTTCTCTTTATCTCCTTGAAGCTTTCTTCTCATTCTACTGTCCAGACATACTTTACCCCTTTCCTTGATAACTTAGTTAGAAGGATTCACAATCATGATAAATATCTCACAAAACATAGATATTACCCATATAATGCAAGAAAAATATAGATTTCTATGACACTAGAGAGTCTGGGCCATTCCTCAATTTCTATGGTTTTTGAAGGTTCCATAGAAATTTCTTCACTTTTGATTGCATGTCCCAAGAACCTAGTTTGCCTCATCCAGAAGTCACACTTTATGAACTTGGAATACAAAATCTTTTTCCTCAACGTCACCAGCACAATTCTTAAATGTTCTCCATGTTCCCCCTTTCTCTCAGAGTAGATGAGAATGTCGTCAATAAACACTAAAACAATTTTTTTGAGGTAATGTCTAAATACTCTATTAATCAAATTCATGAAAATTTCATGGGAATTAGTATGTCCAAATGGAATCACCAAAAACTCATAGTGCTCGTACCTTGTACAAAAGGAAGCCTTTTGAATATCTTCCTTCTTCACCATAAGCTAATGATATCCAGAATGAAGATCTACTTTGATAAGATTCGAGATCCTCTCAAATGATCAAACAAGTCATCAATCGTCAGAATATGATACATTTTCTTTATGGGGATCTTTTTTAGTTCCCAATAATTGATACACAACTACATTGATCCATTCTTCTTGTTGACACAGAACATTGGCACACCCCAATGTGATGCATTAGGGTGTGTGACCCCTTTATTCAAATTCTCTTGTTGCTTCTTTAACTCCTCCTATTCGATAGGAGCCATCCTATAGGGACACTTTGAGATAAAAGTATCTTTAGGTATGATTTATATTGATAACTCTAACTCAAGATATAGGGGTAGTCCGGGTAACTCTTCAAGAAATACATCACTATGTCCCCTCATAAATGGAATTTCTTCTAGGCGGATAACTTCATTTGAATCAATCATTTGAGTGAGTTGTGCCTCTTTATAGGTAATCAACACCCACTCCATTAATAGATCTTTAAAAGGGGATTCATGATCTTACTTGAATTTTTAACGGATTATGGGATAGTTTGGAATATGAAAAGATATTTCCTTTTCCCGATAGTTTATATGTGCTCTATATAAAAATAGCCAATCCATCTTCAATATAGTTTTTAATTCCACCAAGGGAGGTATCATGAGATTTTATGGAATAATATTCCCACATACGCCAACATGTGAAGATTCCAACACATGGTTTGTAATTATTACTCCACTATATGTTTTTAAAAATAACTCTATTTAAAGGTTTCGGGGCTTCAATTAAATTGTCCTAGAAAACTTGAGAGATGTAGAGGAATGCATAAAACCAGAATCAAAAAATAATTTTTCCATTCTTGAGTAAATAGTAAGTGTACCTTGTATGAAGTAATTTTATTACTCCACTTCCACGGTATTTATGGCATAATCCTTCCCTTGATCCTTTGGATTTGGTGGCCGATGATGCTGATTACCCTTGACAACTCCAGGTTTATTGCACTGGATTTCATAGTTACCTTTCTCCCCATAGTTATAGAATTGGATTATGGGTGGTTCTCTCATTTACTCAACCACATTTTCTATCCATTTCAAGTAGTTTTGAAATTCATGAGCTTGGTGTCCTTCTCTCTAACATTTGAATCATTTCCCTATCCCCTTTAGGTAGTTCCCATGATGCTTCTTCCCATATTTTTGACATGTGGGTGGTTCAATTTTCCTTCCACCTGTTTCATTAGATCCAACAACTTGAAACTCTATCTTTTGTTTCATATCACCATAGTAATGGGACCATTCTCTGAAATCAATCTCCAATTTGAGAGAGCATCAAACAAATTCCTCATAAATACCAAATTCTCAAACTGTAAGATCCTTTTGAAGCTTTTTTTAAACCACTAAATAATCAATCAATGTTTATATAAATATTGACAACAAAACCAAAATCATACCTTGAAATCCTTGTGAAATTTGATTCATAGGCTGTGATAGATTCTTCTTAATTTTTCATTAGCTCTATGAATTATCTCTCAAACATAGTTTGAATAGTTAAAGGGAAATACTTATTAAGAAACATTATCTTAAAGTCTTCCCACTCCATCTCTTCAATTTCATCCCCCGACTTGGTGTTCTTAATCAAAGCCCATCCTTGATCAGCCACTCCATCTAGATGATAAAAAATATGATTCACCTTCTACATATTAGAACAATGAAGCATAGAAAATATGTTCTCCCTAGAGTTGAACTAAGGTTTCATAGCTAGTGGATTGTAATATCTACTAAATGTTGGTGGTATTTGATGCTCAAAACACTCAATAGCCAGTTTCTCCCTCCTTTGTGAAGGAGGACATTACACATTATTTGGGTTATTGTTAGTAACCCGAGATAGCTAGGTAATAATCTCCATGAAATTTTTAACTCCACCTCCCAAATCATTGGGTGTGTCATCTGGGAAATCACTGCATTATACCACACATTGTTTGTTGTCTTTTCATCTCCTTGTTCACACTATTTTCTAAAATACAAAGGGATTGAAAAAATCATAATTTAGAAATTCATGAATATATAATTAATTCATTTGTCAAATTATGTTTAAAGGCATATATTATGATATCATTATGTTTATAAATGAATCCTGGGTGATTATGTATACTTATCCTCATACTAATTTGTTTCCCAAAGGTTCTCTAATCTTAATTCACAAATTTACTAAATGTTCTTCTAATACCAACTATAGAGACTCTTAATTTTCGTACATTACTATTACATAATTATAAATATAAATAAAATATATTTCATTAAAATTTACGATATAATGTTTTTTTGTCTTGGAAAAACTAGGACTATGCATAACATTTAAAAAATAAAATAGAAACAATTATCTATTTAATTATTCTCTAGCTTCTCATTGACCCTTGTGTTCTCCTTAGTACATGTTGTATCCTGAGGCTATACATCAAAAATAGGTGAGATAAAATCCTAGTATTAGGATAGATAAGTATATAAAACAATATAACATGGGGTGGGAATAATCATTATCAACATAACATATGGCATAGAATCATTATCATGAGAGGAAGAATTAAGAAAAGACTTGGAATGTGGAAATACATAAAAATGAAACGTCATGTCTTAGTGGTCAAATACCACACATAATTGTGAAAACATATAGCATCATGTTCAAAAACATTTCACTTTACTCATGAGGTTCATTACATTACCCAAATAATTGGGGATCTATATAATTTTTGGTGCACCAGTCACATCATAACATTTACATTGTGCTATATAATTTCGTACACACTCATCACTTCATAACATTTACATTATCATTACTACCACATAGAAAATATATAGAAAATGAACCCAAATAAACCATGTTAAATTTTTTTTATTTCATAAGAATACATTCAAAAACACTGGGTTCCCAAATTAAATTTGGAATAAAATACATTATATAAGATTCATCAACCTTGTGTTAGAAGTAAAAGGTGTGTTTTGAAAGAAGAGTTATTTTGGAAAACATTGTGTTTGTCATAAACTCTATTATAAAACATTTATATACCTGAAACAAATAATATAATGATGAATAAATTGTTTTTAAGGAATAACCATTCTGAAAATGGGATGAAAGAGGGAAAACCAAAAGTAAGAGAGTTGGGTTTCAGAAATCCCCTTACCTTTTGTCTGAATTTTTCCTTCATGTTATTGTCATTTATAATCACCATATAATATTTAATTAAAAATTATATAACCTTTTATTCATGATTATGATTCATTAAGTTTTTATTATGTTTTTTATAGGACTTTTTATGGGTTATAGAGTTTAAATTCATTGTTTGGGAGTGTTTATTTTATTAGTTTTCATGATCGATTCACTTGTATACATGAATGGAAGTTCATGTAAGATGTGGATAAACATACATAATTGTTATAATGTTTTTTTAATGATATTACATAATTTTAGAATATCTTATTAAGGATTTGTGTATATAACATGAGGATGATTCATTAGATAAACGTTTATGGTGATCATTTTATGTTAATTTTGGCAGTTTTCGATCACAATGAACTTGTTTTGTGTTATCATTTAGTATTATGTGTATAAGTAAGTTAAATAACATAAAAAGGGTTAAAAATAAAACGTTAAATCTTTTTTCAACTATTTAATGGTTTTATTAACATACTTGAAGGAACTTATGGAAAATGAAAGTTCATCGCCCACGATGTTGGTAAATTGACAATTCAGAGGTGACGATTTAATTTTTAAGATGAGAGAGAGATAGAGGAATATAATGTTCAATATTCCACTAACATGATATAATTCTGGTATATTCATGGTATTGGAGTTATCATTCCATTTTTATGAAGTTTGGTGATGGTATAATACGAAAATAAATTTAAATTGTATGGAAATTAAATGAAAAAGGAGAGGATTTACCTCTTGAATTCTCTTCTTGAGATCCTCATCAAGACTCCTATGCTTGGTATTTTGATGATACAAAGATATTATAGACCTGTGGGAGTGAATAAGGAATATTATTGGGAAAAATATAGGCAAGGCTCAAAGCCTGAGAGGTGTGAGTAGAGAAGGGTGCGAGGGGTGGAATTTATAGTGGAGGAGAGGGGTGTTTTCTTATTATTTTAATCATTAGTTTATTATTTTTCTCAAGAAAATCAATAGTGATGATTATTTTGACTAAATATAGTAATTATTGCATTAGTGTTCTAACCAATTGTCACTTAAATCATCCACAACTCAATCATTACTTAAAAATTTAGGTTTTTATCATTTATGGTAAATTGTAGTATATTACAATTCACCAAAAATTCAAGTATTTCAGAAAAATCTAAAAATTTCACCTTGACTAATTAAAAATGTGTAGAATTAAAAAATGAACTCCATTTTATGAAAATTATTTTCTAAATATGAGTAATTAAATTTTTAATTAAAATATTCATTTACTTGGAAAATACAAATATTAAAATTATAACTGATTTATAACACATTGAAACTTTACTTAAGGTCTCATAAAGTTATCATAAAATCATAAAAGGTCAAAATATTAATTTATGAATACATTATGTGAAAATAAATTTTATTTTAAATTATTTATAAATTATTTATGTCTTATTAAAATACAAATAAATAATTAATAATTTTTAAAATGTTTATTTACATGTCCTATGATATAATTATATAATATTGTCACTTATACGATGGATAATTTTTATTTATAAAATAATTAGTATGATTCATATTCACTTGGCTGATTTACTATTCATAAATTTAATATTACAATTTATAAGGGTAATATTACTAACCATATGGGTAAGTTACTATTCATCAAAAATTATATTTTTCCTATCATACTCCAAATATCTTACTGATTGCAACCATGAATATCATATTTTCTAAATTAAAAACATGGATGTGGAAATATTATGTTTAATTTTCAGGCTATATAGGTCATATAGTATTTATTAGTTCATTTAATAGTGATTTTACATTGTGTTTCCTGATGTTATTTTATGTCACATAATTATAAGAATAGAATTTTTATTGATAAAACTTTGGGTCGTCATAAGTTTTCAAAGGAAGGAAGACATTAAAAATTTTTTAGTGCTTCCTTTATAAGTTTTCAAGTTAATTTTTAGGAAAATGGTTTTTAGAAGGTTTTACATTTCAAGAAAAAAAATCAAAGCAGAAATGATTATTTTCTCAAGTAATGTTTTTCAAAAGATAATTCAAAATTAATTCCCATATAAGATAACATCTATTGAAGTTACTCACACCTCTTTAAGGAAATGATTCAATGTTTCTATTCATCTTCTTTCTCTGAATGGTTTATGTTTCATGGAATGATGTTTATGAAAACTATTTCTCTTTCATGGGTTATATTCTAAAAAAACTCACATCTTTTCATGGGATATTCTTTGATAAAATGATTCTAAAATATGTATCTTTTTCCTTGTTTAAGATTTGATTGCATGTCTATGACACACATTTCATTTCATGTGTTATGATATGATTGGTTATGATCTTGTTGAAATTTTATTTATGATTTCATTTTTAGATGGGTGGGACCTATATGTCTCTCCAATTCATTTACTAAAAATTTATTTCTCATGAGATAGTCTAAGATGGTCATGGGAGTGAACCTTGACTACTAATATGACCATGGGAGTGAACCATGACTACCAAGATGGTATAATGAGAGAACTCATGATACTAATATAAATATGGGAGTGAACCGTGACTACTAATATGGTATGGAGAGTGAATCCTTACAACTAATATGGTCATGGTAGTGATTCCATATCCACTGTGAAAATCATATTATATGCTTGTGCGTTTTCCGTAATTCCATGTTTTATTCATATGTTATGATTTTATTGTTTTTTCTTTATTTTATAATGATTAAGGTCTTATGAACTATCATGATTTATTCCATGATTCATGTTTATGATCTTATATATGCATGGTATGATCGTCTAATGTTGTGGTCATGTTCTCATACCCCTATTATCATGTTTATTCTTATATTCCTCCCCTATTTACCCTTACAGAGAATATGATCTCACCACTTTTTATGTCTCCTTCCCTATGATATGAATATTTATATTAATTATTATGTCTCTAAGAATAGTTTTATTCATGAAGTAACTAGTGGTTGATAATTTAGTTTATTTATGTACTATTGTTTATTTTTCTATGTTTCCAAAGGCACTAGACTAATACAGTCTTTGGGAATCTATTTGTGTAATATTTTAATTATTCCTCAAAAAATGATGTAATGTTAATGTATGTCAATACTAGGTCATTATAATTAGTGAGAGTCTGGTTTGGAACTTTGGTGAGGTTTTTGTTTCGAGATTAGTGAAAAGTTTGTGATGGTCTAATAAATGAGTTGAATGATGATGAAGTGGATCCGATAGAGAAGGAAACCCTGATGTTCATTGGGTGTTAATAATAGTGAAGATAGTGCTTGGTCCCCAAAAATGTGTTTGTGGTGAACAATGTGAGGAATTTTGATCTTCTATAAATTTAGTGACAACAGAGCATGAATTCCTTTGATTCACATGTGATTTATGTTAAAATTTATAGTTTCTAGGGTTTATTTGGATTATAAATATTACACGATATGTGACATTGAGTCATATGCCAAGTATTTTGGTCCATATAACTTGAAAACATGCCATCTCTTCATGTTGATTAACTAGTTATCCCTACTTTCTATGTTGTCCAATGTACATGTCATGAATAATGTTTGGTATAAAAATGGGATATATATTTACCTTCAAAAACAATAGTGGGCAGCACATGCCATGTTTCATTATATAATATGTCATGTATTTAAGGATGAAATGACTCAATGTGTTTTTGATACATGCTTGGCTGATTCACTGGTCTCACACAATGTCTACCCCATTGTACGTGTCATGTAGGATTACCATAAATGAGTTATTCTATGAAAGTGTGCATTCCATTTTTATAAGATTACATTTCATTTCACTGCTATAGATAGTGAATTTAAAAGTTCTAGAAATTGGTTTTATCAGTGATAAAAAGAAATTTTGATCCAAACATTGTAAAAATCCAGCCTTTATCAATAATAAAAAATGGCTAATAAAGACTACCTTTATTAGTACTTTTAGAGAGATGATAAAAATAGCCTTTATCAGAACTTTTTTTGTTACCAGTAAAAATCACATTTATTAGTGCTAAAAGTCATTTATAAAGGACCATTTTATTTAAACCAAATAAAATCATTGACAAATATCATCTTTATCAATGCTAGAAAAAAATTACAGAAAAAGGGTTCCTTTATTAGTTCTTTTTCTTACTATGATAAAATTTGATTTTTTTGAGTGTTCACCCTCTCCCCTTTTTTTAGTGCTTAGACTCTACCTCTGTAAGTGATTTTCAACTACCTAACCCACCTAGAATGTGTGATTCTCCAACCTTGTCACCAACCATCCTACGCCACCATCTATCCTGAAACCCAACTCAGCCTGTGACATGGTCCATATAGAATTCTTGATCCCCACGTGATATAAAATAGTTCTTACCCATCATGATACTCCTTTGGGATTGGTTTAACCCTTTAAAATATCAACCAACATAAAAAACATTTGACCTGAAACTTAACCAATATCTTGAACATACAAATAAAAAGTAATTGTATAAGCATGATATTGGATTTTAACAATCACAAAAAAAATAACCAAAAAGGGAGGGGATCAACTGAACAAACAAGACCTCCATGCGACATGTGGGGTGATACCCCTATTCCACCAACACCAACACCGTTCATAAGGAGATATTATTAGCACCAATAACCATCATTGCCTCCATTGAAGGACTTTCCTTTAACTGAGTCAAACATAAAGTTGTCTAAACATACACAAGGGTGTACATAAGGTGTGAGATCAATTTCATAATTGGATACCACCAATAAGGTTCCATGAAATCACATTAAATGAAATAATAACATTATAGTTTTCAAACAAATAAAACCAAGTAATTTTAGATGCAACTAGGTTTCATCTTAATAATAATAATTAACATAATATATATAAGTGAATCATGTAAATACACTATGAAAACACTATGGGATATCCCTAAAAAACTATGTCATTAAGGAATAGGATCCTTATTTTCCAATGATCACCAATATAGTCTATTCTCGTGATTGAGTCACTAGAGAGGTCACAACCAAAATTATAGTTGTCCCCCAAGAATCGTCATTCATTTAGTTTGTATATTAGTGTAAACATTCTTGGGATCCTGGTTCATTTCCAAGATGAATCATATGGAATAATAGTCTATAAAAAACCCACCTAGATACCCAAGGTTCTCAATTAAATGTTCACATCAATAAACCCCCATTTTTTCAAGCTCGATTTCATTATCAATGCCTGAAAACCAATCATTTACTAAGAAAAAATCACTTTTGAACCATAAAATCTAGAAAAAAATCTTATAAACATCATTATCTCCCACACACATGATTTAAAAACATATATAGATCAATAAAAAATTTAAAATCATCAGAAAATGGCATGGCATGAAACCAACTACCTTTCAATTGAAATCACTCAAATTTGGTTGGAAACCACAAGACTCCCTAAGAGGAGAACATAATGAATAAATAAAACTCTAAAAAAATATTTAACTAAAAGAAATGTGATTGAACCTTTTTAAGGTTAATAATAGTGTGATAGAAAATACAATCAAATAAGTAAGAGAGGACAAAACAATAGGAGGGAAGAAGAAAGAGTGGGGATAGCTTACTTGGAGTCTCTTTGAAGAATCATGCTTAAACCCACCAAACAAATTGAGGCAAGAGGAAGTGGAGGGGGGGAGACATGTTCCTATAGATAGTGTGGGTTTAAATGGTGAGATATAGTAGGACTAGAGGGTTAAAATCATGGAGGGGTATAATTTTAATTTCAAACAAATATTATTTCGTCATGCTGAATAGTTTGGCCACATGGTTTTCTAGACTGTGCATCAACCGTACGAATCCTCTCTCTAAGTGGATGGGTATTATTCACTTGAAGGGATAATACCCATTTACTTAGTTGTGAACCCCATATTACACCACTATCTATGTTTTATGATTAGTCTTGGAGAGTCCCACGCCCGTACACCTGGTCATGCGTCCTGGACAATTCCACTATCTGGGTTGCATGGTTTTCACTAGGTGGCACATGATTTCTACGAACCATGTTTCAAAAATGAGCCTCCTTATTCACATCGAATTACCCTAAATTTTATTTAAAAATACTCAGGTAATCCATAAAATAACGGTAAGATATAAATAAATTAAAAATACCTAAAAATAATACCATGAGATGTGACAGTTCTCCCCACTATGGATTTTTCCACCATCAGAAAGTAAAATTGTATCCTAATTATAGAATAAATGATGCTACTACTCTTCCACCCAATAATTCCATACCCATGCATCATGATCATCATTTTTAGGCTTCTAATGGATCTGAACTGGTTGGTCAGTCACATACAAATCAGGTTCCAGCTCCAATTTCTCTTAACAACATCTGAAAAGAGTCTAATTTATAATTATTCAATTGTGATACATAGAACACATCAGGAATTTTATTTTATAGGGAAGGTAAATCCAAGAAATATATCACCTTACTGGTCCATTTTCTTATCTCAAATGGTTTACAATACCACCACATAAGCTTCCGCAACATACCAAGATGATGGTGACATAGTTGAGGTGTTGACTTTAGAAACATTTAGTCATCCACCAAAAACTACATGGAATAGAATCACTGATCATAATAAGACTTCTGGTTTCTATTTTCTATCAACAAGAACTGACTAGTAATCCTAACTTATATATGATGTCTCCAACAAAAGGCCGGTCCCTAGTAGATAATTCTCACCCACTTCCATACAACACAGAGATGAATAACATGGATTATCATTAAGCTCTCTAAAAAGATCCATTATGATTGAGGATTGGTAACTATTATTATAGTAAAATTTCACCAACATGATATCGTTATCCAAATATCTTCTAAAATACAACACACATGAATAGAGCATGTCTTCCAAGATCATATTTTCATGTTCTATTTGATGATCTATTTTAGGATGGTATGTTATAATTATCTTTACCAACATTGCCATTTCATTTTAAATACCTTGAAAAATTCGAGATGTAAAATGGGAATACCTTTCCAAAATTACTGTTGATGTGACACTATGAATAATCACAATTACATAGACATACAACCTACCCAAATATTCCTCCTTATTTGAATCCTTTTATCAGAACAAAATGGGAATATTTTGTTAGAAGATCATTAACAACCCAAATGAGGTTATTTTCCCAGGGCGTATGACATAACACAATGAAAAAGTCTATGGTGACGTTATCCCACATCTATGAAGGAATAGGGAGTGGTTGAATCACTCCTGAGGGCTTTTTGTGCTCAAATTTATCCTATTGACAAGTACAACAACTAGATACAAATTCAGTTATATTTGTCTCATACCTAGTCACTGGAATACGCGATGGAAATCATAAAACAAAATTGTGGACCTAGAAAAATAGCCTATTATTAGTTGGGGTTATCCTATATCACCTCCTTTTTCAGATTCAGTAGAATAATAAAGAGACACATAAAGTAGGTAATTACCTCAGAAGAAGTTGACCACCTACAATGAAACTACCTATAATTTAAATATTGTATAGAGTGTTAAAACATATAATCCATAGGTTTCTATCTCCAGATCAATTTGATAATAGAATATTTAAACTGAATTATAGAAAATAACATGTCTTCACTATGCTCCTTGGAATCTAGGTTCATCCAGGAAAAAATTCCCATCAGTATCCACTCATCACTAGATTACATTAAATATTTAATGAGAAACATTCTTCTCTAGTGTTGTGCTACTACATTTCTTTTACCCAGGGTATAGAAAATATCTATTTCAAAACCTTTAATGTACTCTACCCATTAGATCTACCTCATATGTAGATACTTATAGTTGAAAATTTTGGTAAAACTATTATGATCTGATTAGACATTTAATTTATTCCTGAAAAGATTATAACCCCATGAATTTATAGCATGCATCACCAATTCCAGTTTGAGTTCTAGGGTGTATTGGTTCCATTCATTTGGTCAGATTTGGTGTGAGACATGTTCCACTACATGTTCACTCTTAATTAGCACATATACCAAACCCATACTTGAAGCATCACAATAGACCGCATACCCTTTTCCAACATTGGGTAAAATTAAAATAGTATAAGGTGTCAATTGATGCATGAGCTCCTCAAAATAGGTATTGAACTCTGTGATCTAACCAAACCGTACCCATTTTCAGGTATGGACATTCATCATTGATGTAAGATGATATAAATATTGACAAAATACCTATAGTATCCAACCATACCCAAGAATATCCTAATCTTAAACACATTCCTTAGTTTTTTCCATGATATCACTACACTGATTTTCTCTAGGTGCATTGAAACTCCATGATATGAGATCTTATGTCCAGGGATCTTGAATTCATAGATCCATATAATACACTAGGAGATATTTTCATAGATATGGTTACCTCAAAGTGTTCAGAGAATAATTCTTAGGTCTGGGCCATGCTCCTCCTCAGTTCTAGAGTAGACCACATTGTCATCCAAAAATACCATAAGAAAATATTCAAGGTATTTATGAAAAAACCATTTCATAAGGTCTATGAAAACCATTGGAATATTTTTCTATCCAAATGGAATGAATTTACATTAAAATTGGTCTTAACTACTTTAGAAAGTTGTCTTGCGAATGTTGGGTTCTCTAACCCTAGCCTAAGGATACCCAAAGTGTGGGTTGATCTTGGAAAACCAACTTTCTCTTTGAGATGATCAGAGAGGTCATCAATGTAGGGATGTGATATTTATTATTTCTGTTGAACCTATTTAATTTATAGTAATCTATACAAAATTTAAGGGACCCATCACCATTTTTAGAAAACCCCATTGATGAGGCCTGAGGTGAGATGATCGAGAGAATGAATCCATTGGATTCCAAATCTTCCAGCAGAATCTTTAATTACATAAACATGGTAGTGGCCACATGATATAAGGTAAGATACATCAGTTGTGTTCTTAGTTTCATATCCATGTTAAACTCTACATCTTTTTATGGAGGTAATCCTGATAAGTCCTCTGAAAATACCTCTAGAAACTCATCTACTACAGGAGGAAACACATTCTCAAAGTCTTTGCAATCATTTTTTCATCATAAGAGAAGATACATGGAAAATGATTCCACCAAACTCTGAAAGTGGAGGCCCACCTCATCTTGACCATGGATCCTGTTCACCTTAGACAACATGAGTACTCCCATCAAGTTCTACAATAGTTACCCAATTATGAAAAAAATCATTATGAGCCTCAAATTACACCTTCCAATCTATTCCCAAGAACCCATAAAAGTGGTCCATTTCTGGAATAAGAAAATAACATTAAAATTGTTCTTTGAAAATGTGATAACATAGGATGGATATCTGAACACTTATTCCTTCCTATTTATAAGAGTTATAACTAACTCTGTGGTATAAGGCATATGAATCGTAGAATGTTTCAAGAAGCCCAAAAACAGAGTAGAGATGAAAGAATTAGAATAAAAAGTATCAAAAAATCAACTCCCATATATTATAATATGAAACTTTTACCATGAACAGTTACAATTCCTCCATATAAATCTATTGGTTTTAGGTTTATAGCCTGAATATACCTTGTCTTTTTCTGAGCCAGGTGTTGAATACTGATTTTTGGCTCTAAATTAAGCTAACTCTTTCTGATACTAGATCTATCCCTGCCACCACCACTACCAAATAATGAATCCACAATTTTGGATATTTTTGAATGATTTTTCATTCCCCTGGATGTTGAGGAGCATGAACCACACTTATATGGGGGTATATTTTTAAAAAATTTCTGCATGTTCCCCATAATTTCACATTAGCGGAATTTCATAGGTGGACTTCAGTATGTTTTCCATACGTTTCCATGGGTTCCATAATTATAGAACATGACTGACCAGTGTTGATTGCTAACTAAGATAGTCAGGAAGGATAAATAGAGTAACTACTTCCACTCTTCTCTTATTCACCATGCCTTCTCTTCTTCTCATAAGTTTCATGGTCTCCCATTAACATAGCTAAAACTGCTCTAGAAAATCCATATTTACATTCCCATTAAATTTTAACCATTAAGGAATGATCAACCACCTTGGAATATGTCTTCATCATAATTTATAATAATTGATATCAAATATCTGGATGCAACCCCATTTCAAACTGTTTATCCTTAAACTCTTCATTAGTAACACCCTCAAGAGAGGAATGAACTAGCTCCCCAAAATGATTTTCATACTCAATACAAAATCATTATCCCTAAAATATATCCAAAAACTGATGTGTATTAGAAAAAAACCACATATCTAGGAATTATTACTCATTAAAAAATCCTTGAAAATTTCCCCTCCCATATTATCATTCTCCACAACATAAACTACTGATTACCACCCCATACAGCTAGGCCCTTCCAACCAAAATGTGGCACACTACACCTTAGAGACTTCAAGAGTTCCAAAGAACATAAAAACACTCTCAATATTTACATAAAATATTATTCATCCTAGGTGTCTGTGATACCCTGTGATAATGGGTGATTATTTTTGAGAAAATACAAATCCCTATCACTTTCTAAGGATGGTTCAACTTCCTTTTCCTGAGCAGGGCTAGATCCCACTCCATGATCTAGGTCTAGGGAAGCTCTAACCACAACATCAAATACCCTCTGATCAACTAGTGAGGGATAAATATCTCAAGCCGCTTCCAAGAGCTGGATTGGATGTCTTTGAAGAGGCATGATTTTATACAAGTCAATAAGAATAGAAAATCCATCAATACACTATCCCACATAGAACTGAAAAATAGTATAATTTAGATATATCTTAGAATCCAAAATAAAAATCACAATAATCACAATTATCCATTTAAACCACTCCACCCTTCCTTAGTGTTCATGCCTAGTCTGTAGCCCATGAATTACACCTGAACGAGGAGTCAACCCAAATCCCAATATCCTTTAGTGACCCAACCTCCATCAGGAGGTTTTTTTCCAGACACCCCACTCTCAAACATATCCTAAATCATCGACAATCCTTACTCATATCTATCCATACATCCCAAATAACATGAACCAAAATAAATGAAATACATACTCATGATAAAAAAATCACAAAATAGCCCGATATTCTATCTAACCCTACAAATGACCCAGCCATTGATGTGGCTCGAATGGTGTTATCGACCCCAAAGGGTTATCAACTATAGTCTAGGAATCATGGAACTCTTTTTGGAAATTCTTTATCCCATGATAATATCAACCAATATCAAAAAAAAATTACACACAACAAAACCAACATTCAAGACATAGAAACAGAATGTATAGTACAAGAGATAGAAAGGAATTTAACAATCACAAAAAAAATATCCAAAAAAGGAGGGAATCAACCAGATAAACAAAACCTTCAGGTGACCTATAGATCAATACCCCCATGCCACCAACTCCAACACATTCCCCAAGGAGAAACTCTTATAATGAGAAACCACAATCACCTCCATGAAAGAAATTCCTTCACCTGAGTCATACATAACAATGTTTATATACAACAAATGGTGTATGTAGGGTGTGAGCTCCCTTGCATAGACGAAACCACCAAGAAGGTTCCATGAAATGACATTCACAACTGTATTATGAGTTATTTGCGATGGGATCCCATTGTAAATAGTTATTTCTGATAGGTCCCATCGAAAATAGCTTGTTGTTGACAAATACATCACCAATACATTTTTGGTGATGTGGAAACCCCCGTAACAAAATATATTTAGTGGATTTGTATATATAGTAATTATGGATGGGAGACATCTCCCATCTCAAATATTTATAAAAAATATTTACAATGGGATTATTTTCCCGTGAAACATAATTTTTAAAAACATAAAAAACCTAAAAAAATGAAGAAAATATAAAACATTAAAATAAAAAAATATATAATAATATAAAAACCCCAGTATATAAAACTGAAAATTTCAAAATAAATAAAAAAAATTACAAAAAATGTGATAATTAAAATGGTTATCATAATAAATGTATTTACAAAGTACATAAATCAATGGGGAGGGAAGGGTCATCTAGAGGTGGTGGTGCTGGAGAGAACTCCATCCCTATACCCAGTTGCAAAAGCTTCATTTACTCCTTAATCTATTATTAATTCTCATGTTGTCGACATAACTCCTCCTAATATTGCTCATGATACCAAATTAAGTATTATTACTCTTTATATAGGGCATCTATAACCTCATCATGAGCTCATTACTTATCCTTAAACAATTCATCCAATGATGAAGATTCAGCATGATCACCCCACAGGATGGAAGATGACATCACAACAATGCCATAATAACTCACAGGTGTTAATCAAGAGATGATACCAAAATCTTGTCCTTTCTTGAAGGCATATTGAGTTTTATGCATCCATGTTGAGTCATAAAATTCCACTAAACATGTGGCATGAAACTCGGTCTCAGCTTGACTATGTAATGGGTATGATAATTTGTGGCCTCATATGACTCCTTCAAATGTAATTTGAAATATAAATAGTTAAAATATTATTTTTAATTAATTTTGAAACTAAAAATAATAATACTGACCACAATCTAGAGTTATCAATCATAAGTAATATCACCATTGATAGGGTATGCATGCATCCTCTTGTAAATATCAAACATAATAATATCAGGGTGCTCACCTACCTATATGAAACAAATAGTTTACATTTAAATTTATATAAATTATAAAAAAAATTACTTACTAGATGTTTTTGATGAATATTAAATGTACAACAATGAGCTTTATAGGTGACCTCTTATCTCCCCTGGTTCTACCAACCATATGACGAACTCCTTTGAAAACTGTCTCCTAACCAATATGACACAATCCATCCCAAACCTGAGAGGAGATGTAACAAGATCAATAGATGTATCAAGGCAGATCAAAATCTATAACTTCATCTTCCTTCACGGCTCTCTTCCTCCGACTGTGCAAAAATTGATGACATCAGTCACACATGTAGGCCTCCCAGACCTCCAATATAGTGGTCCTTATGATATCATCAATGGGATGCCACAAAATCTACAAATAATTAATAATATAAAGTTAATAACTAAATAAATTTCAATATAAATATTTTATATTTACCAACCATCTGATGATAAAACATGCTCCACCAAACAGCCAGGGGAAAATGATCCCACATCACCCATGCTCCAGAAAAATAATTCCACATAATATCACTCCCCTATCCAATAGTTATATGTGAAAAACTACGAGAAAAATGAATAGATAATAAAACAGTTAGTACATAAATAAATTAATGAAAATAAAATATAATGAAAATTAACTAAGTTACACAACTAAACATACCACCTCATGTATGGATCAAAATCTAGATGTTGATGTCTCTCGTGAATAGGGTTAGGGGTCATTAATCTCATAGGACCATGACCACACCATGTCAACACACCGCCTTTAACCCGAGGGTCTAATTAAATATCATCAGGTTCATCACTAGGTAGTAAATCCTCCTAGAGGTCATGAAATACATTATCATAAATCATTACATCCATCCAAAACAAAAAAATAAAGTTTCAAGAAAATAATTTAAGATGATTATTATATTTACATTTTTTAACTATAACTAATATTTAATTGTTTAATTCTTCTTATTTATCCTATTATTCATATATGACTATTTCAATATGTTTATATTCCTACTTAGTATCATCAATATCCATAGCAGTTTTAGCTTCATCAACACTTGTTAATTAAAATTCATTTGTTACATCATCAACATCATCACCACCATAGAAATGTTTCTATGTGGTTTCATCATCAATATATATTTATATATATATTTGTTAGAAAGATGCATTTGGAGTTATATCTTGAAAATTTTCAATTACATTAACATCAGTAGAACCATATTCACATTTCATAAACTGGTTTTCATGGGATTTCATTTTTATAATACTCTACCAATCAATTAATTCTCTTAAAGTTGCACAATAATTGGTTTAATATATTTTGTGTTCTTGATGATCCAATAAAAATGGTTCATTTACTGCAAGAATGATTTATATTTAATATTAATGATTCCAAGGCGCAAATGAACATTAAAATCTCTATTAGTTACAAACCAATAAAATTAAATCATTGTTACATAGTTTTATCCCCGATTACATGGCTCATTTAATTCATTAATATGACTATTTCAGAAAAATTTATCCAAATTGGAAACATAACCACTTGATATTCTCAAATATTCAATACATTGACAAAATAGTAAACAATATTCTTTATAAAGTTTATATTCCCATTTTGGTGTCATTAACATCTATAATATGTCATTTTCAAATAACTAAACTACTGGTCTCCTATAAATTTTTGGAAATATCTAATTGTAACTTTACATTATCTTTGGTCTTACCATGTTTGTCCAGTAGTATTGTGACAACCGGGTCCTGGTGACAGAACAGCCACCCCGCCTTAACATGGCCATCGGGTCCTGGCCCACCAGGTACCACCAGTTGCCCCGCAGACACGTGGGGCCCACCCTAGGGTCCACCCACGTGCCCAAACGGGTCATCTGACTAATGACAGTCCCCACAGGCCAACACATGTCCTTTACAGTGTGCTTTGTCCTCACTCACACACACCCTAGGAAACTTCCCAGGAGGTCACCCATCCTGATCACTACTCCAGGCCAAGCACGCTTAACTATGGAGTTCTAATCAGGTAGGCTCCCGAAAAGGAAGGTGCACCTTGTTGACATGAGTCATATCATTTAGTCATTTAACCCTCTATCATTTGGGGATGTTACAATCACCCCCCCTTTAGGGCACAACGCCCTCGTTGTGGGCCCTACATCTCAACCCAGGCAGTGCAACGCACTTAAGGCTGGGTACCACCTCTGATACCAAATGTGACAACCGGGTCCTGGTGACAGCACAGCCACCCCGCCTTAACATGGTCGTCGGGTCCTGGCCCACCAGGTACCACCAGTTGCCCCGCAGACACGTGGGGCCCACCCTAGGGTCCACCCACGTGCCCGAACGGGTCATCTGACTAATGACAGTCCCCACAGGCCAACACATGTCCTTTACAGTGTGCTTTGTCCTCACTCACACACACCCTAGGAAACTTCCCAGGAGGTCACTCATCCTGATCACTACTCCAGGCCAAGCACGCTTAACTGTGGAGTTCTAATCAGGTAGGCTCCCGAAAAGGAAGGTGCACCTTGTTGACATGAGTCATATCATTTAGTCATTTAACCCTCTATCATTTGGGGATGTTACAAGTATATAAAATATATTATCAAAAAATTTATTCTCAATATTAATGACATACATTATGGGATGTACTAACAATTCAGACAAATATTGAAGATCTGAAAAAATACTCTGTTTACTCCAATTGTGATCTTTCCCAAACCCATTTTTTTCTATTATTCTATAGTATCTTCAAAGGTATT
The DNA here is from genome assembly GCA_963277665.1 of Viscum album. NCBI lineage: Eukaryota > Viridiplantae > Streptophyta > Magnoliopsida > Santalales > Viscaceae > Viscum > Viscum album. The sequence continues at coordinate 548,342,629 of OY728135.1, forward strand.
GGGAGTTAATTAAAAAAATATATAACATAAATCAATACCTAAGATCACTTTGGTGGTCCATCTCTTTTAACTATACCTTTTCTAAAATGATTTCAGTTCCTTTAGAAAGGATGATTAATAGGAAAAAATATGCGATCAAAACAAAAATAAAGTTTTCATCTATTGATGAGTATAGATGATTTTCTGTCAAAAATATAGTCTGAACATTCTTTTAGAGCTTGTTGTTTGTTTCAGACGTAGTGAAATCATGCAGTAGTGGGTGATATATTTAAATTTATATTAATAGTCGTTGCTCAAAACCAAGAGTGAGGATATTACACATAAAATTTATAATTAATTTATTTAATATCTGAAGAAAATAAATACTTGGGATTTGATACTTTTTCAATGGTGAATGTTAATCATCTTAAAATACCCTTTCTGATTACCTTTGTTTCATTGTGGGTATCCAAGGATAGAATCCCTCTAGTGGTGATCCATGTGTACTTCTATGATCTCCAAGAAACACCACTCGATCTACAAGTGCTACAACGATGAGTCGAATGTCTTATGTTGTTCGTTCTTGATTTCTCATTATTCGGTATTTACGAAATTTTTCTTAAACATCTCATTCTTGAGTGGGAGATAGAAGGGGGAGTTGAGGGTGAATTTTTTGTTAGTAACTATTCTCTATTTTCAATTTTTGGATCCTCTACAAAATAGACATAGATGTTTATTTATTGAAATAGGATATGAGTTTAAATATTATTTAATTTTATACCATACATTAAATAACATTTATTACCTTTAATAAATCCCATGCGAAATAAAAATAATTTTATTATTATTATTTTTCGGTGCATGCAAACTTGCGCAATAAAAAATATTATGTAATGGTCTTGTTAATTAATAAATTTCTTTAGACTTAGTCTTGGTCCATTTGAACTCCTCAACCATTTATTGGATATCTGAATAAATATTTTTTTCCTAAATAAATATCTTAGTTACAAATAAATATTTTTCTCACAATCTAATGAATAAATATTTATTAAAATATTCAATATATAATATAAATATTTTCATCACAAGAAGTTGAAAAAATATTTATTTAATTTATGTGATCATTATAAGTTGAATAAAATTATTCCTCAAAGTTTAGAATAATATTTATTCCATTAATTAAACTAAAATAGAATTTAATAGAGATCAACAAAAATACTTAGTGTGGGACCCTCTTGGGTTCTTTTCTCATTAACATTAGGTGGGCTTACATAAAGTCCAATATTACTATCTAGAAATGGTTCAAGGCACGAAAGATAATGAAATTAATGTTGAAACGTAGAAAAACCACATACAAATACTTATTGTGTAATATAAACCATTGTTTACAATATCACATCATGAAGGTTGCAAATATGTATCACTAACATATATGCTTGATATGTCCTTATTTGACTATCTGAAATAAACATGTCATTACACCATGTTCATGGAATTTAATGTTATGGTTCAATTCTAATAAAAGTGAAAATATGTCAACTTCCATAAAGATGAAAGGTAAATATACTTCCTCAAATTATTCAATAATAAAATGTCACTCATGACACACCTAACATATCCAAATTCTCCACGAACTGTTATTATCATGGTTTATTAAGTACATCAAATTATGAATATTGTAAAATGAATTAATCATAATATTTAATTCTAAGGACCATCACACATGCTCATAGATAAGAATATCCAATGACACCAAAACATATGCAATTCATACCAGTGGGTCTGTTCTCATAATATTTTTTTCTTGGAGATTACCAAGTAAGAACTTCATGAGAAGAATTCTCCTCTTCTTATGAGTACTCACACCTGATAGTCTACATACAATGTGTCCCATCATAGTATGTTATCCAACCACAAAATGTTATTTAGGAATATCATAATAGTATATCAAGGTTCTCATCATAATGGGGAACTGATATGACTTTATCAATGTGAAATATAATCTTTGACATTATTATAATAGAGTTAAGAATAACAACAAAATATATTTTTTTTTATTATTATTATTATTATTATTATTCAATACATAAAATATTCATTTAATGAAAATAAAAACAATTGTTCATAGGAAACCAACTCTAAAAAACTCTTAATTGGACTAGAGCCAACTACCTACGACCTTTAATCCGCTAGTCCTCACATGATAGTTAGGTTTCTTCTGAGTCAAGGCTTTAGTCATGGGGTTTAACACATTATCTTCCATGGTAATACTACTCACTGCAACATCAACTCTTTGAGATAAATCTCCCAAGATATGATAATTTTGACATATCTGCTTTTTTCGATGATGTGACCTTGGTTCTTTTTCAAAATCCACCATTGAAGCATTATCACAATAGTGTGTGGTATGATATTTTCTGCTAGTTACCACATAAAAATCTTTAATGAATTTTTTTCATCCATACAACTTCTTTAGCTACCTTAAAATCCACAATATACTCATACCCTAATTTAGAATCTATGACCCCAACTTTCTTTGAGGTCTTCTACCTCACAACACTACCATTCAAAGTGAAGATTTTTCTCATTTGTGAATTCATGACATCTTGATCAGTTTGGAAATAAGAATATGCATATCCTATGATGACTAGTTCTTTATATCCTCATTAAACCCAGAAAATTTCCTTAGTATGCCTCAGATAATTAAGGATAGTATTGATGACCATCCAATTACGGTCACCTCGATCATACTGATATCTTCTTACCACACTTAATGTGTATGTTAAATCTATCCTTGTACTTGGATTAACACACAATATTGGACCAATCATTGATGCTTATGTAATCCTTGTCATTTTGTTCATTTCCTCATGTGTCTGAGGACACATTTTCTTAGAAAGATGAATGCCATGTGATGCAGGAAACAATCCCTTATTAGATTGTTCTAGGTAGAATCTCTTCATTATCTTGTAAAAATATTTACTTTGACATAGGCTAAGCAATGTCTTGGACATATCATGATGTATCTTGATCCCGAAAATATATTTTTCTTCAACGAAGTACTTCATAGAATATCATTAATTCAGGCACGACTTAACATGATATTAGATTGATATTTCATTTCCAATGAGTAATATGTCAGTAACATATACTATTAATAAAATGCATGCACTCCCACTAAACCATTTATATACACAACACTCAAATTAATTCTTTACGAATCCAAATTATGTTATGCCCCCATAAAAATGAATGTTCAATGACCTCGTTGCTTGATTTAATCCATAAATGGATATTGGTAGCTTGAATGAATTATTTTCATCCATTGGATTCACAAACCCTTCTTGATTTTTCATATAGACATCTTCCAATAGGCTCCCATTAAGGAAGTCTATTTTGAAATCAATTTTAAAAATCTTATAATCATGGAAATGAGTAATGGAAAGTAGAATTATAATGGATTTCAGCACCACAACTAGTGACATAGTTTCTTCATAGTCAATGCCTTGACACTATTTAAACACTTTTGAAACTAGTTACACCTTATAGGTATTGACTTGTCCTTCAATTTCTAGTTTCCTCTCGAATACACATTTACAACCAATAGGATTTACATCTACTATATGGTCTACCAAAATCTAGACTTGGTTTTGGTACATGGAATCTATTTCATAATTTATGGATTATTTCCACCTAGAATCATCTTTTCCACTAACTGGATCCTTGTAGGTTAAATGATAATTATTATCAACTAATAATGAGTGAACATCATTACGGACTAGAAAACCATATCATTCTGGTTCTCTAACATCTCTAGTACTTCTACAGAGTAATTGTATCTTTCGAACAATTTCTTCTTCCATAGGTATTTTCTGAATTTGTCATTATTTCAACTCTTGTGTATTTTGAGAATGAAATTAATCTAATTCAATCATGATCTCACCATATATTTTATAGATAAGATCCTCCTCATGAAATGTGAGATTTCTATTAGACTCGGATCCAAGTGCCACGCAACAGGTGCCCCGAACCCGGTTCGCCATGTGACCTCAAGCGCATTTCCCCAAACACCAGTGGTTGCTGACTAACAGTGAGGTCCCAGGTCTGATAGTGGGGAAATTATGCCCTCATTTGTAAAAGTGTAGCGCAGCGGAATACAAAATAAAACATACACCAACAGCGGAAGCAGTAAACCATACACAACTGAAATACACAACAACAGTGGATATAACCAACAGTATATAAATGAGGATGATACATGTCTCAAGTTCTAAGAAAATAGCCAGAACATGTTATACATCAATACGGTACAACCAAAAGAAGAGTATAGAAAAACAAAGCAAAACAGCTGGTAGCGGCATCGTGAGCCTAGGATCGGTCCAATGCCCTCCTACTCCTCTACAACAGTCAAGTACCTGTATAGGGACTCTTTCCCCTATCTACACCTGCAGAAACGTAATCTGTTTGGGCCGAAAAGTGTGACCCAAACATGGTGTGAGAAATATATCTCATTTGGCACCCACCAAAGACCTGTGACCAACTGCGTGTAAGCATGCAACGATAGTGTGCAGTAGAAAAATGCAATAAAGTGAGAAGTTCTCAAAAGTAAAAAATATTAGTTATATTTCCATTTTTAATATTCATTTAATCCATTTAATACAAGAAATCACCACAGTGCATTTCTACGTAAACAGTCCACGTCCTCAGACAAGCAAAAACTTACCCTCAGGTAAGAAGAACCCAACCCGCAGGTAATTTCCCTTAGGAATAACCGAATTTTTCCCTCAGGCATAGGTAGTGTCTCCCTCAGGCACAGAGTTTATTGCCCTCAGGCACAGAAGAAGTTGCCCACAGGCCGAAGTAACTACTACCCTCAGGCTAAACAGTGCAGTTCCCACAGGCTAATCACAACAATGCCCTTAGGCTAAACAGGTTATTGGGCCATGCCCAACATATCAAAATGCAGTAAAAAAGCAATTCTTCTCAAGGCAATTCTACAATAACTACATTTAAGGAATACCCTCGGGTATCCTGGCTAAACGGAAAAATAGTGGAACACACCCCGGGGTGGTTCCGGATCCAAGCAACGATACCAAAACGCATTTTATTATCACAATTTAATCACCTATGAAATTCTAGGCATTGAAAATAGCAACGGCCTTAGCCACACGACACCCCAACATGGGTTCGTGGTACGAAAACGCACAAAAACGCACGACAGTTGGAAAATAAACACAAACCCACCTACCTTAAACGCCAACGAACGTTATACCTAAACGCTGACTCCAAAAACGCCCAAGAACGGCATAGATCTGACGAAGAACAAAACCCATTCGAACGTAAATAACTTCTCCTCATGAATGAATTGGTAAGAATGGTATCGGGAGAGAAGAGAGCTTACCCGTGCAGTTGCAACGAGATCATCCGAAGGAAAAACGGATTCCAGACGAACACCCAGCAGATCTTCAAAGGTCGGGCCTCCTCCTTTGGCTCCAAAATGGCTCAAACGCCTCCTCTTCCAAATGAGGAGGACACTGCCTATTTTAAGCCGAAAAAACAAAGTACACGGCGTGTAATTCTGAGTACACGACGTGTACTTCTTTCATTTAACTGTTTATTCGGCGGCACCGCCACACTATTCATCCGTCGACATGAGTACACAAAATGTACTCCCGAGTATCCGGCGTGTATTTCCGCCTAGCTAGCAGCGACTCCACCACCTTACTGTCTAAGCCTGTCGACTGACTACATGGCATGTAAGGTACTACTACATGGCGTGTAGTCGGTTCCTACACCCCTCGTCATTGACAAGGCTACACGCCCCGTGTACTCATCCCAAAACGGCCAAAAGTACACAGCGTGTGGACAAAGTACACAGTGTGTAGTTTCGAAATTTAGCATTTTTTCCCATTTTCCACATTTTCTCAAAAACACTTAAGGAAAAGGAAAAAGAAGAAACTCCTACCTCAAAAATTAGAATTGGGTTCTTACAAACTCCCCCCCTTATAGAAATTCATCCCCGAATTTCCCTTACAAGGGTGGTGAAGATAAATCTCAGAACAACTCTGGCCACTAAGCACGTACGTCGACCTCCCGCTCCCAGGTCTCGTCCTGCACTCGGCCATGCTGCCATAAAACCCGTACGATAGGAACTGACCAGCCTCGAAGAACCTTCGTGCTCCTTTCAACGATAAAGATCAAATGATCCTCAATGGATGCATCATGCTGATGCTTAACCTCCTCGGGCTAAAAGATGTGACATGGTTCTGAATGGTAGCGATGCAACTGAGACACGTGGAAGATGTCGTGCATGGCTCGGTACCGCTACGGTAACTGCAACCGATAGGCAACCAGCCCGACTCTCTCCAGAATCTCGAATGGCCCCACATAACTCGGTGAAAGTTTACCCTGTCTCCTGATCCACTTGTGTCCCAGCCTCGGCGAAACACGTAGAAAAACCTTTTCCCCGACCACGAACTCCAAAGGTCATCTGCGGCAATCAGCATAAGACATCTGACGTGACTTTGCGGTAGCCATCTGCTTCTGAATCAACTGGACCTGCTCAAATGTCTCCTGCACGAGCTGTGGCCCCAGCAAAGCTGCCTCACATGCCTCTAACCAGCACAAAGATGATCGGCATGGCCTACCATATAAATCCACTTATGGTGCCAAATCAATAGTTTCCTCAAAACTATTGTTATTGGAAACTCGACTAAGGGTATATGCTTCTCCCAAGAGCCCCCAAATTCTAGGACGCATGCGTGCAGCATGTCCTCTAGCACTTGTATCGTCCGCTCTGACTGGACATCTGTCTGGGGGTGGTATGTTGTGCTCAGAAGCACCAGAGTACCCAGTGCCCTCTGTAAACTATGCCAGAAACGAGACGTAAAGTGGGCGTCCCTATCTGAAATTACAGAACAAGGGACCCCAAGAAGACATACGATCTCTCGGATATACAGCCTTCTGAGCTCGTCCACTTCGAAGGTCTCCTTGATCGGCAAAAAGTGAGCTACCTTTGTGAGTCTGTCCACAACAACCCACACATCGTCATTGCCACGAGGTGACCTCGGAAAACCCGTCACAAAATCCATCACGGAATCTCATTTCCACTCTGGAATGGGTAACTGTTGTAACAGTCCAGCTAGTCTCTGATGCTCTACCTTCACCTGCTGATAGGTGGAACATCTCGTAACAAACCCATATATCTCTCTCTTCATACCCGGCCACCAGTACTGATGTCTCATGTCTCGGTACATCTTGGTAACCCCGGGATGAACTGCCCAAGCTGAAGCATGAAACTCCCGCATCAGCTCCTCGTGTATATCCACTGGAACCCATACTCATCAATGTAAATGCAAAACCTCATCGTCATCGATCGTCCAACCGGAAGGAGGGTCCTCACTTTCCACCGACTCCCGTAGAACAAGGTCTTTTGAATCACATAACTGCCTCATCCTCACTCTATCCAGGAGGGTAGAAATTACAGCTAACGAGGAAAGATAAGTCTGCCCCTGACTGTCATGCACCTCCAGATGCATCTCAGAGAACAAATTCATAAGCTTCCACTCACCACTGGCCTCTTGCACTGCTTGTATCTAAGTCCTCCTGCTCAGTGCATCGGCTACTGCATTACCTTTACCAGGTGTATAGGAAATCTCAAAATCGAAGGACTATAGGTACTCGACCCACCTTCTATGCCTTAGATTCAGGTCATGCTGAGTAAAGATATACTTGAGGCTTTTTTGGTCGGTGAAAACCACAAAATGCTCCCCCAACAGATAGTGTCTCCAACAATGAAACGCATGAAAAACTATAGCCAACTCGAGATCATGCTTCAGGTAATTCCTCTCATGTGGCCTTAACTTCTGAGACCCGTACGTGACAACTCGGTCACCCTGCATCAAAATGGCTCCCAGCCCAACCCCAGATGCATCATAGTAAACTGTATAGATCTTCCCCTGCTCTGGGAGTATCAGGATCGGTGCTAATGTCAACCTTCCCTTAAGGTCCTGAAAAGCTGTCTCACAAGCTTATGACCAAACAAACTTCACACCCTTCTTAGTCAGTCCTGTCAACGGTGCTGCTAAGTGGGAGAAGTCTTGTATGAAGTGTCTGTAGTAACCAGCCATCCCTATGAAACTCCGTATTTCAAACACATTCTTAGGCTACTCCCAGGAAACTACTGCTCTCACCTTCTCTGGGTCTACTGAAACTCCTGCCTCTGAGATGATATGACCCAGGAAGTAAATCTGGTCCATCCAAATGTGGTACTTTGAGAGCTTAGCATATAGCCGATGCTCTCTCAGTGTACTCAATATGATCCCATGATGGGTGGCATGGTCATGTCGAGTGTGAGAGTACACCAAGATGTCGTCCACGAATACTACCAAAAAAGAGTCAAGATACGGATGGAACACACGATTCATCAGAGCCATGAAAATTGATGGCGCGTCCGTCAGTCCCAACGGCAAACCGTATACTCATATAGATCATACCTACTCCTGAAAGCTATGAGCGGTATATCAGATGGACTAACGTGCAACTGATGATATCTGGATCTCAATTCAATCTTCGAGAACACTCGTGCTCCACGTAGCTGATCAAACAGATCATCTATCCTCGGTAAGGGTTATCGGTTCTTAACCGTCAATTGGTTCACCTTCCGATAATCCACGCAAATCCTAAAGGTACCGTCCGCCTTCATCGCAAAAAGGACCGGAGAACCCCAATGAGAAGTACTGGGTTGAATAAAACCATTTTCCTGTAGCTCCTCTAACTACCTCTTGAGCTCCTGAAACTCAGGCGTGGCCATCCTATAAGGAAAAATGGACACCGATGCTGCTCCTGGAACTAGTTCGGTAGAGAAATCCACCTCACGCATTGTAGGTAGAACTAAAAAGTTGTCCGAGAAGACATCCCTGAAACAATCGACAACTGGAGGGAAATCCGTCTGACAAGTCCCCTGGTCATCCAGATATAAGCTCGCAATCTGGGCTATGACTCCACCTCGCCCATGATGCTCTGGTCCAGATCGACTCGCCTGAACATCCCATTCTCCCTTTTATAGAAACTCTCCGCCCTCTAGTGACGTGAAACGCACCCTGCGACGATAGCAGTCTACAAAAGCTCGGAAGGGAACCAATCAGTCCATCCTGAGAATGAAATCATAGCTCGTCATCTCAAAGACATAGAGGTCCCAAAGGAAGTGACACCCACCAACCTCAAGGGGGAAGTCCTTGCACTGACTCACACCAGCCATTCTAGTCCCCATCAGAGTGTCTAACGTCATGATATCCGAAGAAGTAGAAACACAGAGCCCAAGGCTCTTCACAACGGGTACAGATTTGAAACTATGCATAGAACCCATATCAAAAAGTACTAAAGACAAGACAGAAGCTACTAGAATAGTACCTCTAACTATCGAAGGTCCGGGGTCCTGCTCCTGCTGGGTCTATTCCACTGCATATGCCTTCCCAGTGCCACGGCCCTGTGACACAGCCTGGCTACCCTGAGCTATCCCGCCCTGCTGCCTCTGAGATCCTGGTGTCTGGCTACCATGGTCATGACCACCATCTCTGGCTGCATGCCCTGACGTATTCCAGTTCCCTGACTGGTAAGAATCCACTGGTCCTACTCCCGCACGCGGAGTCTGCACAGAAGCCCTCTCACTAGCCACTAGTAGAAACGCCCTACAAAAGGGATGCAGATGTCCCATCTTGCAGCAAAATCGGCACTCCACTGGGTCTCGTGGACACTGAGGTATCTTGTGCCCCTCTCTTCCATACTGGTATCACCTGACCGGACCACCTGAAGAAGCTTCCTGACTGGTACTGCCGCCCTGAGAGAAGTCTATCTGTCTCTTCCTCTTGCCAGCAGAAATAGTACCAGTAACTGGTGCTGAACCGCCTTGTCCCACACCACTTGATTCTCGTAGGTTCCTCTCTATAATCAACGCCTGGTTCACAATTGCATGTACAGTAGGTAACCAGAAAACATTCACCTACGCTCGGATGTCATACCGAAGACCATCCTCAAAATTTCTGGCTCTCAGCGTCTCATCACCCACCAGCACGGGTGCATAGCACTGAAGCTCCGTAAAACGAGCAGAATAGTCCATCACTGACATAGCGCCCTGCTGCAGATTCATGAACTCTCGAGCTCTATCTTCCCTCAGCGCCATGGGAAAGAAGATTTCATAGAATACTGCCTAAAAATATTCCCACGCCATGTCCCTATGATGCTATGACTGGGTGGTAACATCCCACCACCTCTTGGCGGAATCACGTAGCATGTAAGTCACGAGCTTGACCCTCCACCCTGGAGGCGTCTCAAGATGCTCGAAAATAGTCTACATCAATCCTAGACAAGACTCTGCAGCTCGCGGTCCACCATCCCCTGAAAACGTAGGCGGATGATGCTACTGGAAGATACGAGTCATCTCAGCAATAGATGTAGCAGCCTGCGGTGCTCCCTGAAAGGTCTCCATAAACCGCATAAAACCTTCAAGGAACTACGCCTTAGTTCCTGTGTCCGGTATAATAGCTGGTGCCGCATCTGGCTCTACTGGAGGATCCACTGGTAGCCCATGGTCCACCATATCCGGAGTATAATTGTCACCGCTCTCCTGGAAAACAACTCGCGGTCGTCTAGGCGGCATGACACTACAAGTTCAAAAGCACGCCTCAGATTCAAAAATTTTATGACCAAAAAGTGAAGGAACCACAAAGGAAACAAGAGGAAGAAGGCATTCAAAATTGGCAAAACAAGACTACACAGAGTGTACAATGACTACACGGTGTGTACTTGACTTCGCTTCCCCTGCCCGGGTCCTTCTACATGGCTGAACCACATGGCTTCCCTCGAACAAAACTACATGGCGTGTATAATATCTAGACAGTGTGTACTGTGTTATTTTCCAACTTCCCATATTGTTTGTGACATGGCCGAATACTCGAAAAAACTCCACACGGTGTGTTACACCAATACACAGCGTGTACAACACCCTGTTTCCCAGCCACACGGCTAACTCCACACGGTCTGTCCTCGGACAAGACTACAAGGCATGTCCTAAAGGTACACGGCATTTTCAAGGAGAGGTGACACCGACCCGTGTTGTTAGTTACACGGCCGAGTCCCTAGGTCATACTACACGGCGTGTGCATTATTGACATGGCATGTTCTGTGAAGGAGTTCACTAAACCATGTTGTTAGTTACACGGCCGGACTCCGGGTCAACACTACACGACGTGCACAATACTACACGGTGTGTTTTACCCAAGCCTTTCGCTACCCCGTGTCGCCTCCCACACGGTTTGTGACACAGGAAGAGACTACACGGCGTGTACTCCAGGTACATGGTGTGTACTCAAAAAGTTCGTTTTTCTTCCCAAACAGAAGAACATACACGGCGTGTATACTGGGTTTCCAGACAGCATGTCTCAGAAACTTCCCCAGAACCCATAAAATACTGAAAAACAACACCTAAGTGTCAAATTCAGACCCTTGGGGTCTCATACTCCCCACAAACAAATTTTGACTTCTTATATGTGTTATAACCAAGAAACAGTCAACGATCCACCAAATTCTGGTCAATGGGGTCCCATACTCCCCAAAAACCAAATTTTGGCATCCATTCCATAAACATGCTCACATAAAATTACCTTATCACATAACAGGTATTTTATCAGAGTGCCTATCACAACAGCATGCTTTTCTAGCAAAACAACTATCACAACAACATGCGAATTTCTAATGCACCTATATGGCATGGAAACTATGCATGGCATGCGATATCTAGCATGTGCATATATGATGTATGAGACGGCATACCATCATCTCATCAGTTTTCAACTAAATAGAACCCACAGATAAAATATAAACAGCACAATCCAAGTGCGTCTCCCAATGGTGAAAACATATCAACCGTAAAATTGCAAAATCAAAAGAATGCAAAATATGATGTAGACTTGCTTTTCCCTATACACGGGTTAGCTACGCCCAGGAAAAACTTATTACCAGGTACTGTTCCAACCTATCCCTGACTACAGCTCCAAATAGTAAGTCTAAGAAAAGAAACCCCTCTGATACCACTTTGTAACATCCCAGATCCGGGTTCCACGCAACGGGTGCCCCGAACCCGGTTCGCCACGTGACCTCAAGTACATTTCTCCAATTGCCAGAGGCTTCCGAATAGCAGCGAGGGCCCAGGTCTGATAGTGGGGAAACTATGCCCTCATTTGTCAAAGTGTAGCGCAGCGGAATACAAAATAAAACATACACCAATAGTGGAAGCAGTAAACCATACACAACAGTAGTGGATATAACCAATAGTATATAAATGATGATGCTACATGTCTCATGTTCTAAGAAAACAGCCTGAAAATGTTATACATCAATATGATACAACCAAAAGCAGAGTACAGCAAAACAAAGCAAAATAGCTGGCAGCGGAATCGCGAGCCTAGGCTCGGTCCCATGCCCTCCTACTCTTCTACAACAGTCAAGTACCTGTATAGGGACTCTTGCCCCTATCTACACCTGCAGAAACGTAATCTGTTTGAGCTGAAAAGTGTGACCCAAATAGGGTGTGAGAAATATATCTCAGTAGGCACCCACCAAAGCCCCGTGCCCAACTGCGTGTAAGCATGCAACGATAGTGTGAAGTAGAAAAATGCAATAAAGTGAGTAGTAATCAAAAGTAACAACTATCAGTTATATTGAAATTTTTAATATTCATTTAATCCATTTAATACAATAAATCACAACATTTCATTTCTACGTAAACAGTCCACGTCCTCAGAGAAGCAAAACATTACCCTTAGGTAAGCAGAACCCAACCCGCAGGTAATTTCCCTCAGGCATAACAAAAGTTTTCCCTCAGGCGTAGGTAGTGTCGCCCTCAGGCACAGAGTCTATTGCTCTCAGGCACGGAAGAAGTTTCCCTCAGGCCGAAGTAACTGCTGCCCTCAGGCTAAACAGTGCAGTGCCCACAGGCTAATCACATCAATGCCCTCAGGATAAACAGGTTACTGGGCCATGCCCAACATATCAAAATGAAGTAAACAAGAAATTCCTCTCATGTTAATTCTATAATCACTACATTTAAGGCATACCCTCGGGTATCCTAGCCAAATGGAAAAATAGTGGAGCACACCCTCGGGGTGGTTCTGGATCCAAGCAACAATCCCAACCAGTATTTTATTGTCACAATTTAATCACCTATGAAATTCTAGGCATTGAATATAGTAACGACCTCAGCCACACGACACCCCAACATGGGTTCGTGGTATGAAAATGCACAAAAACGCACGATAGTTGGAAAATAAACAGAAAGCCACCTACCTTAAACGCAAAAGAACATTATACCCGAACGCCGACTCCAGAAACACCCAAGAACGGCGTAGATCTGACAAAGAACAAAACCCATTCGGACGTAAATTACTTCCCCTCGGGAAATAATTGGTAAGAACGGTACCAAGAGAGGAGAGGGCTTACCCGTGCGGTTCCAACGACATCGTTCGAAGCCAAAACGGATTCCAGACGAACAACCAGTGGATATTCAAAGGTCGGGCCTCCTCCTTTGGCTCCAAAATGGATCAAACGCCTCCTCTGCCAAATGATGAGGCTACTGCATGTTTTAAGCCAAAACAACAATGTACACGGCGTGTACTTATGAGTACACAGTGTGTACTTCTTTCATTTAACTGTTCATTCGGCGGCACCGCCACACTGTTCATCTGTCTACATGAGTATACGGCATGTACTCCCGAGTACATGGCGTGTAATGCTACCCAGCTTGCGGTAACTCCACTGCCTTACTGTTTAAGCTTGCCGACTGACTACACGGCGTGTAAGGTACCACTACACGGCGTGTAGTCGGTTCCTACACCCCTCGTCACGAACAAGGCTAGATGACATGTGTACTCATCCCAACACGGCCAAAAGTACATGGAGTGTGGACAAAGTACACGGTGTGTAGTTTCGAAATTTAGCATTTTAACCATTTTCCACATTTTCTCAAAAACAATTCAGGACAAGGAAATAGAATAAACTCGTACCTCAAAAATAAGAACCAGGTTCTTACAAACCACTACCATTTTTTATGAAGGATTGTAATGGTAGTATCCCTTTGTTTCTTTGGGATACCCTCTAAAGATTCACTTTGTGCCTCAGGGTGAAAGCTTGTTACCAGAAGATGACTTAACAAAGGCTTCACCACCCCACACATGTATGTAAGACAACAAATGTTTCTTTATGTTCTTTAATTGGTATGGTATACCGTCTATTTCATTAGTTTGTACTTAGTTTAGTACATATATTTCTGCTTTTAATGCATATCCCCAAAAGGATAATCGAAGAATCACATGACTCATCATTGGTCTCACCATGTCCAATATGGTGATGTTTCTTCTTTCACATACACAATTCCACTAAGGTGCATAAGGAGCAATGAGTTGAGATAAAATCATGAACTCTTATATATAATCAATGAAGTCTTGACTGTGATATTCCCCACCATGGCCTAAGAAAAGTTACTTAATCTTCTTACCAGGATGGTTCTCAACTTCATTCTTGTATTATTTGAATTTTTCAAAATAATATGACTTATACCACATTAAGTATATATATCCATATCTACTAAAATAATCAGTAAAATATAGGAAGTATGAGTACCCACCCCTTGGTTCAACAGGAAATGTTCGAAAAACATCAGTATAAACTAATTTAAGAAGCTCTTTATCCCTTTTACCTTTCCCACTATATAGGGATTTGGTCAATTTTTCCTTGTAAACATTCATGACATACACCAAATGTTTTTAGTTCAGAATAATATAAGTATACATCTTGATATAATTTAGTCAAGCTCTTTTCATTTACATGACCTAGCCGATGATGCCAAATTTGGGGTTGGTATGAGTCATGTGACATAACCTCATTGTCTATTTACATTATTTGGTTTGTTTAATCCAACACAGAAAAACTGTTATTTAAATGTTCCTTACCATAAAAAATGCAATCTTTATAAAATATGAAACATTATACCCAAATTTGAAAATAAATCAATCTGTATCAATTTTGGATGCCGAAAAAATATTTTTGGTAACTGAAGACACATAATAACAACCCTTTAATACCAAGAGCATTCTGATTGGTAACATGAGGTGGTATTCCCTATTAGATAGAGTATAAATATTAACAATTTTGGATACTCTAAGATCTACCTCTCCTAATTCAATATTTTGGAGTCTACTTGGTTCCTATATTTGAATACATATGTAAAAACCACAAGCTCTATCTAATACCCCATTTGTATAAATATATAAATTTAACTTTAAAAAATGCACCTTAATCTTCAACATTCTTCTTTTTCTATGGGTATTTTTTATTCTAGTGTCCCTTGTAACCACATGTGAAACAGATAACATCATGTTCCCCTACTTTCCCATAATCTTCCTCTTCTTTTAAGGGTGTGAAAAATGTATGGTCTTAAATCTATTTACTTTACATTTCTATTTTTTCACTATATGGATGGAATTATTTTCACTCTTCATATCCTTATCTACTTAGTGATGAAGACTATGAAGATCTGGAAGAGACTTCTCAATGTTGTTCATTTTAAAATTCACAACAATGTTAGAGAATCTCTAAGGGGGTGATGTCAAAATGAGTTTAGTGCACAGTTCTATGGGGTGTGAAAACCCTAGAACCTCTAAGTGCTCAATGTATCCAATTTTATTGACTACATAAGGTCCATCTAGGGAACACTCTCCATGATTTATCTGAAAAAGTGCCTTGTAAATCTCAAACTATTCATGTCTAGCTCTCTCCTGGTAAAGACCAAGAAGGTTCTCAAGAATTTAATACGCATCAATGTTTTCATGAGACATCATTAGAACACTAAACATCAATGAAATCATAAAACATTGAACATTGACTATGTTACTCAAATGTTTTTCATATACAAGAAACTCTTCATCACTCACCATTTTAGCAGACAAATCGGGCATTGAGGATTCTAGCATGTAAGATTTCCATTCATGGCGTAGCACAACCCAGATGTGTCTAAAACAATCCTAGAAGTTACTATCAGTTATGAAGTTAAATTTATCCAATATTTTTCATAGGGATGGTTTGGATGATGAATTTTTCTTTTTATTCAACAATTAGAAAGGTCATATTATTATTACTTTGCTTGATTACAAAATAAGTGAGATATAATAAATTAAATGTTTTTATTTATTTATTTATTATATCTCCCACTATTTTATCAAGTCTCAATATCACTTACCATTGAATTAGTAATGTCTATATTCTTTATCATTCTAGTTGAAAGGATCCCCATTAATTTTATTAATGATCCAGACTTTGGCCATGAAATCCATAATAAAGTATTTATATAGGTAGTCTTTCCGACTACGGACTTGCAGCTCCTTGATCTGTTTAGTGGATTCCCCTATCCTAAAATCCTAACATGGATTTCCTTGACACTTTCAAATAAATTTTTATTAAATATAATTTGGCCATTAAACTCAATAAAATTGTGTTTATGTCATCCCAAAACTCTCATGAGAAATCCTCGGTAAAAGTAAGTGTCCAGACATTGGAAATGTTCTAAACATAGTTTTATGGTTTTATTCCCTATTAGGTAATGGAATGTTTAGACTAATTTAATATTTAATTGAGGGATTTAAATTTATTATGCATAAATTTATCTTGTTTTATCATTTACACATCTTGTTAATATTAAGTGTATGTTACAAAATTAATTAACCATGTTAGATAAAACATTCACATATAACTCATTTATTTAATTTTTTTCTTAGAAAATTAATTCATTTATTTATGAGATCATAGCCATGAATCCATAAAATAAATAATTTCATATATATAAGTATTAAATTAATTAAATGACTCATTCATGATCTTTATCTAGCAGATGATTTAGTGAGTGGATATTAATCCATTGGCCTACAAGAAATAACTCATATTTTATATCTTGGCATGATTTACAACATTCCACCTATCTACCTATGTATCACCTCAGTTGGAATCATTATGGTTCCAACTTGAACCACCTCTATAAACCTTGGGATTCCCCATTAATTACAAATATTTATTACTCACACGTAGGTGGGGGAACCAAAGGATTGGTTAAATGGGATTACATAAATATCATTGGACACACAGATCCTCTATAATAATAGAGGGAGATTTGACTCATAGTACATCATTTAATTTAAAATTAAATAATTGAAAACTCATGAAATAAATTATATTAAAACATCTATCACATGCATAGGTCTTGGTCAAGATCATGAACAGTCATACATTCAATGAATATTTAAAAATAAACGGCTAGAATTCATTTCATTATTCATTAAATAATTAATTAATATAAACATGATTGAATTAATTAATCAATTAATTCCCTTTCATCTTAATGAAAATCAGATATAATTTGAATTTACCCATTATTAATGGAATTCATCTCAAATAAATCGTAGAATGAATATTGAAATATTATTTATAATAAATTAATTGAAAATTTATAATTCTTTAAATCAATTATTATATTTTCAAACACACAATGGTGTGTTAATCAACTACATAATGTTTTATTGCTACAATTTCAAATTTAATTTAATTTTAATTTCTTTCATTAATAGAAGACTACACAGCATGTCCATGCAGCGACACGCCATGTACCTGGGTTATTTTATATTTATGTCACATGCTTGGGGCTTTGGCATATTGACTCAGCCGAACTACATGTTGTGTAAATTCTAACTTCATACCCTCTATCCACTTGTCGTGTGTTAGGTTGGCCCAATAAACACAGGATGGGAAATAAAATCACCTCCTATAATTAATTTATTGGAATATCTAGATATAATGTTCATGAGTATATGACTTGTTCTCTAGCTGCACGTCATGTAACACAGTTTTACCAGCCAATGATTTGGAACTTCATGATTAAATCTGTAGTCGTTATTCATCTATTCTTAAACCTTTAAGAAAATTAAACACTAAAGGTACATGACAAAAATGTCGATAACATGTTAATAAAAATCATATTAAATAAATAATAGAATTAAATTAAAATCTAACCAAAATTGTGAATAGATCAATAATAAAATAAATAATTACAAATTTAAGCATGACTGGTCTAATACCACTTGATGATTACATGCATAGTAGAAGCATGCAGATATGGGTGATATATTAAAATTTATTTTAATAATTATTTCCCAAAACAAAGAGTTATGATATCTCATGTCAAATTTATAATTAATTTATTATATATCTACAAAATTAAATACCTAGGATTAAGAACTTTCTTTGATGGTGGATTTTGATTATACAAAAAGACCCATTTGGATTACCTTTGATGTGTTGGTAGGATCCAAGGATAGAATCCCTCTATCAGTGATCCACACATGGTCCAATTAACTCATGGAAACACCAATTGATCTCTGGGTGCTAGCGCAGTGAGTCGAATGTCTTGAGTTTTTTGTTATTCGACGCTTATTCATTAGTCTTGACGAAATATCTCATGAAATTCTCATTCATGAGAAGGTGAGAAAAGGAGGATTTGAGAGGGAATTTATTATTTCCAAAAATTCCTTATTCCCAATTTTTGGATGCTCTACACAATATACATAGCCATATATTTATAGAGTTAGGATTGGAGTTAAAATATTATTTAGTTTCATATAGGTATTTAAATAGAATTTATTACCTTTAATAAATCCCATGTTTCATAATTATAATTATATAATAATTATTTTTTGTCACATGCCATCTTTCACAATTAATAATATTATGTTATGGTATTTTAATTAATATTTGGCATTGGACTCAATCTTTTTCCTTTATAAATTCTCTAGAATTTATTGAATAACTGAAAAAATATTTTATTCATAAATAAATATTTTATTCACAATTCAGTGAATAAATATTTATTAAAATATTCAATAAATAAAATAAATATTTTATTCATAATATGGAGAATATAAATTTATTCAATTTACATGATCAATATAAACTAAATAAAATTATTCTTCAAACTTGATATTAATATTTATTCCATTAATTAAACTCAAATATAATTTAATCAAGATCAACATAATCACTTACTATGTACCCCGCAAGAATACTTTCTTATTCAAATTAGGAAGACTTTCTTAATGTCCAATATTACTGTCTCGCAATGAGTAAAGGCACTCAAGAGAAAGAACTTAATTTCATAACTTCAACAACCACATATGAGTGCACACTGTGTAATATAGTCCCTTTGTCGCTGTATATCTTCAAGTAGGTTTCACATCCGTGCCACCAACCTATATGCTCGACATGTATTTCGTTTTGTATCTGAAATAAATAATTCATTACACCATGGCCATGGAAATTAATGTGATGGTTCTATTCATATAAAAGGGAAGAGATATCATCTTCTATAAAGATAAAAGGGAAAAATACTTCCATGACTTATTCATTAATGACATTTCACTCATGGTACACACAACATATCCAACTTCATCATGAACTATTATCGTCATGGTTTACAAAATACTTCTAAGTTTGTGAGTCATAACATGCATTAATAATAATCATAAAGTCTGTGGACCATCACACATGCTCGTAGATAGGAATATCTTATGACACCAAAACATATGGAATTCATACTAGTAGTTCTATTCTCATAATATCCCTTATTTGAAATTATGAAGTGTGAACTTCATGAGAAGAAGAATTATCTTCTTAGAAGTACTCACACATGAAAATCTATATATTATGTGTCCAATCATAGTACATTTTTTAACTGTTGAACATTATTTGAGAATATCATCATAGAACATAAATTTTCTTATCATAGCGATAACTGCTATGACCTTATCAATGTTACATATACGCTAGGAAATTATTATATTGGAGTCATGCATAACAAAAAACATTATGTAATAAAAAAATTATTAGTATTTAATACATCAAATTTTCATGTTATCAATGTACAAATAGTTGGTACTAAGAAGAAAAACTCTAACACATGTGTACTCTATCCAGATAACATGTCATATGCTAGGAAGTCAATAATTTTCCACATTAATGTATCTTTCATTAATAAATTTTGTTTTGGTATAACATCATATGTATCAATACCATTACTCCAAAATAAATTTAACTCATCAATAAATGGATATACATAAACATTGATATTATTTTTTGGTTGTCCTAGAATTAATAAGGTCAAAAAGATATATGGCTTATTCATCAACATCAAAGGAGGTAAGTTGTATGGAGTTATAAAGACGGTCCAACAAGAATATTGACTATCATAAGAATCAAATAGATAAAAACCATCTCTAAAAAGTGCCAATTGCATGTTTCAGGGTTTTGATGAAAAAGAAGGATATACCTGATCAAAATGTTTCCACAAATCACCATCACTAGAATGATTTTTTCTTTTATTTGTTGAAATATTTATTTTTTTGATATGGCATCAATTAAAATGTGTTCTAAGATATAAATAAATGTTGCAATCTAGGTGTAAGCAAGGAATAACTCAACTATTTTTTCAGAATAAATCCATATATCACAATTTTAGCCTCTTTTTACCTCGGTTTACTAAATGTATGAAAAATTATTGAAGACTCGTTTTTAGGATAATATAAGATGAAATCATTTGAAGATACCTGGATCTTCTGATAAATTTTACTGAAATTATCAACTGGCCTCTTTCTCTCATAAAAAATATAAGAAACACATTTTCTTAAGGTAACAATGATATAACAAAAGAGAATACCTAATCAAAAAATCTATTTGATATTTTATTATCTGACTTAATAACAATATATTTTTCAACAGCTTAAAATTTTCATAACTTACATATATTATATAAATCATCCGCAAAAGTCTTTAGAAACTCATAAAATTGAGGTGGTTCTAACTCAGGAGTGAAATCAATATCATCCTAAGCTTTTCTTTGTTGAAAATACATACTAGCAACATCATGTACAAAATTATAAAACCATGATGGATCTAGAAGCAAATTATCAATATTTTCATCGAAACTATATTCACCATGTTGATACAAAAAACATAATATTTTAAAAAAAATGCAATAGATAACCCCCCCAACATTGTCAAATGTTTCAAACCTCCTCAGATCACAATTATTATATAGAAAATTAATTTTCCCTACTAAAACAAATTTTGGTTTTGATGATGTAAATGAATAAAATGCTTCAACACCATTAATATATACATTATTTATACTAGAACTATTTGGATTTTTTGTGATGATTTTTCCAATTATGATCATGTAATATAGAATTTTGTTGACTTTCTTGTTACATATGTATCTAAAAAATAGAAACAAATTATGATTAATTTGATATATTAAAAAAGATATTCAAAAATATAGTATAAAATACAAAAATTATAATTTACTTGTAAATATTATAAGTTTTATCTATTTACAATTTTTTACTAATTAGTGCATATTTTTACTAATTATCATTAATTACCATTAATTATGATGATATAAATTATTCGACACTCTCAATATAGATAGGATTTATACTAAATGAATTTTAATTATTATCAAGATTTATCAAGTCATGATCTCATAACAGAAAAAGTTTAATATTTTCTATGTCTATAATTGACCACAAAAATTATAAATATTTAGTATTTTAATAATATAAATATTCAAAAAGTTGTTATGGTAATTATAATATTTTTTATTTGTTCTTACTAATGATTTTTTTATTAATTTATAATTTTTTTACTTTTTTGTATAAATTATTTTAAAGTCACCATTAACTCGGGTAAATTAACATATTTTTTTTGAATTAATAAAAATTAGTACAAATTAATATGATGTAATAAAATATATTATAAATTATTAAAAAGATAAAAATCATATAATTTCCGATCTTTAGGTTATGAGAAATTACTAATTTGTGTCAACCATGTATGTAAAAATTTGTTATTTATCATGACCTAAAAATTGACGACTTATTTCATTTTAACATTATGAGTAATTTATAATAATTTATATGTTTTCATATTAATTTATAGTCATTTGTTTTAATTTTTACTCATTTATATTAATTTTTATTAGATTATTAAAATTTATTTTAAATTATATCAATTTTTAAATTTTTTTTATAATTTATGATAATTGATACTACTTGTAGAAAATATGATAATTTATTCTAATCTATATTAATTAATAATAATTTAAAGTAATTTTTTCAAAAATTCACACAGGTTTATAATAATTTAACCTATTTATAAATTTATACTAATTTTTATTAATATTTACCATTTTTTGTTAATTTATATAATTTATACTAATATATAATAAATTCTATTAATTTATAGTAATTTAATCTATTTCTTATTAATTTATATTAATTTTTATCAATTTAAACTTATTTTATTAAATTTTTTAAATTTTTTATTAAATTTAAAAATTTACACAATATATAGTATTTTAAAATAATTTACTCAATTATTACATTTTTTATTAATTATTACTATGTACAACTAATTATTACTAATGACCACTAATTATTACTATGTTCCAGTAATTACCTCTAATTATTACTAATTATTACTAATTAATAAAATTTATTTTTAATTAACTCTAATGACCACTAATTACCTCTAGATATTACTAATTACCACTATTTACCACTATTTTTTTTACTAATTTTTGCTAATTATTGCTAATTTTTACAAATCTTTACTAATTACCACTTATTATAACTAATTATTACTCATTATTACCAATTACATCAAATTATCACTAATTATTACGAATTAAAACTAATTATGTCTAATTAAAACTATTTATTGATAATTACCACTAATTATCACTAATACAACTAATTATCAATAATTAACACTAATTTTCAATAATCACCAACAATTATTTCTAATTATGACAAAGTATTGCTAATTAGTTCTAATTATGACTAATTTTCGCTAATTATTTCTAATTATGACTAATTGTTGGTAATTATTTCTAACTAAAACTAATTATTTCTAATTATTTCTAATTAACACTAATTAACACTAATTTGTACTAATTATCACTATATACAACTAATTACCACTAATTATTACTAATTATCACTAATTATTACTAATTACTGCAAATTATTAATAATATTTACTAATTACCACTAATGTTTACTAATTTTTACTAATTTTTACTATTTACCACTAATTATTTGTAATTATTACAAATAATGACAAATTATAACTAATTATCTATGGTTATTGGTAATTGTCACTAATTATCAATAATTACCCCTAATTATTGATAATTATCACTAATTAACACTAATTTTTACTATTTTTTACTAATTTATAAAACATTTTACTCATTATTACTACTTATTTTTAATTATTTCTAATAATTTCTAATTATTGCTAATTATTTCTAATTATTGAATGTTATTACTAATTATGGCTAATTATTACAAATTAACACTAATTGTTACTAATTGCTGCTAATTATTATTGTTTTCCACTGATTACCACTCATTTATACTAATTGTTACTAAATAGCACTAATTATTACTATATACCACAAATTATTACCAATTATCACAAATTTTTACTATTTAACATTAATTGTTTTTCTAATTACCACGAATTTTTATAAATTACCACTACTTATTACTAATTATTTCTAAGTATCACTATTTTTTACTAATTATTCATTAGTGTTAATTATTTATAATTACTACTATTTATTAATAATTACCACTAATTATTACTAATTACCACTAATTATTACTAATTACCACTAATTATTACTAATTACCACTTATTTTTACTAATTTCTACTAATTATTACTAATTACATACTAATAATTAAAACTAATTGCTACCAATTTAAACTAATTATTTCTAATTAAAAATAATTGTTAACAATTCAAACTAAATACTTTTAAATAATAAAATAACTCCTAATTAAAACTAACTGCTGCAAAATAAAAGTAATTCTAATTAAAACTAATTACGACTAATTAATAATAATAATTAATAACAAAAAATAAAATAAATTAACTAAAAAATTATAACATTAAATAAATACCTTAAAACTAATCTCTTTTTCTCATAGAACGCCAAATATTTTCTACCCTATAAAATTTAATACTTTTAAAAGTTTATAGAGAATTAGGGGAGAGGAGAAAAAGGGAGAAGAAAAATAGGAGGTGAAAGTGAAAAAAAACGGGTGGGTGGGGTTATATATAGGATAGATAATTTGTGATGAGACTATTTAAGGCAGGAGAAGTGTCACCAATAGTATGTTTTTTGATGACTCCCGTCACAAATATTATACACCATAAATAATGGTATTTATGGTAAAAACTTATTTTTAATGGGTTCTATCGCAAATAACCTTCTACAGATAGTTTATTTGCAATGGGAATTAAATATCATTGCAAATAACTAATAATGATCGAATGTATTTTTGATGGGTCCCATCAAAAATATTATTCCTCCGATAGTTTATTTGTGATAGAAAGTAAATCAAGTCACAAATAACATTACTGGATGAAGGTATTTGTGATGGCATTTTTATCCCATCACAAATACCTTCCTCGTGGTTTGGCGCATAAACCACACCAAAGGTATTTGCGATGGGAATTTTTCCCATCACAAATATTTATTTATCAGTGACTACTTGCGATGACATTTTCCACCTATCGAAAATAGTGCATGTCAATGGACTATTTATGACGGGTGATGGGATCATTGAAAATAGCCCGTCCCAAATTACCATTTTCCTATAGTGATTAAATGACAAATTAACATGCTATTTTTTAAAATAATAAATATAAGCAATTTGATTTGAAAATACGATTCATTTTAACACAAAAAAATAAATATAATTGAAGTATGTAAATACACTATCAAAACACTATGGGAAATCCCTAAACAACTAGGTCATCCGGGCTCTAGGATCCTCGTGCCTCAATGATCAATCAATATAGTATTTTCTCATGCATGAGCCGCTAGAGAGGTCATGACCAAAATTCCAAATGTCCCCAAAGCATCAAAAAAAATTTAGTAAGTGTTGTACCATATACTTAATGGAGAGCCTAGGTCATTATCTAGGAAACTCATACAATGTACTAGTCCATAGCAACCCACCTAGATACCCAGGGTTCCCAAGTTCCCTATTCTATTTTCTCATCAAGAAAAACCCCTTTTTGCAACAATGATTTCATTTTCTAGGCATGAAAAACAACCATTTACCCATGGAAAATAATTTTGGAACCTAAAATTTACCAACAACCATATAAAATATCATTCTCACCCAAAAAATGATGGAAAATCATTTTTTTAATCACAACCATTCATTTTAAAACCATCAAACAATGGAGTGGCATAGAACCAACTACCATTCACTTAAAATCACCCAAATCAGGTTGTAAACCATAAGACACACCAAGAGGAGACCCTAAGGAATGAAGAACACACTAAAATAAATAATATTCAACTAAAATAAATGAGATCGAACCCATTTTAGGTCAATAACATTGTTGGATAAAAGATAACCCAAGAAGGAAGAGTAAGAAAACCAAGATGAGGGAAGAAAGAGAAGGAGGAAGAGATTACTTGAATATTATTGGAATACTCAAGCTCCAAAATGACAAAAAACTGTGGCAAGAGGGAGTGTATGGGGAAAGTATGTTCACCTAGGGCTGGTGGGGGTTTAATGCGGTGACATAGGACGGTTAGAGGTTTGAATCCAAGGAGAGGTATAATTATAATTTCAAAAAAATAACGTTATGGAAGGTCACATAGTCTAAAAAACCGTGTGTGTAATGTTACATGCCTTTCTAGACCATTAAATTTCTGTTTTTGGGTATTGGAGGTGTTCTAGAGGGGGCTTGAGTAGGTTTTGTGGTGGTTTGAGGTGTATTAGAGTTGTAGTAGGAAATACACATTGTTTGTTTTTTTACAAGATGTGACAAAGTGGTTCACGACATGTGTAGCTGACTAGTTCATGACTTTTAAATTAGCTAAGGGGAAATCCATGAAACAAATTCATATTGTGAAAATTCATTACATGATGTGTAATTAAATAAATACATTGTGATGATATTTTTTGTGAAAGTGGGATTTTTTGTAAAACTCATGAATTAAGAACCATGTGAGGTTTACACAACATGAAACTAGTGGGTTCTAGGATTTAAATTCCCTTTCTCAACTGATTTCCCTTTTATTTAGATGCTCTCATCCTTTCTCATTATGTATGATCCCTAAGTTCCTTGGGAGAATCTTCTATCCCCCTTGGACCCACTTTTATCTATTGGTTCTTGGGGTTATTGTTTGATGATCCGTGGTGAGTTCTTTCTATTTTACCTGTGGTATTCTCAAGTTCTTTTCTGGATGACTTGGTATAGTGATGATGTTTTGATTTTGGGTGTTAATTCAGATGTGTTTTTATGGATATTTGGTGTTGTGTATTTTTGTTTACTATTTTATTTGTGTCATTGTGGTTTGCAGGTGTTTCTTCTTCGCCATACGGTTTGCAGTGAGTTGGAAAAGCTTCTTTGACATAGGAAATATCTCATTGCACTTTATTGTGTTTCATATGGGAGGGTTTAAATATTTTTATCTTTGGTATATGGTTTTTATTTCTTAATAAAATATAAATAATTTTTTTTATTAAAAGTTATGGGAAAAGGGGGAATGTTTCGCATGTTTTTACAGCATTTATATTATTGTGTTATGATGGTTTGTATGGGCTTGATTCCTAGAAAAATATTGTGGTCATTGGGGATTTGTTTTCACTGGATGATATGTGTTGCTATTATTGTGTCCATTTTGATCATTGTGATATCACCCTAAAATAGAAATCGACTAACTACTTATATTTTTCTATTGAAATTTTTTAGCCAATATTATGGATTTGTGATAATTCCCCTAAAATAAAGTGAAATGTGATAAAATCCATCTTATTAAATTTGAAAAATTGTCTTTGATGTGTTTTGATGTTTTTATGTTGTTTTGGGTAGGTGATGTGTGTCTATGAAGCTATGTGGGAATGATAGGTGAGATTTAGTTGTACATTTGGGGTGGCGAGGTGGTGGTTGTCTGGTCATGTTTTTGGGATAGTGAGGTGGTGGTTGTGTGTCTATGCTTTTGGGGTGGCAAGGTGGGGGTTTTTTGGATGTTCTTGTGGGGAAGTGAGGTGGTGGTTTTTTTCCATGCTTTTGGGCATTGGGGTGGTGGTTTTTTGTTTTTTATTTTGGGTCGGTGAGGTAATGGTGTGATGGAGATGTGGGGATACAAGTGATGTGAGTTTTTTTTTGAGGAATATGCATGTGTAGTGAAAGAATAACTAGTTAATAATGACTTTAATAGCTAGGGTTTGTTTTATTTAATTTGATGGAAATGATTAATCAATAAATAAACAATGGGTTGTGTTGTTTAATGTGGTTAATTGTTAATAATTAAATAAATGGGATGGATATTTGGATTGGTTGGAAATATGGAATGGGGACTGTGGCTTTTTTGTGGTGTTGTGTATTTAGAGGTGGAAACAAAAGTGGGGATGTTGTGAGTTAGTTAGTGTTTGGTTGCGAGTCTATAGGTTGGTCTTCGGTGAGGGTATTTGTATATAATTTTATATTCCTTGTGATTTCTATATGTAAGCCACACACATTCATCACTATATTACGGGGCTCGTATATTCACACAATGGGGGGATGGAGTTCACAACATCCTAGTGATGAGGATGGACAGATGGCTACCCTATATTCCATTTTATCTCTTCCAAGAGAGTAGATATGTATATGACATGACGGGAGGAGATCTTTTAGAGGACTAGGTGATGGAGCATGTATTTTTGGTCAATATGTGATATGACCATGTTGTGGGTGGGTGGCATAGATTTGTTTCAGGTGATATGTGATATGATTGTGCTCTAAGGGGGGGTCTCCAAGGTGTCTTCAAGCGATATGTGGTATTATTTTGTTGTGGGGTAGCATCTGGTGGGGGTTGTGCATGGTAAAAGGAGGGAATGAGGTTGATTCCCTTTATGTTCATGATACCCTACTACTGTAGTTATTGTTGTGATGTGATTTCCTTGGTGTTTTTGGGTGATATGTGATGTTACCATGCTAGGTGGTGGTCGCCCATGTGTTTTCTGGTGTGATGTGATGTAACTATGATGTAGTCAGTGGTATATGTTATTTGAAAGATATGGGAGTTCCAGGACATGTTATTATGGGGTGTAAGAGTGGAAAATTAGTGGTAAAGCGGTGAGGGGTACCCTTAATTGATATTCTCATTATTATGTTATTATACTTGGATTAAGTTATATGAGGAGAATTCCTTGGTGAGGTTGGTATGGATGGTTAACTTGTTTAGGTGTTGTTAGTTCTACTATTTTCGCATGGGTGCATTATCATGCTTCTTTCACATGTGGAGAATACACTTTGGTTTTCCTAATTAGTATACTTGTATGTCCACCCTACATATATAAACTAGTTCCAGGTTTCCATGAGGACAACGTGGACCATTATAGACATCACTAGCTCAAACATTTGGATAGATGCTATGTTACTACATTAGCTTTTATTTTGGGTATTAACTTTTGGATATTTTTATCTACATAAGTTCTCTATATATATCTGTTGTGCAATGGTTTTGGTTTCTTTTTATATTAAGTAATTGAGTTTGTTGTTGATGATTCTTCTTATATCCTCATCCTATTTTATTGTAGAGGATAATGCCACCCATTTTTATTGTATTTTTATACCCTTGGTTCAAATCACCATCTCGGTGCATACATGAGGTGGGAGACTAGGCCTTTTCTCTCTCCCCTATTTGCATAATCTTTGGAGAGAGGGGGTCATGATAGAGTGGTATCATAGGCTGATGGTTGAAAGATACGATGGAGTTTTGTGTTAATAACATCTAGGTTTTCATGGTTTGATATGGAATATGTTCTAGTTGACCCTGGTATGTTGCATAGGTGAGGGAGACTGGAAAGGACATGATATTTTAGGGCCCCCATGATCCATTGCATGGGCTCAAAGCTTATTGAAAAACCAAGGGAGGTGGACTTATTTTCAAGGTAGAGGTCTAAGAGAGTCACATGCATCATGATGAATTTTGTTCCTATTTGAGTTAGGTTGTTTTAGGAAGGTTAAAACGAATAAACTGAATTAAATTAATATTAATAAAAGTTCATTATACATGGTCTTAGGAAATTCTTGTTGTCCTTCAGCAATGGATATTTTTGATCATTTGTGTGTCGCTCAGGTAGTTGAGTTCAACAGGCTGGTCAAGTTAATCATTGTATAGCCGATCTAATAGAGGAGGATGAGGCTTGGAAGAGTATGTTGCATGCTTTCTAGAAGAAGAATTTTGGAAAGTATGGGGTCAGTGTTTTAGATGTGGATATAGAGAGCTAGATATAGGAGATCAAGAGATTTTTTAGTTTGATCTTAGCCCTGGTGGGATATTGGGTCTCTTTGGGAGTTAGTCAGAGGTATGGATTTGCATGTTAGTAGTGGATATTGTATCTAGGTGAGCAGAATTAGAAATATGTTTTTTGGGTCGACGTTCTAAAAGAGTTCTTGGAAGAGTTCCATCCATAGACCATAAATCCAATAAAGAGGCATTAGCTTTTTTCTCTTTAGCAGGGGAGTATATCAGTGCGATAGATGGGAATCAAGTTCAAGAAACATCTTCAATTTTTTCAATATCATTTTATAAATGAGGAGTCTCGTGTGAGACATCTTGAGGAGGATCTCTATCCCTTTATCAAGTATGTAGTTACTCCTCTTACGCTCTAACCTATATGGAGGTTTATAAAAAGGTAGAGGTGATTGAGTGGATGAACTCTTGAGGAGGTTTTCCATGTTTGGGGAACCAGTAAGGTTCCTCAATGAGAAGTGTTGTCAGTTGTAGTTCTTAAGAACCAGAGCCATTGAAGTTTTTACCATCAAGTATTCGACTACTGTAGTTTCCCTTTTCATCTTATGGGACTTTATTTTTTGTTCTTTTCATGGAGATATCAAGATAGTGTGTTTTGTTTGTGGGGTTCATGTCCATCTCCATAACCGATTTTTAGTAGTTCCTTGACATAAATTTGGTAAAGGTAGACTGGTTCAGTTACATCCTCAGAAATAATTTCTAGTGAGACCATTTTAGTAGTAGGGGCAAAAAGATTATGATCCACCAAGGGTAAAGTATTAGGTTGACACCAACATTAGGATGTTCTGGATGTTCAAGTTTCTCAACCCGAACATGTTCATGAATATGGTTGTTAGCAGAGAGGTATAGGATATAGGAAATGTCGGTTTAACATAGTGTATGTGGCTATTACATAGGGTCCAGAGATCTCCATAGGTATGATTGGTTTGTTTAGTACCCTTATATATGCATTTTTTATTCAGGGTATTTTTACTCATTTGTTTCTCCCACTCTAGTACATGATCTAGGACTAGATGTAGTGAGTCCTTTCATGCCCATGGTGTTAAATATGTCAGTCGAAGTCCATACCACCATGTCTGATATGTTTTGGGGGGTCTAGACTGATTATGGGACCACATATGTCTTGTGGGGGTATTTTCTCTCTACATATGCAGTTATATGATGTTATCCTTGACATAAACTAGTTTTATTAGATATGTTATCAAATACATCTGAATGATCATCGTGTTCTCATATGTGAATTTCCAATGTGTTGTTTTCATTGGAAAGTGGGGTTTTCAAGTGGAATGTTAGTGTATAGATTCTATTCATTCTATATTGTATTAGTTGTCAGTGGAATTTGTGGATATCGGGATAGTGAGGGTTCCCAGGGTCATTGAGGAGTTTCAGAATGTTTTCTACAAGGAGGTTATGATACTACCCCTTCAATATGATGTTGATTTTTTGATAGACTTATAGCCCAGTGCTTCTCCAATTTATATGGATCTTTATCAGATGAAACATTCTGTGTTATAAGGGTTGAGGATTCATATTGATAATCTGATGTGGTATGGTTTTATCCATCCTAGTATTTCATCATGGGGTGTTGCAGTGTTCTTCGCCAAGAAATTGGATGGTAGTATAATATTCTATATAGACTACTATAGGTTGAATCAGGTTATATTCTAGAACTATTACCCTCTTCCAAGGATATATGATCTTTTTAACCAGCTGGGAGGGGTGATTTGGTTTTCTATGATCAATATACAATATGGATATCACCTGTTTTCGGTGAAGAAGGGTGATATTCCTTAGACTACCATTAGATGCATGTATGGGTACATCATATTTTTATTCATGCCATTTTGTGTTACAAACACACTAGATATGTTTATAGGGATTATAAACTCCATGTTACATGAGTTCCTAGACCAGTTCATCATTGTGTTCATTGATGATATATTGTTCAAGTCAAGGACGGAGGAGGATTATTTCAAGCATCTAAGAGTTGTTTTAGAGGCCCTTCAACACGACCATCTTTATGGGAAGTTGTGAAAGGTTGAGTTATGGATTTGATAGGTGCATTTCCTTAGAAATGTGGTCTCTCAATATTGTGGGGAACTAGACCCATTGATGATTGCAATAGTTTTTTCTTAGGTAGAACCCAATATTGTAGGAGGGGTTCAAAGTTTCCTTAGTCTTATAGGCCATTATTGAAGTTTTTTTCCTTATTTATATCATGTTGCAACATTGTTAATGAAATTTAACAGAAAATATCGGGATTTTTTGTGGATTTATTTGTGTCAGAGAGTGTGTAACTACCTGAAGAGAGAGCTGGTCAGTTCTCCAATGCTTTAGGAACTCAAGAAGGGTGTGATGTTTATGGTGTTTATGATTATTACCATCAAGTAATGGTATGAATTGTTGGACTCATCATGTATTAATCATGTTTCAATGATCACAAATCCTATTCTATCTATAAACCGTGTTAACTCTATCAAATTTATATCACATCAAATGCACAGTTGTTTAGTAAAATCTATCCAAAGCTTTTAAGTGATATACACTCAGTTTGGTTACTATATACTATTTGTTTATCTACTTTATAATGAATTCTCTAAAAAATGATTGAGTTTAATCCATTCCAGAAATATCACTGCTTAAGTCTGAATACATATATTTGCCTAAGTCTGAGACACTGTGAACTACCAGACACCATGACATCCAAACAACATGACATCCTGACACCATGAACCGCTGTACACCGTGACATCCAGACACCGTGAACTACCAGACACCATGACATCTAGACACCGTGAACTACAAGACACCAAGACATCTAGACATCGTGAACCAGACACCGTGACATCTAGACAATGCGGAACATACACCAAGAACCAGACACCATGATCCAAACACTGTGAACAAGAAACCGTGAATGAGACATCGTTTCTATGACCTACCGTGACACCGTTTCTTAATATGTTTTGCCATGTTTCAATTTAATCTCTAACGGTCATATTTGAAGATTTTATATACACTGACATAATTAATATTTCTTTGTCGACATGTCATCTAACAGTACGAGGTACTAGGTGCAGAATTCATGCAACTTATCGGCTCAAACACATGCACTCCAAGATAAAAGAGTAAATCACAAAAACAAAGAAGCGTGGAATGATACTAAAAATCAAAACAAGTAGGTGTGTGTGAACATGAAAACAGAATACACTTAGAGAATTTTTGAAGAAAGAATTGTATCATGCAACTCAATGCTACTAAAGAGCACAT
This sequence comes from Viscum album, assembly GCA_963277665.1. Taxonomy (NCBI): domain Eukaryota; kingdom Viridiplantae; phylum Streptophyta; class Magnoliopsida; order Santalales; family Viscaceae; genus Viscum; species Viscum album. Next base: position 548,375,362 of record OY728135.1, read on the forward strand.
GAAGCTCAATTGAATCCCGGAATTGAGAACATCTTCATACTGTCAATCATCATGAAGAACACAAGTCAGATCATTCTAACCTGCGATACTCTGTTTTCCATAAGAGGACTTTATTTTTGAATCTACTTCATCTCAGAAGTCCAATGCTGCAAATACTAACATTCAGAGCATTTCTAAACCTATCTCAATATTTCGGTTCTGTTGTGTATCTTTTTACTATCTTTCAAGCAGTGTGTATATCTATATAATAACACACTCTGTCTCCTGCATTAAACTAAAGGATACAAGATATCCTTACTCAAACATCTTTTTACACTTGTGTATATCTATAGATAAGTTTGTAAGAGGTCCATGTGTGGCCGGGTTGTTTTTACCCATGAAGAACTATGGAAGAGGTCCCTGTGTGACCCAAAATTTCTTGTGTACTATTGTTTAACCTCGATACAGGGTGTGGATTAGGTTTATTTATATAAACATCTTGGTGGATTGTGATCACCAAGTGGAGTGGATTAGGTCTCGTCTTGACACTGAACCACTCGTTTCATATCTATTGTGCTACTTAATTTAGTCTTCTCTATTTTACTGCATTATTGTATAATTCTGAAATCACTAAATTCACTTTGATAGTTAATCTTGGAAACAAGTTATAATTTCCTTGTCTTAATATAATAGCTTCAAAAGTAATATTAATAAATGATCTTAATATTACTGAGAACTAAACAATATTCTATGAATTAATTTAAATAGTCAAATTCTTATAACAGTATAATCTTGATTTACTAGGCTGTATTTATCCTTTTGGAGAAATCTTTTTAAGAATAATTTTTAACAAGTAATTTTTATAGCTACTCAATTCACCCCCCCCCCCTTCAATAATCTACTCCGACTAACATTTGGTATCAGAGAGAGTTTATTAAGAGTTGTTTAACCTTCTTCAACTATGATTGTATTTGTACATTGAATATCGGTAAATTTATGTTAATTCTAAATTTCTAGCTCTATCAATGTATTTTTGTATTGTGGATAATATATTGGAAGGTGTTGCAACCAAAATATCACCATTTTTTAATGGAAGCAACTATGATCAATGGAAAATTAAAATGAAAATGCATTCAGATAATATGGGTTTTGAAATTTTGTCTTCCATTATAGATGAATGTAAGATTCTTGCTAATGATAGAATAACTTGGGATAAAACATTCAAAACTATCTATAATAACAATTAAAAAGCTATTAATGCTTTATACTTCTCCTTAAGAGATGAATAATTCAAAAGAATTTATGCTTGTAAAACTACCCATGAAATTTGGGATACCCTATTTGTCTCACATGAAGGAACCTCTAGTGTAAAATAAATGAGACTTAATACTTATAATATTAAATATGATAACTATAAAATAAAACCTGATGATACTATCTCTAACATGTATCTTAGGTTCAATGATATTGTCAACACAATGATTTCTCTTGGGAGAGAAGTCACTTCCAAGGAACAAATCAGGAGAATTCTCAGATGTCTACCTGACAAATGGAGAGGAACCTCTGTCTCTATTAGAGAATCATGTGACATCATCATGCTACCTATGAAATAAATCATTATTAAATGATTATGTATGAAGAAGAGCTGAAAATCAATAAGGAAGAGGAGGAAGAACCAAAAGGAAATCTGTTGCATTCAAAACCACCACCTCTAAACACAAAGACAAAGATAAATTGGAAGCTTCTGTAGAAATTTCATGTAGTGAACAATCATCACTAGAAATTGATGAGGAGATGGCTCAATTAGCCAGAATATTCAAGAAATTTTACAAGAAGAATAAATTTTTCCAAATGCCTAACTTCAAGGCCAAATATGACCAAAAAGGAAGTTGGAAGAAAGATTAGAAAAGAAGTGACAAGATTGATGAGATTGTCTACTATGAATGTAAGCACAAAGGACATATCAAGGATGACTATCCATAACTCAAGTAAAAATGGAGTTATGAGGACAAGGACAGGAAGTATAAAAAGGAAATGAAAGCAACATAGAGTGCTTCTGAGGAAAGTTCCAGCGACTCAGAAACATCACATGATGAACAAGCTAGCAAATCCAATATGTATTTTATAAAAAACACATCTGAGGTAACACTAGACTCTCCTTTACATAATTCATACTATTCGGGGGATGAGAGTGATTATGAAAATATGACTAATGAAGAAATGTTTGAATGTTGTAACATGCTTGAAGAAACATTCAATGAACTAAAAGACAAATATAAATCATTGAAGAAACAACATTCTCTTATTGTGACTATTAAATAAAAACTCACAACTAAAAAAGATAAAAATGATCAACAACTAAAAGAGAATAATGAATTCAAAATGTCTAATGAGAAATTGATGAATGACCTAGAAAATTTTAATAATTAGAAGTATACCCTTACTAAAATTCTAGGAAAACAAATTTCCCCTAAATACAACACTGGAATTGGTTATAAATCTGGAAAAACAAATATTGGTAGAACAAATTTTGTTTCAAAATCTCAGATATATAGTTTTAATCCCGGTTCTATACAAAAAATCAAATAATTCAATTTATGATACACTTTGAACTGTTTCAAATTTTTCTAGACCAAATAGAGTTTATTTTTCAAATAATTTACTTATTTCTTATAGGAAACCTATGAGGTAGATATGGGTTCCTAAAGCACTTATTACTAATATTGTTGGACCCAAATAAGTATGGGTAACAAAATTTGTTTTTGCTTAGTCATTTTGTAGGAAATATTCTTAAATAATTATTGTAAAATTTTACGGTACTTGGATGGTGGATGTTTAAGACACATGATAGGAGACTACTCATGCTTTAAGAACCTAATAAAAATATATGAAGGACATGTAACATTTGGTAAATATGCCAAAGGGAAGATTATTGGCCTCAGCCAAATCGATAACTCTAACTCAGTTTTAATTTCTAAAGTATTGTTTGTTAATGGATTAAAATATAATCTTCTTAGTATCTCACAATTATGTGATTATGGATTTCATGTTAGATTTGAAAATGATGCTTGAAATGTATTTAATTATAAAAATAAATTAGTGTTTTTTTCATTAAGAAATGAAAATGTTTACTCTGTCAACATAGATTCCTTAACTTCTCAAAATGCTTCATACATAAGTGTATTTCATAAAGAGACTTGGTTGTAGCATAGGAGACTAGGACACTGTAATATACACTCCCTTAGAAAGCTAACTTGAAAAGGCATAGTTAAAGACTTACCCAAACTTGAGTTTCCAAATGAAAAATTGTGTAATCCCTGTCAAAAGGGAAAATGACACAAAATTTCCTTCAAACCAAAGAAATAAGTGTCAACTTCTCAACCTCTCCAACTAGTTCACATGGATGTTTTTGGACCATCTGGAGTTTCTATTTTAAATGGGAAGCACTATGATTATGTTCTTATAGATGACTTTTCTTGATTTACTTGGACCTTATTTGTGGCTTACAAAAGTTAAGCCTGCTCTTATTTTACTAAATATTCCATGTTTGTGGAAAATATTAGTGGAATTAGAATTAAATCCTTAAGAAGCGATCATGGTCGTGAGTTTGAAAATCAAGATTTTGAATCCTTTTTCTCACAAAATTATTATAGTCACAATTCCTCTACCCCTAGAACACCTCAACAAAATGGAGTGGTAGAAAGAAGAAATAGAACCCAGTAAGGGATTTCTAGAACAATTCTTAGTGAATACTACCTACCTATTTATTTTTGGGATGAAGTTGAAAATACAGCATGCTACATAATCAATAGAGTGTGGATCAGAACTATTCTTAAAAGGACTGCTTATGAGTTATGGAATGATAAAAAACCCAAAGTTAACTACTTCAATATTTTTGGTTTCAATGTATATATTCTTAATACTAAGGACAATCAAGAAACATTTTCATGCAAGAGTGATGAAGGTATCTTTTTATGATATTCCATATCTAGTAAAGCTTATAGAGTGTTAAATAAAAGAACTAAATGAGGGGAAGAATCTTTCGTTTTCAAATTTGATGAAACAGATCCACATGAGACTAGAACCATTCTAGAGAACCTGGAGAATTATGTATCAAATCTAAATATCAATCAAAAATCCTCAAACCATTCAATGAAAGAATCTGTTAATACTTCCAGTTCTGTAAATTCCTTAGACTCAAGTCACAATGAACCTGAACCTCTTGACAAACCTGAAATCACTATTCCCTCCTTTTCTAGAGTTGTTAGAACTCTTTAGAACCATCCTTTAGATACTGTTGTAGGATACCAAGATAAAGGAACTCAAACTAGAGCTTTTATTAGAAATCAGGTTGAACATCAAGTCTTCTTGACACAACATGAGCCTAAAAACATTAATTATGTTGTCAAAGAAGAATTTTGGGTGATGGTTGTTCAAGAATAACTTAATCGGTTTGAAAGTAATTTTATTTTTGGAAACTTGTTGAAAGACATAAGGACACATTCACCATAGGCACTAAATGGGTGTTTATAAAAAAGTTAGATGAATCTGGTAACATTGTTAGAAACAAGCCGATATTGGTTGCACAAGGCTATAGTCAAGAAGAAGGAATTGACTATGAGGAGACCATTACACCAGTAGGTAGACTTGAATCCATCATAATCCTACTTTCTTATATTGCACATCGGAATTTCAAACTATATCAAATGGATGTTAAGAGTGCATTCTTATATAGATGAGGATGTATTTTTTGAACAACACACTAGTTTTACAAATCCCAATTTTCCAAATCATATTTTTAAATTATCAAAAGCATTATATGGTTTAAAACAAGCTCTACGAGCTTGGTATGATAGGTTTAGTACTTTTTTTATTTCCAAAGATTTTACAAAAGGAATAGCTTACCCTTCCTTGTTTATAAAATGAATTTATAATGGTGTTTTAGTTGTTAAAATATATGTAGATGACATAATATTTGGATATTAAAGAAATTATTTATGGGTTGATTTTTTTAAAATGATGCAAAATGAATTTGAGATGAGTTTAATGGATGAACTAAAATTTTTTATCAGGTTTCAAATCCTTCAAAATAATGATGTTATTATATTAAGTCAAAGTAGATGTACTATAGATCTTCTAAAAGGTTTTGGATTGGGTAGAACTAAAATTAGTGAAACTCCCATGAGTACCACTTGTATGTTTGATCTTGATAAAGATGGAAAATTTATTGATCAAACCTCTTATAGAGGAATGATTGGAAGTTTACTCTACTTAACTGCAAGTCGACCTGATATTATGTTTAGTGTGTGTATGTGTGCTCATTTTCAAGAAAATACTAAGGAATCTCATTTAAATGATGTTATGATAATTTGAAAATACCTCAAGCATACACCCAACCTATGGATATTCTATACTAGAGGAAAATCATTTGAATTAGGTAGTTATTATAATTCTGACTTCGGTGGCTGTAAGTTATATAGAAAAAGAACCTCTGGAACATGTCACTTTTTAGGAAAGTCACTAGTATCATGGTGTAGTAAGAAAAAAAATTCTATTGCATTATCTACTGCAGAAGCTTCATATATTGATGCTGGCAGTTTTTGTGCACAAATCTTATGGTTGAAACACACATTACTAGAATGTGGATATCAATTCAGCCATGTGCCTATAAATTGTGATAACTCAAGTTCTATTAACATCTTGAAAAATCCTGTTTCACATTCTAGGACAAAGCATATTTATGTAAGACAACAATTTTTGAGATATCATTATCAAAAAGGTTATATCACTTTGGAATTCATTGGTACTGAGTATCAGCTTGCTAATATATTTACCAAACCATTATGTTCAAAACGAATAGACTACATCATACATGAATTAGGAATGATAAATCTTAAGTAAATGTCTTACTATTTTATATACTACTGTTTTATATCTCACAATTTCATGTTTACAGTCTAATAGTTAGTATTTTGCGATTACTGTCTGACAGTCACTGTCTCACCGTAAAATTCATTCACTGTCTCACCGTAAGGATCAGTCACTGTCTCACTGTAAAATTCAATCATTGTCTCACTATAAAGACCTAATATGCTCTCACCATAAATATTCATTATAATTTTTATTTAAAAAGTAAAAACTATATCACATTAATTATTCATTTCACCTTTTTATATTCCCATGCTTTTACTTTTGCGATGTTTGGTATTCCTAAATGATAAAATAAAGGAAGGGTCACTTGTCCTTCACTCAATATTTCTTCTAATCAATCAATTGTTAGTTGTTCCTCAACCCTTAAACCCTTCTCTCTCTCAAACCTTCGGTGAATTCCTAGGTTGAAATGCCCTTCATCGTCGACTCTTAAGAAACACAGCTCAAAGAACACGAAGATCACACCCAAGCTAGCACCAGAAGGTCCTCTAAAACAAAATCTGGGGAACCGAGTAGTGATTCCAAAGAAAGAGATATTCCCTGTGTGAATTTTGTCATGTAAGTCTCTAGTTTTGAAATATTTAAAATAGAAAATCTAGTTATAATGGTTTTAGAAGGAAGATAGGCCTATCTACCCTAATCTTGGGGCTCAATTTTATTAGTATGTTCGGTTATCCTTTGATTCTGAAGATGGTTATATTTTGAGAATCTAGATAAATGGATATAAACTCTCATTCTCTTTGTGGTTATGGTCCACATTCCTTAGGATACCACATGAATGAATCTTTGAGGACAATTAGAGTGGACCTCCACCTTCTAGTGAATTATTTGTTTTCGAAGATGCTTTGAAAAGTATAACCAGAAATTGAACCAAGAGGAGAGCCATTACTGCTGAACTGGGTGGAGAATCTGGACTTATGTTTAAGTTTATACAGAACCTGATTATCCCTAGAAAATGTGATTTTGCTACAATAAAATGTCAGGATGTGTTTCTGATTCGTCTTAAGAAAATTGGCATAAGATCAACCTTTGTAAGTTTTTCATACACCATATGTGTGAGCTAAAAAAAACCACATCCAAGTAAACCTCCCTATTTTATTCTCGGATTATCTTAGCCATGATTCACGCCGAAGTTATGGTAGTACCAAATGAAGATGTTTTCAAGGATTGTGAGTTCTTCCTTTCAAAATTCATTATTAAGAGGATGAAAATCAATTGGAATCCTTGGAAAAAGATATGGGTGGATGAAAATGATAGGATTTATGAAAAGTTCATTCTAGTAGAACATCCCTTATAAACAAAAGTTATTTATGATCCTGGTTTCGAACCAGATAAAGTTGTTCAGTATTTGGAAGAAGAGGAAGAAGAGGCTGTTGTGCCTCCCAGGGAAACTGTTACTAATAAGGAAGACAGTAATCATGTCCCTCATGTAGTAAGTGAAAAGGATGTCCCTCCTTCTGAAGATGTTGTTAATCTAGATGATCAACATCAAGTTGAAACATAATATTTTTTCAACAAAACCATAAATAATTTTATGGAAGATATTATAGAAGAATAATTACCTTTTATGCAAGAAACTGACCTCGAAGAACTCCCAATGGAACAATCTGTTCCAAAAGTCATTCCTTCGGCTAAGGAAAGGCTGGAGCTAGCTTTTTAGCTGGCTAGATAGGATATTAGAGGGGAACTAAGAGATGAATTAGTGGAAATAGATCATGCTCTTAATCCCCCCAGTCTTGAGAATGATGCAACTGTTGAGGGGGAGAAAATCCCAAATCTTGAATCTATTGAAGTACCAAACCTGATTGATCCAAGACCTGTAGACTCTCTGTACAAATTCCCCAACTTTTATGATGTGGATGAATCCCCAGAAGTCTCAGTAAAATGCCTTGACATTTCCACTATGTTCCAATTGAAATTTGTCTCTAATCTTTCCCCTAAAAAAGAACCTGAGCCCATATCAGTCCCTATTTCTGAACCTTCACCAGAACAACCATCCTTGGTAAGTAAAGATGATTTTAAAGAATTTGGAGCTACCCTTTTGGTTGGAGCTAAAAAACTCTTGAATACCCAACCATCTCTGCTAACAAATCTATGTGAGAGAGATGCCTCACTATTGATGGAAAAAGTTATTTGGCAGATATAACCCAAAATTATTCATGAGATTCAGGAAGTCTGAGTTGAAAACAGACTGCTTAGTGATGAAGTGAAGACCGAAAGAGGTATGTTTGAAGATCTTCAGAAAGTGGTGAATTATAGATCAAAGCTTTCTTCTTATCCCGTGGAGACTATTGTTCCTCAAACCCCATAGAATTTTACCTCTTAGATTCAACCTCATTTAGCTTCCTTAGCTGAAAAGGTTGAAGAAAGAAACAAATAGATTATAAGAGAGATGTGAGATCTTGTTTTTAATATTAACAACATCACTAATGAGCATATGGGGTGCCTTCAAAAAGTACTAAATCAACTAAAATTACTCACCTCTGTTGTCACTGCTTCTATGGAATCTAAAAAATCATCTCAATCTTCCATAGATAGTGACTTTCTCAGAACAGTTGTCAACGAAGAACTCCATACTGTTCTTAGTTGTTTCTATAAAGATTCTCTATTTGAAGTTATCACGAACAGTGACATTGTTCTTGATCTGGTCTAAATCCATTCAAATATTACTAATGATGCTCAGTAAGAAATTTCCATGAAAGTGGATTTCTACTTCAACCGAATCTTCTCAAAGACTGACATGACCAATCATTTCAAATATCTTATAGAAAATATGAGGATTCGTCCTATTACTCAAGCTTTCAAGAATCATGTACAAAAGCTCATAGAGTTCACTCATCTTTTGGATATGTTAATGGAAAACAAGGATGACTTTGAGAAAGAAATGTTGTATGGTGGAGATATCATTACAGATTTTATTATGATTCTGAGGCCCTATCTTCATGTATAGAGCACAGTCATTGTTGCTCCTGTGGCTGCCCCTCTACGACCTAGTTTCCCTACATTCACCTCTACCCAATCCTCCACATCTATGTCTTTTAGTCAGGCATTGAGTCAGATCATGCATTTGATACATGATCAACAATTGCCTTGGACTTCTACTGCACCTACTATGGCTACCTCTGTCTTTGAAGGTCTTCCTTTACATTCTTTATTAACCAGCTCACTCCCTTCTTCTACCTCAACCTCTGCTTCTATGGATTCCTCTTCTACTACTACTGCTAAGGGAAAGGATAAGACCAGCCAGTGATGAAGGATAGTGCTTACTCTCTCTTGATAGGAATCTTGTTAAATTTGTTGTACTTTTTGTAATACCCCTCCTCTTCTCTAATACATTATGCCCTTGTCTTGTCTCCATTGTCTTTCATTTTCTTGCTACATTTTTATAATACCAAAATGGGGAGAAATATGGGAGAAATATCGAGGAAGAGAACACTCACTCTATATATGATATATGCTCATTTTAACTATGTTATTAGAACAAATATACACTCAAAATATACATGATTTGTGATCATCAAAAAGGGGGAGATTTTTAGACTCCTCGTGTATTAATCATGTATTAATGGTCACAAATCCTATTAAGTCTATAAACCTTGTTAACTCTATGAAATTTATATCACATCAAATGCATAGTTGTTTAGTAAAAGCTATCCAAATATCTTAAGTGATATACACTCAGTTTGGTTACTATATACTATCTATTGATCTACTTTATAATGACTTCTCTGAAAATTTATTGAGTTTAATCCATTGTATAAATATCACTGCTTATGTCTGAATATAGATATTTGCCTAAGTCTAAGACACAATGAACTACTAGACACTGTGGCATCCAGACACCATAAACTACCAGACACCATGGCATCTAGACACTATGAACTACCAGACATCATGACATCTAGACGTTGTGAACTACCAGACACTGTGACATCCAGACACCTTGACATCCAGACACCGTGAACAAGACACCGTGAAGTAGATGTCGTGAACCAGACACCACGAACAAGACACCGTGAACAAGACATTGTTCCCATGACATACTGTGACACTGTTTCTTAATATTTTTTGTTGTCTTTCAATTTAATCTCTAATTCTCATATTTTAAGATTTTATATACACTGACATAATTAATATTTCTTTGTAGACATTTCATCTGAAAGTATGAGGTATGTGGTACAGAATTCTTGCAACCTATCGGCTCAAACACATGCACTCCAAGATAAAAGAGTAATGCCCAGAAACAAAGAAGCGCGGCACGATACTACAAATCAAAACAAGTGGGTGGGCGTGAACAAGACAACAGAATACACTTAGAGAATTCTTGAAAAAAGAGTTGTCTCATGCAACTCAATGCTACGGTAGAACATAATACGCTCAAATGAATCCCAGAATTGAGAACATCTTCGCACTGTCAAACATCACGAAGAACATAAGCCAGATCTATCTAACTTGCGACACTCTGTTTTCCATAAAAGGACTTGATTTCTGTATCTACTTCTTCTCAAAAGTCCATAGCTACAAAGACTAACATTCAGAGCATTTCTAAACCTATCTCAATATTTCTTCTCTCTTATGTATCTTTTTACTGTCTTTCATGAAGTGTGTATATCTGTATAACAACACACTCTATCTCCTGCATTAAACTGAAGGATACAAGATATCCTTACTCAAACATCTTTTACACTTGTGCATACCCACAGATAAGTGTCGCAGAGGTCCCTATGTGTCCTGGTTGTTTTTACCCATGAAGAACAGAGGAAGAGGTCCCTGTGTGGCTTGGGCAGTCTTGTGTACTGTTGTTTAACCCTGACCCAGGGTGTGGATCAAGTTTATTTATATGAACATCTTGGTGGTAGGTGATCACCAAGTGGAGTGGATTAGGTCTCAGCTTGAGACAGAACAACTTGTTTCATATCCTTTGTGCTACTTATTTTAGTCTTCCCTATTTTACTGCTTTACTATATAATTTATAAACCACTAAATTCTTTTTGATTGTTAATCTTGGAAAGAAGTTATAATTGTATTGTCTTAATATAATAGCTTAAAAAGTAATATTAATAATTGATATTAAGATTACTAAGAACTAATCAATATTCTAAGAAGTTATTTAAACAGTCAAACTCTTATAATAGTATAACATTGATTAACTGGGCTATATTTAACCTTTTGGGGAAACCTTTTTAAGAAAATTTTTTAACGAGAAATTTTTATAGTTACTCAATTCACCCCCCCCCCTCTTGAGTAATCTACTCCAGCCAACATGAATGTTGATATAATAGAGAAAAGTTATATCTTATATATCTAGGGTGTTACATCCCACGATAATATTTATGCCACCTATGATCTGGAGTTAGTCACAGTTGTGTTTATGTAGAAGTTGTAGTGCCATTACTTCATTGGGTATCACATTGTGGTCTTCACAAATCACAAGTGTTTTAGGTATATATTTTCTCAACATGATCTGAATTTGTTGTAGTATAGGTGGATGGTGTTTTCTTAGGATTAAGATTTTGATATCTCATAGACCTCAGAAAAGGGGAATGTTGTGGCCAACACATTGAGCCGGTAGTTTTGGAAAGAATTTTTTTCAGGATTCAAGGGATGTTTAAATAGGAATGGAGGAGTATGACGCTTTTAACTAATATAAAAGGGTCAAATATGGTGGAGTAATTTTGATTTAGATGATGGTGCAATATTATCATATGTGACAAGTGGAGGAGTCTCAATGGGGAGACTCATCAGCAGAGTTGATGTGTGATCATGTTGTTCATGATGATGATCTAGAGGGATTGTTGTTGAATGGTTTGAACTGGGTGTACTTTCATGGGAGTTATATTTTTTCATTTGTGATGACTGAGAGAGTCCTTCATGTGTTTAATTTTTCACCTTTGGAAGTACACCTTGGATTTTCCAATATATATCATGGTTTGAGTGTGCAATTTGCAAGGGCAAGAATGAAATGGGTAGTGGAAGATTTTGTGGTGAGTGTTTTAGTTTGTTAGTAGGTAAAGGTAAAAAATCATGTTATTGGAAGTTTTTTGTGTCCTTTGGATGTTCCTGAGTAGAAATGAGATGACATGTTGATGGATTTATTTCATAGGGTGGCACTGATCTTAGGGAGATTGTGATGCTATCTAGGTGATCATGGACCAGTTGATAAAATTGGCCCACATCTTAGTGATAAATGAGTTGGGTATAGTGAAGGATTTAGATAATAGGTATGTGGATGAGGTGGTGTAGTTTTAGGGAGTTCTAAGGTCAATTTTCTTGGATTGGGACACATGTTTTACCTCATCATTCTGGAGGGGATTATAGCATGCTTTTGAATCTCACTTGTGCCTCATTACTAATTTCCACCCATAGAAGAATAGGAAGATGTGGATAACCATCAAGTCATTAGAGGACATTTTTGGGTAGGAATCTTAGACTTTGGTGGATCTTGGGTATGAAACCAGCCTTTGTTCAAGTTTTCATACAACAATATAAACCAATATTCTAATGGTATGGATATTTTTTAGGCATTCTATTTCCATCCATGTCATTTTATATTGTGTTGGCTGAAGTTGGGGAGGTAAAATTTCTTAGACATGATGTGGTGAAAAGATCAACAAAGACGGTTTAGTTTGTTTGTGAGAGGAATAAATCAGTGTAGTACTATTAGAATTTTTATTCCAATCATAGGAGGAGTCCCTTGGAGTTCAAGTTTAGATACCACATGTTCTTGTATATTTCCCCTAAAAGTAGGAAGTAAAGGTTTGGTTGTAAAGACCCAAAGCATGACGTACATCGACATTACATTACTTTTGTGGAATACATAATATATAACAAAAATAGACACCAAACGACTGTAATAGTTTAGTGTCTTAGGAAACTCATAACGTAATATTCTAATCTTGGTGAAAGATCTTCAACATATCTCATAAATATCTTCTCATTTTGGTTTTCTTACCTAAAACCTTTCATTATATACTAGGGAAAAGAAAACATAAAAAGGCTGAGCTCAAATTCTCAGTAAGGGTAAACATAGAGAACATAAAACAATCCATAGAATTTTGAATTCAAAATCTTGAACATAAAATCTAAACATCAAAATCTTGAGAAAAGACATAAATCTTGGAAGTACGTAAGGAATATATCATAAAGGAACATAAATCATGATAAAATACCATGGGAATAAAACATGTGATTGTGGAAACCATTAAGCACATGATATGATTTTTATAGTAGCCAAGGCATTGCTACCAAGACTATCTTAGTGGACAATGTCCTTTTCTAAATCGAGTTCACTCCTCGTTCCAGTCTTTTATTACTGAACCGAATTAACTTACCATTTGATTCATGTCTATATCATGAGATATAAATATTTACCCAATGCATTGGAGGGAGATATAGGTCCCCCCCATCTCATAATGAAATCATTCTTTCATGTGCCACAAAATCATGAATCATACATCATAGCATAACCCATTTAATAGAATGATATTCTTAATGATCATGCCATCATAACATAATCCATAAAAAACGGATAAAATTTTATCATAAGAAGAATCAAACCATGTAAATAATTGAGACATTATTCTTGAAACATAAACATATTAAATAATGTCATTTTAGATGGAAAATAGTTTTGATAAAACACTTGAAATGAATTCTTGTGGAAAATATCCTTTCTTCTTCAAAATCATTTTCTTTTCACAAAATCCCATGAAATTTTAAAAAGAAAAGGGTTTTGTTGAAAATAATCATGAAATATTGAATGTTATGCTTCTTGAAAATGAGGTGTTATGAAACTGTAAAAATTTGTTCATATCATAGAAGTTAAAAATAACATTATCCTCATACTTTTGTCGGAAAAGTCAAAAAAGTGCCTTATATGGTAACAAAAGGAAAGATTTCATTCATACAATGTGGTAAAAAGTCAATAGAGGGTAACAATGACTTTAAAAATTCATGGAAGAATAATAAACATTTTATGAAAACATTTTTAGAAAACATGGTCATGGATGATAAACGTAACCCCTGTAAATACTTGCGTATAAGCAATATCGGATAAAAAAATGAGATTGAAAATTTATCCATTACCTTATGTCTGATATACTTTGTATGTATCCAAACCTCCTGTATAATGATTTAAAAAATTTCATTGACTTATTATAGAATCATATTCATTGTTATGATATCATATATAGTTTACTTATGACTTTATATTACCCATTCTTTTGTAAATTCGATGTAAAAGCAGCGATTTGGGTAAAATTGTTTCATTTATTGTACGTGTTTCGACTTGTTGTTCTTGATATTACTACTTATATCCTGATTTACTTAATTCCAGAATGTAAAAAATGATTTATATAAAATATATAGTCAGCATATACATATATATATGATAGATCGATAAATGGAATGAAATACACCGTTCATGGAGACGGTAGGCCGTACGTACGCATGAACGCTATTTTCGTTTCCTTATTGAATTGAATGGAATGAAGTAGATGAAATATATATATATATACATAAATTCAGTATCATTATTATGTCATATATCACATTATTTTTCATTATAAATGCTTTATAATCATTCATGAATGGTTAACATGGAGAATGAATCTCATCGCGTCGTGGAGACAGTAGTCCGTACGTACGCACGGCAGATGATATCATTCCCATGATCGTGGAATTGTATTGAAGTGTATGTATAATATTTCAGAATAAATATTTATTTAAAATAATCATATATAGTTATTTATTTACACCATTATACCCAACCAAGTACGGTGGTGGTCGAAAACATATTACACCGCGGCGTGGAGACGGTATTCCGTACGTATGCACGCGCGGTGATTTCGTTTTCCGTAGGATGGATAGAAGGTGAAATAGGGTTGTTTCATATTTATAATAACATACCATTATATGAGTTATATTGATGTTATTATTTCATAATGAAACAACTAAAGAAGAGGAAGTGGAAGAAGAAATAAATTTGAAAGAATCGGTAACGGATATTACATCTTCTTCGACACGCCTCTTTGAAACCTACTCTTAGGGCACTAATATTGCTCTTTGAAGAATACCAGGACCTATAGAATATTACTAGGTAAGTGGAGAAGAGAAATTGGTCAGGGTTGGACGAGCTTAAAGGATCAATGTGGTGTGAGGAGAACAAGGATGGTGTTCCCTTTTATATAGGAGGAGAGGGGCACCTTTGGAAAAACTAAAACAATTATTTTATAATAAAGTCATATTCGGTTTTTCATAGCTCCAAATTGATTTATTTCGAATCTAAGGTGGGGATGGGTCGAAATCCTCTCAACAAATAGATATTAGACAAGGTTAGGTTACTTTTTTAAACTTATCATTTAGATTTAACTCTAAGTTAAATAATTTAACTTTTACCGTGTCTTCTTGTTTTCTTACACTATATGGTTAATAAACATATTATAAAAAGAAAAAAGAACCCCAAGTTGTTTGTTATGAATATATGTAACCTTATCTAAGTCATTTGGAGGAACTGTAGATTTTTAGGAATAAAATAACCATTAATAATATAATATTTGTTTTAAAAACTATTTTATGTCAATTTTGACACTATTTGGTAATTCATTTTTGTGAAAATCATAACAGCATGATTAGTTATAAAAAAGTTAATTACATCAATAATAATATGTCATATTAACCTAAAAAATTAGTGTAATTCATAAAAACTCTCAAATTACATTTATTTGGGAATTTATAACATCAATTATGTTAATATTTCATTAATAAGATAATTATTCCATCATCATTGTGTCATAAATAAATTAAATTATTTAATGTCTAAAAAATATAAATAAAATATCATTATGTAGGAAATATTTTTATCATTCTAATGAATATTTATAGTTGAATTTATCTTATGTATAACCCTATATTAAAAATGATTTTGTTATTATACTTTGATTTTAACAATTTTAAACCTTCTTTAAATAAATTAATAATAAATATCGTAATTTAATCCAAGTGGACCTAAATGGAAATATTTTATTCCTAAGGTTGTTTTTGGTCGAATTACACTTATCCAATAGAATTAGGACATGTGTTAGGGTAATAATAATATCATTTGTACCCTTAATTACCCTATTTACTTTTAACCGTGGTAAATAAAAGTAAAAAGTTACTATTCACCAAAAATTATTTTCATCTCATTGAACCACATTTTAGTCCTTGTTATTAAACGTGTCTCTCAGATTTTTGAAATTCCACTCACAGAAGTTGTAAAATTATGTTTTATGTAAGTTCGTAAAAAGATCCTAGGAGGTAGGTAAAAGACGTTGAAAAGTTCAATAAAATTTTTATATATCGAAAATTATTATAAATTGACACCAATGAAATATATTGAATTTATATAGGTGTTATATATCAATTTTGACCTAAAATAAATTTAAATAAAATAAATAATTATTTAAATAAAAAGTCGGTTTTTAAATAGTAACCTAGTGTTTTCACTATTCATCAAAAATTGAAAGTGTTCAGAAAAATAACAAAAATTCACCCGAGGCTAATTTCGATATTATATATTCAAAAATGAAGTCCATTTTGAATGATAAAATTTATAAAATTTCAAAAACTGGGTATTACTATTCATAACGGCTAGTTCGTAATAATATTATAATAATATCTCGTTTAGTGAAACTCGGTATTGCGTACTGCACACGCTATTGAGGAAGGTCTTGATTGCATGTAATGCAAGCCAAGTCAGGGATACGTGTAGTGAATGCTCTGTTTGTTGTTGCGTATAACATTATCAAAACTTATTTCATTTATACAATAAACAAAATCTGTACTTAATGTTTTGTAGAATAATTTCCACAAAAAAAACATGAAATTGTGTTTAACATGATCCAAGAATAGTGTTGCCTATACTGCAAGCTAATACGGTGTTGCGTATAATACAAGATAATTTTGGTGTAGCTTACAACACAGGACATCAATGAAATTAAAAATAATAATTCTCATAAAATCTCGGGTTGTTACATTCTACCCCCCTTAAAATGAATTTCGCCCTCGAAATTCATCGGGGTTAAAAATGGTTTAATACTTGAAAGTTTCTTTAATAGAAACCCACATCGTAAAAAGGAATACCAAAACTTGACTTTAAAAACTAAAGTATGAAACGTAATGGTTACCCAAATTAACTAATCATTGGGTTTCCACATAGTAGAACATAGGTGAAAATATGGATATGGAATAGAAATATAACCATAAACTTCTGATGAAGAGTGGTAGAGGACATGGCTATGAAAAAGCCAACAATCACAAAGCCATAAATTTGTGATGATCTAAGGTACCATCCGATTCATTAGATATGAGAGCACTAGGACAACATTTTTTTGTTTTCATGATCATTTCCCTAAAGTTGAAGAATTGTTTAATTAAAAGAAATACTTATTGATTTTGGTACAATCTCACCGTTTCTCGTTCCTCGAAGAATTTTCACTTCATCTCTTAAAGAAATGAAGTTGAATTTGTCTTCTGTGAAGTGTTAGCATATTATACGATAGAATGATAGGTCATTCCATCTATTTCTATCGCAAAAACGTTTAACACAATTTATTAAATATACGGAAGTCCATCAATGCTGATATTAATCGTATATGGTTGCTAAAATGGACTTATACTTTAGCTATCATAGCGTTTAATAAAATAAAACTAGTTTCTACTAAACAGGGACTTCCTTTAGGCTAGTGGTAGGCGATAAAGGCCTGTCGCACTTTGTTTGTGGGTTTGATTCCCGCATCCTTGTTCGACGTGACGGGTTGCCGCCCGTCCTGCAGGTTGTCCTTTTTCTAAAACTAAATTATTATAACATTTCATCAATAATATCAAAAAAGTTATATCCTTAAACAATACTAACTTATGTCCAACATAATCCATTCCAATATTTAGGCTTATCCAAAATACTTTTGTCCAATCTTATAGTATAAAGAAAATGATTACTAGAAATATCATCTACCGAGCATGTGAATACCATCATTTATCCCCCATATAAGATATGTATTGTTTGTCACATTCCAAACACGTGAATACCTTAATCATGTATTCTCTTAAAAATTGAATACCCATTGAATCTTAGTGAAAACATGAATGCTGTCAAAAGTTAACTCTTTCAACATACCAAAATCCAAAAATTCTATATACTCAAACCATTATATAAATTTTTCCTTATATCAGTCATGAGCTCATGAATACTGTCAAACATTTCATTTTCTACTTATCCCTTCATTATGCACATATCATCTTCTTTCCAAAAATATATAAATTACTTTCCATGGTTACCGGTACCATAAAATTATTGAAAACCACAATAGACTAATACATAAATATTCTAATATTCCACGAAACTATATACAACATTATTTTGGAATCCCATCACGTAAACACTTAATCATTCCACCACATCATTGTCATATTCAACATCGTCAATAGTGATCGCATGTGACTTCCCTTTTTTCCTTTTCCTTAAGTGGCTGCTCATGTCGATCATCATTAACCCTTGGATTAGATCATTGATTAGCATAATTCCCCATCTCATTACACTTGAAGCGTTGAAGTGTTGGTGGTGTGTTCTCTACAGTCTTTTCATTATTCACATCATTAGCAACCCTTTTTCCATTACTTCGACACTCAACTGCTCGATGACCTTATTTTCCACACTTAAAAAATTTTCTAGTCCCTTTAAGACAGTCTCCACCATTCTTCTTTCCACACTTTGAGCATAAAGAAACATTCATCTTCTTTTCACCATTATTCTGAGATTTATCCTTGAACTCCATCTTTTGTTTCTTGTCAAAACCATGAGATGGATATGTAAAACCAACTTCTATTTCTACCTTGATATCACAACTCACAATTTCTTCATATCTACTGAAGTCTCTTATAGCAAATTCCCTTCAAAGACTTGGTTTTAAACCACTGAAAAATAGACCAACTTTACTTTCAGGTTGGATGATAAAACAAGATGCATACCTTGCAAGTCTTATAAAATTCGCTTCATATATACCAACAGATTCATCATCCTTCTTCTTATGCTCAAGGAACTCATTTACCATCTTTGTTTGAAGAATATGAGGGATGTACTTACTGAAAAACAAGTTCTTGAACTCGTCTCATTCAATGGATTCAATTCCATCTTGGGGCCTTGTATTCTTAATTGGAGTCCACCACTGTTTTGATTCACCTTCTAAATGGTAAACAACTATAATTACTTTGTCATGTTCCGAACAGCGAGGTATGAAAAATATCTTTTCAATGGTACTGATCCAATTTTCAGCAACATGTGGATCAGAATACCCATTGAAAGATGGTGGTCGTTGCCTCATCACAGAAACAATAGAATATTCTTTCCTTCTCTACTCATTCGGAAGTCCGGAATGACTTGTATCTTATGTAAGTATAGAAATAAGATTTTTCACTCCATCTCCCAAAACATTGGTTTGTTCAGGAGGAAAATCATTACATTGCCCATTACATTGATCAACACGGTTCCTTCAAGTTCCAGCCATCATCTAAAACCCAAAAATAATAGTTTAAGAGGAAAAACATATGCTAGGAAAACAACATAATAAAGGGGGAGTACCTTCAATATCTAACATCTTTGGATAAATTCTAAGATCGGTACCGTAATTCTAGTACTATAACCTATACTTATACTTAACCTTAGGGACATCCCTAGACAGACCTTAGAAATTTCTCTAGGTATCTCACTAATTTTTTTGCCTCCTATTTTCCAAAGGTTTACTAAACCTTTCCTCTGATACCAACTATAAAGACCCAAAGCATGAATTACATCAACATAACATTAATATTTCGGAATACTTAATACATAACAAAAACAGACAACAAAGGTCTATAATAGTTTAGTGTCTTTGGAAACTTGGAAAGTAATCTTCTAATCTTGGTGAAAAATCTTCAACATCTCCCATAAAGATCTTCCCCTATTGTTTTTCGTACCTAAAACCTTTCTTTATATCTTGAGGAAAAGAAAACATAAAAAGGGTGAGCTCAAATGCTCAATAAGGGTAAACATAGAGAACATAAGATAATCCATAAACATTTGAATGCAAAAGCTTGAACATAAAATCTAAACATCAAAATCTTGAGCAAAGACATAAATCTTGGAAGTACGTAAGGCATATATCATAAAGGAACATCAATCATGATAAAATATCATTGGAATAAAACATTTGATTTTGGAAACCATTAATCACATGATATGATTTCCATAGTAGCCAAGGCATTGCTGCCAAGACCATCTTAGTGGACAAAGTCCCTTTCTAAATCGAGTTCACTCCTCGTTCTAGTGATGTATTACTGAACCGGATTAACTTACTGTTCCAGCCATGTACATATCATGAGATATAAATCATTACCCAATGCATTGGAGGGAGACATAGGTCCCACCCATCTCATAATGAAATCATTCTTTCGTGTGCCACAAAATCATGAATCATACATCATAGCATAACCCATGTAATAGAATCGGATTCTTAAACATCATGACATCATAACATAATCCATAAAAAAACGGATACAATTTTATCATAAGAAGAATCAAACCATGTAAATAATGGAGACATTATAATTGATACATAAACATATTAAATAATTTCATTTTAGATGGAAAATAGTTTTGATAAAACACTTGAAATTAATTCTTGAGGAAAATATCCTTTCTTCTTGAAAATCATTTCTTTTCACAAAATTCCATGCAATTTTAAAAAGAAAAGGGTTTTGTTGAAAATAATCATGCAATATTGTAGAGGAAGCTTCTTGAAAATGAGGCGTTATGAAACCGTAAAAATATGTTCATGCTGTATAAGTTAAAAATAACATTCTCCTCATACTTTTGTCGGAAAAGTCAAAAAGTACCTTATACGGTAACCAAAGGAAAGATTACAATCATACAATGTGGTAAAAAGTCAACAAAGGGTAAAAATGACTTTAAAAATTCATGGAATAATAGTAAAAAATTTATGAAAAAAAAATTGAAAACATGGTCATGGATGATAAACGTAACCCCAGTAAATACTTACGTATAAGCAATCTCGGATAAAAAAATGAGATTGAAAATTTATCTCTTACTTTATGTCTGATATGCTTCTTATGTATCCGAACATCCTGTATAATTATTTAAATAATGTCATTGACTTATTAAAAAATCATATTCATTGTTATGATATCATATATAGTTTACTTATGACTTTATATTACCCGTTCTTGTGTAAATTCGATGTAGAAGCAGCAATTTGGGTAAAATCGTTTCATTTATTGTACGTGTTTCGACTTGTTGTTCTTGATATTATTACTTATATCCTAATTTACATAATTTAAGAATGTAAAAAATTATTTATATATAAGATATATTCAGCATATACATATATATATGATATATCGATAAATGCAATGAAATACACCGTTCATGGAGATGGTAGGCCGTACGTACGCATGAACGTTGTTTTCATTTCCTTATTGAATTGAATGAAATTAAGTATCTGACATATATATATATATATACATAAATCCAGTATCATTATTATTTCATATATCTCATTATTATTCATTATACATACTTTATAATCATTCATGAATGGTTAACATGGAGAATGAATCTCATCGCGTCGTGGAGACGGTAATCCGTACGTACGCACGGGTGATGATATCATTCCCATTATCATGGAATTCTATTGAAGCGTATGTATAATATTTAAGAATAAATATAACTTTAAAATAATCATATATAGTTATTTATTGACACCATTATACCCATCCAAGTATGGTGGTGGTCGAAAACAGATCACACCACGACGTGGAGACGACATTCTGTACGTACGCACGCGTGGTGATTTCGTTTTCCGTAGGAAGGATAGAATGTGAAATAGGGTTGTTTCATATTTATAATAACATACCAGTATATTAGTGATACTGATGTTATTACTTCATAATGAAATAACTAAATAAGAGTAATTAGAAGAAGAAATAAATTTAAATGAATCGGCAATGGATATTACCTCTTCTTCGACATGCCTCTTTGAAACCACCTCTTAGGGTACTAAAATTGGTCTTTGAAGAAGACCAGGTACTCTAGAATATTACTAGGGATGTGGAGAAGATAAATTGTCAGGGTTTATCCGAGCTTAAAGGCTCAAAGTGGTGTGAGGAGAAGAGGGACGAGGTGCGCTTTTATAAGGGAGGAGAGGGGCGCCTTCGGAAAAACTAAAAATATTATTTTATAATAAATTCATATACAGTTTTTGATAGCTCCAAATTAATTTATTTCAAATGTAAGATGTGGATGGGTAGAAATACTCTCAACCAATAGATTTTATACAAGTTTAGTTTACTATTTTAACCTTATCATTTTGATTTAACTCTATGTTAAATAATTTAACTTTTACTGTGTCTTCTTGTTTTCTTACACTATATGGTTAATAAACATACTATAACAAGCCAAACGAACCCCAAGTTGTTTATTATTAATATATATAACCTTATATAATTAATTTTGACGAACCTTATATTTTTAGGAATAAAATAACAATTAACAATATAATATTTGTTTTAAAAACTATTTTATGTTAATTTTGACACAATTTGTTAATTGATTTTTTTGAAAATCATAACAGTATGAATTGTTCGAAAAAAGTTAATAACTTCAATAATAATATGTCATATTAATGTATAAAATTATTTTAATTCATAAAAAGTCTCAAATTACATTTATTTGGGTATTTATAACATCAATTATTTTAATATATCATAAATAAGATAATTACTGCATCATCATTGTATCATAAATAAATTAAATTATTTAATGTCTAAAAATTATAAATAAATAACCATTATGTAGGAAATACTTTTATCTTTCTAAGGAATATTTATAGTTGAATTTATCTTATGTATAACTCTATATTAAAAATTATTTAGTTATTATATTTTGATTTTAACTATTTTAAACCTTCTTTAAATAAATTAATAATAAATGTCCTAATCTAATCCAAGTGGACCTAAATGGTCATATTTTATTCCTAAGGTTTTTTTTGGTCGAATTACACTTGTCCAATAGAATTAATACATGTGTTAGGGTAATAATAATATCATTTTTACCCTTAATTACCGTATTTACTTTTAACTGTGGTAAATAAAAGTAAAACGTTACTATTCACCAAAAATTATTTTCATCTCATTGAACCATATTTTAGTCCTTGATATTAACTATGTCTCTCAGATTTTCAAATTTCCACTAACAGAAGAGGTAAAATTATGTTTTATGTAAGTTTGCAAATAGCTCCTAGGAGGTAGGTAAAAGACGGTGAAAAGTTCAATAATATTTTTATATATCGAAAATTATTATAAAATTACTCCAATGAATTGCATTGAACTAATATAGGTATTATGTATCAATTTTGACCTAAAATAAATTTAAATAAAATAAATAATTATTTAAATAAAAAGTCGGTTTTTAAATAGTAACCCAGTGTTTTCACTATTAATCAAAAATTGAATGTTTTCAGAAAAATACCAAAAATTTACCCTAGGATAATTTCGATATTTTGAATCCAAAAATGAAGTTCACTTTGAAAGATAAAATTTATGAAATTTCAAAAAGTGGGTATTACTATTCATAACGGTTAGTTCATAATAATTTTATCATAATATCTCATTTTCTTAAACTCGGTATTGTGTACTACACATACTATCAAGGAAGGTCTTGATTGCGTGTAATGCAAGCCAGGTCAGGGAAGCGTATTGTGAATGCTATGTTTGGTGTTTCTTATAACATAATAAAAACTTATTTCATTTATACATTAAACAAAATCTATACTTAATGTTTTGTAGAATAATTTCCACAAAATGAACTTGAAATTGTGTGTAACACGAGCCAAGAATAGTGTTTCGTATACTGCAATCTAATACGGTGTTGAGTATATTACAAGATAATTTGGGTGTAGCTTACAACACAAGACATCAATTAAATTAAAAAGTATAATTCTCATAAAATCTCGGGTTGTTACATTGGTAGGTTGAGTAAGCCTTATCCAATGTTTGTTGGGACCATTCAGTTATTGGGGTGACTTGAGGATGTGATGTATTAGTTGGAATTTCCACCATGGATAGATAGGATCCACAACATCTTCCACATATCTTAGCTTCATTTTTATCTTAATGATGACTCCCATGTCATTTAATAGGGAGATTTATATATCAAGGATGATGTGATGTTTTTGGAACATCCAGTAGAGATCGTGGATCACCAATAGAAGGTGTTATGTGGATGAACCATTCCCTTGGTTATTATTTTGTAGAGTCATGGTGTCGTTAAGAGAAGTACATGGGAGCGAGAGGCTAAAATGTGTTCCAAATAACCAAATCCTTTTTGAGTATTTTCCTTCTCGGTTGTTCTTGTAATGTGATTTTTGGATCTTTCTATGATATGAGATGTGTTTTTTTCCTCAATGTATGGTGTCCATTAACTTTCATACATATGAAAGGGGGTGAATGATTCCAAATCAAGACACATTATACTATGATTCAATTAAACCCTTTAGGGTGAGTTAGTGCGGCCTCGAGTGGATAGAATATTCACATGGAGGATGCATTTCCCTAATTCGTATGTTTTGGGCAGTGTGGTTAGTTGGTTGCGATGGTTTTTGGTTTGGAATGTGTGGAGGTTAGATGGTAGTGGAGATGTGGTTGTGTAGTGATGAGGTTGTGTGTGATGTTTTTTGGCCATTTTTCTTGGCATGTTTTGATGGGGGTAGTGGTCAGGAGTAATGATATCCTTGAGAGGTGTCTTGCGAGGTGGTTTATTAGGACCCATTCCTTTTGGGATTGGTTTTGGATTCTCAAGGGAGGTAATCATTTCAGATGTATCTGAGGTACTGGTTTGTGTGTTCCCAAACCATTATATTTCCATTTTTTAGTGTTAGAGGTGTCTTGGAGGAGGCATGAGGAATTTTTATAGTGGTTAGAGGTGCAGCAGAACTACTGTAGGAAATACAGGTTGATTATTGTTTACAATACATGAAATGGTGGTTTATGGATTATGTAGTCAGTTGGTTCATGGCTTGAAAATAGGCTAAGGTAAATCCATGAAAAAAACACTTTGTTAAAACAACATTCATGACATGTAATTAAATAAAGTTGAGGTGACGTTATTTTCATAGAAAGGGGGAATTTTCCAAAAAAAACTCATGCATTAGACACTGAGTAAGGTTTATAAAATGTGAAACTTATGGGTTCTAGGATTTAAATTCCCTATCATGTCTGATTTTCCTTTTATTAATCTATTCTCTCCCCCTCCTATTTTTTAAGATCCCTATGCACTTTGGTAAGTTCTTCTAGCCCATTTCCTCTTTCTTTGATTCGTTGGTTCTGGTAGTTGGTGTTTGATGATCCACGGTGAGTGCTTTATCTTTTCCCTGTTGTTTTCTCTTTTTCATTTCTTGGGGATTCATTGTAGTGATGTTGTTTTGGTTTGGGGTGTGAGTTGGGATATGTTTTCATGTATCTTTGGTGTAGTTTATGTTCATCCAATATTTTCTATGTGTGGTTGTTGTATGTGGTCATTTCTTCATCTCCCTATAGTGCACAGTGAGTTGATAAAGCTTCCTTATGGTAGGGAATCCCTCATTTTTCTTTATTATGTATCGTGTGGGAGAGGTTTACACATTTTTATCTATGGGTTATGTTTTTTTTGTATTAATAAAATAAAAAAATACTGATTAAAATTGAATGAGGAAAATTGGAAGGTTTCACATGTTTTTATAACTTTTCCATTATTGTGATATGATGGTTTACAGGATTGATGCCCCACTAATATTTGGGGTTGCTGAAGGATTTGATTGAACTATTTACATTTGTATGACTACTATGTATGTTTTTATTGTTTTGATGTCAACTAAAAATTTAAATTGACTAACCACTTATACTTGGCTAGTGCAATAAATTCCTCGTTGTTATGAATTGTTCGATAATGCCCTTAAAATAAAGTGGAATGTGATAATATCTGTCTTGTTAAATATATAAAATTTTCTTTAATGTGTTTTTATGTGTGTTCATGCTTGTGGGCATATGATTTTTGTTTGGGATGCTATGTGGGTTTTATGATAGATATGTGGTCGTTCTTTTGGGGTAGTGAGGTGGTGGTTATGTAGTTGTTCTTTGGGGCGGCGAGTTGGTGGTTTTGTGGATATGATTTTGGGGTAGTGAGGTGGTGGTTGTGTGTATGATCTTTGGGGGGGGGGATGGTGGTTTTTTGGTCGTTCCATTGGGGTAGTGAGGTGGTGGTTTTTTTAAATTCTTTTGGGGCGGTGATCTAAGGGTGTGATGGATATTATGTTCTTCTTGTGATGTGTGGTTGCTTTGTGCTAGATGCCCATGTAGTAAAGGAATAAAATGTTTAATAATGATTGAAGTGACTGGGGTTTGTTTTGTTTAATTGTATGGAAATTATTAATGAATAAATAAATTATGGTTTTTGGGTTTAATGTGGTTTATTCTTAATAATGGAATGAATGGGTAAGATATTTATATTTGTTGGAAATGAGAAATGGGGCTTCTGACTTGTTGTGTTGTGTTGTTCATTTAGAGGTTGAAGTGATAGTGGGGATTTTTTGATTTGGTTAGTGTTTTTTTGTGAACCCATAGGTTGGAATTGTGTTTGACTATATACATTTACTTGTATATTCATTGTGATTTCTCTATTCACACCACCCATATCAAGCACTATCTACGGACACCCATATGTCCACATAGGGGGTTCCCAATATCTCAGGGATGAGGATGGATGGATGGATACCAAGTCTTCCCATCCATATCATATAGGATATAATATATTCAATTGATATTATAAATAAAATTATATTAGTGCACTAGGTGGTGGCCTAGGTTTTTTTGGGTGAGATGATTTTACCGTGCTATAGGGTGGTGACCCAGGTGTCTTCGGGTGGGATGTGATATGACCATGCTGTGGGGAAGCATATTATTGGGGTCGTACATTATATTATAAGGGCTTGAGGTTGTTTTAATTTGTGTTCATGATACCCAACTACTTTTCATATGGTTTTGATGTGATAGCCTAGGTGTTTTTTGGCAATATGTGATGTGACTGTGTTGTGGGGTGATGGACCATATTTTTTGTGTGTGATGTCATGTGATTTTGCTATGGGGAGGTGGTATATTTTATTCAAAATATATGGGAGTTCCAGGATGTATGATGTTGAGGTGTGAGGGAAGAAAATTAGTGGAAAAGTGGTGAGGGGTACACATTATCTATATGATTCATATTATTTTATAATACCCAATTTTCAATATATTGTGATCATGCCCCGGTGAGGTTGGTATGGATACTTTACTTGTTTAGGTGTTGTTGGTTCTGTTATTTTATCAGGGGTTAATTAGAATTCTTCATTCACATGTTCATGAGAGACATTGGTTTTCCTACTAAGTATACTTATATGATCACCCTAGGTATATAAACTAATTTTTAGGTTTACACGAGGACTACACGGACCATGTCAGACATTACTAGCTTGGACCTAAAAATATTAGACATTACTAGTTTGGACCATTGGTATGATTTTTTTTGTTGATTTATCTTTTACTTTGGGTATTTACTTCTGGATATTTTTATCTGTGTCACTCCTATTTATACATGCATAGTGGGATGGTTTTAATTTCTTTTTATGTTATATCATGGAGTACCTTGTGGATGATTCATCTTATCTCCAAATTTTATTTTATTATAGAGGGTAATGTCTCCCATTTTTAGGAGATTTTTATACCCTCAGTTCTAGTCTCCAACCCAAGACCAACAAGAGGCGGGGCTCAGGGGGGTCATTATATCTATCCCTCCATTGTGGTTTCTTTGTAGGGAGGGGATTATGATTGTGTTCCAACTGTGTGGCTCACCTGTTAAAGGGGAGGTACCTATAGGGTGAATTCCCATGCACCTAGAAGTTTTCCTTGGACAGTTACACTATGTAGGTCACACGGTTATATTAGGAGAGTCACATGCATGTGAACCTGTATGTGTGGGCTGGACAGTGCCACTTTCTAGGTTGCATAGTTTTCACTAGGATGGCACATAGTTTCTCCTAACTGTGTTCCAACCGTGTGCCTCCTTATACCCTCCCAAAAAACATCACTTTTCTTGAAAAACACCTGGGGCAATCCATCACATAAGGTAAGATTTGAAATAAATTAAAAATATGTCAAAATAACACCATGGATTTGACACACCCCAGCCCTTTATCTATGCTATGAATGCCCCTTTTTTAGCACCTTTATACTTCCCAACCACCAATTCACCACTGCATTTTCTTGGACTCGAACCTTTAACTTCCCTTAAGAAAATTGAATTCCATTACCACTACCCTAAGTTGTTTAATTATATATTTTAGAATATTTTTATGTATATATATATATTTATTTATTTACATACATTTTTTATTAATATTATTATATATTTATTTTAAAATACGTTAATAAAATATATGTTTATATGTGTGTGATGTATTTATACTTATATTTATTTAAATATATTACATATTAATATTGATTTTTATATATTATAATATAAATATTAATATATATCTTTTTATTAATAAACACAAATATGTATATTTAAACATTATATATACATTTGTATAAGTATATATATATGTATATATATTCATATATTTTTATAATGTAAAAAATGATATATATTATTTTAAATAAAATCGATAATATTTAATTCCATATGATTTATATAATTTTTTTAAATACATTTTTAAAATTTGACAATATATTGAATATTTAGATATAAATTTTATACATTACATATATATTTATATGTCAATATATGTGCATAAATATTTATACATATTTACATAAAATTTTATATTTAGATAAAATTTTGTTATAATGTATTTATAAATATTTACTAGAAATATTTTTTTATGCTATATTTAATATGATAATGATATATTTATAAAAATTCATTTATATATGATGTCTTCACACAATATTGACACACACATATACACATATTTACACACACACGTACACATTTATATTTCACATGTACACACACAAATATTTATATATATGTATTTATTTACATATATTACAATATACACATAAAAGTATAGTTTTTATTGATACACACATATCTATATATAAACATTACCTTTATAGGTATATATATATTAAATATATTTTTATAATGTAAATAAAATGAATAATTTCTTATTTTAAATAAAATGAATAACAAATATTTATTTTCAAATGATTTTTATATTTAAAAATAAATTTATAAGTAAATATGTATAAATATTTTTTTTTCAATTGATATATTATACATAAATATAAAAATTGAATATATTTAATTATAAATAAAACTAAAATTTGAAAAATAATAAAATTTAAAAAACCATAATATTTATATGAATTTAATCCCTAATAATAAATTTAGTATACACTAAAAAGGGATAAGAAGAATCTCTTAACTGAAGTTAAAATTCCATTGAATATTAAAAAATTATGATATCCTAACTAAAAACACAGTTTTGGAGGCCTTACAATCCCTTTTTACATTGAAAAAATTGTGAACGAGGTCCCCTCAGGTTAACATGGACTAGATCTATTTTCTGACTTCAATTTGATATGTGGTAGAGTCTAAATAGACACCAGAATCAAATTTTATGGTTGTTTGAAGTGCAAGTCATGCTTTCAACTTATCTTAGATCCTTCAATAATTTATGATATTTTTATGTCATCCAATTATTATTAAAGAAACATTACTTGATAATAACAATAAAATTATTTATTAATATTATTTATTAGTTATTTTATAAGACATTTTCATTAAATATCTTATATATTAAGTTTAAATTCATATTTATTCTTCTATAAATATTATTTAATATAATAAAATATATTTATATCAATATTATATATATATATATATATATTACTGTATGATTTTTAATGGTATGTTTTTTATGAAATATACCTTTTATCATCATTAATATAAAAATTCTAACAAAGGGAACCCTTTATCATTGCTAAAATAAAAGTATTGATAAAGGGTACCATTTATTAGCACTAAAATAAAAGAGATGATAAAATATCCCTTCATGAGTGTTTTTTTTTCTTTCACTGATAAAGGGTACCTTTTATCAGTGATAGAAAATATAACTAATAAAAGCTACCTTTTTCAGTTCATTTTTCTAGCACTGATAGAAGGTACGCTTTACCAGCTCTTTTTCTAGTGCTGATAGAGGTGTCCTTTATTAGTGATTTTAGGTTGCACAGATAAAAGCGTGTGCAAGATAAATCTAAACCTTTAGTAGTGTGTTCTCATGCACTATGGCTCGGTGTGTATTGGTGGTACATTCCCAGATAGAACAAGTGATTCCCAAATGTCATACACCCTACTAGAAACACCATGTAGTTCAAATCCATATAATAAAATCTAAAAAATATTATGCTCATCTATTGTCTAAGTCAATATATCATGTATACCTAAGTACATACTATATACTTGGTATATTAAAGTATTTCTCTGATATTTTTTTTCTAGGATTAAAAATCAGATACATGAATAGTCTAATTTGATCAATTTTTTACACATAACATGATAATGTATATGTCTTCATCATCTTGGATTTTTTATGATGTCTTTAAGAAAATGGGGTTCCTTAGCTCATAGTATTGATGATTGAAATAGTGGGAGAGATAGTAGGATCTTACATGAGGTCGGGAACCCCCTATTGTCATACTAGTTCTAGGGTGTGATCCCTCTATACAATTAGTTGAGTAGGTGATCCCTTAAATATAAAGCAATGATCCTCCATATATGGATTTGGTAACCCCCAGAGTCGACGCATACACCACATGATGAGGTCTGGGTCCTTTATAGGGGTTAGTAAACCTACAACTAACTTTCTCTCCTTAGCATTATGTGGGTCCTCCACTAGTGTTACAGTGAGATATCATATAATATATGAGGTAAAAGTTGTTATAGAGATGTGTGTTATATGTTTTACGGAGATTGTTGTAACGACCCAAATGTTTACTAATGAAAATTACTCATAATCTAATTAAATGTCATATTATTTAAAATTGTTATATAAAATATGAACTTCCTTGGTTTTATATTTTTGGATTTAAAAATACCATTAAGAATTGTTACTATTGCTAATATAGTCGTTGAACAGTGAGCAACTGATTAGTATAAATATAGGGATTTAACAAATCTAATTTACTCAGAAAAACGAAGTGATGGCCTCATCTAGTAGAATTTATCTGTACTAAGCCCATTTGTTAGAGCTCGGAAAGGAGGTGGCATCACTGGGCTTCGCTCTTGACCAATCCCAATCTAATCTTCAACACATTATGCTCGAACGGAACCGCCTACGGGAGAAGTGGAAGTTGATAGAGATTACCACTCGAGCGATGTTATCCGATCCACCCCAAGAGTTTGCCACTGTCGCATGCCATACCCTTAGGTCATATGCGGGTGTTATAAGGGGTTATGTAACAAGACTATATCACTATTATTATGTGAATATTTTGGTATAGAATAAATAATATACATTCATTTTATTATTGTTACTTTTTAAAAAGATATTAAAGCACAAACATTATTTTGAGTTAATATTTAATTAAGAAGTATATTTTTATTAATTAATGGATTTTTGAATTAAATTATTTTTTAACAAAAAATTATTAATAAATTACTTTTTATTAAATTTATATGATCGTATAATTTTTATGAATAACAATGTAATTTTTACTATGGTTCGAAATCCGTTTTTGTCAAAATCCATGAATTTTCGATAAATGTTGTTTTTTATATTAAAAATAAAAATTCACATATTTATAAAATTATTTATATGTAATGAATATTATTTTTTAAATCAGGATGTCAAAATTATGCAACGGTGAATTTTTGATAACTTTTAGAGACAGCTGAATTTTTGGGTAAAGATTAAATACTGTTTAAATATATAATGTATTTTAATGCATAATAATGATAAAATAATGATGTAATAAAATATTATAAATTTTATGTTCATCCAATATATTTTTCTCCTTTAAAATAATGGGATTTCAGATTTTTTTTATTAATTTTATGGTGCTTTAGTTGACCCTCCAATATTTATAATGCATTTTAACTTTTTAAAATGACTTCCTTTAAAGTATGAATCAACTACACATAATAAAGCCTAATATTTTAAGAATTTCATCCATTTGAGTTATAAATGAACATTTTACAATCCCCTTTGAAAAAAACCATGGGCAGAAACCATGGGTTGGTTTGTGGTTTTGATTAGTTTAATGTGTAGTGTCCAAAACCTAAATAATAAAGAATTCCATCTCTTTTCCTATATAAACCCACCAAATATCCCACTTATCTTCACTAAAAAACCTTGTACGATGTCCCTAACATTCCCTTATCTCTCTAAAGTCCTCCCAAGGCATCCCAATATCCCAAGAAGCCTCTCTCAAGCCCCTACCAAGCCTTTGGGATCACACTTTCAAGAAAGGGATTTCTTCACCTCTCATTTTTGTCCAAGTTTATTTATATTGTTATAACCTTTTATTTTCAATTAAAAATGTAGGGGTATGATTTTTAACCATCCATATACTACCCTACTAATGTTTAAATGATGAGATACCCCTTTCTCTCTCATTAATTCCTCCCATGTACACCTGTTACCATGCCGAAAATCCGTACGGAATTTCTCTCTCCTCATTCACACTCAATAAATTCTTTTGTATTGTGAATCTAAATTAAATTACATATGTTTGTAAATGTATCTATATTACCCCTATTAATGTCCATTTCATGTAAATATTCTGATACGCCCATTTATCTTTCATGGACCATTTTTATGAATTCTTATGTCACGCTGTTATGCTGCCGAAATTGCACCTCGATTTTCAAAGCCAAAGTCATTATGTTGGGAATACCATTCCCATTTCTCTATAAAGGGTATTCACCATTATACACACATAATTATTGATTATATAGTTTCATTTAGGAATTCCACATTACTTTATCATATAATAAATTCTGATGTTTAATGAATCCAAGTTATGTTATCCATGTGGCACACTTTTGTATGAATTGTAATTATTAAGAGGGGTGCGCCCTGATAGCGCTCTAATGCATTGGGTAAATATTAGTAACATGATAAATCACGTAAAATGAGATTTTACTCATGATAATTCAAGTTAAATTAGGTTTTAATTATTCTCCATGTGTAATGATCCTGGGCTCATGCTAATATCAAGTTAAATGTTTTTTCCACATTTCAATGTTATGATAATCATGTTATATCATGCCTTTATGTTCATGTTTCTATTATGCTCCATTGATATTCCTATTTCATAACATTTACTAGATTCCTCATTTTATGCCTTGTTTACTCCCTTACTAGGATTTATAGATCATCCTTTTATTATGAATGTGCTCAGGTTATCTCATGCAATGTTAAGTACGAAGCAATGGGTAAGGTCATGTAAAAGAATTTTTCAATAAAGATGTGTATTTTATGTTTTAAGTTGTTATGTAATGTTCCTAAGCCCCAAAGACACTATACATCTCAATATTCTATATCGTATCAAGTGAATATTTTATGTAATAAATTATGTTTAAGTGTGTAATAAAGAGAAGGGTTGTTATTGTTGGTATTAGAGGATAGGTTTAGTTATTTTGTGGATTATGATTAGAAAACCCTAGTGAAACCCTTAGGGATAAGATTAAGTATAATAAAAAAATCCCTCAATTTTGGTTTTTATTAAGTAAGTGTTTTATCACCCAATTACATCTATTTTTGGATATGAGTAGGTAGAGTCAACTCTAGCAAATATGTATCTAGGGGTAAAACCCAAAAACACCGCTTTGAGCTAGACTCGAATGGGA
The DNA here is from genome assembly GCA_963277665.1 of Viscum album. NCBI lineage: Eukaryota > Viridiplantae > Streptophyta > Magnoliopsida > Santalales > Viscaceae > Viscum > Viscum album. The sequence continues at coordinate 548,409,227 of OY728135.1, forward strand.
ACTCTTTCATCAAAATGGGTCATACTACACTCTTGGTTACAATATATCAGGGGGTATGCTTTGGTAAATTCATAAACTAAGTAAGAACCACTATTAAGGGAATTAAAAATTTTCCCTAAGAATAAATGTTGACAAGTAGATCATTGATAACATAGATTGAAGCCTATAAATTTTCAAAGATAAGGAAATAAAAGTAATTTATAAGTCATCTGTTTTTGTCTTTGGATTACCCTTTATGTGTTACCTCTAACTTTCCTTTCATTCTAGCCAATGGCTGGTAATAGAAGGACACGAGCTAACAACTGATGCAAAAATCAATGTGATGACTCTTCTAATGAGATGCCCAATCTGATGGGAGTGGGAATCATGAACTTTTTCATGATACTCTATTAGTTAACCTTGGTTTTGAAAATAAACATGGGTAAAGAGGAACGTTCAACCCACCCCCCCTAAGAATGAACAAGTCGCAATTGAGAGCTTAATGAGAGAAATTCCTCCTACTTTTAATGGATCATCTAATCCCTAAATTTCCTAACAATGGACCAACTCTATTGAAAATATATTCTCTATCCTTCAATGTTTTGAAAAAGACAAGGTTCTTATGGATGCTTATCATATCGAGGGTGAATCGGATCAATAGTAGACATTTATCAAAAATAAGAATCCTAAGGAAGAGATCGAGGCATTGGAATGGAAGGATTTCAATAAAATATTTTTTGAAAAATATTTTCCTCTCACCGTCAGTCTTAATATGGAAAGGGACATCCCTATCCTAAAGAAAAAATACAAAGAATCCATTAGAGTGTACAAGTAAAACATCACAATTCTTGCATGATGCTACTCTATATTTGTTGTTACCCCCAAATTCAAGGTTAACCGCTTTTTGGTCGGTTAAAACCTAGCCTACGAAAATCCCTGGCGATCTGTGACTTCGATATATATGAGTAAATTGTACAATTTTCCCCCAAAGTAGAAATGGAGATCAACTAATATTAGGGGTATCATAAGGATAAGAAGCATAAGATGGACATTAATTCTGGAAGTCTGATTGATAAATCCAACGGTGCTAAGAAAATCCAGCACCCAACTTTCCAAAGGTGCAGAAAGAAGCCCCACAGAAATTGCCTGATGGGGATGAAGAAATACTTTAGGTGTGGAAGAGAAGGGCACCTATCCATTAACTACCAACAAGAAAAACCAAAAGCTATGATAGAGTAGAGGAATTCTCTATTCAACCCTCAACATGTTTTTAATTTCTTCAACTATAAATAACTAGGACACTATTCAAACTAGTACCCTAAGGCAAGGGTTTTTTGAGGCAACCAACAACCTCCAAGGCAGTAAGGGAGATCTTTTTTCATAACTACTGCTGAATTGTACCCCAAAAATGAAGTGGTGATAGGTAAAATAGTTATTCATTCATGAATAGAGAATTTACTTTTTGATTCTGTTTCTACACATTATTTTATATCGTGAAAGTTTAGTAGAATAATCCCAACACCACAAAAATCATGGAAGTAAAGATGTCGGTGAGAACTGAAAATGGGGCAATAATTGCATCCAATGAATGTAACTCCTCCCCTATCATAGTTTTTTGTTTGAACTTTCCAGCAAACATCATCATACTCCATATGGTGGAATTTGATGCAATTCTTGGTATGGATTGGATTTCCCTATATAGAGCTAGCATAAATTGTCGTGAGAGGGAAATCACTCTCTATATAGAGAATCAACCCCCAATTTTGTACAATTTAAACTAAGAGGATGAATCTTCTTTAGATCCATCATCTCAAGAGTGGATATTACTTCCCTATGATCACATTTATCTTTATCAGATGATTGAGTCTACAGAATCAACCATTCTTGAAGACATGCCTATTGTGAGGGAATTCACTGAAGTGTTTCCCGAGAATTACCTAGTCTTCCTCCTATAAGATATGTTGAATTCTGAATTGATCTTATACCTAGGGAGTTTCCAATATCCTAGACTCCATATAGAATTTATGTTGTGGAGATTGAAGAGATAAATAAATAACTACAGCATATTCTAGATAAAGGGTTAATATGCCCAACTGCTTCACTGTGGGGTGAACCAGCCATCTTCATCAAGAAGAAGGATCGGTAAATGTTCCTTTGCATTGATTATCATGAGCTCAAAAAAATCCCTATAAAGAAAAAGTATCCACTTCCACGAATTTATGACTTCTTTGATCATCTACATGGAGCACAATATTTCTCCAAGGTGGATTTGTGATTGGGATATTACCGTGTAAGGGTGAAGAAGGAGGATATACCCAAGAATTCATTTTTGTGCAAGATATAGGAACATTGAATTCATAGTAATGCCATGGACTCACTAATTCTCCAAAAATCTTCATGGACTTGATGAATATATTTTTTAGATATTAGCTCGAAAAATTTGTGGTATTATTTATAGATGATATTATAATATACTCCAAAAACAGGGAGGATCATGAGGAGCATCTAAGAACTATACTAGAGACCTTGAAAATGATATTCTATATGAAAAGTACAACAATTGTGAGTTATGGTTAAAGTAAGTCCCATTCTTGGGTCGTATCATCACAAGAAATGGGATATCTATGGATACTTCCAAGATAGGTTCAATTAATGGATGGTCGAGGCCAACATCGGTAATAGATATTCGTAGATTCCTAGGGTTAGATGAATATTATTGCCGATTTGTGACAAATTTCTCAAGATTTTCCAACCCTCTTACAAAGTTAACTCAGAAGGGTGCAAATGTTTCTTAGAATGATAAATGTGAAGATACCTTTAAGGAGTTGAAAAGAAGGATTATCACTTCCCATGTGCTCACACTACACACATGTGGAGAACTTTTTGTGGTATTAAATGATGCTTCGAAGAAGGGACTGGGATGTGTGTTGATGTAAAATGACAAAGTCATTGCCTATTCTTCAAGGCAACTGAAATTTCATGAGAAAAAATATCCCACACATGATCTGGAGTTGGTTTCAGTTATCTTTGCATTGAAATTTTTTTGACATTACCTCTTTGGGGAGAAGTGTGAAATATACATGGATCAGAAAATTCTCAAGAATATATTCACATAGAAAGAGTTGAATATGCACCAAAAAAGATGGCTAGAACTGATCAATGACTATGACTTCTCAATCCATTGCTACCCTGGGAAATCAAACAAGGTCCCAGATTCTCTAAGTAGTAAGGACTAAGAAATTCTATCATTGATGAGAATTGAAAAGGATCTAATCTTCTTAGATTTTATGAATATGGACATGGGAATCATAAATAAGGTAACATCATAAATTCTTTCACAAATTATTAATCAACCATCTATTTCGGAAAGGATAAAGGATTCTCAAAAGGATGATTTGGGGATTCCGAAGAAAGTGGAAACTATCATAAAAGGGAAATCTGACAAGTTCAATGTTAATGAAGAAGTAATTGTGAGATTTGGGTCAATACTATGTGTTCCATAAAATTGTAGTTAAAGAAATAACTTTTGGATGATGAATATAGTTAGAATTTATCCTTTCACCCAGGAACCCTGAAGATGTATCAAGATCTTTGAGATCATTATTTTTGGGATAACATGAATATGGAGATTGCAGAGTATTCATCAAAGTGCCAGGTATGTCAGCAAGTGAAGGATGAAAGGAAGAAGAATAAGGGGGTGATGAAACCATTACCTATACCAACATGGAAATGGGAAAACATCACCATGGACTTTTTCACTAGACTTCTGAAGACATCCAAAGGAAACAATGTTATTTGGGTTATTTTTTATCATCTTATAAAGACTTTACACTTCATTGCAATTAAGGGGGAATTTCTCATTAGATCAATTGGAACAAGTATATATTAGAGTTGTGGTAAGGTTTCATGGAGTACCATTATCAATTATATCCGATCGAGATCCAAGATTCACCTATATGTTTTCAAAGAGTTTTCAAAATTCTCTGAATACTGAGCTGATCCTTAGTATGGATTATCATCCTAAAACTAATTTCCAATCTATGAAGACTATCCGAACACTTGAGGACATGTTTAGAGAATTCTCAATGGACTTCAAAAAGAGGATGGGATAAAAATATTCCTTTAGTTTAATTATCTTACAATAATAGTTTCTAATCAATCATCCAAATGGCTCCTTATGAAGCACTTTATGGGAAGAGGTGTAGAACACCAACATTTTGGGATGAAGTTAGGGAATGAAATCTCCTTGGTCTAGAAATGGTTGAATTAATGGTGGAGATTGTTAAGACCATCCAGCGTCATATTAAAGCAACTCATAGTCGAGAAAAGAACTATGCTGATAATCATTGACGAGACCTAGAGTTTGATGTTGGAGACAATTTATTCCTCTGCATATCATTGTGGAAGAGATTTATGAGATTTTTTAAGAATAGAAAGCTTATTCCAAGGTACATCATCCCTTCTGAGTTCCTTGATCGCATTGGAGTAGTGGAAAATTGACTAGCACTACCACCAAACCTATCTCAAGTACATGATTTATTCCATGTATCACTCTTGAGAAAGTACATACCTGACCCATCACATGTACTCAATCAAAAGGTGGTACCATTGGATAATGACCACTCCTATGAAGAGAAGTCAATGGAGATCTTAGATTGTAGGGAAAAAGATCTGTGAAATAAGACAATTCCCCTCGTGAAAGTGTTGTGGAGAAACCAAATGTTTGACGAAGCAACGTGGGAACCAGAAGAAGTGATGAAGCAGAGTTACCCTCATCTGCTTTAGTGCGTGAAAAGAAAATTCTGAGGGAAATATTTCTTAAGGGGGGAGGATTGTAACTACCAAAACATTTATTAATGAAAATTCTTCTTGATCTAATTAAATGTCATATTATGTAAAATGGTTATATAAAATATAAACTTTATTTTTTTTATTTTTTTTTTCAAAATACCATTAAGAATTTGTACGGTTGCTAATATAGCCATTGAATAGTGATCAATTGATTAGTATAAATATAGGGCTTTAACTAATCCAATTTACTATGACAAATGAAGTGATGGCCTCATCCAGAAGAATTTATCTATACGAAGCCCATTTTTTGGAGCTAGAAATGGAGGTGGCATCACTGGGCTTCACTCTTGAACAAGGCCAAGTTGATCTTCAACATGTTAAGCTCGAACAGAACCGCCTATAGGATAAGTAGAAGTTTAAAGATATTACCACTCGTGCGATGTTATCTGAGCCACCCCAAGAGTATATCACCATCACACACCTTACACTTTGGTCATATGTGGGTGTTATAGGGGGTTATGTAACATGACCCCATCACTGTGATTATGTGCATTATGTTTTTATAGAATAAATAATATACATTAATTTTATTATTGTTACTTTGTAAATAGTTTTTAAAACACAAATAGTATTTTTATTTAATATTCTATTAAGAAATATATTTTGATTAATTAATGGATTTTTGAAATAAGTAATATTTTAATAAAAAATTATTAATAAATTAATTTTTATAAAATATAAATGATCTTATAATTTTTATGAATACCCTTGTAATTTTTATTAAGGTTAGAAAGTCATTTTTGTAAAATCCAATGAATTTTCGATATATAACAATTTTTATTTTAAAATTAAAAAATCTCATATTTAGAAAATTATTTAGATAAAATGAATATTATTTTTGTAATTAGGTTGTCGAAATTATCCAACGGTTAATTTTTCATAATTTTTTGAGACATTCGAATTTTTGGGTAAAAATTAAATACCGTTTAAATATTTAATGTGTGTTACGACAACATAATGACCCAATAGTGATGTAATAAAATACTATAAAGGGTATTTTCGTAAAATATATGTTTTACCTTTTAAATAATGTGATTTTAAGTTTTTTCGATTAATTTTATGGTGCCTTAGTGGACCCTCCAAGACTTATAAAACATTTTAACTATTTAAAATGGTTTCCTTGAGAGTGTGACTCACCTCCAAACAATAAAGCCTCATATTTTAAGAGGTTAGGCCATTTTACATATAAAATAATTATTTACACTCCTCTTTATAAAAAACTATGTGTAAAAAATTGCTTGGTTTGTGGTTTTTTTAGTTTAATGTGTAGTGTCCAAAACCAAAATAATAAAGAATTTCCTCTCTTTTCCTATATAAACCCTCCCAATATCCCACTAATCTTCACTAAAAACCCTAGGATAACGTCCATACCCTTCACTCCTATATCTAAAGTCTCCTCAAGACACCCTAATCTCCCAATAATCCACTCTGAAGCCCCTCCCAATCATTTTAGATCACACATCCAAGTAAAGGATTTCGTCCTCTCTCATTTTTTCCAAGTTTCTTTATGTTGCTATACCGTTATATTTTCAATTACAAATGTAGGGGTATGATTTCACACCTCCCCTATACTTTCCTCATTATGTTTTTATGATTATATACCCCTTTATCGCTCATTAATTCTTCCCATGTACACCCATTATCATGTGGAAATTCCATAAGGAATTTCTCTCTCCTCATTCACACTCAAACAATTATTTTGTATTGTAAATATAATTTCAATTACATATATTGGTACATGAATATATTTGACCCTATTACTATCCATTTAATATAAATATTATGATACACCCATTTATTTCTCATCAACCACTTTTATGAATTCTTATGTCACGTCGTTATGCTGCCAAAATTTCACCGTGATTTTCCAAGACAAAGTCGTTGTGTAGTGAATAAAATGTCCATTTCTCTATCAAGGGTATTTAACTTTATGAAAACTTACTTATTTATTATATAGTTTCATGTATGAATTCTACATTCCTTTATCATGTAAATTTTTTTTAATGAATTAATGTTATGATATCCATTTGGCACCCTTATGCATGAAATGAAATGATTAAGAAGGGTGTGCCCTGATAGAGCTCCAATGCATTGGGTAAATATTAGTATCATGATATTTCAAGTGAAATGAGGGTTTAATAATGATAATTCAAATTATATGAGGTTTTAATCATGATCAATGTTCAATTATCCTTGGCTCATTCTAATATCATGTTAAATGTTGTTTCGACATTTCTATGTTATGATAATCATGCTATATCATGCATTTAGGTTCATGTTTCTGTTATGATCCATTGATATTCCTATTAATTATCATGTACGATATTATTCATTTTATTCCATGTCTACTCCCTTATTGGGCTTTATAACTCACCATTTTACTATGTGTGTCCTCAGGTTATCCCGTGCAATACTAAGTATGAAGAAATGTTTATGCTCATGTAAAATAAGTTTTAAATAAATATGTGTTTTTAATTTTAATTCATTATGTAATGTTCTAAATCCCTAAAGACACTAGACCTCTCGATCTTCTATATCGTGTCAAGTTAATTTTTTATGTAGTAAATTATGTTTATGCTTTTAATAAAGATAAGGGTTGTTACAGTTGTGACATATAAATCACGATTAGTTTCTTTCATGATGTGACTTATAACTTGGATCTTGACTTCAAGCATATAATTTTTTTTGTTATTTTCAATTATATCATTATACAAATGATATTATACCCTCTTTATATGACTATGCAATAAAGAATGTGATTCTATTATCTCCTTATAATTCTTGAACAAAGAGAATATTTGTTACCCATTTGGGTTTCATCGTGATTCTCTCATAATTAAGATTGAGTTGACTTGGTTTTTTATCTTTTATTTTTATTATTGTTTCATTTTAATGAATATGTTTATAATCACCCATAAACCAGCCTATTGCATGCATTTTTTCTATAAATACACTGAGGAATTTGGTCGTGAATTTGATGGTCATGAAGCTAGTAGATTTGATAAGGTTTATTCATAGTGACGTGTGTTGATGTATAAAAGACCTGGTTTGTCAAGACCCACTCCATTGAGGCATGTGTGGCTGATGATAAGCTGAGTGTGACACTCCAAGGCCACCTACAATAGGCTATTTTCTGGCGACTAGCACTGGGAAGGAAAATCACTAAAATGGGAGGCTTTATCCAAAGTACTTGTTTATACACATACAACCAACTATATGAAACTATGTAATGATATAATAAATGACTAAACATGTAGAGTGTGAACCATGCATGAAAAAACAAATAGAAAATTATCCAAATACAACATCATAGTGAAAAAAGTATAAATTGGAAAAATACATTCCCATCCAGAATTTAATTCCTAAACAAACAATAACTAAAAAAATGATATTGATGAGAGCCCGACTAATAATCTCCAAATACGACCACAGAACTCATTCATCTCTGCTAGGTTCAACTATAAACCTCTAAAACATAGTCTACTATTATCACCACATATCTATCTGCCATCTGCATAAGATACAACACATATAGGAAAATCCCATACAAGGGTGCATATATGCATAGCCAATATGAAATCTAAAAAACCAAGAAGGGAGAAATATAGAGATAAAATTGTTCAGCTCAACCCATAAGAAAGAGGGAAAAAATCCCAACATATATGATTATAAAGAAACCATATTGAAAGATAAAAAAATATATTCATCTCTATATCCTATATAAGAATTATGAGTTAGTCTAAAACTCCAAAGGTATATCTCTTATTCCCAACAACATGAACAACCTCACTATATTATGAGTAGAGGGCATGTAACTCACCACTATGTTTCACAGCTGAGGGGGTTTTATCTCTAGTGGAAGAGACACTCACTAACGAAGCTCAAATATGGAAGGGGATACCCCTCTATAGATAAAGGACCCAAGAACTCATTAGTATGGGGGTACCAAATCTATCTGTTCAAAGAGTATGGGCAACTCGTGCCCTGATACGCTAAGGAGGGTTTTACCATAGTGCCTCTATGATGATCAAACTAAATAACTATCATCGGCCGAAAAACACCCAAAGAAGTGTATAATTCCTAAAACCTTGTGTCATATCTCTAATTATAATACAATATTCCCCATTATGTTCAATGTGGAAAACTACATGTGATAGGATACTCATGGACCTTATTCCAAGCCCCAAAGAAGGAGATACAGATATTGGTAATCACATTTAAAAGTATATGGTCTGTGTATGGTATACAGAGTGTTCCTTTTCTACCCCAAGTCTTCCAGTGTCTTCTAACCCATTCTCATGTACTATATCCCATGCATGTTTACTCTGTCTATACCCATTTATGGTGTTTGTTCCTATATACACTGGTTGTGTGTGGGAACCCTATTCATGTATGAGTACATGGTCATGCCCGTGTACTATAGTTGTGATCGTACATTTGGTCATTGCCATGCCCATATACTCTTTTATTACATGTCAAGCGACCAGTACCATTTCATAGAGTTTTTATGGGTCATACACAACATTTTATATTTAACACCACCAGAAACCCTAATTGTCATAACAAGGGGACTACACAGTATGTGTTCTTCATAGTACATGCAGTGTATATCAGGATTTTACAAAAACCAAAGGATACTTCACGTGTCTCATCTTCATCAATTTTATTATATTTTACACCATGAATTCCACTTAGAAACAAAACTCTAGGTTATATCCTTATTTATCCTTCATTGGTATCCATATTTCTTCCATTAGATCAAATCAGGAATCCATCACATTGTTCCACACTACCGTGTGTTGAAACCCACAAACCAAGAAACCTCAATTGCCTTTGATCCATATCTAATCTCCCATCACAAAAAAAGTTTCATGGTCCTACTCATGAACACAAATATTGACTCATGGAAATTATCTTTTTCCCCAAATATAGGTTGTGCAACCATTAGCCTTTGAGTTCTCATGATTGTGTTTTTTTGCTTCTCTCCCCTTATTAGATATGGATCAAAGGCAATTGAGGTTTCTTGGTTTGTGGGTTTCAACACACGGTAGTGTGGAACAATGTGTTTGATTCCTGATTTGATCTAGTGGAAGAAATATGGATACCAATGAAGGATAAATAAGGATACAACCTAGATTTGTGTGATAGGATATTAGATATGGATCAAAGGCAATTGAGGTTTCTTGGTTTGTGGCTTTCAACACATGGTAGTGTGGAACAATGTGATGGATTCCTGATTTGATCTAGTGGAAGAAATATGGATACCAATGAAGGATAAATAAGTATATAACCTAGATTTGAGTTTCCTCCACTAGATCAAATTAGGAATCCATAACATTGTTCCACACTACTGTGTGTTGAAACCCACAAACCAAGAAACCTCAATTTCTTTTGATCCATATCTAATCTCCCATCACACAACATTTTTCATGGTCCTACTCTTGAACACAAATATTGACTCATGGAAATGATATGTTTCACAAAATATTGGTTGTGCAACCATTAGCCTTTGAGTGTTCATTGAAACTCCATTCAAACAATTATCAAGGATGAACACATGAATAATAAGGGGAGTGAAGCAAAAAACACAATCATGAATAATGAATGTGGACATATTTCAGGTTGGATTCCATTTTTAGAATAATATTTTAGTGATATAAATGGATAAATAAATAATCAATAAATAAATGAATAATTTCATTCATTAGAAGAATGACCAAATCTAAAAAGAAAAGAAGTTATATAACCCTTTCTTGGAAAATAAAACAATGAAGGAAATATGAGAAATAAAACTCTGTACCCCAAGTTTGGATTGATCCTTGGAGAATAATATGTTTAATAGTGATAACTATATAGATCTAATTGTTTTCATCATTCACCTCATGTTTCTCCTCAATAATTTGACATCAAACCTCGATTCAGATCTGACAATGAGAAAAAAGAACCCATCCTCCTCAAATCCTCTAAATGTTATGTGGCTAACCCTAGGGATTCATTATAAATAATTATTTACAGAGGATAAATAGGTTTTAGGTTATTAAGGAAATTAAATAAATTAATACTTTAATTTATTTAACACACTCACTAACGGTTTCCTTTAACTGAATGTCTGTAACTGACTATCTTTACACTATTTCTAGGGTAAACCCCATGTTTTGGAATCAAATGTTTTCTCATATTTCCCATTAAAGGTCTCGATCAATATGAAAACCATTTATTAAAACAAAAAAATGTGTCGACATGATTTAATATATATATATATATATATTTGTTCTAGGGTCTTGTGACACACAATCACTATGCTGACTCTATGGAAAAATCCAGATATATATTTATAAATATCAGAAAGACTAAACGAAAAAAATGGAGTCATTACATTCTCTCATCCATCACGTATTTTCACCCTAAAAATAACATGCTTTACCAAAAGGGGTGGTGGTGATTTAGCATTGACCCCCTTGCTCACAGAAGCTCTCTTACACATTCCCGTGTTTCTAATGCACACAATCTTATGGAATGGTTTTCCCATATTGGATCTTATCCCGCTAGTCCTTGATCACCTCCTGGTACTTTGAATAGGTGGCTCTCTCCTTGATTTCTATCTCAACCCATTCAATAACATGTGTAGGGTCTTGCATGTATCACCACATTTTAGACACTTGGAAGACTTCATGCACTCGGTCCAACTGTGGGGGTGACACTGAGTGGTAAGAAACCTCACCAAACCTATATAGGATCTCGATCATCCCAATCAACATCATGGAGAGCTTGTGTCCTTTTTGAATTTATCTAAAACCTCATCATGGTGAGACTCTTAGGAAAACATGGTATCTAATATCAAACTCTAAAGTACTAAAAAGTCCGTATGTGTAAGATTTATTTCAACTATGGGCTATCCTCGTATGTTTATAGATCACCTAAAACTTTTGTATCATTGGGTAAACCATAATTATCCTAACAATAGAAGTATCACCAATCTAAGTCCATCACAAGTGTGAGCTTTAGGGTCACCCGTATAGGGCCTCAAAATGTGTCATGAAAATAGTATCTTGATTTTTATTATAATAAGCAATTTTATCCAATAAAAAGTGATCCTTCCAACCTTAGCTAAAGTCCAAAACACTTTCTTTGAGCATATCCTCTAGAACTTGGAATGTCTGCTCGGTATTCCCATCCATCCGGGGGTGAAATGTTGTACTCATCTATAACGGGGTCCTAAAAGCCTCATGTAGATTCCTCCACATCTATGAAATGAACTAAGAATCATTGAAGAATAAGATCATCATGTGTGCCCCATGAAATTGAATGATATCCCACTCATACAAATGCACCAAACTCTTAACCAACCACTTCTTCCATATGGAATGAAATTTTTTTCATCTTTCTAATTCAGTCAATAATTACACATGTGATATAATTGTCTCTCAATATCTATGAAATCACTATAAAAATCCATTAATATGTCATCCCACATCCATTATAGGATCTTAAAAGTTTTATTTAATCCGATTGAAACTAGATGTTTAGCCTTTAGCAGTTCACATGTGAGACACTGAGAGAAAATCTCTGCTACGCTCCACCCCATTCCAGTCCACCAAAACTATAGCTGAAGGTACTTGTACCTATTTTCCAAAACTGTATGTATATCTAAGGTGGAAGTATGACTCCATCAACACCTCCAGACACAATTTTACCATAACTACCATGCATCCTTAGAAAAGGATGATGTGCCCCCCTTCAGAAAATCTATATGGTGTATCTTTTGAGGATATATAGTCATGTAAAAAGTCACAATTGATATCTCAAAACAATTAATTCCTCACACACTTAAGAATAATTGGATTAACCAGCATATAATAAAGATAAGTTTCACCCATCTCCTCCACCAGGGTCATATATAATGAATCCAACTGCTCAGATGCCTCAACCAATTGTTAGTGGGACTTCTTACTAAGGGCATCTACCACAACATTTCCCATCCCATGAGAATAGACTACCATGAATCCATATTAATATAGGAACACTAACCAACACATCTACCTTAGGTTGAGATATCTTGAAGTAAATATGTACTTGAGACTCTAATTGTATAATTGAAAAATTAAATGCTTGCACATAAGATAGTGCATCTCTATCTTTAGAGAAACGAGTACTACTGTCAACTCAAATTCATGGTTCATATAGTTTTTGTCATAGGGTTGCAACTACCTTGACCCATAATTGATCACTACATACCTCTTAATCAACAATAAACCAATCCCAACTCTAGAGATTTCACAAAATATCACGTAATCAACACTATCCTCTAGTAGTACCAAAATAATTGAACTATTCAAACTCGGCATCATCTCCTTGAAGGATCTCTAATAATACTCAATATAGGTAAATAACTTCCCATTCTATATCATAGCATTCAAAAGGGATGTTATCCTATAAATGTTTTCATGAACATATTATAGTACCCCTCCATGATTAGAAAATATTTCACCTTCAACATGGTCTTGGGTGGATACAAAGAAATAACTACATAAATATTTTCTAGATCAATAGATAAACCATTCTTATAAATTAAATTTTATAGAAATAGAACCTTTTATATCAGGAAATTACACATTGAGATCTTACCATAAATATGGTCCTACTATAGTATGTCTAGAACTATCCTTAATTACTCTTTATGAATCTACTCTGATGCAGAGTATATGAGAATGTCATTGGTAAATAAAACTACAAATTAGTCCAATTATGGCTTGAATATCTTGTTCATAAGATCCGTGAAAAAAGTGTAGGATTTTTTCACACAAAATGGCATCACCAAGAACAAATAGTATCAATAGGAACATAAGAGTTCCATCTTTAGAAAACCATCCTTATGAACCCTCAAATGATAGTAATCAGCATGAGATTGACCTTGGAGAACCAAATCACACCATTAAACTATTCAAAAAGGTCATTGATCCTTATAAAGGGGTAATTAATAATTATACTTACTAGATTTAGGTTATTATAGTGAACCAAAAGCACCAAACTCCCATATTCCATTTTCATGAAAAAAATTACAGCTTCTTAGGGGAACACACTGGGTCTGGTTAAACCTTTCTCTCAAAGGTATTCAAATGAAACCCATAGCTTCTAGAACCTATTGGGGGTCATCTGATATGATGTATAAGATATTTTTGTGGTCTTAAGGTGATATTAAATTCATAAGACTATCTCCTTCCACAATGGTTGTCCTAAAATATATTCATGGAAGGAATCTATATAATCATACACTACCATTGGCATTTAGATGGTGAAGGGACCACCACACAAAGGGTTAAAAGATCTCACTCACCCACCTGGTAATGGGTTGTAGCTTCTTTTTGTTTAACCCCAATTTATTATATAAGAGATCTCACACACCCGTAAAGAATAATCTCATCCCATCTATACAAAGGAATGTAAATATCTTATGATGATAGTAAATCTAGTAATGCACCATGAGATACAAAAAAATACCTAGTATGATGACATAATGTCTCGTATTAAGGACCAATAGGTCCCATGAGAAACTCTCTCCACTTACCAACTCGTACTAAAGGTATATGTGCAATATAGAAGAATATATCCCAGTAGGATCCTATAGACATAGTTGTTGGGATAAAGACTCAACTGGAAGATCTATCATTCACACAATGGATACAAAGATAAAAAAATGACATTCACCTATGTCTACAAGTGTTGGAGAAAGATTAGAAATGACATAGATCATAAACCAAATCATCTCATAATTTTCATAGTCATATACCTCCATATCTTTTAACTTTCCACACCCAAAACCACCATCCCTTTGAGTATGGAGTGGGAAGTCTGGTGAAATTCATGGGAGTAGCTCATAGAATCACCCACCACCATCATCTACTCCCTACAGAGCTCCTCCTACTCCTATATCAGCACTGCCTCCTTAGAGGCTTCCCTGACCATGCATGGGATATCCATGATCATGAATCAGCCTCTATCGTGGGGTTATATCCATTTCATGTATCCCTTCCTCATCACATCTAGTTGGAAAATCATGATCCATGTTACAACACCCATCAAAAGCATAGCATCATCCCTCTAATGGATTCCTAGATCCTCTATGAAAACACTATTCCATTGATCCATGCTTCTAATTTTGGTAATAGGGAGTCTCCTACACCAAGACCATGATGAAAATCACATGATAGATGTTGCATAACACTCAGTACCATGATGACCACTACTTAACCTAGCTGCCCAAAATCCCTCTACTATAAAGCTCTCTATAACCAGATCACTTTCCAGTACGCCATCTTAAGTGAGAATTCATAAAGAGAAAATACTATAACATATGTCTCTATATGTAACCTTCTCAAACTTTTATTCTTGGAAGTATACATATACACCATATGGTTAGAGTAATGTGTGAGTTTGTTAAACCTTGTTGTTTACTAAAAAATTTACATATCATCATTATGTATCTCAAGAAGCTCCTAAATACTTATAGGGTTCAATATGAAAGGGTAATACTCATAGTAGAACATATTATGGAAGTATATATATGTGAGGTTCACCTCATCATGAGTCTAAGTAATCAAGATCCACTATAACCCTACAACTCTATGAATAAGGATGGATGAAAGCACAACCATCTGGCTGACTAGAATACAGGAAATCCTAAAAACAAATACCATTACCTTTAGATAATACTCACTACATGAGGGTCTAGATCTCCATAAAACATGATCTATATCTATTAATGGAACTCACATAATGTTCTATAATTATATGAATTCTATTCTATTCTTGTTGGAGCTAGAGGTTATCTAACATGCAGTAGATTCTCTACATGGACCACTAGGGGAATCACCTTATGAGTATATCCCTAAACTGAGGCCTCATATCTCAACTGATCATCATCATTATCCTATATTGGAATCTAACCTAGTTATATTTATGGAGGCATCCTAAAATCTATCAATATGTACCATGGTTAAATGAGTATATAAGGGGAGTTGACTCAATAAGGACATGAAATTCAAAAGTTTCAATCCAATATGATTCATGTGCCATTGTTTCTATACAAACAAGAATGTATTCATAGTCCCATTGAATGGATACATCAGTTATCACACCAACATTGGATTCCCCAGCCTATGAGTCATATGTGTGACACTCTAACACTATTTCCCTAAGTCCCTAAAAAACACACATATTTCCAACTCTAAAAAATAAATCAGGGGGAAGACCACCTCTCATACCACTCTATCATGACCCAGCCCACTATGGCCCACCTGACTAGTGATAATATGAGTGTAACACCCCACACCCACCTCTAATAGGCTTAGGGCTAGCGGCTAGCACAGAGAAGGCATATCCTGGAAATTAAAGTACCTAACCTAAGTACTTGTACAAAAACACACAACCATCACCATGGAATAGTGAAGTGATATAATTAAATACAGAACATATAGAGTGTATATCAAGCATGAAACAACTATTGGGAAATAATCAAATTACAATAGTTTTTTACAAAACAATTATAAAGGGGGGAAATACATATCCAACACTAAATGAAGTCCCAACCCAACAAAAACTAGAAAAGGGAATAATGAATAGTTCTTTACTCACAATATCGAAGTTTGAACATCAAACAAAGTTATCTATTCTAGATATAGCTATTATATTCCAAAACCTAGTCCACCAATATCACCACTGATCTATCTATTGTCTACATTACACACAACATGTGAAGGTGAATCCCCTTTAGGGGTGAATAAATACATACCAAATAGGACACCAGGAAAACTAAGAAGGAAGATATAGAAATATAAAATAGTCAGAACTACCCATACGCAAGAGGAAGATGAAACCAAACACATGTGATCATAAAGAAATCTATGTGATTGAGAAAAGGAGATTTCCATTTCCATATCCTAGTTAAGAATAATGGGTCATTCTGAAACTACAAAGGTCTATATTATATGCCTATCACTATACATAACCTCACTATAAAACAAGTGGAGGGCATGTACCTTACAGTAGTGATCCAAAACTGAGGGGGAACTATCTCTAGTATAGGAACCACTCCTTAAAATATATCGAATATGGGGGTACCAATCTATAGATAGAGGACCTATTCCCTCAGTAATACAGCGGTACGTATTGTATATGTGTAAATAATATGGGGTACTTGTTCCATGGTGTGACATGGAAGTTTCGAGCCTAAGGTCTCTTTGATGATCAAACTCAATCATTGTCATAAGCCAAGAATCGCTGAAAGAAGTGTATTTTCCATAACAATCAATTTCATATGTCTTATTCTAAAATGAATTAAATTATCACATTCTACAAGGAAAATTCAAAGGATAATCTTGTCAATGTCCGATATCTGATTCTTGAAGAAGGAGATACACAAGGTGGAAGTTTCATATAAAAGTAATGTATAGGGTACACAGTATGTGTCTTCTATACCTCGTGTATTCCAACCTATTCCCAAGTAATTCAAATCATTAATATCTACTCTGTCTAGGCATGTGTACACTATTCATTCCCATTTACACTGGACGTGTTCGGGTACCCTAGTCATGTCTGAGTACATGGTCATGCCTGTGTACTTTGGTTTTTCCCATATACTTAGTCATTCCCATGTCCATATACTCTAGGGTTACATGTTGAGACACCAGTACTGGTTCATAGATAATGTATGGATCATACATTTATTGTTCTATTTTACCCTGACCAAAACCATAGCAATCAAAAAAAGGGGACTACACAGTTTTTGTTCTCCGTAGTACACGCCAGGTATATCAGGATTCTTAATAAACTAATAGTGACATAAAAAATCTCTCCCATGTTACTAAAACCATGGTTTCTACTAGTAATTTCACTAAGAACCCCATATATAGTTCCAACCATGTCTGATCCATCATCGGTTGTCAAATTTTGACCACCTAATCTACTCGGGAATCCATCTCATCACATCGCTTCACTGAACATTGAAACCTACGAACCAAGAACCACTAATCTACCTCGAGGCCATCATTAATCTCTCATATCAATTAATATCACCTCAATCAAGCTCTCAAACCCAAATCTAGTCCCACAAAAACAATCTTTTGTACAAAATATCAATTTTACAATGATCAATATCTAGTTATTTATTGAATCGCCTATTATAGGATTACCAATGATGGATAGATGAATGACAATGGGAGAGGAGAAATCATCCCAAATGTGAGAAAATAACTTGTAATTTTTTTTTTGAATTCCATTAATATATGATTAAATCAGTTATCATAATGTATAAGTCAAGAATCAATCAATATATAAATAATCATGTTTTTTAGAATAAAAAGAACCATGGAAAAGAAAAAAATTTATACAATCCATGATTGGAAAATAAAAAAGGGAATTATGACATTAAATAACATTCCATACCTTGGTTTTGGATTTTTCATTAGTGAAGAATACATCCAGTAATGATGAAGATGATAATCTCACTTTGTTCATCATTCATCTCATATTTATCCTTGATTTTTTAATGTTGATATTTCATCTTGACCCACAAGGGAACCCCCCCCCCCCACTAATTCCCCTAGTGTTATGTAGCTAAATCTAGAAATTGATCATAATAATTTATTAATAGAGTATAACTAGGTTTTAGGAATGTAAATAAACTTGTCATGTAATTTATTTAACACACCTAAAAACGGTTGCCTTTAACCAAACACCCAATTTTGACCAACATTATGTCAAACCCAGGTTAAACCTGTATTCCAATATCAGACAAATTCTAGAATAAACTCTAATTATCTCAGTCCATGTTTTCTGTTTACCTAGTTTTCTATCATTATTATGTGTTTTCAAGTCATTTTACTGGGTATGTTTATACACACACCTACACAATCCTCTTCCATGCACTTTTTTCTATCTAGAATTGAATATTTTTGTGAATAATGTAGTGGGAATGGATCTTGTGAATCTGATAAGGTTTATTCATAGAAGTGTATGTTCATATATAGTGGAGTTATTTATTAACAGAGTTTATTATAGGATTTCCTATAGTGGGGAGGTTCCTTCCATTTCCTAGGGTCTATTGTACCTGGTCATATTATATTATTACTCAATATTTCTCTTAATTGGTCTTCTATGTATCATTATACTGGATATTTTTTATATTGGATAAGTATATATTATATAGTCGGTTGTTCATATTCATTCTGGTGGTATATGTTATATATCTTATATTTTTGTTCCATAACAATTCTAGGTTGTTTCTGGATAAGGCCTCCAATGTATGATATGACTTATTGGTGCTGGCCTCTAGACCCTATCCTAATATAGGAGGGATTGATGTTGAAAACCCATCGTACCACCAACCTAGGTGGGGTCCCGTTGGATTGGGTCATTTTGATACGTTTTAAGAGTCATTTCAGTCCTAGGGATGGAGTATGGAACTAGATATCTTATGAGAATTTATTTGTGGATTTAAAATAATGATGAAAAGGGGATTTTGAGTTTAGTTATCAAATTAGTGAAATTAGTGTATATTTTTTCGTTTAAGTAACCTTTCTCCATGACTCTTATAAGTTTCTATTTGACCCAAAACTCTAATGAAACATTTACAAGGGTGAAATTGAGTTATTATATGCATTATACTCTTTTTATTTGGGATTTTTCATGTATTTTCTATGTTAAATCACCTTGATATACTATATTAACTATTTTTTAACTTATATAGTACTATATTCCACCCATAAAAAATAATAGAAAATTCAACGGTAGGATCATGATATTCTTGATCTTCTATTTAATACTTTCTATTATGATTAGATTTTTTATGGAATTATCAAGGGGACCTATTATTAGTTATATTTTCCCCCTAATCCAAGGATATATCCTCCCTCGTTGTGCTTAGTGGATATTTTCTTATAAGTGGATGGTAGTTCTCATAGATTCAAATAGGACTTCATATTGACTAAAATCACTATATACATTCCAATGATAGATTAGTCATTGAATCATGAGGCTATACTAATCCTTAGGTGGTAGATCATTACTTGCAGTTTGAAGCTCAAAATTTCCAATTTTTAATAGACACCTATTGACCAAATAGTGGTTCTTTTATAAGATGTTTCTCTTCATGGTACAACATGTTGTTGAATGATGATTACATGAACTCGCGATGGTATTACCCTACCATGTTTGGAGTTCAAACTCTTTTTCATGATGGTGTTTATGATGATATTAATGGTATTTTTATTTTTGAAGGAAATGTACACAAATTATACCATCATGATCATGGATGAGTAAATATCATGGTTTATAGATAGACTGCTATTTAGATATAATGTAGAATGATTTTTCTTGATGCTCAAAAGTTCAAGTGAGACCTACATAGAGATAATAGACTATGTTTGGCACCTCTATACATTCCCTACATACACTAGAGACCTATAGAAAGCATTTGAAGTTGATTTTTCCAATTAAAATTGATCCCTAGTTTATAATAAGTTGATATTTCATCCAGAGTATTTTTATGGATGAATCTTCATGTTCAAGAAAAAATTGAGATAAAAACCCTTCTTAATATAGACACTATTAACTTTTAGTGGATGTTTTATATATGATAATTTGTATTTCAAGACAATTTATGCTTCATACTATCTCTATATCTACCCCCAGGTAATCTCATTGAGTACAGTGTAATGGTGGTAAGAATGTAAAAACTTACATGCAAGTGATGGATGTGATTAGGTGATACCCTGAAGATTTCAATGCATGATTTACGTATTCAGAACTAACATTACTACCCTTTTATTTCTTCTTGATTAGTCACTTTATTCTATTATTATTTATTTTGAGTGGGAGAATTCCACAAATATACTAGGTATACTTTTTCAGTTTTAGACCTCTTCTGGTTGTGGTCATCCTTTAATCATTATAATAAAAAGTGTGTTATTGGCCTCTAATGATAGAGGTTTTTTGTGGGGTTCCATTATGTTGGGAGGATACCCTATTCCATCAATCTTTTAATGATTAAATATTTCATGGTTGACATGAATTAATGTATAGTTAAGCATATAGGTTGAGGTTTACCTTCAATATAGATCGGGACCAATCTATAGAATGTTCCATAGTTACTGTTTTAAAAAATATATCATATGTATCATATTTTTATGGAGTTGCAACAATATTTATTACTATTTATAAAGTTTAATTTTTAAGATCAGGGAGATTACAGTGTAGTTTGGTAACCTGTTGTAGGAAGATTTTTGTTGGGATTAGTGTGAAATCCTTGAACATTTGGATGGAACAAAGGGGTCCTTGGAGGTTTATCTTATGTGTATTATGTATTATCTTTAGTTTTCTTATATAAACATTATGTGTAGAGAATTCAGGTATTACTATAGATATATTGTGATCCTAAAGTTTTCATTAGGGGTAATGAACACCTATGAAGTTATAATTTCATCCATGAATCAATGTTTTTTTCTTCATTGATGCAACCATTTTTTGATTTGGATCATAAGGAATGTATATTGTTCATCTAAATGTTTTTTCAAGCATTCCTTGAGAGAACAATCCATGTAATTGTCTCTTTAAGTGTGAGTTATTGATGTGAGAAATCCATTCCTTTGGTTTAATATTTGAAATGATGGATTGAGTTGGTTTTTGATAATCTTGAAGACCAAATAGCTTAAGTGATCATAATGGAAAAATGTGGTGTAGTAATTGACATCCTTATTAGTAATTCTATGCTCAATGGATGAAGAAGATGTATGAGAAACTAGATTTGGTGTAGTTCATTTTAATAGTAGGGGGGGTTTTTTTATATATTAAATCTATTGTGATTCCCCCCATAACTCAATAATTATGCGAGTTATTGTATTGAAACATTGATTGTGTGGTCATATGTGATCTTTTATTTTTAGGTGGTGAACTTGAAACATTATTCTAAAGGAGAGGAGTACATCATCTTGATAAAAGGTGGAATAGTAGTGTTCCCTTAAGACTCATCTTGGGTGTTGTGATGAGTTTATGGATATAAAATCTCCCATTAATGTATGGAACCCCATCAGTGTAATCATAACCAAGAATTTGTTTTCATCATTTGGCAGTTATAGCCATGTGGTGAGGAACATTTATGAGTGGTTTGAAGTTTTTTATTACCTTTATTTTTTGTAAGTGTATCCAAGGGACTGGAGATGATATAGATGGTTAATCTGAAAAGTGATGACAATTCACTTTGTGATTTTGAAAGAATGGTTCACCAATGAGATTAGGATTTTTTTCATGGCTATTTTATGTGTTTGAGGTCATGTTTTTTGTTCTATTCAGTTAATTTCACATAGAGTGACCATAACCCAATTGAGTTATCTTCATCTTTGGGAGAGATCTTATTTAGAATCAAAATGTATAGTTTTGTGGGTTCCAAATTCTTAGTTACACCAAAGAGTAGTTGAATCATACATCAAAAACCTCATTATATGGGCTCTTATATTGGTCAGATGATGAATATTTAGTTCTATCACCATGTGGTGGGGTTTGATAATGATTTATGGATTACTTATGGTAGAATTTATGTTGTGGGGATGGGTGACCTTTTGTAACGCCCCGACCCTAGTAACCCAGAGTCGGTGCATTATTTTAATACATTGGCATGATTACAAGGAATCAAGTCTCGAAAGACCGATTAGTTTAGCAGTCTTGGAAAATAGATTACATACATGAATGTTATATTAAACTTCATAACATACAAAACAACATAAATAATCCTTTATGAATGCCATTATTCCCTTGTCTTAACCCTTCTTATCAATCACAATATACTTCTTGGAATCCGGGGAAAAATAAAACATTGAAAGGGGTGAGCTCAAATTCTCTGTAAGGGTAAGCAATACAGCGGAAACATTTATAAATAAGCATAAAAATTTAAGGCAATGTATAACTAAAAAAAGCCTTTTAAACTTGAACTTCAACATAATATGGAAAAAATAAAATGAAATAATTCCCTTTACTTATTCACATGGATATTATACTAATAGAATAATCACATGCAATATCAATAACCACTTTCATAATGATGGAATGCATAATGCCAGACTATCATAACCACATAGCCAAGGCCTCGTGCCAAGACTACAAATAAGATTTTGCCAAGGCCTTGTGCCAAGACACTAGTTTGTCTCATGAGACCTAACGATGCATCGAGGAGCTATAGCGGGCTCCACCCGTCACATATTAAGTCCAATGCATTCCCATATGAAAAGGTTTAAACATAACATAAACATTCATATTAAAACTAGCATACGAAATGTCAATACTTTCACCATAAAATATGAATGGTATAAAAATAGCACATCCACAGTCAAACATATCACAAAACCTTCAATACAATATAGAAGTTTTGTATCACAATAAATCAACTTCATATAATCATAAAATCCATCAAAGGATGTTGACATAGATGAAATCAAAACTATTTGAGAGAAATATCTCCTTTTTTTTAAATCATTTAAAAGTCACACATTTATAAATGAAGTAATTAAAAGAGATTTTTGAATCAAAGTGTCCCATACCACTTTGAAACTTTTGAAAGGAATTAACATTATAAAAACATTCATGTACATATAAAAAAATCCTTAAAAACCATTTTGAAGACATGAACATTTATTAAAAAGATTTAGAAAGATAAATCTTTAAAACATTTAAAATTCTGATTTTGATAAAGAGTACCTTTCCGAAATTCTTAAAATATTCATTTTGAAATCATTTAAAAGTCACATAATTATAAAATAAAACATTTTCCTTGAAAATATTCTTATAATCCTGTAAGGGAAGCTTTGACGATTTTATAACGGCGTTAAATAGCCGCACCCGCCGTATAAGTTAAAAAAACATTCTTACCTTAATTCTGTCGAAAAGGTTAAAAAGCACCTTGTTTGGAAAATGACAGAAAGATTCCTTTATAAACCCATAAGGGTATAAATGAATTTAACTCATATTCTTTGTAAATAGTAAAAATTTTTTGAAATACATTTCGAAGAAACATGGATGTGGATGATAAAGAAATCCCATTAGATAATTACGTATAAACAACCTCGGATAATGAAGAGATTGCGAAATAACCCTTACCTTGTACTTTTCCTTGGTTGGGGTACGTTAACCGCCTGTATAATGGTGAAATAATTGTTATTAAATTATACAATAATCATATACATTAATATGATATCATATATGATCTTTTAACATTGATTTGTTAATAATATCACAGTATTGTCGTTGTTTCGGGTGTTAACTTACTCGTTTTCTTTTATATGTTTTGTTACGTAAGCCTTGTTTGTAATGGATAGGTTGTATATTATTCATATCCAGAATGATATCAAGTCCTTAGATACTATTATTAATCATAAAAATGAGAATTATACTTGAATGGATACGATAGAGAATGAATCTCATCGCGTTCGTGGAGACGGTAGTCCGTACGTACGCACGAGCGACAATATCATTCTTTTGATATTAAAATAATATATAAATGTTTGTAATATAATATATACAGAATCATTAACATGTTATATTTATTATTTACCTGAGTTAAATATCATTATTATACCCATCCAAATAATAATATATTGAATAACAATTACACCACGACGTGGTGACGGTAAGCCGTACGTACGCACGTATGGTGACATGTTTTTCAAAGGGTGGATAGAATACTGAATATGGTTGTACCATATTTATAATAACATCACAGTATATATATGATACTGGATTTATTATTTTAGAATGGTAACAACAAAGGATGATGAAGTGGAAGATGAAAGGAACTTGGAAAAGGGTGGTGAAATCATTACCTCTTCTTCGGGTTCTTCCTTTTGATTTGATCAAAAGGGCACCATAGGTTGGCTTTCTAATCAAAATAAGGCCTCTATGTTGTATTGAGGGATGTTGGGAGAGTATTTGGGCAGAGTTTGGCCGACCCCAAAGGCTTTTAAGGTGTGAAGAAATGAGAAGGAAGAGTGCCCTTTTATAAGAGGGGTGAGGGGCACCATTGGAAAAGCTAGAAATATTAATTTATAATAAATTCATATTCGCTTTCTAATGACTCAAAAGTTGATTATTCAAACTTTAAGGTGTGGATAGGTCGAAAAAAACTCAACCAATATAATTTATACAGGTTTGGGTACTTATATTAACCTTGTCTTTAAGTATTAACTCTAAGTTAATTAGTTTCACTTTTACAATGTCTCTTTGTATTTTTATATTATATGGTTAATAAACTTACCATACACATACAAGAGACCCCCAAGTGGTCCATTAATGCTAAAAATATCATGATATAAGTCTCTTGTCCGAACCTTATATTTTTAGAAATTTAATATCAATTAATAATATAATATTTTGTTTAAACACTCTTTTATGTCAATTTTGACTCTATTCAAGAATTGATTTTTGTAAAAATCATAACAGAATGATTACTTCGAAAAACGTTAATTAAATCAATCTTAATATGTCATATTATTCTATAAAATTATTTTAATTCATCAAAAGTCTAAAATTATATTTATTTGGATATTTATAATATCAATTATTTTAATTTGTCACTATTATGGTAATTACTGCATCATCATTGTGTCATAAATAAATTAACTTATTTAATCTCTAAAAATTTTAAATAAAATATCAACATGTAGGAAATATTTTTATCTTTATAATGAATATATATAGTCGAACATACAACATATATAACCCTATGTAAAAATTGTTTTTCTAAAAGATATATACTTATGTCATTTTTGTACTTATTTTAACTTAATTAAAATAAAGTGTCCCTATCACCTACAAGTGGCTCCATGGGGTCCCAAAAACGACCCAAAGATGCCTAAGGTCGAACATGTATCAACCAATAAGTCTAGGACACGTTTTAGGGTAATTTAGTATTATTATAATATTATTTTTTAACCCTTATTTACCGGATTTACCCTTAACCATGGTAAATAAAATATT
Organism: Viscum album; assembly: GCA_963277665.1. NCBI lineage: Eukaryota > Viridiplantae > Streptophyta > Magnoliopsida > Santalales > Viscaceae > Viscum > Viscum album. The sequence goes on from OY728135.1 coordinate 548,435,072, forward strand.
TACCGCAGTAATTATTCAAAATGTGTAAAAATAAAAGTTACCTATTTACACAATTTGAACATCCTGATTCCAAATATGGAATCCATTTTTCCAAATTCAAAACACAGAAGTGGCAGAAATTAATTTAAAATTAATTCCCGTTGTTAAAACAAAAAGCGTGTTTTTAAGAGATAATAACTATCAAACGATTGACACTTGTTTATGTCCGGTTTAATTGTAAAATTATGTCCAATGACCAAAATTATATTAAATGGTAAAAACACATTCTAAATATACTTTAAAACCACTCAAATTCATAATTTATTACTATTAATTATTTTTATTTAAAAAGTTGTTTTTAATTAAAATTTAGTAATTTTCACTCTTCATCAAAATATTAATGTTATCTGAAAAGTACCAAAATTTCACCTTAGGCTAAATCCGATATTACGAATCCAAAAATGAAGTCCATTTTAAAAAATAAAATATATATAATTTCAAAAATTAGGTATTACTATTCATAACGGCTATTTTGATCTGTTGTGGTGTGTGTTAAAACTCGAAGTTGCGTACAACACACGCTACTGTATTATTCAAAGGAAAGCGTATCGTGGAAGCTTGGGATGTTTTTTTTAAATTTTTTATGTCCCCATTTAGTCAAAAAGTTTAAAATATTGTATTTAAAAAGGTTTCACTATTAAAAGTTGATAAAAGTGCAATACTGAAAATGAATTTGTTCTCATAATATGGATTCTAAAATTATAAGGATTATATAAAGTTTAAAATTTAGTTAATACTATTCATAACCACTTTTGAACGGCTTTTTTGGTAAGTCATTGTGCGCTTGAACTCAGTGTTTCATGTAGTGCAAGTTATTGAATTATTTTGAAGAAATAACACACTATGAAATCTTGGGGTGTTACACCTTTGGTTCTGAATGTCCTAAATATAGAAACATTAAGGGAGACATATGGTGTGAGGTTATTCTTTTGTCAGTACTTTTCTAAATTTTTTTAAACTAAACCTACCTAGTGAGGCAGTATAAATTCATGAAATTTATATTTTTGGAAAGTAGTTGAAGTTTATATGATTATACTATATAGTTGTATCCCTAATTTTCAAATGAGGTGTATGTGAGGATGGATTTATTTTCACATGAGATTTTTTATGATATTCATAGATTAGTAGATCATGTTTCTTTCCTTTCGATGTTGAAATGATTCAAAACTGGGGAGTATGTAGTGACATTTATTTTTCACCAAATGAAACTCAATGTTTTTAGTATTCATGTCTTGGGTAATCTAAAGGGGTAAAATGGAAAATTTACCAAATAAAATGATCTCATGAATTGTTTTTTATCATTCTATTGGTCTTGGAACATTACTCCTAACCATGGATGTAATTCTTATATAATTACAAGATAATTTTATTATATGTTATATTTAATATTTTTTTAATAATTAATTAATAATATCACACAAGTGTTGAATGGAAAAGATAATCAGAATCTCATATGTAAATTATAGGGTTGTTTTTGTAGTCAAAATATGGTGTTTTCCTATGTGAGGAATAAGTTTTGTGTTTGAGTATTACGCTTTTTACGTGAATATTTTAGGTACTTAAATAAAAAACATGGTTTACCTAGTTGTTTTTATTTAAATATTCATTATGTATTTTTCCCTAAGGTTAACCTCATTATTTCCATGAACCCAATGATGTGGCATGGGATGCCATTTTTGGTATCTAGTATTCAGTGGTGTCAATAATAAATTAATGTAATAATGGATAATTAAAATCATGAATGTAATGTCTCAGGCCTCTCTTGTCCATTACATTGTGAAATCAAGTGTTTGGAGTGTTCAAGGATGTCACAGTGACCCATTTCCAGAGTTTTCCAAAAAATCTAGTTTTCCAATGGTAGATCGCCTGACGGTGAGTTGTCCACTAGTAGGTGGAAATGGTAGGTCACAACGGTGACTCACGGTGGTGAGTTAGGATCAGTTATTTAGAATTATTACCCACACCAGTGATTCATAATAGTGATTCACTGATGGCAGGTCTCAATAGTAGGTCATGACAATAAGTCGCCTGTGGTGAGTCGTCTGACAGTGACTCATCAATCGGTGACTCTTCTAATAGTGAGTCACCCAATGGTGAATCATCCACCTGTAGGTCACACCGATGACTTGCACCGGTAGATTTTCATTGGTATATTGCCACTGTTGAATCGTAAGGGTGACTCAACCAATGGTGGTTCAGTTTCAATAGTTTGTTAAAATTCCAATCTTCCTCTAGTTTTTCCAGTTTCTCCCCTTTGATGTCATCATTGATGCTAAATGAGTTTAATACCATATTGAATAGTTTTTGGAACCATTTAAAATTGTATTTATCTTTTAAAAACTTGAATTTTCCTCTGAATTTCAAACCCTGTGGTCTTTGTCAAAATCTGCCTTTATTGGCCTTCAAAAAAAATGTGTTCCTTCTGTTGATTTAGGGTCTAGCCTTTCTAATGCTGAGGTATCTTGTTCCTTATGTTTTTTCCTTTTCTCTTGGTGTGACATAAACCCTTCTTACCCAAGGATTTATACATTGTGTTGAAGCATTTGGATCATGTTTTCCCTGGAGGTTCTTCCTACTTCCTCTGCACCCATGTTTTTGGTATAATAAGGAATTTTTAATCATCTATTCTATGATGTAGATATCCCTTCATCTCTCTTTTATTTATGTATCATGTGGGGTGGGTGTATCAATGCCTTCATTATGAATATACAAGAATATTAAATTAATAATGATAATTGAATCAGTTTAAGATCAACATCTGGGGCTGGGAAAGGGACCAATGATTATATGATATTGTTGATATTTTGATTAATATTTTGAATAGTTTTGGATATATTCCTACTAAAAATCATGGTCATTGGTGTTCATTTTTTTCACAACCACGAAGGCTTTTGAATTCTTGTTTTCTTCATTCTGTTGAATGACTGTATATATGAAATTGATTAACCACGTACACTCGACTAATAAATAGATTCCCAATGATCAAATTGTTTCTATGATAACCGCAGAAGTAAACAAGTGTAACTAAATAAAAGGTCCTTGTTAAATATGAATATGTTTTTTATTGTGTGGTGGTATGGTCATGGAAATGGTTATTTGTTTGGGTTGGCTTGGAAGGTGTAATGGAATCTCGGGTTGAGAGATTGATTTATTGTGGAATGGATGGTTAGTGTTGTACAGTGGGGTAGTGATTGCGTTGTGCTATGTTTGTGTTACTGGATGTTATGGGTGTAGTGCGGTTATGCAGTATGGATACTGATAATGGTTGTGGTCGAGATGATGGAATAGATATAATGATTTTGAAAAAATGATGATGGTAGTGGCTGGTATGGGTGCATCTCCATTAATAGCATGTACAAGGCTTCACCCCGTGTCTAGGGGTCATTTTTTGTTTTATCATAAATCGGTGTTAAATGGAGTGGCCTGGGAAGTGGGTTAATGTATCGTGTTTCTTATCCCTCTATGTGAATTTTTTTCATGGTTGTTATGCCTTGTGATTATTATTTACCTGTTTAGAGATGGAATGAATAAATGAATTATTTAATAAATAATAGGGGTTGCTTAAATTAATTGGTCGGGGGTATGAATTGAGTTGTGACTTATTTTATGGTTGCATAGTTAGAGGTAGTATCAAAGGTTGTATTCTGAATTTTTTATTGGATAAAAACCCATAGGTTGGGCTTGAGTGTTTGGTATCATATATATATATATATATATATATATATATATATATACATGTATTTTCCTTTTTGATTTCTATACACACCCCAACCTAGTTGAGATTTATGTGATGAACACCCCCATTGTCATGGGGGAGGGTGTATTTCGCAAACATTCTAGGGGAGGATGGATGGATGGATACCCGCTCTTCCCTACTCCCTCTTACAGGTGGTGATATCCCAAGACTCCTTGGATATTTTTTTATTCATCAGGCCTAGGTGTGTGTGGGTGAGTTGTGTTTCCCATGTTTCTTATGGATGAGATGTGTTGTGTTTCCTATATGACTTCCGGATGAGATTTAATTGTTCAGCCTAGGTGTTTGAACATGGAATTTTATGTGGTTTTTGGCCCATGTGTCTTCAGGCAAGACATATTTGTGAGGCCCATGTGTGTTTGAGAATGATGTGATGTGGCATGTGGCCCATGTTTCTATAGGGAATATGCAGTTGTCAGGCTCATGTGTGTTCCAGTGGGTTGTGATGTGGTGTGTTGGGAAGAGGTGGGAGCACCATGATGTTTTATGTTATGGTGTGAGAGTGGTTAATCAGTGATAAATTGGTGTGGGGTACCCTATTATTGATGTTATTACTTTATTATTTTAATTGAATTGTGTTACTTTGTGATCATGACTTGGTGAGGTGGTGGTGGTTAGTATAACTTGTTATGTTTTATTGGTTATGTTGTTTTCTCATAGAAGAATTGGTATGATTCTCTCACTTGTGCATGAGAGACATTGGTTTCTTCTACTGAGTATACTTGTATGTTCACCCAACATAAATAAAAATGATACAAATGAAAAAAAACTCCAAGGTAATTACCAAAATAATAGTTAGGGTGACAATCTTCAGTAAAGGGGTAGAGGAGCAAGGCATGGTCAGTTTCACTCTATAGAGGTTGTAGTTTCAACAGGGCTAGAGATTGTTAGAGGTATGATCAGCTGGTTTAGTACCCTTTATTTTTATTTGTTTGATTTTTGAGATTTGACTCCTTTTTCACCCATTCTATCCCATTCTTTGGTACTAGATCTAGAAATACTTCCTATAACCCTGGTGTTGAGTATGCCCGTCAGAGGTTAGTCTAGATTGTTTGATGTGTTCTAAGGATGTATACTTATGGTGGGATCGTATCAAATCCATGGGGATATTTTATGGCTACATATTCATGAATATGATGTGGTTCTCTAAATTTACTGGTTGTATTATATGCATGTTTTTGTCGACTTCTTTTGGAGAAGATTCATGTTTTCAAATGTGGATGGTCAGCATGTGGCATTCGTTAGTGATCGGACCATTCAGGTGGGAAGTCGGTGTGTTGAGCCTCTTCATTCCTTATTGGATGAGTTGTTAGTTGAAGTAGTGGAAACTAAAGTCCCTAGGATTTTTTTGGAGTTCTTGGATATTTTTCTTGAGGAGGTTGTTACTCTACCCCCTTGACGTGAGGTTGAGTTTGGGATAGACCTGCATCATGGTGCTTCTCTGATTTCCATTAAACCTTATCAGATGATACCTTCAGAGTTGGGGATTTGAGGATTCAGATAGATGATCTGATGAAGAAGGGATTTATTTGGCCCATTATGTCACCGTGGGGTGCTCTAATGTAATTCTCAAAGAAGGTGGATGGTGGTAAGAAGTTGTGCATAGACTACTAGAGGTTTAATTAAGTAAAGGTCAAGAATCATTACCCTATTCCAAGGATAGATGATATTTTTGACTAAATGAGAGGGGCCGGTTGGTTTTATAAGATATATCTATGGTCTGGATATCACCAATTCAATGTGAAAGAGGGTAATATCCTAAATAAGTCTTTTAGATGCAGGTATAAGCACTACGAGTTCATAATCATGTTGTTTGGTGTTACAAACGCACCGGCCATGTTCATGGGGATTATGAACTCCTTCTAGGAGTTCTTAGACAGGGTTGTCATCAAATTCATTAATTATATATTCATCAACTTGATGTCATAGGAGGAGCATACTGAGCATCTTAGCACCATTTTTCATGTCCTTCGACACCACCAGCTCTAAATAAAGTTGTCCAAGTGAATGTTTTGGACACAAGAGGTGCATTTACATGGACATATGGTGTCATTGTAGGGTGTATAAGTGTACTCATCAAAGGTTTATGTAGATTTTTCTTGGGAAGGACCCAATAATGTTGCATCAGTTTGTAGTTTTCTCTGTCTGGGAGACTTTTACCAGAGGTTTATACACGATTTCTCTTGATTTATTACTTTGTTGATAGCTCTGACTAAGAAAGACTAGGCCTTTGTGTACAGTGATCAGTTCCAGGCAGTGTTCAGCTATCTGAAAAAGAATTTGGTCTGTGATACAGTGCTCTGGTTTCCAGAGGAATGGGTGATGTTTGAGGTGTTTTATGATGCTTCCTATCTAAGTTAGGATGTGTGTTGATGCAATAGTGGGTAGTGATCTCTTATGAGTCTAAGAATTTTTTCCCCAAAAACATAACTATACCACCCACAATCTGGAGCTATCAGTGGTAGTGTTTTCATTGACTTTTTAGAGACATTACCTCATTGTGTAATGTTGTGTGGTCTTCATGGATCACAAGAGTTTAAGGCATAAATTTTCCCAATGAGATCTGAACTTACAAAAATAGAGGCGGATCGAGTTTCCTTTGGGATATTATTTTGATATCCCATATATCTAAAGAAAAGGTAATTTCGTGTTTGATTCCATGAGTAGGAAGTCATAGAATGAGGTAGTTTTGGAATCTGTGGACACATAGAAGGTGGTGGAAGAGTTATAATCCTTTCACTTAGATACAATAATGGATGGAAGCAGAGGATGTTTATTTCTGGATATGGTGAAGTCTTCTCGGATGTAGCACGTGGAGGATTCTTATTTGGGAGGCTTATAGGAAAAGGTGAAGCGCGATTGCGTTGACCGTGGTGATGCTATGGAGGGATGTTTAGAGGATGGTCAAAATTGGATGTTGTTTGTGGAAGTCTGTTTGTTCCAGTGGTGATACGCAGGGGAGTCCTTCATGATTCTTATATATCACCCTTAGCAGTATGACGAAAAGTTTCCAAGATGTATTGTGGCTTGACGATACTGTTTTGGTGGCCTGGGTTGAAATGGGAAGTGGAGGAGTTTGTGGACAAGTATCTAGTGTTCCAGCAGTTTACGGTTAAGCATCGTGTTCTCAATGGTTTATTGCAGCCCTTAGATGTCCCTGCATGGATATAGGATGACATCTAAATGGATTAATTCACAAGTTTACCTAGGGCTCATGGAGGCTATGATTCCATATGGGTAGTAGTGTATTGACTATTGAAATCGACACACTTCTTAGCAATTAAGGAGTCAGGCGTACTGGATTCCCTAGTATAGAGGTATGTGGATGAGGTGGTACAGTTGCATGGAGTTCCAAGATCCGTTGTCTTGAATCAGGATACATGATTTACCTTGCGAGTTTGGAGGGTATTTTAGGATTCTTTTGGCACTTATTTACAAATCAGCACTACCTTCCACCCTCATATAGATGGTCAGACATAATAAACTATCTAGATGATGGAAGATATGTTTTGAGCATGTGTCTTGGAATTTGGTGAATCTTGGGTGAAACAATTTTCCTTGGTGATGTTCGCTTATAATAATAGATATCACTCTTACATTGGCATGGATCCATTGGAAGCTTTGTAGGGAAGACCATGTTTTTCACCTTCATGTTGGACTGAGGTTGGGAAGACAGATGTTCTGGGTCTTAAGGTAGTTCAGAGTACGATCGAGAAAGTTCTGTTTGGTTGTGAGAGGATGAAGGAAGCACAACACTGGTATAAGTCGTATGCTGATAATAGGAGGAGGCCCTTGGAGTTATAGGTTAGGGGTCACAAGTTCTTGAAGGTTTCCCCTCGATGTGGGTATCGGAGTTTAGGTAGAGGAGTGAGATTTCAACCATGTTCATCAGACCCTTTGAGGTGTTGGGGCAGTTGGCGAGGTGGCATACCAGTTGGCATTGTTACCATAGTTGGAGAGGATCCCCTATGGCTCTCAAATATCTTAGCATCACTGAAATCTTCATTATGACTCAGATGTGATCGACTGGGGAGAGTTGGATATCAATGATGATGTGATGTTCAAGGAGCGACCAATATAGATCTAGGATCATTGAGAGAAGGTGTTGTGTGGGTGGACCATTCCTTTGGTTCACAGATTATGGAGGCATGGTATCCTAAATGAGAGTACATGGGATGAACAAGCACAGATGGGAGCCCAGTACCTAGAGTTTTCTTGAGTTTTTACCTATTCTCTTTTTCTTTGAAATTTAATATTAGATCTTTGTTTGTTATGATATGATTTTTTTCTTTATTACATGATGTGTGATAAAGTCCTGAAATTTGGAAAGGGGAGAACCTGATTCCTAATCCTGAAACATTAATTAAGATGCAATTAAATCCATGTGGGCGAGTCAGTGCTGCCAAAGTGGATAGTATCTTGAAATGGGGGATGTAATTACCTGATTCACATGTTCGAACAGTGTGGATATTGTCCTTGTGGGGTGTGACTTATGGTTTTTTGGGTTATCAGATTTTAGAGAAGGTGTTCTTGGATGAGGAGGTTTCCACTCCAATTTTCGAACAACACATCATAGTTATCATTGAACATTGATGTTGGTAGTGGTGTTTTAGGTGTAGTGACATCCTTGGGAGGTATCTCACGAGCTATTTGTTTGGACACCTATTTTCCTTCTGAGTTTGGTTTTGAATTCTCAAGGGTGATAATAGTTTCAGAGGTATCTAATGTAATGTCCTAGATCTATCTAGTACATTACTTTATAAAATCCATTGTTTGGAGTGTTCGTGGAGGTCACGGTGACTCATTTCAAAAGTTTTCCCAAAATCCAGTTTTCCAATGGTTTCTCCTCTGATGGTGATTCAAGCACTAGTTGGTAGAGATAGTAGGTCAAAATGGTGATTCAGGATGATGATTCAGGACCATTGAATTATAATGGTGACCCGCACTAGTGACTCGCAATGGTGAGTCGATGACTGTTGGTCGTGATAGTAGGTCATCAGTGGTGAGTCATCTGAAGGTGACTCATCCAATGGTGAGTCACCCAATGGTGACTCATCCAATGGTGAGTCACCCAACAATGACTCATCCATCAGTAACTCACACTGGTGACTCACACCGGTAGCTTCCAGAGGTATCTCACCACTAATGACTCACGACGATGACTTACCCCATGGAGAGTCTTATTTAATAGTTTGTAAAATTTTCACTTTTCCTCTAGTTTTTCTAGTTTCTCCCCTTTGATGTTTACTTTGATGATAAATGAGTTTAATACCATATTAATTGGGTTTTCTATCCATTTCAAAAAGTATGTATCTTCTAAAAACTTGAATCTTCATTTGACTTCCAAACCCCATGGTCTTGGTCAAAATCCACCATTAATGGCCATAAAAATCTATTCCTTCCATTGATTTAGGATTTTTCATTTATAAATATGAGATCTTATGTTCCTTATGTGTTTTCCCTTTCTCTTGGTGTACCTAAAACCCTTCTTCCCTGATGATACATGAATTCTAATGAATCCTTTGGATCATGTTTTCCCTGGAGGTTCTTCCTGCTTCCTTTTCACCCACTATTTTGGCATGATAAGGAAGTGTTGATCATCTATTCTTCAAGGTAGGGATCCCTTCATATCTCTTTTACTTGTGTACCATGCGGGGTGGGTGTATCAATGTTTTATTTGTGATGATATAATAATACCAAATTAATAATGATAATTTAATACGTTTAAGATTAGAATGTGGGGCAAGGAAAGTGTCCAATGATCATATTTTTCTTCTTGATATTTTGATCAATATTGTGAATTGTATGGGATATATGACTACTGAAAATCATGGTCATTGGTGGTCCTAGTTTATGCACCCATGATGGCTAGTGAATTATTGTTGTTGATATTCTATTGAATAACTGTATATATAAAATCTATTAACCATGTACACTCAGATAATAAATGGATTCCCCAAGATCAAATTGTTTCTATGATAACCCGAGAAGATAACAAGTGCAGCTAAAGAATGGATACTTGTTAAAAAAGAATATATTTTCTTTGTTTTGTGTGGTGGTATAGTCATGGTCATGGTTATGTGTTGTGGGGTGCTTTAGAAGGTGTAATGAAATCTAAAGTTGAGGGATTTATTGATTATGGAATAGATGGGTAGTGTTGTGTAGCAAGGATGTGATTGGGTTATGATATGTTTTTGTTGCTTCATGTGATGAGTGTAGTGTGGTTATGTAAGAGGGATACTGAGAATGGTTATGGTTGAGATGATTCATTGGGTGGAATGAACTTGAATAATGAAGATAAAAGTGGTTAATATGGGTTCTTCACCTTCAATAGCATGCCCAAGGCTTCACCCCACATCTAGGGGTCGTTTTATGTTTTGTCATTAATGGGTGTTAAACAGAGTGATATGTGATGTGGGTTATTTTTTCATGTTTCTTCTCCCTCTGTGTTACTTTTTATATGTGGCTATTGTGCCTTATTATTAGTAGTTTCTCTATTATAGATAATATGAATAAATGAATTGTTAAATAAATAATGGGAATTTGTTAAATGAATTGGATGGGGGTATGAATTGACTTATGACTTGTTGGGTAGTTGTGCATTTAGTGGTAGAAACAAAGATGGTATTGTGAGTTAGTTATTGGTTGAAAACCCATAGGTTGGGCTTGAGTGACTGGTATCATATATATATATATATACATGTATTTTCCATTGTGATTTCTATATGCCCCCACCCTTGTTTAGAACTATGTTTCGAACACCCCCATAGTCAGGGGGGAGGGTGTCTTTCCCAAACATCTCAGTGGTAGGATGGATAGATGGCCGCATTCTATTCTCTACTCCCTCATATAGGCAGTGATATCCCAAGATTGTTCAAGCAGATTGTGATTCGTGAGGCCCAAGTGTGCGTTGGTGAGTTGTGTTTCCCAGCTATCTTCAAGATGTGATGTGTTGTGTCTCTTTGGTGTATTCAGAAGGAGATTTAGTTGTGATGCCTAGGTATGAGTGAGTGGGATGTGAAGTGGTATGTATCCTAGGTGTCTATGGGTGATATGTAGTTGTGATTCCTAGGTGTCATAGGGTGGGATGTGATGTGGTTTGTGGGCCAGGTGTTCGTGGGAGATAAGTGGTTGTGAGCCCTAGGTTTGTGTGGGCGGGTTGTGATGTAGTGTGTCCAAAAGAGATGGGAGCCCCAAGACATTTTTTGTTAGGGTGTGAGAGTGACTAATCATTGGGAAAGTGGTGTGAGGTACCCTATTATTGATTTCCTTACTATATTACTTTACTTGACTTGCGTTTCTTGATAAGTGTGCCTTAGTGAGGTGGGGATGGTTAGTATACCTTGTTAGGTGTTGTTGGTTCTATTGTTTTCTCATGGGGGAATTTGTATGCTTCTCTTATTTGTGAATGAGACACTTTGGTTTTTACTATTGAGTATACTTGTATGCTCATCCTACATATATATAAAAAATTTCAGGTTTCCAGGAGGACTATGTTCACCGTGTTGGGTATTACTAGCTCAGACTTTGGGATAGTTGTTGTGTCACTACTTATCTATTATTTTGGTACTTACCTTATATTTTTGTTACATTTGTAATAGTTTTATTACTAGACATGCATGTGGGATGGGTTTTTACTTTTCTTTATATACATCTTAGAGTTGTTTTGAGGTTGATACATCTTATATCCTGATCGTTTTTACTATAATGGGGTAATAACTCAAATTTTGTTAGATTTGCAAACCCTTGGTACTGGTCACCACCCTGAGGCCTATTAGAGGCGGGACACATGGGTCATTTTATCCCCTTCTTCATTTCCATCTCAGGAGGGGAATCTTTGGAGGGAGGGGGTTTTGACAATAAATATGAACAGGTGTTGAAGTGAAAATATTTCTACCTTATTTTTGGGAACTTTATTTTCCATAAACATTATTTTCAATGTGATTAATTCATATTTCCCATATGATCAAATAACAAAAATTCTTTTGGGAAATATTGATAAAAACATTTGAATATTCACAAATTAAAATATTTATTGTTTATTTGATTATGAAGACTATTTTCATTATGCAACCTATGCTATAATTCAGGAGAAATTAAAAATTTTCTTTAAGCATATTAAACTAATTTATTTCAATAGATGAAATATTAATTAATAAATTATTGAATAAATATATATTTTTAATTAATGGATAAACTTATCATGACTTGGAATTATCATTGTTAATTCAAATTTTTTGGAATTGAATTAATTATTAGATCTGAGTAGTTCTTCTCATGATGAATTATATATTAAATGCTATTTGTAATAGGTTGATTTCTGCCAAATTAAATTTATCTCTTTATTGAATAATTAATTTATGATAAATCTTATACATTGAGTAAGATACAATTATTTAAACTAACATTTTTTATTATTCTTGGTGATTTCTTGATCAATGATGTTAAAAGAATTAATTATCATTTATTTGATAATCCATGATGCGATGAATCACCTCAAACAATAATCCACCTTCATTATTTTTTTGATTTCATTAATAAGAATTTTTAGACTCTCATGTTCTTTGAAGAGTGTGAATGTGAATAAATTTTTAATTAAACCTATTTTACTTTGATAATCCATTATTGGTTTCCTCCTTCAACATCATTCCCAATACAATTCATCAATGGGATCTTAGCTGGTGGTTTTCTCTTTCATGGTTTGTGAAATGTGGGTATGTTCAAAGAGGATGTATGGTAGAGCAATGGGGGGCAACCAAAAAAGAGTGGGTAGTGGCTTGGATGGATCTTCAGAGAGGCATGTGAATGAGGGTCTTTGGAATGGTGGTGATGAGTTAGTCAATGACTAGAATGGTGATGAAGGGGAGGTGAACTCATTGATCATTATACATGAATTATGGTGATGAAATCAATTAGGCTATAGAAATATGGTGGTGGTAGTGAATGCGTTTATAATTAAAGATATGGTATAAATTTCTTGAATATGATGTATTTATCTAAGTCATATGTCATGTATGTCATAATATGTGGTGTATATAGTTTCAATAGATTATAAATATTACATGAAATGTTACTACAGGTCACATTCTATGTATTTTAATTTGATTAGCTTGAGTGTGTACCAACTATACATGTAGATTAACTATCTAGATCCACTCACCATATGGACCAGAGTACATGTTGCATATAACTTTTAGAACATCAGATCAGAATATATTGTAAATTTCTTCTAACTCTCATGTGTTATATACTATATAATGTTGGGTAGAATATTGTGTATATCAATAAAATGTGACCCAAGGTATTTGGGAAATCATTTTAGGTGTTCAAAAAGTCCCACACATCATGCACCCAAATATAAACATCATGTCGGTAGGCCTTACAAAATATGTTCAATGGTAGTGTTCACACCATGTTTATAGGAGAACAGGTCATGTACTCAAACATTATAACCAATTGTTCATTGGTAGTAGATACCAATATGGGTTAGAAAGTCCCACATACAATGCACCCTACTCAAAACTCCATGTAGGTAAACTTAGATAGGTTTGTGAAAAAATATTTACAATTAATCTAACCAGTATAAGCCTGTAAAGAAACCCTAAATAATATCTATATGTTGTAGAAATGAAAACCATACAAAAAAATAATGGATACAATTATCTTTTGAATCAAATTATAATACCACTTATGTTTGATAAAAGATTCCAAAATAATAACCAAATGGTTCTTCTATCTAAGGTATATCCACAGGTTTTTATAAATTTTCCAAAATCATTGTTTAGTGTATCATGATTCCTTCATGAGATATACCAGTATTTTGTTGAAAAAATAAGGAATTAATATAGAACTTTGATGAGGGTAGGGTTTCATATAGGAGGATCATAGGGATATATTATAGACCACTTCCCAAAGGCTTCACATATTTTATATAGGCTATGGTTATGCTCACTGATCTATGCATCTACATTATTTAATTACTCATATGTTCCATAAATGTATTATTAGTGCAATTAGTTAAATCATATAAAAATATAAATAATAATTCTTTCATGACATTTTAATGTAATCATATTTTTAGGGAGAATCATACATTAAGGGTATGGTTGTTTCAATTATTGTAGTCCTAAACCATTAAAAACCTAGTATTATGATTCATTCATACAATATAATATGATAGTCCATGAAACCACCATATAACAAACAACCAATCATATAAAACAATATACCCCAGAATGTAAGAATTGTATAATTTTTATGAAATTCGTATTATTTTACTAGTTATATCATATCACAGGATATAGTTTATTAATATCATATATATATATATATATTAGTTTTAGGGAATATCTCTTCCAATCTCCCATTTATACTAAAGATTATAAGACATTCATGTCATTTCTTCATATATCGTATAAAATATGATAACTTCTAAAAACATATCTAAAATACTTTTGGATATCTTCTAAAACAATTGTGGAAACATATTTCTAACTCTACTATACATTGCATCATATTTAATACCATGTGAAAATCCTATCCAAAACCCTTCTGGAAAAAACACTAAAATAATTTTAGATCATCTCTCTGAGTCAAACCCAATACCCATTCAATTAAATAAAAAATATGACCCCATAAGTATTTATATCATTGGAAATTACAATGAATCACTAGATTTAGAAATTTAAAAAAAAGAGAAATCTATAGGAAAACATCATTGATAATCAATTTATAATGGGATCTCACATGATCTCTATCAAACACACATATATTTTTATACTTGTTACCTCCAACTGTATCAAATGATCACAATCATTTTCATATGTTCCATTTTTCAAATAAACTGAGTGACCATGATACATGGTTTATTTGAATCCCATATTTCTTTCTCAGAGTGTATGAATTCATTAAGTATAGAATAACTAGATAGGTGAACACATTATATATCATTCATATAATAGATTAGTACATCACATGAACTTAATCTAGGTATAAAAGAAAATAATATTTACCATATATGTATGTCTATAAATTTCTTCATTTTGTCCCAATTGAGGCCCCCTAGGTTACAGTCATCATACTATAGAAAACATTTCACCTTTTGAATCTCCAACCGACGACATGATTATCCATATAGTAATACTACCTTGATTTTATAAACCTCATGTCTTTTATATAACACCCATTGTTGTATAATTAATGGGTTATCCAATGAAAAAAACACTTTTGTGCCTCTTAAGTATATTAAATATCTCAATAAAATAATCCAAATCCTATTAACCATTACATTTCATAATAAATTATAATACACCAAGATGAACATATATTAGGGATAACTCAATGTCATACTTTGGGAGGTTAATTATCATTACAATTCAATTAATATATATATATATATCTATACATACACATATGTATCCAATGTGAAAATGTGATAAAGTGAATATTTCATTTTATATGATACATTTTATATTCTTAAAACAGTTTGATTGTACTTGAAAAAACCCTATATAATCACCTACCAAGCATATCATATATAATAGACTGCGTGAATAGCCTTATGTTTGCTACAAATTCTAGGTTTATTTTAATTCATTAAATTTATATGTAATTCTATCCACATATCTATGTATCCATCTAATAAAACTTTTCCTCTTAATGCTTTAGTGAGTAACATCTATAGAGATAACTATTTCTAATAATGGTGATACATAGGAATCCAATTCCTAATATTCAACTAACTGAACATATACAAAAATATTTAACCCTATTATATCCAATTTTAAAATGTTAATAAATCCTATTGTCCACATAGAGCTATACTATGTTAATAATCACTATCCTTGACACTTTTTCTATTTAAAATTTGACCTTTATATCTTTTGGTAATTAATGAAAACCATTGCATCAAATCATGTCATATATGGAACACTTTAGGACATGAAATGAAGTCCACATTATTAATCTAACTTAGGTAATTTTTAAATTTTCTTTATCATCATATCGTAAATATTCTAGGATATCACATGAATTTAACTCTGAATTTTAACTGAAATTATCTTTACAAAATATTTAAATTCAAATTATTAACACAACTAACTATAACTTGTATATTTTTCCTTATTTTCATTTATCCTAAAATATTTAGGATATTAAGCTCAAAAACCAATTAAAATTTATAGTATTATTTTTTTTTATTTGTTTAATTTTATCTTTTAGAGTCCATATATACTAAAACTATCTTTTTAGAGGCTATATTACATTATGAACATCGTGCTATGAAGCACAAACTCTTTTGTGAATAGAAATAACTCGTATTTTTTTTATATAAAAACACATTTATGTTTAGTAAATTACCATTATTGTCTTCTAGAAAGAGTAATAAATAAATAAACCATCATTTCCAAATAATATATGGTATTTTATGTGTTTTTAAATCATATTTTTTAGTATAATTTTTCAAATATTCTATAGTTACCAGTGGAATCAAATTCCCTCATATTCTTGGATAAATATTTATCCCAAATAAAACTCATTTTATCATTTTCTCCCTTATAATATTGTTATGGAATTTCCATGAATCAAAAACCTTATGTATAAAAAACATTAATATTATTCATTATAAAATTTGTTTACAAGATCTTTTTGAGAAAAAAATGAGACAAACAATTAACATACTTTTAAAATTTTATCAAACATTGAATTTAACCTTGAATCCAAGTTCTAAAAGAAGAAACTCCTCACTCCATTACATAAAATCAAAATTTAAAATAATTCCTACATCTCTTCTTTCACTTTTGAACTCGTTTATATTTATAAAAATTTTAAAACATACAATCTGTGTCATATACCATTTAAAAAATAATAATTGAATTATATTATGGATAACTGATACAGCTAGAAATATCCTCTTACAATTTATAGGTTTTCAAAAATGGAATAACTTATCTTCCTTCGTTTTCTTTAGTTTTAGGGGAACTACTAACATTCCATGACCACTTTTATTCTCTCTATAGCCAAGTATTTTACCATCTTCTTTATGAACCATAATCATGGAACTTGATCATGGAACACCCATGTATTTCTCTACTATCCTTAACATGTTTAAGTGATTGGGTAAACTTTTATTGATCTCTTTAATGTCATTATTCGTAATAAATATTCAGAACATATCTTATAGTGATTACAGATTGAATTATATGGAAAGATCAAGTCTAATAGGTGAAACTTGTCCCTTTATTTCATTGATGTAGCCAATCATATTGAGTACATGTGTTGATACTAATGTTCCTTCTTATATTTTATATCAAAATAGATTATTTGGTAATTCATACCTCTAATTCCTGTCTTTTTTTAATAGATACTTTTTAGGTTTTATATCATCTTATAATCATCCACAGTCCCCTGTTTCCCTTGAAACATGTATTCTAGAGTGAAAATATTGAAAATAGATACTTCTAGTGAATATTTTAGAATCATTTAATAGGAATATAACACTTTTTTTAACAAATTAATGAGTCTCTTTAATAGGAAGGGGTTTCTACAATAAACACAATCTTTCTTCTTACTTAAAAATTATTCTCATGCTCATTTACCAGTCATGTAAATTACTATCATTTATTTTTCCCTTATACAATATTTATTCAAGGTCAATCATGATGATCATGATTCTATTATCTACAACGGAATCCTATATTAGACAAATATCATGTTCGTTATTCATTTAATAACAATTTTTATTAAATGGGATCTAACTAAAATGATGTCCTCGTTTTGAATTTCATCATACCCATTAGGAGGAAAATATCCAAATTTCAATAAGAATATGGCCCTAGTTTGGGGTGAAAATAACCACTTAGTTATTTTGTTGAGAAATTACCATATCCATATCATATATCAATCATGGATAGGTGGGTATAGAATTCATTTCACAATCCATCACTTGAATATATTTAAATCTATTCCTTTGGTATCCTAACCCTTAGAGATTCCTAACTAAGTGTAACCAAAAGCTCACAAAAATATGTGGTAACCAAATCCTTATTATTAACCACACCCACCATTACATACGCAAGGAAATACATGGGAAACCCACTTTGGTGTGAAACTACCTGGTTGGATATTCATGGTCTTCACATATGTTTTCTTTGGAAGGATCAATCAATTATTATTTTTAAGGAGTTTTAATCACATCATATTATCTTACGTTATTAAAATTTATGTATGTGTGATTATAATGATTTAGTTTAGAATCCCAAACCATTCACTAAATGAATAATTCAACTTTGTATTAATGTGTAACTCTTTAGACAACCCATACTTTGTGTTACTCTTCCAAAAATTGATTCCAATCATATTCATACAGATCTGAATGCATCCATTGTATAAAGTATAAAAAATATTAATATTAATATTAAGAATTATATGAAATTGATAATCACAATAAAAGTAATCCTAGAGTGATAGATTTCCAACCCCCACTTTTTTAGAATAAGGCACAAGTTTCTAGGCTAGGGGACTATCTGGCCTGAATTGCCTCTCCTCAAGGACACTTTAATAAATTTCTAATACAATTTATAATAAGGCTAAAACAAAATAAATACATATATATATATATATATATATTATATTCAATAAATAAATTCAAGATTATAACTTTAATAACAAATTAAGGTCAAGGTAGATAAAAAATAAATCTTATGTTTCCATGCCTTGAATGGCATACAAATTTATAAAAAAAAGTTTTATTAAGGAAATAAATCATATATAATAATACATAATATGAAAATAATATCTATGAATAAATATGGAATAATGTATATATAAAAAATTTCAAGAATTTTAACATGAGACCAAAATTTAGGAACAATTAATAATATTATAGTTATAAACATTATATAATACATTATGGAAATTCCAAAATAAGATAAATATAAATTTTTACATTAATTTCTAATAAAAACACATTCATATTATTTATTATATGATATTTTATATTTATATATGATATTTCCATAAATATAAGCATATTTTATTTCAATGTATAATTATATAAATATTTTTTATAATCTAAATGTCATAAATTAATTATGATTTAAACCATTAATCTTATCATTTATAAAAATTATTTTAAAAAGTTTTGAATAATTTTCAAATAAGGATCCTTTTAAATTGAATCATTTCCAAAAAAATATTTATGAATAATCCATAATTTTTTAAATAAAAACACATTATATTTTTCCTTATTTTATAATTTATAAACTCTTTTTAAATTGATATTATAATTTTCATATAAAAATTATAATTAAAATATTAGATATACCATATAATTTTAAAATTTTATTTTTATAATATTTATAATTAATATTATGGGAATATTTATTAATAAATGTTTGAAAACAATATAATTAATTAATTATATAATATTTTTAATTTATTAATTTATATTTTTTATAAATTAATAAAAAATCAAAAATACATTTTATTATTTATAAATTATAGAATTCTAATTATAATTGAAAATAAAAAAAACATTTTCTCTTCAATATATCATATTCAATGATATTGGCTTAATCAAATGATATTATTGATATTTATCATTGCATGAAATATTGTACATGATATCTATCATATTTTATGATAGATATACCAATAATCAAATGAAAAATGTAGTGATATTTTATGATAAATAGAAATTTCGTATGAATGATACGATGGGTTATTTCTTAAATATGATGTGATGAAATCGTAGGATATGAAATATCAGTATCGTATGATATGATCAATAAAAAATCATATACTTTTTATAATTCACATATTATGATATACCCATATTGTAAGCATCATTTTTATTGGGTGGAAAAAAGTGTGGCCATATTTTTTCATTAGTAAAATTATATGCATCATGAAGTAGAAAATATTCATTTCTCAAATGATTTAACGGTTTTAGATTCATGGGATGGATATGATACCACTAATTGGTTTTTGGGAATATATTTAAAATTAATCTAACCAGTATAAAAATGTAAGGAAACCCTGAATAATATCTCCATGTTATAGAAATAGAGACCACACAAAACTGATAATGAAAAATTCATAGGTAATGAAAAAACTAATTGATCCATGAATCCATGTCATGAAATTGCTCATAAATTTCATATATTTGAGTAATAGATTTAGTCACTTTTATTATCACCTATAATTCTCCCATTCCACAATAATGATATATAAAGTGTAGGGAACATCGTATATTTAGGGTTTGGATGTTTCAGTCATGGAAGTCTCGATCAATTTGAAACCTAGTATTATGATTAATGCATATCATACAATATGATAAGTTATAAATAAACTATATTTTATATATCCAATCATATGCAATGATGAACCCCATAATGCATGAATTATATAATTTACATATAAGTGTTATTCTATAAATAGTTATATCATATTATATGATATAGCTTATATATATTTATATTATATTTATATAATAGATTTAGGGAAAATATATTTGAAACTCCATATTTTTAGTAATGTATAATCATATTCCAAACTAATATTCAGGCCTACAAACCATGTATACCTAAGTACAAGTAGTGTCCTGGGAAGATTATAATATTTCTCATATCTTCTCTATTTTGAGTCAGAATCAAACACATGAATATCTATTTTGATCAATTTTCCATGTATAATGCGATGGTGAATATATATTTGTAATATAATGTATTTTTATGAGGCTTTTGAACAGATTATTTTCCTCATCTAATAATATGAAGATTATAAGAGTGAAAATATAGTTGGATTAGTCACAATATTGGTAACCCTTAAACAGTATACCAATTCCAAGGCATAAGTCCTTCATAAACTTAGAGAAGTATGAAACCCCTATATGATAGGTCATGGTTCTTCCAAATATGTCGATAACCCACTAAAATAATACATACACTACATAGGGAGGTATATGATCTCCATAGGGTTCACTACCATCTCAAATGACTTTTTCACCTCAGGGAGACGTTGGTTCCCCACTAGAGTTACAATGACGTAGTGTCCAATTTGTGAGGTATGGTTAATTGTGGTGATGTGTGAGAAAAGTGTTATGAGTATTGTGATATTTCAGGCATGATCAATAACAGTTGAGATATGGCTACCAATGGGGTTATATATTTCAGTCTTATAAAAAAAATTCTATTTTTGAGTAACTCAGGCTACATGTGAGATACAACCCCATTAGTAGGGTCGAGTTTTAAAGATTGTGATTGTATCATCACCTTAATGTTTTTAACCTTATTTAATATTTTCTAGCTATTTTTGTTTATTATTAATTCCATCAATCATGGGTTTGATTTGACTTGTTATTTCATCTTTACTTTGTGTTTTTAGGAAATCCTATTAGGAATGTTTATAATCACCCCTAGATGGGTTTCATGCCCACATATGTTGTTTCTATGCATATGTTCCACTATTTTGTAGTGTCTTTGGTGTGTGTAGAGCTAGTGGACCTGGTAGAGTTAATTCTTAGTGTTATACATATATGTATAGTAGATTTGATTGTCGAAAATGTATGTTCCATGAGTACCTATTGCAAATAGGTGTCTTCTCATACCTGGAGTCTAATGTACTTGGTAATTTTGTATTATGAATTTTTCCCCCTTTTGGGTTTCCTAAGTATCATTGTACTTGATAGTTGTTGTCATATACATGAAATTTTTATACAACTAGGTGTTTATATATTATTGTTGGTTTTTGGTTATATATCATGTATTCATGTTGTATGACTATTAAATGTTGTTTTAGGTTATATAATCCCATATATGAGATTCCTTATGAGTCATAGTCACTAACCCATAGCATATTGTAGGTAGGCTTTTGGTGACACATTCGTCCTATCACATGCCCAGGTGGGGTCTTGATGGGTTGGGTATCTCACTTTTTCTTCAGCAAACAACACTATAAAATTGTGAAAAAAAAGAGTTCTAGTATCTATTAGTGCTATTAAGAAGCATTTAAAATAGAGAAAAGTTTATTAGTTCTTATAAAAAAACATTTATAAACTTTGATGTTTATCCAAGACTTTTAAGAATTCATAAATATATCATTTAGAAGTGTTCTTTTATCACTAAAAATGGACTCTTCATATTTATCTTCTTAAATAAGATTTATATAAAAATAAGTATATATATAAATTAATTATATTTATATATTTATTCATCTATTTATACATATTTATAATTAAATATATATTTATAATTACCAATGTATATTAAAAAATAAATAAATTTAAAGTATATATATATATTTAACATAATTTGTATTATATATACATTTACGTGTATGTGTTTATATATATTTATATATATAATTAAAATAATTTACCTAAATTATAAAATATAAAAATATTTAGTATACAAATATTGAAATATATTTATAAATAAAAAGGATTTTTACATATATAAATAAAATGAGAATAGAATTACATTATCAATTTTATTTAAATAATTTGTATAAATAATTATAATTATATTTATATTATTTAATAACTATATTTTATAACATGTTTCAATAGATTAAAATAGTATTTAAATATACTATATTAGAACTATATTTTAATATATTATATGAATATATTATATTATTATCTTAATATATTATATCAAAAAAATTAAAATTGTATATTAATATACTTATATAAATGTAGTTATATTTATAAGTATATTTAATTTTTTTACATAAATATATATGTTTTGGTATTGAAGGTTCTTGGTGCTGCAGAAGCACTATGGTGGCTGAAATAACCATAAAGGTTTTATAGATTTGGTGGATCATTCAAAATATTATATATTACATGAAAGTTGTGACCAATGAAAATTGCCCACCGAACATTGACATAAAGAAAACCTAGAACCCAGAGAGTATCATTTCACATTAAATTTGTAATTAATTTATTTTTTATTGCAATAACTTGTTACCTTATCAAAGAACATTCTCTGATGTAGATGTTGATCCTGAAAAAACCATTTTCTGAATTACCTTTATTTCAATGTAAGGATCCAAGTGTAGAATCCCTCCAAAGGTATTCCATAGATTCTCTTTTGATCTCCAAGAGATGCTAATTTATTTTCAGGTGCTAACATTGTGAATCAACTAAATTCTTGTTGTTTATGCTGATTGCTTCTAGTTCATTTGAGATTGAATAAATCTCTCTAGTGTTTTTTTTCTTGAGAGGAAGTGACGAGGAGGAATTGAAAGTGAATTTTGTTGTGCATGAAGATTCTCAAATATCAATTGACCCTATACATTAGACATAACCATCTATTTATAGAGTCAGGTTTTAGTTTAAAATATTATTTAATTGTGTATCAGCCCTTAAATAAAATAATAATCATTCTCAAACCTCATGCCATATAATAATAATAATAATATTATTATTATTATTATTATTATTATTATTATTTTACAGCTTATGCTAACTCACGCAAATGATTAATATTATTTACTGGCTTATAAATAAATATACATAACTCAACACGATCTTGGTCTAATCCAATTCCTATATAGTTATTGAATACATGAATAAATATTTAATTAAATATCTCATTGATTAATAAATAAAATAAATATTTTATTCACAATCTAGAGAATAAATATTTATAAAATATGAATGAAATAAATTAAATTATTTATTAATGAATAAATAATTATTTATTACCTTTCGATTGTTATAGATCAAAAAAACTAGAATAAAAATATTCACTGGTCTTTAGAATAATAGTTATTTCATTAATTAAATTCAAAAAAATATTTGAGATAAAAACCACATAGTATGTGACACTCCTGGATTATTTCTCATTGGAATTATAAGGGCTTTCCTAACGTCCAAAATTATTGTTTAGAAATAGGTCAAGAAACCCAAGAGAAATAAATTAATGCCATAATATTGACAACCACATAAGAATGCTCACTGTGTAATATAATCCCTCAATATCAATACCCCATCAGGTTAGTTGCACATATATTTCATCTACCTATATCCATGATACATCTTTCTTTGACTCCCTAAAATAAAAATTTTGTTGTACAATGTCCATGGAAATTAATTTTATGGTTCTATTCCAAAAAACACTAAAAATATTAACTTCTATATTGGTAGAATGGAATAATCCTTCCTCATTTTATTCATTAATATCACATCACTCATGATTCCCCCAACATATCCAACTTCACCATAAACTATATCATCAAGGTTTATGTAATACATATAATTGAACAAGTTTTAATATGTTTGGATAATAATCTTAATGTATAAGGACCTCCACACATGCTCATAGATAGGAATATCTGACCTCAAACCTGCAAAATTTCTACCGGAAGGTCTATTCTCATAATCTATAATATTGAAGATTAAAAAGTGTGAACTTCATGAGAAGAAGCCTCATCCTCTTACATTAAAGTCATACAGAGTAATAAAAAACACATAACAATATACTTTATTGATTTTAAAATATTTTAATATACACAAAATATATTATAAAAAAATTTTCCTTGGACATTAACTCCAAAAAAACTCCCACTTAGACTAGATCTAACTAGCTACGACTTTCAATCCACTAGAACTCACATAATAATCATGTTTTTGCTAAGTGAATGATTTTTTAAATGGGTCCTCCATATTGTATTATGTGGAAATACTACTCATTGTGACTTCACCTATTTGATAAAAATCCCTAAAAAATGATACTTCTCAAGTATTTTTCTCAACCAATGATGTGACCTTAGCACTTTGGAAAGGGCCACCACGTTAGTATTATCACAATACAGTGTGATATGATCTTTGGTTTTAGGTACCATGTCAAACTCTTAGATGAATTTGTGTACCCAAACATCTTATTTAGATTCCTAAAAAGATGTAATGTACTCAAAATCTTTTGTAGAATCTGTGACTATAGCTTTCTTTGAGATCTTCGAGCTTACAATGCCTCTACTCAAAGTAAATATGTATCCCATCTATGATTTCATATCATCTTAATCTGTTTGGAAACTATAATATGCATATCATGTAATGACTAGTTTCTTATCTACTCTATTTATTGGGAACATATCCTTAGTATCCCTCACATATATAAGGATAACATTGAATTCCATCCAATGGTTCTCACCTAGGTCACCTTGATATCTAAAAACCACACTTAAGTTGTAAGAGAAATCTTTCCCATTACAAATAATAACATACATGACTGACCCAACCACTGATGAATATGGAATTAATTTCATTATCTATCTTTCCTCGTGTGTTAAAGGAAGCAATTTTCTAGAAAGATGAATGTAATGTGGTATTGGAAACAATCCCATCTTAAATTGTTCCAAACTAGGACTCTTAAATATCTGGTCAATATATGTAAAATAACTTAGGAAGAACAATATCATGGATATATCATGATGGCTCTTGATCCCAAGAATGTATACTAACTCAACTAATTCCTTCATGGAGAATAATTTATTCAACTAGGCTATAATAGATTGAAAGACCTATATTTTTTTAATAATAAGTAATATGTCATTGATATAAACAATAATGAAAAAAAATCACACTCCAACTAAACCATTTATAGACACAAAGATCACATTCATTATTTTTGAAACAAAATTCCATTATGGCCTCATCAAAATGAATTTTCCATGGCATATATAATTTATTTACTCCATAAATGGATCATTTCAATCTGAAAACTTTTTTAGAATCCTTTTGTGAGAAAAACCCTTCAGGTTGTGTCATATATAAATATTTCTAAAGGTTCACATTAAGGAATTCTATTTTGAAATCTATTTTCCTAATATCATAGTCATGGAATACTACAATGGGGAGTATAATTCTGATTAATTTCATCATAGAACCTTGTGAAAAGTTTTAGTCCAAGTCAATTCCTTGAATTTGTTTTAACCCTTTTCCAACCAATTATGCTTAATAAGTACCATCTTTCCCATTAATTTCCAAATTTTTCTTGAATACCCATTTACAACCAATTCGCTTTACATCCACTATAGGGTTTACCAAAATTCATACTTGGTTTTGGAACATGGATTCTATTTCAAAATTTATATCTTCTTGACACAAGGAACCATATGTTCCACTTACTACTTATTATAGGTTGGAGGATCATTATTATCAACTAATAAGGATCCACCATCCTTATTTACTAGAAAACCACACCATTCCTTTTCTATAACCTCTCTTGTACTCCTACAAACTACTTGTGTCTCTATAAAATCATCATTCATGGGTCTTTGTAGAATCTATTCATATGCTAATCTTGTGTATATTGATCTTGGAATTCATCAAAGTCATTCTATCTCCCACAATATCTTTTATGGAAACTATCCTTATCATAGAATTATGGATGTATATCAACCACCACATTTATATATGAAGGATTGAATATATAGTATCCCTTTATTTCCATAATCCAACACATAAAGATCGTTATTCAAATGTTCCTTACCATAAAAAATTCTATATTTATAAAATATGCCAAATTTATTACCAAATTTGAAACTAAATCCATCTATATTATGTTTGGATAAAAACTCAATTTTTTTAGTAACAAGTGGCGCATAATAACCACCTTTCAAAACCAAGATCATTCTAGTCCAAAATGTGAGGTGTTAGTCCTAAATTTCTATAGTATAATGTCTACCTCCATTGGTTTCTCGTAGATCTACCTCCATTAGGTCAATTTTTTTAAATCTATTTGGTTACTATATTTTAATACATATGGGAGCACCATAAGTTGTATCTAATACCCAATTCATAGAAACATATAAATTTAAATTGGTAGAAAACACACCTAAAACATCCCCTTTATTCTTTGGATATCTGTAGTTTTTCTTCTAGTGGCCCTTCTATCCACATGTGAAACAAATATCATCATACACCCTTGATTTCCCATTGATCTTTCTCTTATTAAAAGGGAATTTTGAATAAGATTTGGGCTTATAGATCACCTATTAGAATTTCTTTTTGTTCCCCATTAGGATGGAAGTATTTTTTTTCATTGTCCCTTATCTACTTGGTGAAAAAGTGTACGAAGATCTGGGATAGATTTATCAACAGTGTTTATATTAAAACTAATAAAAATGATGGAGAATCTATAAGTGAGTGATGTAAGAAGGTGGTTAGCTCACATTTCATCAGGTATTTTAAACCCTAAAACCTCTTGGCACTCAATGTATCCAATGAGATTGACTATATAAGGCCCAACTAGTGCACCATCTGCAAGATTACTCTGAAAGAGTTCTTTGGATATCTCAAACTATTATTATCTTTCTCTCTTCTAGTAAAGACCGTGAAGATGATTGATCATTCTATATGTATCCATGTTTTTTTGTGATTTCATGAGTTTACTAGATTTAAATGGTAACATGAAATTTTGAACCTCAACTGTCTCATTCAAACATTTTTTATTGGTAAGTAACTCTTCATCACTCACCTCCTTTGCAAGGTAATTTGGTAATTAGGATTATATCATGAATGATTTCCATTCATGGAACAACACAACCCTAAGGCATCTAAACCACTCCTGGAAGTTACATCTAGTGAGTAGATTATCTTTATCTATTGTTGATCACATGGAGTGTGTGGATGATGAACTTTCCATTTATTCTATAATTATAAAAGATCATATTAGTAGTTTTCTTTTGATTTCAATTTATATGAGTTATAATGAATTATTTTTATTACGTATCCCACTATTTTACCAAGTCTCAACAACCTTCACCATTGAACTCATAATTTCCCTCCAAATAAGGAATTCTATTGGAAATGATCTATATTTACCTTCTTGTTATCCAGACTCTGGACATGAAAATAATGAGTAGATATTTTAGTAGGCATTCTTGTAAACTACATGTTTTTAGCTCCTTCATCTATTGATTGGACTTCCCAAACCAGAAATTATAACTAGGATTTCCTCAACACAAACTTTGAATTTTTATTTAATAATATATGGCCTTTAAATTCAGTACAATTTTCATTAAGTTGGATGAAAACTCTCATGAGAACTCATTGATAAAAGAAAGTGTCTAGACTTTGGCCATGTAAAGACTTTGTTCTATGGTTTCATTCCCAATCAAGTAATGGATGGATTACACTGACCTAATATTATGTTTATGGATTTTAATTTATTATATATATATATTTAATATTTTATCTTTTTCATTTCTTGTTAATATTAAGTTGATATTTCTTAAGTCATTAACCATGTTTTGATAAAATATTTTTTCATAATCCATTTATTTATATTTCTTCTTTGTAGATTAATTAATTAATTTATGTTATTACGGTCTTGCATCCATAAATAAATAATGCATAAGAAATAAATAAATAAATAACACATTAATGAGATTATATAATGGTTTATTTATTGAATAGATAATAAATCAACTCATGGGCTAGGATAAAACACATTGTGCTGGTCATGGCATGACTTTCTGTTCCACCTATCCACCTTTATAGCACATGGGTTGGCATCATCTTGGTTCTATATCAAACCGGCCCAATTCCCCTTGGGAAACTTCATTAATTAAATGTAATTTAAACTCACTAACCACTACTAACAAAATGACCTATATCCATAGTTTAATTGAACTGTGGCTATAGGTTAAGATATATCCATAGTTATTTTAAAATCGTGGAAATAGGTCCTCAATTCTCAACTTTACTCCCCTACCCACGATCCCTTCTCTCGAAACCTTCTCCCCTACCTTGCGGCTTTACTACCCTACCCATGATCTCTGCTCTTGAAACCTTCTCATGTGGTCAATCGTCCCTCTCCCTCCTCCTCTAAAATCTCAGTGTATGCCTCCTCCTCCACCCTCTCCTCCTCTAGTCACATGTTCCACCTCCAACCACTCCGCTTCCAGCCACTCTTCCTACAACTGCTTTGCCTATGACCGCCCCTCCGCTGGTTCCTCTGTAGACGTAATCCCACTATTGCCTAACTCTTCTCTAGATCATTACCTTATACCATAGTATTCTAAAAATATCATTCTACTTGGGTCTTCTCACTTCTCTCTAATCTGTTCTTGCATCTACCTCCACTCATGATCCCAACTTCTACCATGTAGTTCCTATATTGATTCAATCTTAATTTCACCCTCGCGGTGGCCATTCAAGAATGTGAACCTTCTCATAATAATAATCTATAGGTATTGTTTCTTCTTCTAGTTCCCATCACATGAAATTTATTTGAATCTTTAGCCCTACTTATTACAACGATTTCCAATTTCCAGTGTTAAATGGTATATTTTCATCCCCATTTCTCTAACTTCTTGGTCTATTTGGTGACCTGCACACCACTATAATCAGTAGGGATCATGGTTCTCTCCCTTTTCCCATCACATAACAACCATGGGAATTTGCAACCCTATTTTTTTAAAATATTATTCTTTTATGTACCAATTAACAAAGATCTAATATTTTTTGCTATCATGATTTTTTATGCATTTTATTCCCTCTTGTTATGAATTATTTCCAAGAATTTTTACGGTTATCATAGGCATCATCTCAATATTTTTCTCTACTCTTATCCATTGGATACTTGTTCATTTCATTAATTCATTTTTCAAGTGAGATATTATCATGTATGATATCTCCAACCAATTTATTCCTATATATCTTTTCTGTAGTTTCCTTTGAGGCCTTTTATGAAATATCCTCTGATTTTATTTATTAAAGTCTGATGAAACTAAATGTACATTTGGTTACATGTTAAAAAAATGATATTCAATAATGTTGTATGGTTGTTCTCACCATCAAATTTATTTGATACTTTTGAGAAAAATTGTTTTTTAAACTACATATTGTAATTTTATAGGTGAATTAAAAAAGTTATTCTTTATTGGAAAAAGGGGCCATGAAAATGTGAGGCTAGAGTTTGTGGTAACAACATGTAATGTGGATAAAAGTGTGATCAAGCTGGTCTACGATGTACCACTACGAGTTAGGTAGCTTCTATAATTTAATTAAGATTTATTTAAATTTATAATTTACATTACCTATTCTATTTTAAATAATTAAAAAAGAATATTTCTACTTCACCGTAGCTAGTTATAGGTACAATCCAAAGATTAAAGATATCATATTAGTGCATGATATTGAGGTAGAGTACCACAACTAAATTCATTCAAAAGTAAATTTATTAGATTTAGGTGATTAATTGATATTGTTTCTTCATTTTATATTTGGTAGTCATTAAACCATTGGTAATTTTACATCCTTTAATTCACCTCATAGTTTTGTGTGATATTGTTATAATGATTTTTTCTTGATAACTAATTGGGAATGTTAATGTTTAGGTTTCTCCAAAGTGATGAAGGATAGAGATCTATTTTAGAAATAGTATTTTTTTTCTCTCTTAAATGAAATTTTCTGATGGAATTTATGGAAAATATATACATGAATACAATTTTTTTATAGAAAAATGTTTCTTCTTATTTGAAATTTTATAATATTACAGTTCTTCATACGAAGCGGTGTATAGTTTTTCCTCATTATTCTTCTCATGGATTTCATACATAGAACACTTTCCTTCCAACTCAATTCTCTCTTTCATATCCTTAAAATTAATAGACTATTCACCTTCTAGTCTATTTCATACCCTGCAAAGTTCATTATTTAATTGAAAAAAATTAGATAGTAGGTTTCCGTCACACATTCCTCCCATTTTTTGCAGTTTTTTCATTATTTGGTGAGACATCCATTCGTTTCCCCATTTTTATAGTGCTTAACTTTCCCATTATCATAAATAAGTAAACTATTTTTTACATGTATAGTTCATATTGAAATTTTTCATTAATTGAATATGTATTAATATATTTACTACTATACTCATTATGGTTATGCATTGTAGGATATTTTATGAAACCAACATAGATACATGAAAAGTTAACGTCACTATTTTTTAATATTACAATTCTTCGTATTTTCATATTTCATAAAATATTATATATTCACATTGTCGATTATCATAATTGCATTTCCTGCCATATTAAATTATTCTGAATATTTCACACGTGAATTTTTATTCCAATGTAACTTATGATGTTCTCTATTTATTATACAATTATTTCTTTCCTTATTCACTGATAAAGTTTTCTTTGCATATGTTTAACTATTTTTATTTAGTTATGAATTTAAGGGAAAACTATATGGTTCATTATAATATATTATTTTTGAATCCATGTACATTAATGTACTTGAATGATAAGTGATTGAAACTATAGTAGTTATAACATTGGTTCTTTGGGTCAGTAGTGTTCTAATTTTATATCTGTTATTTATATTAATACATAACTATGAATTAATGTATATATAGTTTTTTAGTTTTCAAAACTATTTCATTTATTTGTTTTCCCCTCATAATTACTGATTTTGAAAACATGGTTGTATATGCATATTTAACTATGTAGTATTTACATTTCTATAATTATAAGGACGAAAAATAATAAAGAAGATATATTACAATGGAAATTATCATTGTTCCATTGAAATTATTTTTGACATGCAGGTTTGTAAATGTTTTTAAATTATATTACAATTTGTCGGGCAAGGATAACTACAAAGACACAGTGAAACATGCAAACACGCACATGAAGGAAGTCAGGGAGAGTCAAACTTGAGACCTTTCTAACACCCGAGAGGGCCCCATACCGCAAGGATAGGCCTTGGGGGGAACTATTTTTTGAATTATATTTTGTTCATTACATTGAATTTAACTTTTAAATGTTAACTATAGATTCTTTAACTTCCATGATCATATTTCAGGTAAATTCAAGGCCTCGGGTTGTTCACATGTAAATAATAAGGGGATGTACACTGTTGAATTTATGAGGTTATAACATTCACATTTCTTTAAATTTTCAATTCTACCCTTTCATGTTTCATTCACATTTTATGTTAGTTTTTACAAAAAATTTCAATTCAATTTATTTTTATATTACACAACTATTAACTCTCTCCCTCACTTACTTTCAATATTTCCTATACTTGATAGAGTTGTGTGATACATGTTAATTGAAATTTATTTTAATATTGATATTGGGTAATGGATTCGTAGTGGAATAATGTGGTCATTCTTTCCAAAAATATCTATTTCCCAACAACATTAATCAAATAGGTCTTTTCCATCATTTTACACCATCCCAGAATAGAATCATTGAAATTTGAGTTTTTTTATTTTTTTCACAAAAGGAAGTTATTACACCTGAGTAATCATTGAGATTTATTTCAGATATATTTTATGTAATTATTATTTTAATATGTATATCTTGTAGAAACATAATATTAAATTAAAATATATATTAATTGAGATTTTTTTAGATATTCAAAAAAGAGATAGCTTAAAAAATATATGTAATGGTCATTGCTGATTTTATTCCTTTATTTATAATTTTTTTAGATTGGTGTAATTTCTTTGATTCCAATTAAAAAATCTAAATAATTCCTTTTAATTGTTATATTCAAGTGTTTTCCCTTTGAAATATTTACTCTTTACCTAGTTTTATGTTTTAATATTTTTTTATATTCCTATAACAATATTGGTTCAGTTAATCTGTAGATTTATTTATATCATCTTTGATATTTCCATGGAACAACACAGTTGTAAACATATTGAATTCAACTGCAAACTAAAATATGATGAGGTTAGCTCATTGGGGAGGGAATCCTTATTGCCTTATCCAATTCATATTATGTTCAAAGTGTTAGGATCAAATATGGGATATCATGCATGGATTATTTCAATATAAGAAGTTTTCATTTATAGTTGATATTGATATTCAAATTAAATCATTATGAACTTCAAATATTATTTTATTGATAACTATATGTTAATTTGTTTTCATCTATATTCATGTAAAGGAGTAAATTGATCCAAATAATTCATCTGTATGGAAATGACCCTTCTCTCATTTCTTTTGATGGATACATGTAGTGTTTCTAGTTTATTTGAGGTAGTTCTAGAGAAATTTTTATGGTTGTTATTGATCAGAAGATTCTTGCATTTTCTTTTTCCGACTACTTGAATTATCTTCATTTGATGTTTCTGAGTGATCAATTGAAATATACTGATATTGGGAGATGTTGGACACTAGCGTCATTGTTTTTTTCAGTTCATAGAGATAGATTAGATGTTATTTATGGTAATTTTTTATTATTCCCCTGAATTATACTATTCACAGTCTGGATGCCTTGTGCATCATGTCTTTCCTTTAATTAATCTGTGTGCCTATTCTTTGCAATTGAATTCCATTTGTGTTTTCCCCTACTAGTTTTGCTGGGATGAGTAGATTTTATTATTATTATTTCATCTTTTATTGAAGCTATTAATACATTAGGTGATATTTTGGTGTCGTATATCATGATATAATGTGTTTTCATAATATTTTGTGGTGATCCTATGGTTTTTTTGAGTTGTGTGAACTTGTTTGGCTTTCAATTTTATCAGGTAATTCACAAGCTTGGAGTGATGCATCATTAACTCTTGCATGAGAGTTTTCTATTTGATTATAAGATGTAAACATCCCCTATAAAGTCCATTGATTTTGGATGGTTAATATTTTAATCCTAGAGAAAAATTTATTTTGATTGTGGGGAGTACTTATTACATGGATGTAGAGGTTCTCAAATTTAATTATGGTATGGGGATCGATATTTGTACTATTGGATAAATTTAGTATAATTTTCATTGTGGTGTTTCTACATGATGGTATAATAGAGTTACTGAATTGTCAAAAATGGGCTCCAGGATGCTTTAGATTTATAGTGCATAAGTCTACATGAGCTACATCAGAATGGACACCTTCATTATGACAATAGTTTATATACTATTCTTATCTTTGTCATTTTCAGTTTTTGTATGATTGTGTAAGCTCATTTCACCTCGTGTGTTATTTTTAATCCTTTTTTAATAAATTATTGGGATTATATAGATATATTGTTATAGTTAAGATTAAGATTATACATGATTTAGAATATTTAAGAATTAATATGTAACCCATTAAATGGAATAAAATCCCCTCTATCATGGAATCCGTATTACCAAGGTTGTTCGCATTTCTGAGAAGTCATGACTACAATAGAAGCGGTATTACTTTGAATGCCTAAACTTTTTGATGGTATGAATTTGTAAGTGACATTGGGCTTGACTGAGAGTCGTTTATTTTTTTAATTTTTTCATTATTTAACTTGGATCCTTTAAGAAAATTCATATTTATGATACATAATTGAATCTATTAGAAACATTAATTAATTATAAGAAACCAATAATGTATTTAATTTTTTCATCTATATCTTATTATGGGTGTTGTAATTAATTGGCATTTTTTTAATATAGTTGATCAAAGAATTATTTTTTCTACATTATTGACATTTTTTGTCCAACTAGTTGGTGTATGCATTATGTAGTGGTTAGGACATGATATGTGTGCTTTCTATCTTGTGAATTGTCTTAGGATTGTTAGTCTAGAAATTTTTTTGATATATTTTAAAATTATATTTTAATTACACTGCAAACATAATGAGATCTATGATTTCTTTTGACCATGGTCCACACAACCAACCATGATGCTCAACCTACTGTGTATAGATCGATTGAACACTAATCTTTCATAGAATCGACCACTACCTCAAGCCTTATCCGCTCATATCCATCTATAATAATAGATGTACCCCTTCCCAATTATTAACCCACTAGAAGGAAACCCCACTCAAGTGTGTGTTAATACTTTTTTTCCATACTTGAGATATTGTATTAACAGCCCTTGATGTGATATTACATCTAATATTTAGTCTTTGAAGTTATTCAGGTAAATATTTAGATTATTTTGTGAACCTTCAATAAACATGTCAGACAATGGTCACAAACTAAACTGACTATACATATCAATCTGAATATTATTTTTTCATTGTTGGTTTTTGAGTCATGTTTCATTTATCATGTTTTGTTGACACACTGGTCACATAAATATAACAAGATGCTATATCTCACTTATTTTCTCATTTTTTTCATCATAGGTGGTTTTTTATGATGCATGTTCATAGAAAATTGACATCCTTAATAACACCAATGATGATTGTTTACTCAGTGGTACGCATTTCACTTCCCTCTATATTGATCAGCATTTTTCTTCATAGTGATTTTCAATGTTTCAAATCATTTGTGAAGGTACTATAATGGTGAAAATATATTTTTGGATTGTTTATTTATCTCGTGAAACTGGTCATAGTATTCACTTCTTGGTTAGAGTCCTACCCATTGATAAATTACAATCATTTGGTTTTCTTTTGTTCTCAATTGCATTTTATGTTTTGAGAGTTTTTCCCTTGGACCCACTACTTTTTTCACTTCCCATATACACTATCCATGAGTCCCATCCTATAGTCCCTTGTCTGGATTTTGGGTTCTTTCATATTGATCACATCTATCAATGTGTTTGATAGAGAGTGAAACTAGGGTTTCTTATTGTTGAGGTGATGGTTAATGAGGGATTGATCCTAGAGAAACGAAGTCATGATAGAGGATATTATTTTCATATGTATTGAAAATCTAAACATCAACGATCACCAGCTTTAGCTACTCACGATTTTGGAGGCTTTGATCCATGTTCTATGTAATTAGTACTTAGAACAGTACTTGTAATTTTATCTTATAATAGGTTAGGGTTGTTGCATTGTATTTGGTCTGATGTTGTATGTTATTATAATTTTCCCTTGTTTACTTGTATAGTGGAACCATGCTGCCCCTATCCCATGCACATTTGTCAATTTGACTGAAAAATTTAAATTATGGTGTTTATTTATTACATTATTCACTGATTTATATTTTTTTATTCCCCATTACATGTTACTTGTTAATTTGAGTTTCTCATGTAGACAAAACAACATTGGTTACTCTTCATTTGTTTAAGTGATATCTAGGTGTGGATTTGTATTTTTTTAAGTTTTATAAGACTATTCTGGGTCCACTTATCCACGAACTTATAGGAATTTTTAATGAAGCTACTGGGGAGGATGTTACAATAGTTAGGGAGCTGTGGAATATTTCCATTGTGGATCAGTGGATGATTTATTGATCTAAAGTAACTCAGTAGAATCTAGGGTTATATAGATCAAAGAATTCGAGATTTTTTTTGTTTATATGTTTATCTGAATCTACCTGGGCCAAAGCTCATGACCTGAACTGTGACTTCAAATAATGATCAGGCCTTGATTGAGGAATTTCTTCACCCTGGAACTACCCATATAAAAAAAATTAAACTCTTCAATAATTTCTCTACATGTAAATCATTAAATATAGAATTTCTTCCGTGTGTTGTATTTTCCCCACCAATTTCCAATGGTTGTTTTCATTGTTTTCATGCCTATTTTTCTGTTTCCTTGATCTTTTAGTTTTTTATGTTTTCAGGAAACTATATCAACAGTTTTCAACTATGGAAATATGTTTGTTTCCATGCTTTATACCATGGATATAGGTCTATTTGACTAAATTTAGTGCCACAGTTTCAATCCATTCAAATAACCCAATTTCCACGGTTTGACCCATAGAAATAACCCTATTTCTATGGTTCAAACCATGGATATAGGTTTTTTCCTATAGCCATGCCAATAGAATCCATGGATCCTTAAACTGTGGTTATTACCTATAGACTTAGTTTTGGGGCCTATAGCCATGGCTACAAACATTAGTTATAGCCTTACATTTTATTAGTGATGTAGATTAGGGGAATCAAAGGCTTCGTTATGGTAAATTACATAAATAACCTTGGACATGAACATCCTAAAAAATAATGGAGGGATGGATGACACACAAGAAATCATTTTAATTTAACAATTATTAATTCAAACCCCCAGAAATAAATTAAATTAAAAAAATATAACACATATATAAGTCTTTCTCGATATCATGAATGGTTATATACATGCAACAAATATGAAAAATTAAAATCAGTTAACATTCATTTATTATTTTTAAATTATTATTAAAATAAACATGCTTGAATTAAATAGTTAATTAGTTATCTAATTCTATTTTATCTTACTGGACATCTGAATTACCATAGATATACCCATCATAAATTCAATCATGAAAAATAAATGATAGAATTAATAATTATTGATAATTATAATAAATTAATTGAGTATTTAAGAATACTTTAAAACTATTATTAAATTATCAAACACAATAGGTTCCAATCAATCTAATAAAGTTTTAATGCTACATTTATAAATTTAATGTAATTTAAATATGTCATTTATTGGGAGATTACATGAAATATACTTATGAGCTCTATGTTGTGTACTTCGATTTTCATGTCCCAAGTTACATTCCTTGGTCTTTGGTGTGTACCTAAGATGGACTAAATGGTGTGTACAATCCATTTACATGTTATGTATCTCTCTTTCTATGATCCCAGGATACATTCCTAAGTCGTAAGCATGTATCTTGGTGGATTACATAGTGTTTTATAATGAGATGCATGTTATTTGGTCTTAATTCTATGTGTATATGCAACCCACTAAAGCACTCAGTCTGTTCATTAGACGTGGCAATACATGATGTGTACAATCCAGATACACTTTTTGTATCTTTCATGTAATATTTCAACTTTTCTCGCTGAATTTCTTGGTATTTACTTCTTACATAGTAACATATGCACTACACGTCATGCACACAGGTTACACGTTGTGTATGTCATTATTTCTCCAATATGTTGGTCCTATGTGGTTTTATCCATGTATTTGACCACAAGAATTGCGTGAATTTCACAGATAAATAGTGTAGACTACATGATGTGAACACTAGCTACACATAGTGTAATACAACTTGTTATTTTCTCTGTTGGTCTAGTCTACACATGGTGCACAACAAATGAACCACTTGTAGTTACTAATCTACACGTCGTGTATCCCATGACATAGCTAGTTTTTGATCACTTTGGTACATGATGTTTAGTCTGTCTACATGTTGTGTAATCCCATGATTTCTGGCCAGAATCCTCAACACCTCTTGATGGAATCTATAATCATTCTTCATCTTTTTCCTAATCCTTTATGAAAATGATATCATGAACAATGAAAATTAAAAATATTAAATATTGTTAATTAAAAAGGATTAAAGAATGAATAATTCTTGAAATGAAATTATAACCCTCATTGCACACATAAACCAATAATAAAATAAATAATTTTAAATTTGAAACATGGCTCCTCTAATACCAATTGAAGGTTCTTGGTTTGCTATAAGCACTACGGTGGGTGAAATATTCATAAAGGTTTTGTCGATTTTGTCATGAGTCATCCCAGTGGGGACCATGCCATGACTACCCCAAGCATGCCTCCCATGGGACGGGGACTAGTGACTAGCACCGAGTAGGCATATCCCAGAAATGGGAGGCGTTTTCCATTATACATGTACACATGAACAAGTCCCCAAGAAAAATTGTTGAAACTAAAAACCATAACTATTAAAATAGACATACCACTAAGATACCAACACAGAGTACGATAGTAGAAAATTGAAAGTAAACAGTGATAGAATACAATCCCAACCAAAAGAAAAAGGTAAAAATGTAGCAGTTCCTGGAACTCCTCTATAGAAAACCCTACTAGAAGGGTAGGTATATAAATATATGTCTGAAGCTGTAGAGGCACACCTAATCTTTTGGGACTCTCTAAGCACCACCTAGCCCCGATCCACAAAAGAATCAGTTAAAGCATCAATCATCATCACAAGACATAACCATGTGGGAAAATCCAATGCATGAGTCAGTAAATCAATACTCAGTATGACACCCTGAAACACAAATTTAAAGTCCCCAAGTTTGTTATCAGCCATCTGGAGTCCATTATAAACTCTTTCTTGGGGGATTCCCATGGTGAGGGGCGATGTAGGTGGGCCTCTTAGAGAAAACTGGCGAGGCCTCTGGAGCACGGTGGTATCAATGTGAGGAGCATGAGCGAGGCCATGTTTTTCTTGAAAGGTAAGCTATATTGGGAAGTTATTGAGGGGAGAACTCTATGGAGTCAGTTTATAAGAGGCAAGTATGGTTTTGATACAAGGCAGAATAACAGGAAGGCATCCCCCTCTGGAGCTCTCTCTGTAGGCATGTGTCCTCCCTCCAGCTGCAATCACATTGGATCATCGGGAAGGGGGAGGCCAACTTCTTGGAGTGCAACTGGGGTAGCGGAATTCTCTTATTTCCAAGGTGTCGGACACCAGATCTATCAATCGGATAGGCCTCCCTTCATCCTTCCTTTCCCAAGGTCATGCTCAGCCCACCCCAGGAGGCGTGCTTCCGCGACATCTGCATGGACGACTCCATGGATAGGTGCGTGTTCTATTGCTCCACATATAGCAGGTTCTCAGAAAAGTATTACAGGAATGGTATGTATAGGAAGCAGGATAGTGACCCCTAGGGAAAAGTTCTCTGGTGCAAATATATACTAGAAAAGTTTAGCATTCTCGTCTGGATGGTTCGGTCCAACTCCATCCCCACAGAGTCGGATATTAAATCCGAAGTCATTTCCCTTACCTCAAGATGCTTCTGTTTCTCTTCCCCTAAAGAGGAGACCTCCTTCCCCCTTTTATTCTGAAGCAACTGGGCTGGCCACCTCTGGAACTATCTTGGGGAGTGTATGGATTTGTCGTGGGTGGTCTCTTCTCTGGGGGAATTTTTTCAACTCTAGTTCAACGGGGCATCCACCAAGCCTAAGGCGGAGGGCTGGTCGATCCTTCTGGTGGTGGGGTTCTAGTGTCTTTGGCAGGCGCACAACCAAGCATGACATTCTGGGCTTTGCCCCTCCCTTAATGGTATGCTTCTCCGCACAAGGTTTCTCATTGCTGATCTGGCCTCTCTCTATAAGCATCATGCAGCCACACCCTCCCTTCATAGACATATAAACCACATGTGCCCCTTTGGCTCCCCAGCCCCTCTAAGGTCCGGCTCCTGGGTGAGATGGCATCCCCCTTCTAACGGGTTGAAATTGAACACGGATGGGGCATATGGGAAGGGGGTATGAGGGGAGGAAGGACTGTTCGGGACCCTTCCGGATCAGTCAATCTTTCTTTCAACGCCTTCATGGGGAGGGGGACTCCCTTGTGGAAGAGGCTAAGGCGATGCACAGTGGTCTGGAAATATGTCTTTCAAATGCTATTCCCCTCACTACAGTGTAAACTGACTCTAAGATCATATGGGGATTCCTTAAGGGTAACATGTCCCCTCAATGGAAGATCACCTACCTCATTTGAAAATGCAAGGAGATTCTCTCCAGTAATAATTAGATCCTTCACATGTGGTGTGAGGGGAACCAGTTGACTGAGTTTTTGGCTGCTAGTGCATCCCAGGACCTCCCTCTCCGGATTTTATCCTCCCTCATGTCTCTTCCCCCAACTAGTGTGGATATAGCTATCAAGGACACCCTCAGACAGCATTACTACAGTCCCCCTTGATTTTTTATTTTAAAAAAACCTATCCCATTAGTTTAAACTAGAATCAATGTAAAAATAATTTTTTCCTTTGTAATACATTTATAAACCCAAAAAAAACAAAAAAAAATGATCCAGTCAGCACAATATTGGTATATGTCTACAAAAAAATATAACCAGAACATCTAGGTATACTCGTAAAGGATTTTATAATGCAAGGTCTCATCCACTGCCAGATAAGTGGTTTTTTTCGTAGCATGCTAGTTCCAAGATATCTCACTCCTCAAGCTATCTAATGGAATCACATAGAATAGGTCTACCAAATATATCTAAGAGAACACCTCGTCTCGATACATCATGAAGTTTCCCCAAGAAATCCATTATCTCTAAGATGTGGAGTATCAATAACACAACCAAACATTAGTCACAAGACTTTTCTTGAGGAACGATCATTCTGGGAGAACTCACTCCTCGAGCCTTAATGTCATCAGGAGCTCTTATAAATAGGTCTCGCTAATTTGGGTGCTACACAAATTCAAATACACTGGTCATGGTCCTGATATACAGAGAGGTGATTCTTCCCAGAAAATACTGACAACCCAATATGTATTAATCTACAATGTAGGGGATACTTCTTAGATAATACCAATAACTCGAATGATGCAGATCATAAAATAGGGGATTCTCTGTTGAGAATACCAAGAACCCTATTGTTATGGCCCACTAGATGGAGGAATAACACCCAACGCTTGTAGTTGACGTTAATTCCCACAAATCTCCATTAGGGTTTATAGAGGATCGATCTAGTCCCACAGATGGACAACACAACTCTATCTGGGACTTGGCCTCTAGAGGGGATTGTTGTCTAGTGATATGGATGTAATGTCGCACTGAACCTCATGGAAGGAACCAAGGGAAACTCTACACCTACACTAGTCTATAATAAAAACCCAAAAATCCATCCCAAAAGGAACTCCTCATCGCAAGGGTCCCCATTCCATAGATGGCTAACCAAATGGACCTTTCGTTTGAGAGATACAGCAAAAATAGTAAAACGGGTCTAGCCCAGCCCTGTTCCAACACAACCCGACCTGGTTCTGCCGACATGACCCAACCTAGTTGGTCTAGGTTGGAACAAACATGTCTGACCCACATTAGTGGGTTGTCCCTTCTCTTGCATGTGGCTCAGCCATGTACGCTGCCCAGTCAGCATATCCACCATGTTTCGTGGCTAGTGCACCCCACCTACCCCCCATGTCGCCTTCTTGGGACTGCCACCACAGGCCCTCCTCTGACATGGTCTGGCTAGACTGCATCCCGCTACCATTATACACCCTGCCAAAATCCTCCCCTAGTCATCGCTCATGGCCTCCACCACCACGGTCCATCTCACCATCATGGTCCCACGTAGACCGTGGGCTGATGCTGTCGTTGGCCTCCATTTTGGCAACCATATTGTCAAGTCTACTTGGCCCAACCTCTTTACTGGGCTAGTGTCGCCTCCATCATTAGCTACCTATCTGTCGGTCTCACCTCGATGCACTCCAACTGAAATGGACAAAGTCGTCACCTCCAGTCACCGCCTTACGCTATCGCAGGCCTTAAGCATCCAGAGTTTTGAATTACTATCGCGGATCATGAATTGCAAGGAATAAAGAATGAATAATGGGAGAGAGTCAAGCATATTAATTCCCAAAATTGAAGGATCTTGGAATTTTCATGTTGACCATGATCCTCCCATGTTAGATGAAGAATTAAGGGGAAGAATAAACAATTTCTAACATGAATCATCCAGATAACAATTTATGCAATAGAATAACCCCAATATGAAATATGAACCACCCATGGATTAATATGTTCATTGATTAATCCATTCTTTATGTAGGGATAAAGAATGGGTGGTAAATAAACAAAACTCAGACCCTACTTGGGTTTTGGATCAGTTGCTGATGAGTAAATAATTTATGTCGTCGTCATTTGTCAATGCTTGATCCGAGTTCCAACCTCCAATTCTCCATCATCAGCGAGAGAGCCTCCTTATCCTTGCTTTATGTAAACTCTAGGGTTATTGTGATAACCCTAGATTTCGTAAAAGGATTATTAAAAAGGTAAATTTCCACTACATGGTCACATAACATTAAATAAACTATTTTTATTAAAAAAAATTAATGACATTCACATCCAAAAAATTTCTTTCACATATGGCCTACGCTGGTTGAGGTTTGACCTCGCTTATGAAAACACCCCCTTACGAACTCAACGGTGGTCTCATATATTCCAATCCAAGTTACCGTTTATGAGTTATTATGATTTTAAACATAAAATAATTTTATTTAATTATTTTTATTATGGTTAATCTATTTTTGTGTTTTTCAATAGAAAATCCATGATGAGTAAAGTTAAGTAATTACTTGAGGAATGCCACTACTCTGAGCTTAATATTTCCCTATGATTTTTTATCCATGAAACTATTTAGAAGTTATTCCACTTTTTTAGGAAAATCACTCATGTGTGCTATTAAAAAGATAACATTTTTCTCTAAACCATTCTAGGCACACTGGGCCTCTAAATCTCATGTCGTCTCTACTCCTGGTCTCATAATTTTCCTATA
This sequence comes from Viscum album, assembly GCA_963277665.1. Taxonomy (NCBI): domain Eukaryota; kingdom Viridiplantae; phylum Streptophyta; class Magnoliopsida; order Santalales; family Viscaceae; genus Viscum; species Viscum album. The sequence goes on from OY728135.1 coordinate 548,477,952, forward strand.
ATGTTTCTAAAAAAAATTATGAAAATACAAGTAATTTTATTCTCCCCACCTTAGCGATTTACATCCCTAAAATCTAGAATATAGGCTACTAAAAACAATTAGTGTATTGAACACGAATCTAAGCCTCCCTCTCTCAAGTTCTCTCTGGGATATTTTCATGCTACCACTGAACCTGTACAATAGGAATCAACTTCCAATAAAGCATATTCTCCTATCAATCCTTGATCTCCACTGGTTACTCCAAAAAAGTCACCCTAGTTAATGACGTGTGATGAATCATTCACATATCTCCTCAATTGATACCTATGGTAGGCATCATGTACCTAGAGCAAGTGTTGAGGTAGATCCAAGCGGTACACCACCTTGCCAACTCTACATAGTATCAGGAAAGGATCAATGGACCTATGATATACTTTCTCTTTTAGGCCAAATCTCTATACCATACATCGAGGAGAGACCCAAAGGAACACATGGTCTCCCTCCTCGAACTCTAAAGGACTCTATCACCTATCAGCATAAGATTTCTGATGGATCTATACATTATTCATCTGATCCTAGATGAACAGCACCTTCTTTGTAGTTTCCTACACCAACTCTAGGCCCATGAGTGCCAACTCTCCTAGATTAGTCCAACAGAGTGGTGACATGTAGGGTCTCCCATACCAAGGCTCGATTGGTGTAATACCGATGGTGGAGGGGTATCTGTTGTTGTACGCAAACTCTACTAGAGGTAATAAATCCTACAAACTATGGAAAAAACATTAACATGAAATCACTTAAAATGCCCTCTATAACCTCAATGATCCACTAAGTCTGGTCATCCATCTTTGGGTAAAACATAGTTCTCAAGTGCAGCGGAGTCCCAAACGCCTCCTAAAATACCTTCTACAATCAGGATGTAAGGTGAGCATCATGATCTAAAATTATCATTAAAATATCTCCATGGATTTTAACTATCTATTTCATGTAGAGGTACCCAAGCTCTATTCTAAACAATGATCTTGAAAATATATGAAGTGGCTGACTTGGCAAGTCTTTTAATGATTATCGATTTGGTATCGTGTCTCTTCGACATATGTGGAAAACCCATCATGAAGTCCACTGATATTATTTCCCAATTCCTTCCTAGAACCCCAGAATGAAAGGGAAAACCCCTTTGAAGTATAGGTGGCTCGACATGGTGATTTGATAAACCAGTAAATTGATTCAAATAAGAACTCACCTTTCATATCAATAGGTAAACCCAGCTTTAACCTGTTTTTTAATCATCATTGTCCGTATTAACACTGACATGCATATCCCAGTGCATTTAACAAATCTAGGTGTCTCTTGTTGTCATGAGAACCGATAAGATAGTGGCAAAAATGGGGAATTTATGGAACTCCCTCAAAACTCCATCTGCAAATCAACTTGTACTATTATGCATCCATTAAAAAGAACAATGTACTCTCCACATTTAAAATATTCATCAGCGGTATTCCCTATTGACATTTGAAAACCTAAAGTATCACTGTCGGTATCACCGAGCTAGGCCTCCCTTACTCGCTATAAGAGTGGAGGGGTAACAACCATCAATTGGAAGTAAGCTACCTCAACTCTATCCATGAAGGAAAACTGTAACGATACAAATTTCTCTAAAGCCTTATTTAGTAACTATGAAGTAGATCTCCTACTGAGAGCATCTGGTTCCATGTTCCCCTTCCTACGAGCATACACAATCTCCAAGTCATAGTACTGAAGGAACACTATCCATTGCCTCGGTCTCAAGTTTGGGTCTTTTTGAGGAAAAAATTACTTTAGACTCTTGTGGCCAGATTAGACAATAAAACTTCCACCCATATGGTAATGTCTCCACATCTACAATGTGAAGACTACCATTTCCATCTCAAGATCGCATGTTTCATAGTTATTCCCATGTGGTATGAACTGGCATGAACCATAGTAAATCACTCATTTCCTCTACATCAGGTCACAACCAAGTTTGGTCAATGATGCATCACAGAACACTACGTACTTGACTCCCTCCTTTGGAAAAACCAAGATCGAAGAACTCGTCAAACTCAGTCTCAACTGATCGAATAGGTTATTAATCCTTGTAAGTGGATACTCATTCTCCATGTTCACTTGGTTTAATCACCATTAATACACATGTAACCTCAAACGTTGGGTCTTACTAATCACTTCCTATGTAATTCTTTCAACGGCACCAGAAGCTCATAACGTTCTTTGAAATCCATCTAATATATTGAGGCTGATATTGGTTCCATCCTAGGGTGTAAAACAATAAAGAAACCAATCTCCGAGTGAAAAGGTAATCATGGAAACATCTTCAGGAAAGATGCCTTTGTACTCTTCCACTACTTCAGGGAACGTAAAAATCAGAACATATATTGCTCTGAGGGTAAGGCTAGCCAACTCCTGAGTGATTGTCTTCACCCTCCTATACATGAGTCTATCCTATGCAGCATGGGTTTCATTTTTCATAGTCCAACGAAAACCTCATTCCATTATTGAGGATATACAACACCCTTTTTCTAAAATAGTTATTCTGGGCATGGACTTTCAATAACCAATCCATACCATGAATAACGTCATAAGGCCTCGACTCTACCACCAAGAGGTTCCAAACAAAACTCTGGCTTCATGGGTTAGATCACACTATTAGCATAATCATGATTATCGAGTCTCCTCCTATAGGTATCTCCAGATGTAAGGATCCAGTCAATAGTTTAACCAGAAACTCTAGGTCATGAACAATATCCATGAGAATAAATAATGATTAGAACCTATTTCTATTAATATGGCAGCTAAAAGTAGACACAGAATGTACCTTGAATCATTCCTAGTTCCCTTGGGTTATATGCCTCGACCGTGTGCAGCTTTCCTCCTCCTTTTCCTCCTTCTCCTTGAGCCTGGAGTGGACCACATGGGGGTGGTAATGGTAACATGTTAAAATGTATAACACCTCATGTTGATCTCCCATATCCTCTTCCATGTATAGTGCCATGTAGATCCATGTATTCCTATCACCGTATCTTCCTGAGTGTCTCATCCACCATTTCCCTTCCACTAGTATGATAGGCTGGACAATCTCTAATGAGATGTCCCTAGTCATCATATGAAAAGTATTTCCTCTATCCAGGCTGATTGGACTCAATCTGTGAGCCCTGAGATATAGATACTCTATTATGGGACCTCCTCTTAGAATGTCTCACAAGTCTAGTCTTTGAGAGTAATGTTGGATTCCTGTTCCTGAGGCCTCTACCCCTTTTTTCCCACTGGTGACATTTGCTGTCTATATCTGCTCAGCCAAGGTACATTCAACCAATAATGTCTTCTATATATTCCTAGAATAAGTAAGAATTCACATAAGAATAGTGTTGGCTCTAATGTCCCTAAACAATCTTTTCTTTATGGTTAGATCCCTAAAGCACTGGTCATGTATCATATTCATCGATTAACTAGAAATTTATGTATGCCACGATAAATACATAGCTATCGACATGTCATCCTACCAGAGTAGTAGAAGAAATTGGGAAATCATAACCCTTATCTTTAATGGTGAGAGAACCTCCTTTGAGAAATGTTATCAAACTATACCCATGGAAGAGTCTCCTCATCGTAATATCGGGTAATCTAAACTGCACCATCACCCTACCGAGCGATGTAAAAGGCTCGCCACCAGGACCGCCATCTGATCTTTTGGTGCCCTGACTGGAAGGAAAACTTGTTCACTATCTCAATCCAGTCCATAGCCCCCTATGGGGTCTCGGTTACTGAAACTTGTGAAGTGCACTCAGCCGACGCATCTCATCCTTCGGTACTACAGGTACCATGTGCTACTCTATTGATGGTGGAATAATTGGTTAACCACCTTGATGTGTTTTCTCTTGTACAAATATTTGTACTGATATCTCATCACCCTATGGATCATCCTTGCGATCAGATGGTGGAATCATAGCTGGTAGTTTATGTAGAATCATATTGAAGTAAAAAAAATAGAGGTACCACGGTCAATAGCGTATACTAGTTGAGATGACTCAAGAAGGACATGGAAAAAACAACCCATTCCTATACGATGCATGTACCATCATTTTCCACTACAAATAGTTTTTTCATGTATTGAGTCTAAAATATGAATTCAGGGTCCTGGTGTATGGATACTTCAGTCGTCGCACCAACACTGGATTCCCTGACCTGAAATCTGAGTGTGAAACATGTAACACCATTTCCCCAAACCAAAACTCACAGACGCTTGGTTCTTAAGGTAGAACTAACCTCCTTTGATACCACTCTTCCATAACCCATCTCAGAGGGGTCCATGCTATGACAACCCCAAGATCACCTCCCATAGGCTAGAGGCCAGAAACTAACACCAATAGGCACATCCCACAAATGGGATGTGTTTTCCTATGTACCATTACACATGCACATGCCTCCAAGAAAAAGTGTTGAAACTGAAAACATTAAGTTTAAAAATAGGCATACCAATAAGATACCAACACAGAGTAAGACAAAAGAAAACCTAAAGTAAACAGGAACATAATACCAGACCAATAAAAAGTAAAAAGTAAAAAGGTACAAGTCCTTTGAACTCCTCCACCGAAAACCCTACCTGGAGGGTAGGTATAGAAACAACTGCTTAAAGCCACAAAAGCACACCTCATCTATTGAGTCGCTCTAAGCACCACATGGCCCTAGTCCACCAAGTACTCTATCAAAGTGTTGATCATTTTCACAATATATGACACATGTAAGAAAAGCCTTTGTTGGGGTGAGTAAATCAATTGTAGGAAACCCTAAAAAAATGAAGCAAAAGACCACAAAGGAAACATCACTAAGAGGATCCATTTAGCTCAACATAGGTATATGTATATAACACATATAACCAGAAAATCTATGTATAATTGTAAAGGATTTCAAGATGAAAGGTCTCATCCACTTTTAGATATACAATTATGGTCATAGTATGCTAGTTCCGAGAGATCTCCCTCCTCGAGCTATCTGATAGAAGCGTGTAGAATAGTTCTATAAAAAGTATCCGAGAAAACACCTGGTCTTGATATGTGAAAACGTTTCTCATAGACATCCGGTATTTTAAAGTGATAGAGTCTCAATATCACAACCAAACATTATCCATTGGACTCTTCTCAAGGCACAGTCATTCTGGGAGAACTAACTCCTTAAGCCTTGATGTCATCGGGGACTCTTATAAAGTGGTCCCACTGATTTGGGCACTGGCCAATTTGAAATAAATAGGTCAAAGTCATGATATAAATAGAAGGGATTCTTCCCATAGAATACTGACAACCTAATCTATACTAATACCCAATGTGGGGGATTCTTCTCATAGAATACCGAAAACCCTACCGATTTAGATCGTAACCTAGGGGTTCTCCATTGAGAATATTGAGAACCTTGTTGTTAAGACCCACAAGATGGAGGATTAAGGCCCTGTTCTCTGAGGTCACATCAATTCACACAAAAATTCATCAAGGTTGATAGATGACCACTCAATTCCAAACGAGGGATTCCACAACTCTATTCGAGATTGGCCTCTAGAGGGGATTATTTTCCTGTGATGTGGATGCAAATCCGCACTGAACTCTCAAGGAATGAAACAAGAGAAAACATGCACCTACACTCGTTCGTACTAAAAACCCACCATTTCATCCCAAAAGGACCGCCTCATATCAAGGTTCCTCGTGTTGTAGACAGCTCTCCAAATTGACCATTAGTTTGAAAGTTACAGCAAAAATAGTGAAACTGGTCCGGTTCGGGTCCAACCAAACCTCATCCGGTTGACCCGGCCCGGTTCGGCCGACCCGCCTGGACTGATCGGTTTGGGTTAGCCCAACCATCTCAGACAATTGGGACACTGGGTCGCGCGGTCCAACCCATTGGGGCGTCGGAGCATCCTGCTTGCTCCGGCCCGACCTGCAAGAGTGGCGCAACCCATCTCCCGCATGCGACCCAGTTGTCACTACCACAAAAAAAAATTTCCTAACACCGCACTTTTATCAGCGCTAATGAAAAAGTACTGATAAAGGGGGTACCTTTATTAGCACTAAAAGAAGTGCTGATAAACATACACCTCTATCTGCGCTTTTTTAGGACTGATAAAGGTACCCCCTTGAACAGCACTTTTTTTAGCACTGTTAAAGGTACCCCCCGTTTATCAGCGATTTTTCGTTAGCGCTGATAAAGGGTCTACTTCCAAAAAAAATCATTAAAAATATATATTAATGTTAAAATATATAGATATATTTATATTGATATAAATATAATATATATTTTTTAAATATAATATTAAATATATTTTAGATAAGTATAAATATACAGTTACACTTAATATATAAGATATTTAGTAAAAAAGGCTTATAAAAAAATTAAAAAAATATTTTTAATTAATAATTTGTTAATTATTATGTATTAATAGTAATTTAATAACAATTTGAAGACTAAAAAAATTTAAAAAATTTAAAAGATATCCAAAATATGTTGAAAACGCAACTCGAACTTCAAACGGTCATAACTTTTGATCCAGGTGTCTGTTTGAGCTCTACCACATATGAAATCAAAGCCTGCGATGAGATCTACATCATTGTGCCTAGAGAGGATCCCAGTCACGGTTTTTGCGACGCCAAAAAAGGCCCAGAAGGCCTCCAAAACTGAGTTTTTAGTTGGGGTACCCCGCTTTTTTAACATTTTGTGGATTTTCAGCCTCGTTTGAGGGGGTATTATTGGATTTTTTTGGTGGGGACAAAATTTATTCCAAGGTATTAGATTCATATTAATTTTATGTCTTTAAAATTTTATCATATTTTATAATTCACAGCTATTTATAATCAAATATATAACAATATATACATATTTTTTATATATTCACACATAAAAATTTAATTATAAATATAAATAATAAAATAGTTACATATAAAATATATTAAATTTATTTAAATAATCACTAATATCAATTTTATTTAAAATAAAAGTATATTAATATTTTTATACCTATATATTAATCTAACTATATATATATATATATATTAATCTAACTATATATATATAAATATAACTACATATAAATATTAATATTACTATAAATATATATATTAACATCACTATAAATATATATATTAATATCACTATATATATATATATATATTAATATAAATATATATTACTATACAAAAAAAATATAACTATATATATATAAATAGAGATATATATTAATATAACTATATATATTAATATAACTGTATATATCTTAATATAACTATATATATCTTAATATAACTATATATATATATATATTAATATAAATATATATTACAATACGAATAAATATAACTATATATATATATAGATCATGAAATGGAAAACAAATCAAAATAGAGGAGTGGTAAGGGCTTAGGCGCGCAAGGGGGAGGTCTCGAGTTCAAAACCCGGTGGAGGCAGGGACGAGCGCGCATGGGGGGAATATGGGAGCTAGCACTGATAAAGGGTGGAGGGGTGCATGGGGGAGCTAAAGGGGGGTAGAAAAGCGTTGTAAAAGGGGGGGGGGGCTCAAGCATTATAAAAGCCCCCCACCCCCCCCCCCCCCCCCGATTGGCATGATATTTTTAATATTTTTCAATTTTTTTCAATTTTTCCATTTGTTTTATTTTTATTTTTATTTTTTAAAACATTTATTAGTGATTTTAAAAAAGCGCTGATAAAAGGGGTCATTTATCTGCGCTAAAAAGGAAGCGCTGATAAAGGACCCTTTTATCAGCGCTAAAACAAAGCGCTGATAAATGACCCTTTTATCAGCGCTTTGATTTAGCAATGATAAAAGACCCCTTTTATCAATGATTTTTTAGCGCTGATAAAAGTTTTCTTTATCAGTGCTTTTGGGAGAGCTGATAAAGGGGACCCCCTATCTTCACTGGCTTTAACAGTGCTTTTTTAGCGCTAATAAAAGGGGGGTTTTAGCGCTGATAAAAGGGGTATTTGTATTAGTGTGTGTGCATTGCCCAATTAGTGTGATTGTCGCATTCCATAGACTGCACACCCCAGATCCCCTCATATATCATGCCCCACGTGTGTTGTCGTTGGGTCCATGCAGCTTCCTGCTACATCCTAGTTGCTGACATGACCTCCTGTCGTGTCCCGGTCACCGCTCCTGGCATCCTGCGCCACGGGCCCTCCTCAAGTGCGGTCCATGTAGACCACATCCCGCCGTAGTCGTCCACCCTATCGACGACCTCCACCACTATGGGCCATCTTTCCACCACGATCCCTCCTAGACTGCGGAATTCCATTGTTGTCAGTGGTATTTTCGGCGGTCGTCTTGTCAGGTCTTCCTGCCTCGAACTCCTTGTCGGGTCGGTGCCACCTCCACCACCGGCCACCCCACCACCAGCCTCACCTCACCATGCTCCACTTGAAATGACCAGAGTCTCCACCTCTAATCACCACATTTCACTTCCAGGAGACTTACACAACCACAATTTTGAATTTTCGTCATGGATATTTAATTACAAGGAATGAGGAACGAAGAATGAAGAACGGGGGGAGACAAGCACATGAACGCCCAAAATGGATTGATCTTGGCCTTGTTCGGGTTAGCCTCGATCCATCCATTTTAGATGAAGAAATAAGGGGATTAATACACAATTTCTAACCTGAATCATACTAATAACAATTCCCCCAATAGAATAATCCCATCTCAAAACACGCATGAACCATGGATTAATTCGTCTGTCAATTAATCCACATTCATTATAGGGATAAAAATAGGGGAGAAAATCAACAAAAATCATACCCTACCACGGGTTTGGATCAGTTGCTGATAAAGAACGAATCTACATCGTCATTGTTTATCGATGCTTGATATGAGTTCTGACCTATAATCCATCATCGTCAGTGAGAGATCCTCCTTCTCTTGGTCTTAGGTAAACTCCAGGGTTATGATGATAAATCAATATTTATAACAGGGATTATTAAAAAGTTAAACCACTACTACGTCATCAGGTAACATTTAATAAAATATTTTCATTAAAATAGTTTAATGACGTTCACATCCAAAATCTATCCTTCACAGGTAGCCTGCACCGGCCGAGGATAGGCCTCACCTAAGGAAATCACCCACTTATGAACTCAATGGTGGTCTCATATTTCTAATCCAAGTTACCGTTTATGTGTTATTAGGATTTAAAAAAACCAATCTTATTTAATTTAATTTTTTTTACGATTATTCCATTTTCAGTTTTCGCAATGGAAGACCTATGCCGACTAATGTTTAGTGGAACCATTGGTAAAGCCACCACTATATGCTCAATGGTTCCCTTGGATTTTTAATCTAAGAAACCGTTTAGAATTTATTCCACTTTTTAAGGAAATTTTATCACTCATGATTTGAAAACCATGACCAATGACATCTTTTCATCAAATACTAACATAAATAAAAATAGAAATCTTGAGTGGATCTTTTCATGTTAAATTTATATTTAATTTATTTATGATCATAAGAAAATATTACCTCGTCAAGGAAATTTATTTAATGTACATTTTGATCATCAAAAATCATTTCTAGGACAACCTTCACTATGTTGTAAGGATCCATGTGTACAATCCCTATACCAATGATCCTCACATCCTCCTTTGATCTTGAAGCAGTGATAATTGATTTTTGGGTGCTAGCATGGTGAATGAATTGTTTTTTTTTTGTTCGTGTTGATCGTTTCTTATTCATTTGAGCTTGATGGAATATCTATATTACTTCTCATTATTGAGGGGGATAGAGGAGGGGAAATAGAGATATATTACTATTTTGCACAATTATTCTCAAATCCTTATTAACCTTACATGATAGAAATAACCATCTATTTATCGATCTATAGTTTAGGTTAAAATATTATTTAATTTCATACCATCACTTAAATAAAATTATAATCTTTTAAACCCCCATGAAATATGATAATAATTATAACATTATTATTATTATATCCCGGTGTTCACTTCCATGCACAAATAATGAATATTATGTTCCAACATTCAAATAAATATTCCTCACTAGAAAGGATCATGGTCACTCTAATTCCTAAAAAGTTATTGAATAAATAAAAAATATTTCATTAAATATTTCATTCATTAATATTGAAATAAATATTTTATTCACAATACAACAAATTAATAATCATTAAATATATAGATAAAAAAATAAATAATTTATTAATGAATAAATAATTATTTATTACCTTGTGAATATTTTCAATCAATAAAACATGAATTAAATTAGTCCCTGGTCTTGATAATAATATTTATTCCATTAATAAAATTTAAAAATAATTTAATAAAAATAAACAAAAACACTTACTATGTGACCCTATCGAATTCTTTCTCGTTTCCATTAAGAAGACATACTTGACTGAATGTTTTTTTATTATTAAGTGGGAAGGAAACTCTAGGGATACAAGTCACAGAGGTCGAAAGTAGTGAAGGCCCAGTGAGTCCTTTCGGATCACATTGGCACACTCGCAAGGAATAGAATTAAGACTATCATTCACAATCATATACAAATGTTCATTGTTTAATATAATCCATTTCTATCAATATATTATCAAGAAAGTTTCACGTTTGTTTCAACAACCTATATGCTTGATACTTCTTTCTTTGACTCTGTGAAATAAAAAAGTTATTACACTATGGACATGGAATTTAATGTGATAGTTCTATTCCATATTTCAACTTCTATAAAGATAGAAGTGAAAAATCTATCCTTGAATTAATCATTAATAACACATCACTCGTGACACACCAAATTCTCCATTAATTTCATAATCATAGTTTCTAAAATACATTTAAGTGAGCGAGTTATAATATGTATTAATAATTATCTTAAAGTCTAAGCACCACTACAAACATTCTATGATTGGAATATCTGATGACAAAAAAACATTAAAAATCCTAACTGATGGGTTTATTTTCATAATCTCCCATCTTGGAGATTACCAAGTGTGAACTTCATGAGAAGAATCCTCATCATCTTATGGGTAATTTTACCTAATTGTCGCATTTTATGTGTCACGTCATAGAACATCATCCAACTGTAGACCTGTATTTAGGAATTTCATCATATAATTTCAACGTTCTCATCATAGTGGGGAACTGCTATAACCTTATTAATGTGATAGATATTCTAGGACGTCATTATATTAATTTCATACTGAATAGGGAACAATATGTAAAAAGTTATTTTATTAAAATTTGAATAATTGAATATACATGTAATCAAAGTGCACCATTTGGTATTAGAAAACCAACTCCAAAAAGTATATATATTCTAAAAATATTTATATATTTAATATAAAAATATATCATTGTGTAACAAAAAACCACCCAAACTTGTTTTAAGGGTTCTTCTCCATGATTTTGTTGGAGTGGGTCTAAATTCAAACCAATGAAGATTAATTTAAAGTTTTCTATGGGACTATGAAACTTTAGAGAGGTTTTGTTATCCATGGGATTATGGTGGCCCTAGGCTGGTTGTTAGGAGTGATAAGTGTTCCCAATATGTTTTAAAAATATTTCAAAAGTATTTCTCCATGATATAAATTTTAAATGATTAATGTTATCATTAATTAGTTTTAAAAGCTTTACTCACAAAGCATAACCTTTATTAGTGTTAACTTAACATTGATAAAAGACCCCTTTTACCCATGATTTCTTAAAATTGGAATGTATTTATCATTTTTGGAAACATTAAATATTTTAAAGCACTTATAAAATTGATTTTTAGAATTGATAAGGCCAATTATGTAGTAGTGAAAGGAATAATCCAACAACGTCTGAACCCTTAGGGGACTAATGGGATAAAGCAGCTATGATGGTTGAAGAGTAAAGTGTCATGCAATATTTGCAATATCAAGGCATGAGAAAAATCTCATCACATGCTATATGGTTCCATTTATGGGAACAATCAAGTATTATATCATGTAGGAAGGTAAGTGTGGGAACATGATCTAAGGATATTGGTCATAAAGGAAGATACACCAATCTATGATAAAAACCCAACATTGAAACATGAATGAAAAAATAAGCAGGGTACCCATGTACCATGGGATTTCATTTATCAACCATACTACAAAATATGTTTTAGTTATTGTTAAAATATACAATTGACCAGTGAATTTAGAATCTCTTTAAAACATATGTTGTTCTAAGTTATCTATTTTCATTTAATTATATTAGAGTGGAGAAAATTAGGATTTTATTATAAAAATATTGAACTGAGGAAAGTAAATCAGCACAATAATATTTATTTAATAAATAATTATTTTTTAAAAAATATCCAATATAACATAGAATAATCATATTGAATGATTAACATGAACAAGATAAAAGTATTGGACTATACGAAGAACATGAAAACGATAGAGAACATGGACAAGATGAAAAGCATACATAGTGGATAATAAAAATTTAGTAGACGACCTTAAATAACCATGATTAACATGGATGATATTTCAAATTAAAATTTGACAAAAAATATTTTCTTAAAAAATTTAATGAGTACCTAATAATCGTGTTCAATTATTCTAGATACTGCAAAAAAAATCTGGATATCATTTTCTAGATCTATACATTTTCCTTTAGATGTGAATATCATTATTTCTATTTGGATTTCAATATTAGCATTCATCCTATGTTTAAAACATCTTTATATATTCCCAAATATAAATATCACTTTATGATTTTAGTAGGGAATGTAAAGTGAAATATAAAATGGTATTTTTTAAAATCTTTCTCCACATTCTTAAAACACAGTGATAACATTACATTTTCACCTATTTTTTGGTTTTTTAATGACTAGATTGTTCAAAAATGATTGAGATAATATAAATAATACCCTTTAAATGAGTTTATAATTCATCTCTTCTACTACTCCCTTATATTGTGGTGTTCTTGTGATAGAAAAATTCTTCATAGTACCTTCCTCTTGAAACCCTTCTTAAACATATTTGATGTGTATTCTATACCATTATTTGATATTAATATCTTGATTTTCTCATTCTGTATGATTTTCAATCATCTTCGTCCATTTAAGGAAAAAATCTAACACTTCATCATTTTTCTTCCTAACATACACCCACACATATCATGAGTAATCATCAATAAATGTGAAAAAATAATGATTACCTTCTAATGAAGCATTTATCGATGGTCCTCAAACATCATTATGGATGTAGTCAAGTGTTCCCTCAGGGTGATGGGTTGAATTTTTTAAACCAACCCTATTTTTCTGACCCATCACAAACTTCTCATATAATTTGACTTGTCCCATCATGGAACCTTCCAAAACCCCTTTCTTCAATATGATCTATAAAGACATATCTTTAGTTTTCAAAAGTCTCGTATTCCCAAATTTTAAGTGTTTGAATAACTATCATTTAATATCATTTCTCAACCTATAATATTATGAGTATTTAAATAATACAAAACATCTTTTCTACTACCTTTTATCATTATGAATGCACCACATATAATTCTCATGACTATGGCTTTAATGGTTATCCAATAGCCAAGTATGTCCAAGAATACTAAAGATACAATATTATTCAACATTTTTATGTATATCTTACATCTATATGGTTTTGAATTATATCATCATGCATGTACAACCATATTGTTCTAATACATCTAGTTTGATAGGGATTTGTATTTACCATAAGAAGTACACTTCCATCGAACTCCTTGTCACTTGCACACCAATATCAATTCTTACACATGTAAAATCAATAACTTAAATCAGGAATGAATCGTTACGAGTGGTAAAACACAAAGGAAAAAAGGTAATTATAAATATTTAATATCCTTGGTTTTATATTCAACATTTTCCATTTTCTTTCCCTATATTTTAAAATCATTTTTCTAGTGCCCTTTCTGATGACAATAGGCAGACTCATCTTTTCTTAGTCATTTTCAAGTGGCCTTGATTCTAGAATTTGATTTTAATTTTACTCTTATGAATCCTTTATAATTATATTATATTATATTTCACTAGTTTCTATCAATGTATGTGGTCGGAATATATAAGGTTATAGTGATTCTTCGGCCAAAACTATTTATTAATCATGGAATTTAATACATCGATAAATTTTACCTCATCATTACCATACAATAGTGTAGTGGTTATATAATCATAAATCTTGAGTAGAGAGTTTAAGAACAAGAGGGTCTTATCTTCCTCAATAATCATTTCTTATAAACATTACAAATCTATCCTGATTTTATTAAAACTATCAAGGTGTTCAAACATGGACATACCTTTCTTATACTAAAATAAAAAAATCTGGTTTAGTCAGTTTTTTATGATTTTGTACATATATTTATTCTCCAAAATCTTTCACAAGATCATTGTATATGTATCTTGAATCACACTATATCTTTTGGTAAATAGAGTCATATCATTCCACAATCTTATTGGTTCATTATACTCCAACCACTATCAGTGATGTCAGATGGATTTTCTACCATATAGATTTATAACTCCTATTGGTTTTGAACATTAATAACTTTTGATTTCCACATCAAAATTTTATTCATCCTTTCAAAATTTGAAACCTCTAATTTGGTGTTTTGCACCAAAATTATATGCTAAGAAGAATTTGATTTCTTGTTATGTCTGGTTGGAATAGGCTCCTCAGGAGGCATATGAGGCTTTGTACTATTTTCTTGTTTAGGGATTCTCCATTAAATCAAAAAAAATTATAGATTTTCCAAAATATGTATCATGAATTAATTTGAAATAGTTGAAAATACTTAAAACAAATATTTATTCACTTAAATCAGACCATAGATGAATAAAAAAATGTTTACACCAATTTTTTACACCAAAATCCCACAATTTGTATTTTCAAAAAATTAATTTTTTACTCTCTTTTTCACAATTATTTTCTTATTTTTTATATTCATTCTTATTTTTCTGAATTTTACATCCATAGCATGATAAGAAATCCAACCTCATTCCACTTTTAAAAAATGGTTACCCTTTCCCTTTTTCCATCACATCCACACAATGAGATAAAAAAATACCCTTCACATTTATTTTTTTATTCACATAGCATTTACCCCCTCCCCATATCTAATTAATATTTTAACGCATCTTATTATATAATTTGAAAAAAGTATTAGTAGAGGAGGGAAGAAGATGAATCACAATAGAAATGTAGCTAGATGTGGATTTCTCATTATGCAACTACTGCATTGAACTTCTGTTGAATGCAACAGACAGATGTGAGATAATAACAATGAGTGTTTAAGGAGGAATGAAAAGTAGCGTAGAGTGGAAAGAACAATAGTAGGTCCAGGTTTGTGGACACTAGTGAGTTTTCATGGGATGATGATTCCCTTCCCAGGTAATGTAAAGGCTCTGATACCAGTTTATTATGTGGTTTCTCTCTCCCTCAAACTCACACACACAAGTAAGGGATTACTTGTTTTCATGATTAATAGTAGAATACAAATAGTGTTTTCATGTGGTGATAATGTTTCTCATTATGAAATACTTCATATCATTAGTAGTTCTATATATTTTCATTTCATAGACTCATAGTCATATCCTAAAATAAAGAAAGCTTGATTTGTTTGATCTGGTGATGGTGTGAAGGCAATCCAACTATTGGATCCAAAAGAAATGAAGTCTATTTTGAGTCATGAAATGACTTTTGATGAATCTGTAATGGTGAAATCAACTTATTCTAAGAAAGAGATGTATGAATCAGATAAATTTATGATTTAAGGGTAGAAAATTCAACTTTTGATTGATCTAAAGTCACAAGAGATACAATACCATGATGATGTTGATACCCATACTGAATATGATGTTTCATTACAATAGGATGATCAAAATAATGATAGTACCACCACTGGTAGATTAGTAAGGACAATATAGAGACCATACTTGCATGATGATAAGGTGTATTATGGTATTAGTAATAGAAGATGATGTTTCATACATCTATCGAGAATTTTTAAATAAAAAATAGATAGAAAAGTTGAAGTAAACTATAGAATAATAAACAAGTTCACTACATCAGAATCAGACATGGGAACTTGTTCCTCCTCTGAAGAGTAATATTTTTGTTGTTTACAAGAGGGTATTTGTGAAAAATAAATATGACACTAGAAAGAAAATTGTTAGGTGATATAAAAGACCTTTTTGAAAGGGATATGCATATAAATAAGGGATAGACTGTAGTGAGGTATTTTCTCATGTTGTTAAGTATGTATTTATAAAAAAATATCTGGTTTTAAAATTTGATCTTTGGTAATATTAACTTGACATCATGGTAACATTTTTCATACATCATTAGTTGAAGAGAAATATATTAAACGAGCTGATAGGTTTGTTGTACCAGGACATGAGAATTGGGTTTTTAGGATAAAAAATAAATGTATGGCTTAAATAATTCATTGAGATAGTTTTAAAAAAAGGTTTGAGACATTTATGCTGAATCAAAAATATGTTAGTTTTCAATTTGATCACTATTTTTTACTTTAGGAAATTTCATGGTGCTAAATTTATCTAGCTTCATTTATATGTTGACGATATGTTGGATTCATGTAAAAGTGAGGTAGAGAGTGACTGGGTGAAAGCTCTACTCAACTCAAAGTTTGAGATGAAGGATCTTGGAGAGGCCAAGAAGATTCTTGAGATAGAGATCTAATGAGAAAATGATAGGGGTGTTGTTACACTCAACCAGATGCAATATTTTAAGAGATTTATCAAGAATTTTTTCATTGATGATAAATCCAAATCAGTTAGAATTCCATTAGGACCTCATATTTAACTTAGTGTATCATTGTCTTTGAAGATATAAGAAGTGTGGAGAAATATTGATTGTGTTTCATATGAAAGTGTAGTGGGAGCCTTGATGTATTCTATAGTGTGTACAAGACCTGATATTTCACATGAAATGATCATTGTAAATCTGTATATTCATGACCCTGGTAAAGGTTATGGGCCATAAGTTTAATGGATTCTATTGTATATAAATAGTGTTTTATATGATGGGTTCAATTTTATGAGAGAAAAAAATATTATGAGATTTATTATTAGATAGTTTGATCCAAATTATGTAGGAGTCTTAGAAAAGTGATGATCCACAAGTGGTTATATTTTCACTACGTCTGGAGGACAAATGAGTTTTAGATATACTCTATAATGAACAGTAACATTGTCTATTATAGAGGCAGAATATATGGCAGTGGAAAAAGCTTTTATGAAAGAAATCTTATTACATAGAATGATTAGATACTTAGGTATCATCAAAAAGGATGCCAATGTTTTTTGTGATATCTAAAGTTCTATTTTTATTTTGATGAATGGGGTTTTTCATAGTTGAATCGGGCATATTGATGTTCGGTTCCATTTTATTAGAGACATTATAAATGAAAGGGGTATCTCACTTTTTAAGATCCTAAAAATAGATAATGTATTAAAAATTCTGAAAAAGGTGGTTATAGAGATAAAATTTCAACACTATTTGGACTTGATCAATATCTATCAAACATGAGATGCCTATATCCATTGAGAAGGCTACTAGAAGAACTGTTTGAGAAACAACTTGGTGATATTTTTCATCATGGTGGATATTGTTTAAAGTTGACAAAATAACACTGTCAGAGATTTCCTCCCACTAAAGATGAGCTACAGTGGGTATGGGTCCACCTAGAAACACTTTGACAGGGATTGGTGTTGCCTACAGAAATTTGTCACAAGAGTTAGAACCAATTGATGAAAATACTGCAATGACCAATCCTTTTTATTCTTCTTATCATTCCATGTAAATATGGGTGTCAATGTGTGGGCATGTGTGAGTGAAATTTTACCATTATTATTTATAATAATCATGTTATCTTCCCAGAAGGACGTAGGTCTTCTGATCAAACAATGTAAAATTCCCTATGTTTTTTCCATTTCTTGTGTGTTTGAGTTTGGGAAGGAGTGAATCTGCAAAACACGGTGTTTATGTTATGTTTCTATTTGAGTTGTAAAAGTGTTTCATCATTTTTTCTTCAGATGATTATGGTTAGTGAGATACTAATAGATTTTGGGTCCAATTGAGTATGTTGGATAGTACCTTCATTGATGGGATGAAGGGGGAGATTGATAGAATTTAACCCATAGGTATTTCCAAATTTGAGATGAGATAGTTTTTTAATTTTAGATATCTTTTATCCTATCACAAAGATAATATTTCATGGGTTTCTTATAAATAGATATATCATTTATATCTATTTAGATGTGATAAGTTTTTGAATCTTAACATGATAGATACATGGTGATGTGGAAATTTAAGATATAAAATACTCTATCTTATCTATATTTGAAAAAGAAAACAGTAAAGGCTTCAAAAGGTGAAGCGACTGGTGGTGAATAGAGTAAGAGTTTCTCAAGATGTAGTCCACTGAGATCAAGATTAAAGGGGTCCTCGTGTTTGAGGTAGCCCATGTGGGTCGTCATCAATGGATAACAAGGCATCGATATTGGATCTATGACAGGATGGGATACCACCTTTGCAATAGCATGTGCAACGCATTGACAAAGAGCAGTTGCGAAACAACAATGATGTGATCAATGACCAAGGACGTGTATTTAGAGTCTTCTTGATTGTGTTGATTATGTTTCGTGTCCCTATTGATGATTGGCAGTACATTTTGATGGTGATATCATGGGAGAGAGAAATCCGTTGGGTGTTTCAAGATGGTGTGGGGCTGACATGTGTTCAAATTTGATCTCTAAGGTAGTGGTGTTACATTAACGGAAGGGTGACATTTTTTTATAGATGGATCTTTTGAGCATGGCATTAGCGAGATGATTTTCAGAGAGAAGGTGGAGGTATATCATGGTGTGATTTTCACACAGTTTTTCTATGCTCTTTAATTTGTAATTCATGTATGGGCATTACTTGAATTTTTTGTACTCACTAATTCATAATGGATATTTCAGAATTGTCCTGTTGTTTTTTAAACCTCCGAATTGGAGGGTTTATCTACGTTTAAAATCTCCCATGCTGATTTATTTATTCTGCTTAATATCACTTCCATATTTCATCGGGTTTCTCACAAATTTTTTCACATGTTATTTTCTTCCCGAGATCCGGATTCTCACCCAACAGTAGATCATATGTCAATAGGTGAATCATCCACATAACACGGCTTAGGCTATGATTTCCCATGACCCATTGAGAGAACCCAAACAGAAAAGCAGCAACCAAATAGTCAGGCCACCCAACGATGGTATAGCAGCCCTAAAACAACCCAAACAGTGATTTTATAAACTAAATAAAAATGTTCATGTAATAAAATGTATAAACATTCATGGATATATTAAAACAAATATAAATGAAATCTTAAATGAAATTAAATTTTCAACCTTATGAAACGGTTATCACACAAATAGTTTTACAATTTTGTAATTGGATGATTTGAAGCTTGAATTTTTTTATCACTGTTTGTTATATTGTTCAGGTGTGTGGTGTTAGAAACAAGTTTTTTTATATGATTTTCTGGAAAAAAAATTTTAAAATGGCATCGGGTAATTTTTTTAAAAAAATACACTATAAAGGCGACATCGTTGATGCCACCTTTTTGTTGATGCATAAAGGTGTCATCGGTGATGCCACCTTTTCTCCCCCATGCCACCTTTGTCCCGGATATATAACATGGCAAAGGTGGCATTAGCGATGCTGCCTTGGCCTCAACTCCCTATAAAAGGGCACCCCCCCCCCCCCCTTCTCCTCACTCAATTCTTGCCTTCTTCTCTCCTAAATTCTCTCCATCTCTCTCTAGAAAATCCATTTTCTCTATGGGTTTTTGAAAATCATCATTTAGAGGTATTTTATTTATTTAATTTAATGTTTCTTATTTATTTAATTGAATTATTTTTAGTTTTAAATATTTTATTTTGTAATAAGTTTAGGTAGTTCTTAATATTTTGTTTATTAGGTTCTGTAATTAGTTATATATATTTTGAAATAGTTATTGTTAGTAGTTTAGATTAAGTATATAATAACATAGTATTAACATAGGATTAACTATTGTGAAATTTTGGTAGCTTAATGATTATGTGGTTATCTAAGCAATCAAATCCATGTCTGGATACAAACAAGTGGAAGTGGCTCTAGAACAGATGTACCAATGGGTAAAACCCGAGAACACCGCTTTGAGCTAGACTCGAATAGGAACTGGTGCATGACAATGGACCTTGTTGTACTCTTGGTCTGACACTCCTGGTGGATATGCTTAATATTATTCATATTTTCTTTATAAACTACAAAAATATCTATGAAAAAAGAAATTAAATTAGTGTATTTATCAATGATAAAATGATAATTATGCTGTTATAGAATGAAATAAGAAAAAAGAATTACTGACTGAAAGTTATTATTAGTAATTAAATCTATTTAAGTAGTTTAATTAGTTATATATTGTTTAGAAATAATACTTATTATTATTAATGACTAGTTATAGACTAAGTAATGAAAACATATGATTAAAAATGAATACATATGATTTTTTAATTATAAATAACTAATGAATATAATATGATCAAGGATTAAAGAATAAATAATTAAAGAATAACTTAATATTGATTAACTAGTGATTAAAGAATGAGGGATTAGTTAAAAGGTTATTATTAGTAATTAAAGATGTTATGCATTCAGTAGTTTATTTAGTTATATATAGTTTAGAAATAATAATTACTATTGGTAATAATTAATTATATATTAATTAATGATAACTTAGGTTTAAAAATGAATACATATAATTAGTTAATTATAATTAACTATTAATAGTTGTTACAGTATCATAATTTTGATGAAAGAAACATTTTTGACGTAGTGAATCATGTTTTCCTATGTGTATTGCTATGGGGAGGTTATTCAAACTATGCAAGGAGTTTCTTATAGTACACAACCAATAACGGTGGATAGTATAGTTGATTTTGTAACCATAAGTGACCTTCAAGAGAGAATTCGGGGTTCTTTAAATCTGGGACATGATCAAGATATCATGTCTATGATTTATAGACATTTTCAATTACTAGAAAAAATGTAGTATCTAAATTTTCCATTGGATGTTGATGTGCAGTGGGTCGAAGAAATTAATTTATTTTCTCAATGGGCAGATGGTACCATGATGGAGTTATACATTGATGTTGCTACTATACAACAACAACGTCCAGTTGTACGAAGACGTAGAATTATAAGATTGGTTGAAGACAGTCCACCCCATGAAATTGAGCATATTTCAAATGATGCAGCAAAAGTGGAAAACCTAAATGATCTCCCATATATACATGTCAATTCGACCTCTGATGAAGTGTTTTGTATTGATAGATTAGATGGTGACAATAGTACTGATTAGGAGGTATCATCTAAAGTTAGGAATGTGGTTTTGAGAAATTCATTAGTTGTACATCAACATTGACCTACAATAAATCATCCACCACTCCTTTCCTCTTAGTCAGAAGCAATGACATGTGTGCCTGAATTCGACAATAATGTTCTCACACCGGCAACTGAGTTCCTCGGAGTTGTACCAAATAGGTTTAGTGAGCTGGACAAAACCTTATGTATTGGAATGAATTTTCCAAGTAAAGATGCATTAAAAGCATGCTAAAGAGATTTCATATTGAGAGTAACTATAGCTATATACATCATGAATATGTCTGTAGTAAATATTTCATATGGTGTGAGAAGTATGGGGATGATTGTAGATTTCACTTGAGGGCGATTCCGGACATTACATTTGGAGATTAGAGAATCTTGAGGATTGAGGTGGCTCATACTTGCGTTCAGCCAAGCCTCACACAAGATCATACCTCATTGGATTTATAATTTGTGTCATCTATTGTTATTGAGATTATTAGGACACGTCAAGATGTTTTAATATCCCTTGTACAAAAGAGGATTCAACAGACATTCAGTTATAAGATTTCCTATAATAAGGCATGGATGGCGAAACAGAAGTCAATTGTGAAGGTCTATAGTGACTGGGATGACTCATATTAGGTGTTTCCAAAATTACTATACATACTGAGGCATCATAACCAAGTTTTCTTCCATATGGATACAAACAAACTCAAGTCTCATGATAACCGACTTGATCCATCTCCTGTTCAATTTCATCAGTTGTTTTGGCCATTCCTTCCTTGTATCTCCACATTTCGTTTCAGCAAACAGTTTAATCAGATTGATAGAACATTTCTGTATGGAAAATACAAGGGTGTATTTTTGATTCAGTAACCCAAGATGGAAACTGTTCACCTCTTCCTCTTTCATTTTCCATTGTAGAGAAAGAAAACTATGAATCATGGAGTTGATTTCTAGCATGTATCAGCAACCATTTCACCAACATTCATGGATTTTGTTTGATATCAGATCGCCATCGGTAAATTAATGAGGCAATCAATGCGGATCCAGATACTTGGAGATACTCAAATGCACATCATCGGTTCTACATTAGCAACATTTCTAGCAATGTACCTAAAAATTTCCACAATGAACCTATGAAGAAGGAAATCATGAGGCTTAGTACGCATTGTATTCGTTATTTTTTACTATTTCAACATAAAGATAAAATCAATGTATGTGAAATATCATCTATTCTATATAGAATATGAGTTGGACCAATGGTCGTTTGAAGAAGGTTTTGAACAAATCCGCAAAGATAATCAAGAAGTTTATGATTATATGGTGCGAATTCCAATAGAGAAATGGACATTGGCATATGACGGGGGGGAAGAGGTACAAACACATGACGACAAACATTGTAGAGTTCATCAATGGTGTCATCAAAGTGCTTGTCAGGCTACCTATAACCACCCTAGTTCAGGAGATATTATATCGATGTGTGAAGTACTTTGTTGATAGAAAAAACTAGCATCAGACTGAATATAGTAGGGGCTAAGATACGGAAGACACTTTCAATGAGAAATTGAAAAGAATATTGAAGAAGCTTATGGTTATCATATCTTCCTTTTTCGATGATAATACTCCCAATTTGATGTTCAATATCATTCAGACCCCATCAAAAATCGCATCGGTGAAAAAATGGTGGTATTACTAGAAACAAGGCAATGTCAATGTTGAAACTTTCAGGCCTTACAGTTTCCATGTGCACACGCCATCACAACATGTGCCTCTGTGAACATATCATGGGAAACATGTGTTGATCCATTATACCGTATGTATATCATTTCTAATAGTTATGATGAACCATGGACACTTATTGGGGAGTATAGTTATTTCCCAATGCCCAAAGTCCATCTGATAGTGATACCTGACATGAATCGGTTACGTCCCTGTGGGAGACCGAAGTCCAGAAGGATGCATAATGAGATGGAATGGCCTCAAGAACAAGGGTATAGTTTGCGATGTATGATATGTCATAAAGAAGTTTATAACCAGAAATGATAACCTAACGTTTTTTGTTCGAGTTCACAGTCTCATCCAGAATGATGTATTGTCTCCATTGTGACATTCACACATTGTAAAGTAAATTTTGTTATCTCTTCTTTTTTTTTCTTAGTTTTCTAAACCCCAAAACCCAAAATCATAACACTTAACCCAGAAACAAGTTTCCTAAACCTTAATAACAAAATTGAAAACCCTAAACCCTCAAACATAAACTCAAACCCAAAAGTATCTTCCATTTTCCATGGTTTTTGGATAAATTATATGTGATATTTTAATAAACTACTCTATAACTAAATAACAGTATCATAATGATTAGAATAAGTTATTCAATGCAAATAATTACATAAATTCATAAAACATCATTAGTAATTGACATGGTTTATCTTAATCCAATACATAATTACATAATCATAAAGCTCCTCCATAACATGTCTTAACAAAATTCAAGACCCAATATTTTAGATAATATAACTTATTTCAAAAAAAAATCTTGCTTTTAAGAATTAACTTTCACATTATTCCTCAACTTTCTTGGTTTTCTAAACCCCAAAACCCATAATCTTAACACATAACCCAGAAAAAATTTCCTAGACCTTAATAACAAAATTCAAAACCCTAAACCCTCAAACATAAACCTCAACCAAAAAGAATCTTCCCATTACCATGGTTTTTGGTTAAATTTTGTGTGATATTTTAATAAACTACTCTATAATGAAATAATAGTATCATAATTATTAGCATAAGTTATTCAATACATATAATTATAAAAATACATAAAAAATCATTAGTAATTAAAATGGTTTATCTTAATCCAACCCATAATTACTTAATCATAATGATCCTCCATAATATGTCTTGACAAAATTCAAGACCCAATATTTTAGATAATAGAACATGTTTCATTAAAAGATTCTTGCTTTCAATAAATAAATTTTTCATTATTCCTCAATATTCTCAGTTTTCTAAACCCCAAAACCCAAAAGTATAACACTTATCCTAGAAACAAGTTTCCTAAACCTTAATAACAAAATTCGAAACCCTAAACCCTCAAACATAAACCTCATCCCAAAAGAATCTTCCCTTTTCCATGTTTTTTTCTTAAATTATGTGGGATATTTTAATAAACTACTCTATAATGAAATAATAGTATCATAATGATTAGCATAAGTTATTCAATACAGATAATTACATAAATTCTTAAAGAATCATTAGTAATTGACAAGGTTTATATTGATCCAATCCATAATTACATAATAAAAAAAGCTCCCCCATAATATGTCTTAACCCAATTCAAGACCCAGAAACATGTTTCCAAAACCATAATAAATCTTTTACAATGATATTTTCATTAATAAAATTCTTTCACAACACAATTTTTTCAATCTATTTTTTTCTCTTATTTCCTCATGTTATCTTTTTTCCATTCAGAACAAAAAGAAATGGAGAATTATATTTATTTTGGTTAAACAAACTTTATAAAATAAGTGTGAATAATAATTTCATGTCTTCCATTATACAAGACATAACATTATTCTAACCATAACATTATATTTACATTTTACACTTACGACTCGTTTCATTTGTTTATATGTAGATGGATGATACCATAGTACTCACTCAGAAGCCTATCCATATTTCGCAATCCCTGTTATAGGGTCATCCAGATCGATTGATCAAGGTACCTTGTAAGAACCCAAGTCATCTTTTTCAAGTATGTTTTCCTTTTCTAGTCATTTTTTAGAAAAAGATGAATTTCTGGAAATTTTTGGAGTACAGGTCGTGTACTTTCTGAGTACACGCCGTGGACTTAGTTACCACAGGTAACCGTGTGCTGGCCGTGTAGTGGCCACACAAACAGCCATGTGGGGGTGACTTGAAGGCTGCCTAATGAGGAGTAAGAAAAATTCAAGTACACGTCGTGTACTTCAAAAGTACATGCCTTGCATTTTTTTCATTAAATGTACCAAGGTCACATTTAATCACCAGAACAATCTTCTTCTAGGTCTCGTTCGGCCGAGAGCTCTCGTATTACTGCGATCATCCTCTGAGCCCCTAACCGAGCATCCAATATTTGATTCGGCTATCGTTGACTGCACTGGGATCACCTCAGTAATCTCTCTATTCTTCTTGAGCTATGTTTCCCAATTCCTCCTCCTTCTCAACTTATCCTTTGTTGATTATTTTAGAGGTTTTTTGTAGATATTCAGTGTTTTAAGGTGATCATGCCCTGATAATCATGTATATCGATCTACCAATGACGAGGTAGGTGGTTTGTTCCTTTCTATTGAAAATCATTGAGTATTGTGTGTAATTTTGTCCAATACCCTTGAATGGGGTATTTTGTGTTTATCGTTTTAACCCTGTTGATTTCCTGTTATGCCGGTATGCATGAATAGATGTTATTTGGATGTGAATAGTGTTGTTTTCTAGGCTTTGGATGTGTTTTCCCATGAAAGTTTTTTTATGGTCGTTTGGTCATGTTTATCCATTAGGCTTCCTTGATGTTTCCCATTCCTAGTACTGTAGGATGGAGTAATTATTTTTTCTGACACGCTTGAGATGTTATAGACTATTTATCCATGTTGTTCTTGAGGTTTACGTTGGCTGTATTGCATTGCAATGCTCATTTGACTTACACAGGGTCGCGATAACCTATTTTAATAGACTATAATGAGAATTGACTGTGTGATATTCCTCATAGAGTCTTTATCACATTTGACTATATGGGGAATTGACCAAGTGATCTTCCTCAAAGAGTCTTTATGAATTTTAACTATATGTGGAACTGACTGAGTGAGCTTCCTCATGGAGAATTTTTCACTTTTGACTATATGGGGAATTGACCAAGTGAGATTCCTTAGAGATTCTTTATCACTTTGTACTATATGGGGAATTGACCGTGTGATCTTCCTCAGAGAGTCTTTAACACTGGGATTATAAGGGGAATTGACTGAGAGAGCTTCCTCAGAAAGTCTATGTAGTATCCTTGTTTTGATTGGACCAGAGGGGTTAGGCTAAGATAACTACCTAGAGGGTTACCTACTTGTTTTGTTGTTGTTGATATATGGAACTAATTGCTTAAAACTATAGGATTGGTTACTAATGAGTACTTCCTTGTTACTGTTTTCTTTTGATTATTACCTGTCATATATTCACTGAATGTTAGGCACAAATCTTGTGGTGATTGACTACTGAGATTTAGTCCCACACACTTTTTGGGCTATGCATTTGGCCTCAAACTGATTATACTGCTGCATGTATAGATAAGGGAAAACACCCTTCTACTTCAGGTACTTGATTTTTTATGGAGGTGTAGAGAATGGGACAAAGCTGAGGCTTGTGATGCTGAGGAGTTGTTCATCTGTTTTCATTTTTACTTTGGTTTAGTACTGTTTTGTATTCCAGCATTGTGATTTTTTTCCTGATTTCCTAGACATATGTATCATGCATCATTTATATATATATGTGTGCTATAGTTTATTATTTCCAGTCTTCCACTGTATACATTTGTATGGATTATTACTGCTTCCATTTTTTCCATTTGTTTACTTCCGTTTTGTTACTCTGCCAATGAGGTCATAGTTTCCCCAATATCACACCCAACGCCCTTGCTGCTAGTCAGCAACCTCTAGAATTAGGGGAAATGTGCTTGAGTCCATGTGACCAACCAGGTATTGGGCCCGGGAGTACCTAACTCGTGTACAGGGAAAAGCCTATTTACATGTTGTTGCAATTCTTCTGTTTTTTCAATTATTACAGTTGATTTGATTTCACCTTAAGTGACTCACATCTTTTGTTCTGTTATTATTGATGTTATTGAGGTTATATTTCTGTTACAACCTGATGAGATAATGGTATTCCATCTCATGTATCATATAGGAACTTGCTAGAAATCACATGTAATTCATACTTTCCATTCCCTTTAGGGTGAATTAGTGCTTGCATGTTG
This sequence comes from Viscum album, assembly GCA_963277665.1. Classification (NCBI taxonomy): domain Eukaryota; kingdom Viridiplantae; phylum Streptophyta; class Magnoliopsida; order Santalales; family Viscaceae; genus Viscum; species Viscum album. The sequence goes on from OY728135.1 coordinate 548,505,372, forward strand.
TTGTGATAGGTGTTGTGCTAGATATTCATGCTGTTGTGATAGTTGACATGATAAAAAAATACTTGATGTTTGATAGGGTATTGTTTGTGTATGGTTTAGTTTGAATGAATGCCAAACTTTGGTTCTTGAGGTGATATGGGCCCTCATAGACCAGAATTTGGTGGATCATTGCCCTGTTTTTCTTGTTATAACATGTATAAGATGCCAAACTTTGATTCATAGGGATTATGGGCCCTCACTGATTGGAATTTGGAACTTTGATGTTCGTTTCAGTGTTTTTTGGGCTCTGGAGTTGTTTCTGAGGCTTACTGTCTAGAAAAACCTAGAATCCACACCATGTAGTTTTGACTACATGCCATGTATTCTTTTGTTTGGGAAGAAACTATTTTTCTTATGTACGTGTCGTGTACCTTATGCACACGCCGTGTAGTCTCTAATCGTTTCATAGGTCGTGTGGGCAGAGACACGGGATAGGGAAGTTCTCGTGTGAATATGTCGTGTACCGGTTGTACACACCGTGTTGTGTTGACCATGTGTCTGGCCGTGTGACTAACGACACAGACATATAAAATTTTAAGCTATACACATTGTGTCAGTTTTGAACATGTCATCTAGTGTAGTCTTGGAATTCGTATGCGTAACTGACAACACGGGTTGGTGTTATCCTTTCTAGCACACACGGTGTCCATATGGAACACATCGTGTAGTATCAGATGCGTATCTAGCAGTGTCACTAACAACATAGATAGTTGAAACCCAAGAAGTACACTCCATTTCCATCTGAAACACACCATGTAGTGTGAGCCGTTTATCCATCCGTGTGATGACAACACGGGTCGGTGAAGCTCGTCTAGTATATGTCGTGTCTGGAACAAACATGTCGTGTAATATTGTTCTAAGGGGAGCTGTGTGGCTTAGCTGTATAGAAGGAATTAGGCAGGGGAAAAAATTAAAGTACACGCCGTGAGTAAGGACAACATGCCATGTGTTTGGGGTGTTGCATGACCAGTTCTGGCTGGAGTACATGCCCATGTGAAAGACTTAAGGGAACACGCTGTGTAGTTATTATACACGCCGGGTAGTTTTGTTTTGTAAAAATTGAATGTTTTATTTATCTTCTTCCCATCTTAAACTTCCTGTTTTTAGTCCTTGATGGACTTAATAAAATCTGATCTTTTGACATTGCAGAGTCATGCCACCGTGACGTCCTCCGGTTGTACGCCAGTTGCAAAGCGATGATCAGACACCGGATATGGCTGATCAGGGACTACCGAAAGATCCTTTAGTTGTTCCAGTCATGGAACCAATAGTATTACCTAACACAGGTGTGGATGCACAGTTTAGGGAGGGATTTCTGAGGATGATTTAGACCTTCCAGGAAGCATCACCTCCTGCCTCTTCGATGGAAGAATTGACGCGGGTCTTTCAACAGCAGCATCCTCCCACTTTCACAGGGGAAGAAGGATCTCAGGCTACAGAGTCATAGCTAGAAGCCATGTTGACAATCTTCGAGCATCTCAGGACATCTCCATAGAGAAGGTTCACGATTTCTACGTACATGCTTCGGGATTTCTCCAAGAGATGGTGGGATTTGATCTCACAGGCGGGATGCCAATAGAATATGGCTTGGGATGGGTTTCAGAGAATTTTCTACAATTAATGCTACCCAGAGACATTGAGGGATGATCGAGACTGATATTTTATGAGTTTGGAGCAGGGTACTCTTTTTGTTTTGGAGTATTCCTCTCTCTTCACCGAGCTGTAGTGCTTTACACCCTCTCTAGGAGGTGATGAGTTATTCCTAGCACAGAATTTCGAGGATGGACTGAGGCATGCCATTCAATCACAGGTGAATTACTTTATGTTGACTTCAATCTCTTCTATAGTCAATTAGGCGCTAGTCACCGAGCGCAATTTGAGGGATTCTGGAGCTGTGAGCCAGGGCGGTTCAACATCCATTGTTAGTGCTCCTCCAGCTGATAGTAGGAAGCACCGTAGGGAGATTGCATGTGGAGATCAGAGTAGGAGGGATGCATCTTCTGGTAGCCATGTGGTATGCCACCAGTGTGGGAGGAGTAGGCATATGAGGCCACATTGCCTAAGACACCCAGTAGAGTGTTGATCGTGTGGCAAGATGGGTCATCTTCAGCGTTTCTGTCAGTTCTTTTCACAAGCAGATGGTGATATGGGTTCTTATATGACTCCTCATTCAGGAGAAGCACCACCGGTTTCTCACCAGTCTGGGAACTGGAGTTCTTCCAGCTGTTCAGGCTAAGGTGGAGGTCATGGTTTTGGTACCTAGTCGCCAGGTTTTCAGCGATATCAAGGTGGATTAGCTCAGAGTGTTTGGGCAGGGTCATAGAGCCATGGTACATGCCAGACTTTTTCAGTGAAGTAGAACTAGCAGGACCATGATCTCGGACCTTCTATAGTTCAAGGTACGATCTTAGTTGCCTCATTTTTATCTTCTTCTCTTTTTGATACAGGGGCTTCCCATATCTAAATATCTGTTGCGATAGTGGAGAGTCTTGGGATCTGCATCTTTTCTTCTGCTGATATCTTGACACTAGACACTTTGTTTGGGAATAGAATGGAGAAAGTACGTTAGTGCAAGGAGTGCCCTCTAGAGGTTGGTGGGTTTCGCTTTTTATGGGACCTCTATGTCTATAGATGATGGGATATGATTTCATTCTCAGAATAGACTGGTTAGTTCCCTTACAGGCAGTCGTCGATTGCTATCATCGTAGGGCGAGTTTCACATCACCAGAGGGAGGATATTTTCTTCATAAGCGTGAGTGGGATTTCCAAGTGAGCAGAGTGGGACCCGAGCATCATGGGTTAGGAGGAGTTACAGCCCAGATTTCTAGTTTTTATCTGGATGACCAGGCGATTTCACATATGGACTTTCCTCCAGTGGTGGATCGTTTCAGATATGTCTTTCCAGAATAATTTCAAGGTCTGTCTTCAGAGCGTGAGGTAGACGTTTCTATTGAGCTTATTCCAGGGGTGGAACCACTGTACATTCCTCTTTATAGGATGGCTACACCAAAGTTGCTAGAGCACAAGAAGCAGTTGGAGGATTTGCAGGCAAAGTGTTTCATCTGACCCAGTACTTCTCCTTGGGGTTCGTCTATCATATTTGCGAAGAAGGCAGACAGTAACCTCAAACTTTGTGTGGATTATCATAAGCTGAACCAGTTGACTATTAAGAACCAATATACTTTACACAGGATTGATTATCTCTTTGATCAGCTTTGAGGAGACCGAGTGTTCTCGGAGATCGACTTGAGATCCGGTTATCATCAGTTGTGTGTTAGACCATCTGATATGCCTCTTACAGCCTTCTGAAGTAGGTATGGCCTATACGAGTGTATGGTTATGTTGTTTGGTCTCATGAAAGCGCCGACAGTTTTCATGTCATTGATGAACCGAGTATTCCATCCATACTTGGATCCTTTGTTGTGGTTTTCGTGGATGATATCTTGGTGTACTCTCACAATCAACACGACCATGATACCCATATTGATATCATTTGGAGTACACTGAGAGAGCATCAGTTATATTCTAAGATCTCAAAATGCCACTTTAGGATGGACCAAATTCACTTCATGGGTCATGTTATCTTAGAGACAGGAGTATCAGTAGACCCAGAGAAAGTGAGAGTAGTAGTTTCCTGGGAGCATCCAAAGAACTTCTTTGAGGTACGGAGTTTTCTAGGGATGGCTAGATACTATAGACATTTCATACAGGGCTTTCACGTTTAGTTGCACCACTGATGGGTCTGACTAAGAAGGGTGTGAAGTTCTTGTTGTCAAATTCTTGTGAGTCGTCATTTCAGGAGCTGAAAGGGAGGTTGACATCAGCACTGATACTAGTTTTTCTAGAGCCAGGCTAGAGTGATATTCTGTACTGTGATGCTTCAGGTATCGGGCTGGGTGCGGTGCTTATACAGTGAGGAGGATTCGTTGCATACAGGTCTCGGCAGTTGAGGAAACATGATATGAATTACATGACACATGATCTCGATTTGGCTATTGTTGTTCATGCCTTGCGTTGTTGGAGACATTATCTTCTGGGAGAGCATTTTGTGATTTTCACTAACCACAAGAGTCTCAAGTACATCTTCACTCAGAATGATCTAAATTTGAGATAGTGAATGTGGGTTGAGTACCTTAAGTCCTATGACATTGAGCTTTCCTATATTCCTAAGAAAGGCAATGCAGTGGCTGATGTGTTGAGCAGGAGGAATCAGATACATGAAGTTCAAGAGGCCATTAGTGAGTGGAAGATTATGGATCTGTTCTTTGTGATGCATTTGGAGGTGCACGATAGATAAGGGAATACTTTTCTTTCTTCTATGGTTGTTACCTCTACTCTTCTTGATCGAGTGCGAATGAGGCAGCTATCAGATTCAGAAGTCCTAGTCCTACGGTAGAGCGTGTTAAGAGAGGACCCTATTCCCTGATGGACCATGGGCGAGGATGGGATCTTTCATTTCCAAGGGTGTGTTTGGGTGCCAGAAAACATACGCGAGGAGAAGATAAGGGACTTTCATTCCTCAATTTGGGCAGTTCATCCTGGCGTCACAAAGATGTATCGTGATCTACACTGTTAGTATTGGTGGTCAGGTATGAAGAGAGATGTTTTTGGTCATTTAATGAGGTGTTCCACCTGTCAGTTAGTGAAGGCACAACATCAGTGACCAGCTGGGATTTTGGAGTAGTGACCCATCCTCGAGTGGAAGTGGAACGATGTCATGATGGATTTCGTCACAGGTTTACCGAGGTCGCCTCGAGGGAATGGTGCAGTTTGGGTTTTCATTGAAAAACTCATGAAGGTTTCTCACTTCTTGCCGATCAAGGAGAATTTTAGTGTTGATGGGATGGGATGGTTTTACATCTGTGAGATCGTACGTCTACATGGAGTTCCACAGTCCAACGTTTTAGACAGGGATGCTCGTTTTACTTCTCAGGTCTGGCAGGGGCTTCTAAAAGCTTTGGGTACACAGGTACTTTTGAGTGTAACTTTCATCCCCCAGAAAGATGGTCAGTCTGAGCATACGATTCAGGTACTTGAGGACATGCTTCGTGCATGTATCCTTGATTTTAGAGGTTCTTGAGAGAAGCATATAACTCTTGTGGAGTTTTCCTACAACAATATTTTTCAAGAAACTATTTAGATGGAACCTTATGAGGATTTTTAGGGTAGGCCATGCAGATCAACATTATGTTGGATGGAGGTAGGAGAGGCAGCTATATTAGGACATCGTCTTGTCCAGGAGACCACTGAGTAGATAGAGTTGATTCAGAAGAAGATGGCTACTACACAGTCTTGACAGATGTCTTATTTTGATCAGTGGAGATGACCTCTGGAGTTCGAGGTCGGAGATCAGGTTTTCTTACATGTCACACTAAGGTTGGGGCACAAGAGGATTAGGAGATAGTGTAATATTTCATTGAGTTATGTCGAATTGTTTGAGGTTTTGGAGGGAGTTGGGTCGGTTTTCTATAGGTTGCAGTTGCCTTAGAGGTACTGAGCTATGCACGAAGTGTTCCATGTTTCTCAGCTTTGATGTTACTTCTCAGAACCATCTCATGTCTTGCAACCCAAGGAGGTTGAGTTGGAATTGGATGCATCTTTTGATGAGCATCCTATCCGGATTGTCAATCGAAGTATGAAAGTTCTATGTGGCCAGTCTGTTTCTATGGTACGCGTGCTATGGCGGCACGGGTGAGTATAGGATGAGACTTGGGATAGGGGGTCGATGTACGATCGCACTGGCTGGAGCTATTTGGGGTTTCTTCTTCTACGCCGTCTTGCTAGGTAAATTCGGGGACGGATTTCTTTAAGGGGGAAGTTTTTTAGTACCCAGATCTTCTTTTTCATATATTTTTTCTATTTCTGGTCGTTTTGAGAAAAAGAGGAATTTCTGAATATTTCGGATGTACACATCGTGTACTTTCTGAGTACACGCCATGTACTCGGTTACCGTAGGTAACCGTGTGCTGGCCGTGTAGCAGCCACACACACGGCCATGTGGGGGTGACTTGGAGGCCTCCTAAAGTGTAGTACAGAAAAGGCAGGTACATGCCGTGTATTTTCTTTTTTTCATTAAACGTATCGGGGTCACGCCTAATCGCCCGAACAATATTTGTCTATGTCTCATTCGGCCAAGAGCTCTCATACGACCATGATATTCCACTGATCCTCCGACCGAGCATCTGATCTCTGATTCGACCACCGTCGATTGCACTAGGATCGCCTCGGTAAGATCTCTATTCTTCTTGAGCTTCGTTTCCCAATTCCCCATACTTCTGAAGTTATCCTCCATTGAACGTTTTAGACATTTTTGTAGATCTTAGAAGTTCTAAGGTGATTCAAGCCCTGAGACTCAAGTATATCGATCTCCCAATGCTAAGGTAGGTGTTTTGTTCCTTTCTGTTGAAAATCATTGAGTATTATGTTCAATTTTGTCCAATACCATTGAACGGGGTATTGCGTTTTTATCGTTTTAACCCTGCTGATTGCCTGCTATGCTGGTTTGCGTGAATATAGGTTATTTGGATGTGAATAGGGTTGTTTTCTAGGCTTTGGATGTGTTTTCCCATGCATGTTTTGTTTACGGTCGGTTGGTCCTGTTTAGCTGTTAGACTTCCTTGATGTTTCCAATGCCTAGTATTGTAGGATGGTGTGATTATTTTATCTAACATGCTTGAGATGTTATAGATGGTTTAGCCAAGTAGTTCTAGAGGTTTACTTTGGACGTATTGCATTGCTATGATCGTTTGACTTACACTGGGTCGTGAGAACCTAGTGTAATAGACTATAAGAGGAGTTGGCCGTGTGAGCTTCCTCAGAGAGTCTTTATCACTTTTGACTATATGGGGAATTGATCGAGTGAGCTTCCTCAGAGAGTCTTTATCTCTTTTGACAATATGAGGAATTTACCGAGTGAGCTTCCACATAGAGTCTTTATCACTCTTGACTATATGAAGAATTGACCGAGTGGGATTCTTCAGAGAGTCTTTATCACTTTTGACTATAGGAGGAATTGACCGTGTGTGCTTCCTTAGAGAGTATTTAATGTTGTGACTATAAGGGGAATGGACTGAGAGAGCTTCCTCAGAGAGTCATTGTAGTATCCTTATTTTGATTGAACTAGAGGGGTTAGGCTGAGAGAACTACCCAGAGGGTTGCCTACTTGTTTTATTGTTTTTGATATATGGAACTGATTGGTTGAAACTATAGGATTGGTTACTATTGAGTACTTCCTTGTTACTACTTCCTTTTTTTTATTACCTGTCGTATATTTACTGACTGTTAGGAATAGATCTTGTGTTGATTGCCTACTAGGATTTAGTCTCACACCCTGTTTGGGCTATGTATTTGGGCCCAAACAGATTTTATTGCTGCAGGTATAGATAAGGGAAAACTCCCTTCTACTTCAGGTACATGATTTTTTTTGGAGCTGGGGAGCGTGGGACCAAGTTGAGGCTTGTGATGCTGAGGAGCTTTCTATCAGTTTTCTTTTGTACTTTGGTTTAGTACTGTTTTGTATTCCAGTATTGTGATTTGTTTAGATACTTTCCTAGACATATGTATCATACATCATTTATATATACATGTTCTCCAGTTAATTATTTCCAGTCTTCCACTGTTTACTTTTGTATGGATTATTACTACTTCCAATTTTTTCCATTTGTTTACTTTAGTTGTGTTACTCTACCAATGAGGGCATAGTTTCCTCACTATCACACCCAAGGCCCTCGCAGCTAGTCAACAGTCTTTGGCATTAGGGGAAATGCACTTGAGGCCATGTGACCAACCGGTTACGGGGTGTCTCTTGGTGGCATTCGGAACTGGGAAGTTACAGAGTCGAGCACACCATTTTCATCACAAGGAGCCTCTACGTGCCAGTAGACCATACTTGTGTTGTGTTGGCTTCTATGGCCTTACCATATCAGATTTCACATTTGTAGATCATTACCTACTTGCTGCCGTCGTTGAGAGGTGGAGACCAGAGACACGCACATTCCACCTGCCTGAGGGAGAGATGGCCATCACCCTCGAGGATGTGGCAGTGCTTATCAGTCTTCATATCCAGGGGAGACATGTTATTGGACTCACTTGTGTAGCTTAGCCAGACCTTGCTCAACGTTTGTTAGGTGTTGGTATTTTGTCCGACCGTAGGGCTACAGATGGAGCGTCCATATATATGACTTGGTTGGAATCACAGATTCCATATTTACAGGATGATGATGACGAGGAGATTGTCATGCGTTGTGAATGTTTGTGTATATTACAGCTCATTGGCAGGACGATGTGTACTGATCACTCGGGGATGTACGTGCACATGATGTATCTACCCCGACTAGAAGACTTTGATCGGGCTGAGATGTACAGCTTGGGATCCGCCTGCTTGGCATACACGTACAGAGAATTATGCAGGCTATCCCATAGGGACCACAAAGGTCTCGGGTGATGCGTCATCCTTATTCAAATGTGGGCATGGTAGTGCATCCCAGCATTCCGCCCTGAGCTTGTTGGTCCGCCGGTCATGATGGTTGTGATGCATGACGCTCCGCATGGACGCTGGTATGATCAGTCATTTCTATTGTTTTTTTATTCTACTATGAGTTAATGACTATAATTTCTCATAATTTTTCACTATTGTTGATGTATTTTACAGGTGGTGTCAGTAACACAATTATGACGTGGTTCCAAGACAGCATTTGGGCGTATATCGGCTACAGTTGGACTTTCTCTTACCTGATCAGGTATGTATATACAATCTATCACTGTCTAACATATTTAATAATAACATCAATTTTGGTTTTTAGTTAGGTGCTTTTTTGACAAAATCACCTGTCATTTCAAATTTCATGACTTCCATAATAGAGTATTACGGACCAGTTTCCAGCATACTACATTGTTGGACGTGAGGATGATATGGTTGTAGTGCCCTTCATTCACTTCAATATTATTGAGTGGCAGTAGCCTGACAGAGTCATGCCCCAGTTTTTCCGTACTCAGCTAATTCCATTACCATCGAGACAGACAGACCGGGTTCATGGGATGAAGCTGACAGGGAGGCAGGATGATGACTGGTCCCGAGTACATGCCAACTTTATCGACTGGTGGCACAAATGTGCAGAGTTTTCGTATTCAGGGTGTTCCTACGAATTGATTCTCTCTTTTGGAGTTGGTTGAGTATGTGTTATGGTATAAACTGAAGTCTATACTGTATCTTACCCTATCCGGCATAGAGATGTAGAGGATGGTGAGTCAATAAACTTCCATTAGTTTGTTTTTGGAACTATTTTCTAATTCAATTTGAAATTATTTACAGAGAAGTCACACAGTGCTGCTTGTTCGTATGAGTGATGAAGAGGAGGAGGGGGTCTTTAGCCGGACAGTCGTCCATGCTACAACGCTGGAGGCGAGGGCATCTTTTCATGCGCTTTCTGGGAGCATCTTCGCGTGTTCGGCTCAGAGAGAGGAGGTTCCTGCCCTAGAGGAACATCCGACAACTACTGCTGGTGCTGAGGAGCCACGACCCCGACGACGTAGACAGCGTCATTCATCACGTGAGGCCTCACCTGTTCCCCAGGCAGATGTCGGTCCTCTAGTAGTCTCGGATCAGCCGATTTAGGATGTGCCTCAGGTGGCATGGGATCTGTCTTTCCTAACAGGATATCCGCAGTTCTCTCCATCTTGGGTTCCAGATCCTTTGCATCCATGGGATCCATTGCAGCCTTGGATTCCAGATCCATCATCGTCTAGGGGTATAGCTCCATCGCAGACATGGTTCCCCACTGCGATGGAGGCAAGCCCTTCTTCCACCCGAGTGGGAGAAGGATCCGGATGGCAGTATGAGATGCAGTTGACAGCTCCTCCCATAGACACACAGATTGAGGATGCGTCAGTCAGCGTTCCAGTGCCCGAGGATCAGCCTTTTCCAGGTCATCAGACTCCACTATGCACTCGACGCGAACGTCCTATTCGTAGACCACCATGTGGGACGGAATCTCCTCACCACAGACATAGACATTGATTGTACATTTTTGTTTACATGTTTTATGTCTACTGAAATCAAAATACTATTATTATTATTAGAACTTCTTATATGTTTACCCATTATTTCAGTTTTGATTTTAGGCACAACTTATATTTGACACCTTTCAAAGTGGTCTACTTGAAACATAGAAATAATTACTAAATTTCTAGTAAATAACTTTATAAGATTAAAAAATCTACAGTATAAGAATAATGTAAATATAATTTAAATGATAGTCTAATCATCTAAAAAGTTGTTGAAAATAAAGAGTTTCATAAATAAAATTAATAAATTATAATGAAAGGAATGTAGGAAATGTTATTCAGAAGTGAGAGCGAAAAGAATGAATGTCGAGGAGGATCATAAGCCACCTACTTGACTTTGAAACCCAATAAAATATAAACTATAAGACTCATATAAATAAAAATTAAAAATTGGACTACTAGTTATATGTTTAAGCGATGTTTAAAATTTCATTCATATCGGTCTTATAGTTTATATTATAAAGGCCAGCAAAGTCACATACTTGAAACATTTTTAAGTTTCAAGTAGGTGGATTAGAAAGCTTATAATTAATTTTTCACCAAGATTTGTTAAGAAATTATATTTATTTTGGACTATTAGTTATATGTTTAAGCAATGTTTAAAATTTCATTCATATGGGTCTTATAGTTTAAATTATAAAGGTCATCAATGTCATGCACTTGAAACATTTTTAAGTTTCAAATAGGTGGATTAGAAAGCTTATAAATAATTTTTCACCAAATTTTTTTAAGAAATTATTTTTATTTTGGACTACTTGTTATATGTTCAAACAATGTTTAAAATTTCATTCATATCAGTCTTACAGTTTATATTATATGAGCTAGCAAAGTCACATACTTAAATAAAAGATAAATTATGTTGAAACATTAAGTTATATATATTTATATATATATATATATATATATATATATATATATATAACCATACAAACATATTAATAAAACATTAATATGTTAAATATATATAAAACATAATTATAATAGAAAAAAATTAGTATTTCAAGGAAAAGGTGGCATCTGTGATACTGCCTAGAGGGGTATTTTATAGAAAAAAAATTAACATTGGACGTTTAAAAAAAATATATTCAGAAATAGTATTAAAAAATTCCTGTTAGAAACAGTCAATTTTTCAGAACCACTAATCCAGGATTCATTACAAACTTCAACATATACCAGACAGCTTTCTCAAGCATGTATGAAAATTCAGAAATCAACACATCCAACACGCCTGACTCTGAAAACTTACAATTAATAGATCAAAAAAGTCCTTCAAGAGCTGGATGACCCCTAAAAAACCCTTGGCAGGTTGTAAACAATTTGATTCATAAAAACCCTATATAGTTGGACCAACATAAAAGTGGGTAGCCGCACTTCTGCAACCCTAAAATTACTTCTAAAGTCGGTCATCAACAGTTGGGTCAGATGCCTTAAGAGGCATCGAAAGAGAAGATGGTTATACCAAATGAAAACCCTGCCCAAAGATCCTAAAGGGATTGCAGGGATCGGGCAATCGAACCCGCGGATTGAGCTTTGACATGGTAGGAGAATGGCGGAAAAACAAATACCATTTCCCTTGAAAATGGACTCATCTGAAGAGAAGCTCTATTTCGGATCCTTCATTCCCCTTGTAATTGATGCAATGCAGCTTGAGCTTCTCCCAATCCCATGCCCTCCATGATCCTTAGGCCTAAGGGGCTTGGCCCTTCCAACGTCCGAATGGCTCTTCCTCAGCATCTCCCTCATGGCCTCGGCCTGACACAGCACCGGGTACGCCCGCCCGAGCTTGTTGAAGCTGAGACAAGTTCCCATGTGGGAGGTCAGGGCTTCTTCCTTCGTCCCTCCGTTCCTGGCCCCCTCCTCCTTCACAGCCTCCGAGCAGAGGCCGCAGATCCATCTGCCAGAGAAGCGCTCCCTGACACGGGAAACGTACTCCGGGGTGCACTCCTCGGACATGCTGCAGCACTCGCACCTGACCTCGTCGGCCTCGGATATGGGGTGGAGCTTAGGGTCGATGGCTGCCGCGTCTTTGGTCCGCTGGAACGTGATGTCGGACACCGTCCGGTGGAGGGCGGTGGCATCCTTTGGGGGTTTCGCCGGATAGGAGAGGTTGTTGGCCGGCCTGGCGTAGGAGGTAACGATGACAGCTCCATGGGAAGGCATGAGTCCCTCGAACATTGAATCAGATTTTTTTTCTTTTGCTATGGAAACGATGAGGAGAGTGGCGGGTAATACGATGATACAAAGGCTGCGTGGCTTTATATAACTACTTATATTTGATTTTGTGGTGTTTTTACGTTTGCCAACAATCTAGATGTTCTCGTGGGGGAGTTGGCTTTTTTGTGATAACTTTAATTGAGCCCCACTTTGTACCAAATCCTTAAAAGCTAATAGTTGGCAAATTCCCAGTTTTTTTAATGTAATTTGGACCTGTCGCCCTTTTGTGACATGTAAATAAGGTTGTACTTATTATATTTATGGTCTTTTTTATTATGTATTATTACTTGCTAATCTAACTAATCTAATCATTTTGTTTCCTTTGTATCTTGTTAGAAATGACTTATACTTGTTTTTATTCATCATTTCGTTTCGTTAAATGCTACTTTTTTTTGTCATTATTACATAACTATAATATTATTATTCATTATAAATATAAATATTTATTGTTTTGTTATATACTTTTTGTATTGTTTTATTTCAATCTTTCAACTCATTTGTTACAATAAAACTCATACGAAAACAACGTGCGGTTTGAATAAAGGACATGTGAACTATGAATTTTCTATACATCCACCATTTATATAGGACTGGAAGTCCTCTTAGCTTGACATCCTTTTTTATTATGTACATGACTATTATTATGTTATATTACTCCTTTTTGGATTTTGTAAGTCAATCAATTCTATAGAATTAAAATATACAAGTAAAAGGCGAAGCTCAAGTAGAAAGTATTCATTTTAGGAGGGTTCAATATCTAGGGTTAGTTTGAATCTATAATGTTCCAACTTCATTAATATTTTGTGGAAAATTAATTTTTGTATTGTTTTAAATAAATACAATGGTATCTTTAATCATTTTTTACATTCCTTTCATTTCCAATTATTTATTATATTTATGAAATTCTTTTTATTTTCATCAAATTTTTAGATACTTGGGCTATGTTTGAAACTGTAGTCATATTGTTTTTATAGTTTATATTTTATAAGCTTTTAATGTTTCCAACTTGAAATTTAATAAGTTTTCCTATGTTTTAAGTAGTCGACTTTGAAAGCTTATCAAATATAAACTGTTACTAAAATATAAACGAAAATTAAAACAATGGCTAAACATCTGAAAAATACTTCATAGTAAAAAGAATTTATTCATTTCAATAGACATAAAACATATAGATGAATGTGGCAAATCAATATTTATAGTGAGGTTTCGTCCTACATGGTGGTGTGTGAATGAAACGTGCATATCATGATCGGCAAGATCTGTACAGAGGCGGAGTCTGATGCCATGGAGAGAGATGATCCTTAGGCACTGGAACGTCAACTGTCGCATACTCTGCTTGTGTTTCATTGGGAGGAGGTGTCAACTAAATGTCATCATGCACAATCGATCCTTCTCCCACTATGGTAGTAGAAGGACCTGCTATCATCATAGGGGGGAACCATATATTTTGTGAAGGATCAGAACCCAAGATGGAGAAAACTACGTATACCCTATCAACAAAGATAGATCGCATGCCACCTGATGCACATCCACAATCGGTTGAGGCTGGACTACTAGTGGGTCGACCTCTGCCAGTGGAACAGGTGAGGCCTCATGTGCAACACAATGCAGTCTATGTCGTCATCGTTATGCCTCCTCAGCATCAACAACTACTGGAGGAGGTTCCTGACTAGGAACCTCCACTCCCTGGAATGGAACCTCCACTCTCTTGGGTGGATGATCAAAGATGCTCTCGTGAATTGCATGATAAGATAGCATCATCCTTAGTGTTGCAGCATGGATCACTGCCAGGATAACTACCCCCTCCTTGATCTATTCTGCTCGAGTATGTTGTAATGAAATTCAGAATGAATTAGAAAATAGTTTGATAAACAAACTAATGGAAATTTATTGACTTACCATATCATGAATCCCTCTATCGTGTCGAGTAAGATACAATATAAACTCCAGTCTATACTATGGCTCATACTCGACCTACTCTGAAAGTCGAAATCACATTGCAGGTACACCCTAGATATGAAGCGCATATTGACTACCCCAGAGGTCAATATACTCAGCATGTCATCCACACCAGTCCACATCCTACCTCCCCATCAACTTCAAGACATGAAGATCTCGTGTCTCTCTCGACAGGAATTGAATGGGATGAACACATCCAAACTGGTGCATAAATCTATCTGGATAGTGCCACTAAATAATATGAAAGTGAATGAGAAGCATTACAAACCAAGCATCATGAATTCCAATAGTGCAGTATGTAGGCAACATGTCCAATAAAGCCTACTGTGGACTTCATGAAATCTGAAATGAGATGTGATATTTGTCAAAAAAAAAGTTCCTTACTAAAAACAAAAAATGATGATATTATTAAATTTGTGATTCAATGATAGATTGTATATACTTACCTCGTTAGGTATAAGACTATCTAAATTGAGATGGTATGCACTGAAATGGTGTGTCAGAATGCTGACAAAGTTGCGTTTCTGACTCCACCTAAACAATAAAACATCAAAAGTGATAAATAATATGAAATTAAATTCAATCACTCCTACTATCATAAAAAACCAACAGAGATGGGTGATCATACCGTCATCCACACAAAGCATCATGAAACACCTCTATAAGTAGCAGCCGACGAGAAAGATCAGGGAAGAGTGAGTTGATATGCTCTCATGCATGCATCTGAAGAAGGAAGACACATCCTCCATGATCCATGTGATCATAGTGCCATGTTGTTTATAATGCTCTATAAGTGTAAGTCAAGCACACAGATCCCGAGTTGTATGTCCCAGACTGATCAAAGTCCTCCGGTAGCCCCAGATACATCATGTGCACATACATACCTAAGTGATAAGTGCACAATTTCCCTCCAATGATTCGTATTATATAGGCACTAACATGACACATGATAGTTATCTCCCCAGCATCATCAGGTATATGTGTAAAGTGCATCTCTGGACAGCCCATAGATATCAACCCACCATCTTTAGCAGCACCATCGTCCAAAATGATAACGCCTATCAATATCTAAACAAGCTTAGGCCATTATACATGGGTCGGTCCAATAAGTGCTTCCACCTGGATAAGAAGACCGAGAAGGGGTTACACATCCTTGAGGGTGATGGTCATTTCTACCTCAAGCAAGTGAAATATGTGTGTCTCTAGTCTCCACCTCTCTAAGATGGATCTAAGAAGGTGATGATCAATAAATGTGAAATCAGATGCCACAATGTTGTATAAGACAACATAACATAGGTATGGTATAATGGTAGCTGGAGGCAGCGTGTGATGATGATGGTGTGATCAACCCACCCTAATCCTTTGAACCGGAAGACCCTCTATCATGGACTAGGAAACATGTGTATCCTGCTCAATGAGTAGTCTAGTATCCTCCATCTGTATGTAAAAAAATAAAATAATTTGTAAGTGTAAAATTAAAATATAATGTTATGGTTAGAAAAATGTTAGAAAATGGTGTGCTTTATCATTTACGTATGATTTCCCACATGAAGGTTTGTTTCATGATTATTTTCTCACATTCTTTATTTATGATTTATCTATGGAAATAATGATTATGCATTAATATCACCTAAAATTAACTTTCCATATTCCTTTTAATATGAATATGAAAGGATTATTATCATTTGATAGTAAATGTATTCAGAGATGTCAGACAATTCTCCAAAATAAAGGATCACATATTAACACCATATAATTTACAATATGAGATGATCACATTGAAGACAATACATCATTTTGGATGATAGCGTGAATTTCATCCAACAATGTTTGGGAATTATTTCCAGTTATGTACTTCTTGATGACATATGGTGAATCTCAAAGTTTTCCCTCATTTTTGAGGACAGTCCATCTCATTTTGTATCATACTGGACTTTGTTCCCCCTTATTTATGAAACTTTTTGATGTTTCGTATCGCTATCGACTAGTCTTCGGGCATTGGGAAATATCAAAACTCCCCAATAGGAATATTTGGTGTAGTATAACATTTAGAAATTATGTCTAGCTGGTATATTGGATCGACATATTCTTTCCATGATATGTTCACAGAGTCAGATGTTGTGATGGCATGTGTGCATAGAAACTGTAATGCTTGGAAGTTTCCACATTGATATTTCTTCACTTCTAGTAATACCACCATTTTTTCACTGATGCTTCTTGTGATAGAGTCTGAATTATGTTGAACATCATATCGAAACTCTTCTTAGAAGAAAAGGAATACATGGTTAATAGAATATTCTTCAATGTTCATTTAAATCTCTCATTGAAGCTATCTTCTGTACCAAATCCCCTACTTAATCCCATCGGAGGCTAGTTTTTTCTATCAATGAATTACTTCTTGCAATGATATAATGTATCTTGAACTAGGTCATTTATAGGTAAATTACAAAGCCCCTTGAAGACACCATTGATTCACTCCACAATGTTTTCAGTTATGTTTCCCTACCTTTTCCCCCATCATATGCCAATGTCCATTTTTATTTTGGAATCTACATCATATAACCATACACTTCTTTATTATCCTTGTAGATTTGTTTGAAACATTCTTCAAAACTCCATTGATTTGTCTTATATTCTGTACATAACTGATCATATTTCACATAAATTGATTTTATCCTTACGTTGAAATAGTACAAAATAATAAATACATTTCATACCAATCCTCATGATTTCTTTCTTCAAGGCTTCATTATGGAATGTTTTTTGCATGTTTCTAACAATGTTTCTGATGTAGTACCAATGATGTGCATTTGGAAGTCTCTATGTATCCGGATCCGCATTTATTGCTTCATTGATTCCTCGATGCCGATTAGATATCCAATAGAGACCCTGAATGTGGGAGAAATGGTTGATGATAAATGCCAAAAACCAACTACATGATTCATAGTTTTCTTTATCCACAATGGAAAAGGGAAGAAGAAGAGGTGAATAGTTTCCATATTGGGTTTCTGCAATCAACAATATACCCTTTCATTTTTCATATAGTAACGTTCCATCAATATATATGAATTGTTTTCTGAAAAAAAATTCTGAAATACAATGGGGGAATGCCCATAAAAAAATGAAATTGAACATGATATGGATCAAGTAATTTATCTTAAGACACAGGTTCTTTCGTATGAAGATAGAAGAAAACTGGGTCATTGTGTCTCAGTATGGCTAGAAATTATAGAATCACCCGATATGAGCCATCCCAATCACCATGGACCTTCACAATTTCCACATGTTACTCTATTCATGCCTTATTATAGGAAATATTATAATAGAATGTTTGTTGTATCCTCTCTGGTACAATGGCTAAAAGAACATCTTGACAGATCTTAATCATCTCAATGATAATGGATGAGACAAATTCAGCATCCAGTGAGGTATGATCTTGGGTCAGGTTTATATGAATGTAAGTACGAGCCCCCTTAATCCTTGAAATTCCCTATCCTCCAAATGAAATGTCAAGAATCACCCTCAAAAGAAATCTAAAATCATATTCATACTTGTCACACCATATGATTTATTTTTTATAGCCTGGGTCCTAAACTAAATATTTACAATTCCTCTCAATTTGAAATCATTTTAGTACATTTTTCAATGCATCTTTTCTTGGAAAATCCATTAAAACATACAATTTTTTAGCTCAATAAACATATCCTCTACAACTCTAGGAAACTCAGTTGCACGTGTGAGGACATTGTAGTCGAAATTAGGAAAAACGTGTCATGACTTCAAACCAAGATGTGAAAAGTGGTGGATGATTTAATATCGGTCAAGGCTACTATACAATTACTACATTTATAGAAACTTCCTCACCATCTGGTGATGCTCCCTCATCATTAGCACTATTGTCTCCATCAATTTTATTATTAACAAAATCCTCATTAGAAGTATGATTTTATATATATATATATATATATATATATCAATGAAATTATCTAGGTTTTCATATTCTGTATCATAGTTAGGAGCCTCAATTTTGTGGAGCAGACTATCTTCAAATACTCATGTAAGTCAATATCAACGTATAATTTGACTTTGTTGTTGTATAATATAAACATCAACACATAACTCCATTAGGGAACCATCTGAACACTAGAAAAATGAATATATATCTTGAACCCACTTATCACCAGTAATCAGTTGACAATATATATGTTATAGTGTAGTTGTGAATTGAAAATGTCTATATCTAATAGACTTGATCTCTTGGTCAGGTCCCATATTTAAGAAGCCACAAATTTTCTCTTGAAGTTCTCATAAGGTTATAGTATCAGATTTTCTAACCATATTTGTTGGTTGTGTGCTATATAGAGATCCTTTCTCAGATTGAATAACATCCCCATAGCATTAGACAATATAAAAACATGATTATCTACATTAAAAATACTCTTTGATCATTGTTATGATGGTCTAAATAATACTGACAATGCGGGAAGACCATATAATCTTCATAATACTAAAATTTTAGAATGTATTTTTACATCTTAAAATAGGATACTAATATTTTTCTATATAAAAATTAATTTGAAAATAAGTCATAGATTATTTTTGAAGCCAAGGTAAAAATATGAGAAAACACAAAATCAGTTTATTTATCGTTGATAAGATAACAATTATGATAATATAAAATGAAATTTAGAAGGAAAAATATATTAAATAACACATTAATTCTTTACAATATACATGATATACCTAGAAATTTTTCAAAATAAGTGAATTAGGATGTCATGATTCTAACTTTAGAAGTTAGGTAAAATCCAGATTATTTTCAATTTTCATTTTAATAACATCTTCCAAAGGTATGTACTTAACATATAAAATTTCATAATATTTCGACCTTCTAATGACATATCATAGATTTTATCTTAGATTTCATTATAAGGATGAAAACTTTTGTAAATTCATAAGTTAACTAAATCCATTTGGAAGATTTAATTAAGATACTAATTAAAAATAATCTAGATTTTATCTCACTTCTAAAGTTAGACTCATCTCTTCATAACTCAGTTTTTTTTGAAAAAATGTCAACGTATATCATTTTTGTTGTAAATAATTCATGTGTTATTTAATTTCTTTTCCTTCTACCTTTTAATTTATATGATCAGAATTGTAATTTTATCAACGATAAATAAACTGATTTAGTGTTTTCTCTTCTTTTTTACCTTTGTTTCAAAAAAAAATCTGTGAATACAATTGACGATGAGCATTGAGCATATAATATTTATGATACTAACGTTCTATAAAATCTTCTTATATTCTAAAATATGATACTACTATTTTTTAATACATTTTTAATCATCTTAAAGGTATTTCAATAGTTTATAACGAAAATATGAATCTTCTAAAGCATATCCCCCAGGATTGTCAAACCATGTGTGCAACAAGGCTGACTATCTTGTACCAGGTTATCCCGAGTCAAGACCAAGACACCTTTTTGGATTTTTTACTCCTAGGTACACCTATTCTGGATCCAAATCCACTTGTAGTATCCAAAGAGAGATTTGATTTCATAGATAACCACATAATCTTTATGCTACCAAAAATTTATAACATCTTCTTATATCCAAAAAGATGACACTAACCATTTCATTACGATTAGTTAAACATTTCTTAACCATTAGTTAAACATTGGTTAAGAATTGGTGAATCATTCCTTAATCATCCCTTAATCATTCCTTAGTAATCCCTTAATCAGTCTTTAATTATCCCTTAATCATTCTTTAACCATTCTTTACTCATTATTTAATCATTAATTAATAAATAGTTATCATTAATTAATAAGTATTTATACATTAATTAATCAATATTTAATCATTACATAATCAATAGTTAATCATTACTTCTTTATTCATTCCTTAATCAATATTTAATCATTACACAGTCATAATTTAACCATAATTTAATCAATAATTAATAATTATTTAATCATTACTAAATCATTATTTAAAAATTCAATAACCATTAGTTAAACAATACTTAATCCTTAATTAATCATGCCTTAATAATAAGTTAATAATATGATATTCGTTAGTCAATTATACTAAGATAATAATTATATGCAATGATTGTTAATCCTAATTTATTCATTAGTTAATCTATATTTAATCATTACTAATAATAACTATTATTTTAAAACTATATATAACTAACTACCCCACTTAATCGATAACAAATTTAGAATAAAAAAATAATAATTCAATTAAATAAATTTAAATTAAATAAGAACAAAATACCTATTAATGATGCTTCACAAAAAAAAACTAGGACATATTTTAGGCCACTGAATCCATTGCACATGAAAAAGACTTCTTCTAGAGAGAGGGGATATGGAATGTAGAGAGATGAGAGGATTTTGAAGTGAAGAGAAGGGGGTTCCCATATATAGGGTGTTAAAGGAAAGGTGGCGGGGGGAGTGGCACCTTCCACCTTTACATTAGGTGAAAGGAGGACCACCCACGAAAACCTTTCTCTTTCACTTTAGTCAGAAGGCGGTCACCCCTGTTTGTATTTTCCATGTCATTGGTGTGAGGCAAAGGCGGGGGGGAGAGGTCTATCGGTTTAAAATCTAATCAAAAGGTAGTTGAGGGCCTGGTTCCTTTCTAACAATGGAAACTATATTTCTAACCTAGACATATTTTAAAAATATATAAAAACACATAAATAAGATTAAAAATTGCTAAGGTGGGTTTTTTTCTATTTTTTTAATAATTGAATTGAGTTTAAGTTTAAACTATTTTTAAATATGGATCCAAATTGAATTAAAACCCCTAAATGATCAACCTCCTACAAAATTTATGAGGGGATTTAATATATTACTTCAAAAAATTTAATAAAATGTGATAAATTCCTAAATGGATTATCTAAACTAAAAAAACCATTTTTTTAGTTTTTAATATATACATATATATACAATATATATATATATATATATATTAAAAAAATTATTTTGTTATGACTTCTTTGATAGTCAATAGTTAGAATTAATATATATATAATTTTTCAAAGTAGATATACAATTATATTTATGTAAAGAAAGATAAATATCACATAAATAATATTAATTATTAACACAAATATAACATAAATAATTGTTTTTAAGGTTGATATAATGTAAATATAGCAAAAGATGTATATCATAAGAAGACTATTCAGTGGTTACAGGTCGCCTCCTAGGTTTTCCTAGGTTTTTCGTTAACTCTTAGTCTTTCCTAGGGATTGACATCTCCTGATGCATTTTCGATCATGTTTGCTGGCATAGCACTCAGTGTTCCCGAACAATGATCCTCTACATGATGTGAAAGGAGTTTATATGAAGTATTCTAGTAATATACAGGCACCAACTATCTAGTACTAATGAGGTGTAACCTACATCTATGGAACCATGTTATGTGAGCTCTGTAGAAATTAGTCCTTCATAACACTTCCATTAATTTCTTTATTATATGACCCCTGTAATAGAATCAAGTTATGAAGAATATGATCAATATTTTAAAGGAACTATATGGGACATCCCTATGTGCACTCATAATTTACTGAATCACACTTTATCTGATGAGGATGTATCTAGTGATGCATTAGGAGATGTTGTGGATGTGGGTGATGTGGAAAATGAACATTATGAGGTTCCTTTGATAGATAGGTAGCCACCAGTTAGTGGTAATAATCATACATTTTTTACTTCCTTTGTCGATGGAATTTCACGTTCACAATATTTCGATTGGTATGTCATTACATCGACCACTAAATTCTCTATAATTATAGGTAATATTTTTGCATCAATTGATAACACCACCTTTATTGGGTAGGAGTTTAAAAGTAAAACTGACTTGATAAATTTTATAAAACAATACCACATAGAGTGACATTTCTCATTTGTGGTTTATGATTCAAAGAAGGAAAGATATCTCATTCGATGTGACAAATAATAGAAATAATATAAATCACTAATGAGGAAAATATATGATAAATGTTTTTCATGTTGGATGATAACAAAATTAGAAGGCACACAAACATGTGTACACCAAATATTCTTGCAGGATCACTCTTCAATTAATAAAGAGTTTATATCAACTATTATTGTATAGATGATACAACCTTGTTAGGACGCCCCTATCTCCCTTATTCAGGAACAAATACAATAGTTTTTTAAAATAATAAATCATATGAAAAAGATTGGAATGCTAAATGGAATGAGTTTTGGTCAAAATTTAAAGAGTTCCATTAATTAGATACTACATGACCCATCATCATTGTTCATTCCATTAAATTGCATGAACTTCTACCATCATCCCTTATCTTTATCCTGTTGGGTTATATAGCGTAGCAATGTGTGACTTCACATTTGGTAATCATTAGCTCATTGTTTCACTGGTAGAGATATAGAGACTAGAGATACATACATTATATTATCCAATGGGAGATATGACTATTACACTAGAGTATGTCTCTATTATGTAGGGACTCTCCATCGATAGTGCTACATTGATGGATTGAGTGTGTGAAGATTGGTTTGATCTAGTTCACAAATTACTATGCATTGAGGTCCAAAATGATGACATGTCCATCATCAATAGTCTATTGCACATTCCAAGAATAGACGAGCACTTTGGCCATCTAAATAATGATGCTAATGATATCACACTAGAAAAAAGATGCAATTAGAGATGGTATATTATTGAACTAGCAGCAGTTTAAACCACTTCATAATAGTACAGTTGTGGTTTTCAAAACAACCGTGTATTTCATAGTCACTAGTCATTTGGTGGCGGTTTCTCTAATTTATTTCTAGTTTTTTAATGTGTCGTTTTTTGGATCATTTCATGGTGGTTTCATATTTTTTAGTGGAAACATTTTTAGAAAACTACCATGATAAAAAAATGGATTAAATGAAACTGAATGCCACAGAATACAGTAGTAGCTATTATTATTAACCACTAATAATTATAATTTCCATTAAGTTACTTAAAGGTAGTTACTAAAACCCATTGATAAATATTAAAATTATTATTTTTTAAATATTTAAAAAATATATAAATATAAAAAAATGAAATGTAATAAACTAAAAAATAAATATATGAAAACCCCATCATACACACATCATACATCCACAGTCATATGTACAAACATCCACAGTCAACATAACCACACACTACTACATATATCCCTTTTAAAAGTGTGTAAAAATTATTTTAATAGCAATAAAAATTAATTGTTAATATCATTGCTTTTAAAGGGGTGTCTCCTTTATCATCGCTATTTCAAGCACTGATAAAGGTCCTAGTTGATCAGTGATTTCAATAGCACTGATAAAGGGCCCATTTGCAAAAATGTGTTGTTTGTATAAGAGAACACTATAACAACCTACTATAACCTGTACAAAAAATATATAATTTAATTGAAATAAAGTTTACATCATTAATTAAAAAAATACTATATACATTTCAAAAAACGTTTTTTATAATTACATTTACAATTACTATCTAAAAAAATTAAAACATAAATATTTGTCTTTGGCACCCGTGATCCCCTCTCAAAAAGGTCTGTCCATGGTATCCATTGATGAAAAAATCACCTCAACCTGAGAAAAAGAGTCCACCTATATAAGAAAACAAATGTTATATTGGTAATATTATAAAGAAATAAATTAAACATTAATATGAATGAATACATTTAAAAATGTCCACTTTAAATAAAATGATACATCTAGAGATATACAAGTCAAACCATTCGTTGTATTGAGGCATAATTGATTCCAACATGTCACAAATGAGGTATGTATCATTTTACAAAATTATCAAAATAATTCAAATGTGTTTGCTCTATTTTGAGTATGCCACTCATTCTTTTTAATGAAATTATTGAAAATTTTATATAAAGACACATTTTGAGTTATATCGGTCACACCGTGTGTGGAATTGAGGTGTCGTTGATTCTTATATATCACAAATTAATTAAGGTTCGTTTTCTTAAAGTATCAAAACAATCTGATTATGTTTTCTCAGTTTTCAGTATGTCGCATTTGTTTTCTAAAAAAAATTTTATTTCAAACTGTAAACACACACATTGAGTCATATGGGTCACAATGTGTGTCATTTCGATGTGAGACAACTCCCTACATGTAAAAAATGACTTATAAATTACTTTCCTAAATTATCAAGACAACCAGTGTTCATTTTCATCGTTTTCAGTGAGTGAAACATGTTTTGAACTAAAATTTTAATTTTAAACTTATAACGGGCACTTTAAGTCATATCCATCACACCGTTCATCATATTGAAATTCATATTATTCCTACGTGTCAAAAATGACTCATGGAATGTCACCCAGAATTATAAATACAATGTGATTGCGTTTTCTCAGTTTCAGTATGCCACTTCTTCCGTTTTATAAAAATTAATGTCAATTTAATACAAAAAAAACACACTTGGAGTCATACCAATCAAATCATACATTAGATTGATGTTTAGTTGATTCCTACACATCTCAAATGACTTATGGATCATTTTCCTCATGTATGAAAATAATAAGAATTCATTTTATTGTTTTTAAATAGGTCAATTGTCTATTTTAATAAAATTAATGTTATTTTAAAATAAAATGATGCACTTTGAGTCATACCAGTCTCAAAATGTGTCAAATTGATGTTATTATGACTCTTTAACATCTCAAATGACTCATGGATCGTTTTCCTAAATTATCAAAATAATACCAATATTTTTGATCAATTTTAAGTATGTCAGTTATCCTTTTTACTAAAATTGATGTTAATTTTAAATAAAAGGATTCTCTTGGAGTCATAACGGTCACACCGTACATCAGATTGAGGTAAAGATGATTAAAATATATCCCAAATGACTCATGGATCATTTTTCTAAAGTATAAAAATAATCTGAACGTTTTTTCTCAGTTTTTCGCGTGGAACTTGTTTGTTTTGGTAAAATTCATATCAATTTTAAATAAAAAGACACAGATGGAGTCGTAACGGTAACATCATACATCAGATTGAGGTTTAGATGATCCCAACATGTCAAAAATTACATATGGATCATTTTACTAGAGTAGGAAAACAATCTAAATGCATTTTCTCAGTTTTGAGTAGTTCAGTTGTCCTTTTTACTAAAATTGATGTCCAATTTAAATAAAAGAGACTCTCTTGGAGTCATACAGGTCACATTATGCCTCATATTGAGTTGATGCTGATTAATAAATTTCCTAAATAACTCATGGATCCTTGACCTAAAGTATCAAAACAATACTAATGTGTTTTTTTATTATTCTATAGGCTATTTGTTCCTTTTTCAAAAATTGATTTCAATTTTGAATAAAAAGAGGCACTTGGAGTCATACTGATCACACCATGCATTAGATTGAGGTGTGGATGATTCTTAAACATCTCAAATCACTCATGTATTTTTTTTGAAAAGTATCAAAACAATATTAATTCATTATTCGGTTTTGAGTAGGAAAATTGTCTGTTTTACTGAAATTGATGTAAATTTTAAATAAAAAAGACGCATTTGGAGTCATACTGGTCACACTGTGCCTCAGATTGAGATGAAACTGATTAAAACATGTTCCAAATGGCTCATAGATCATTTAACTAATATATTAAATCAATATGAATGTGTTTTCTTTATTTTCTATACGTCACTTGTTCCTTTTTGATAAAATTGATGTCAATTTTAAATAAAAATATGCACTTGGAGTCATATCGGTCACACTGTGTATCGTATTGAGCTGTGGATGATTCCTAAACATCCCAAATGACTCATGTATAATTTTCCTAATGTATCAAAACAATACAAATGTTTTTTATAGGTTTTAGGTACGTCAGTTGTCCATTTTACTAAAATTAGTGTAAATTTTAAATAAAAAAGACTCACTTGGAGTCATATCAGTCACACCGTGCCTTAGATTGAGGTGTTGATGATTATTACACATACAAAATAACTCATGAATCATTTCCCTAAAGTATCAAAGCAATAAAAATGCATTTTTTTTATTTTTCATTATGTCACTTGTTCATTTTTACTAAAATTTATGTCAATTTTAAATAAAAGGACACACTTGGAGTCATACCAATCACACTGTGCATTGGATTGAGGTGAGGATGTTTATTAAATATTTAAAATGAATCATGGATAACTTTCCTAAAGTATAAAAACAATACAAATTAATTTTCTAGGTTTTTAGTAGGTTAGTTTCCCTTTTCACTAAAATTGATGTAAATTTTATATAAAAAAGACGCACTTCAAGTCATATCAGTTGCACTGTGCCTTAGATTGATGTGAGCCTGATTCCTACACATCAACAATGACTCATGGATAGTTTCACTAATGTATAAAAACAATATGAATATTTTTTTTTGTTTTTCAGTATGTCAGTTATTCCTTTTTACTATAATTAATGTCAATTTTAAATAAAAAGACACACTTTGAGTCATAATAGACACACAATGTGTCGTATTGGGGTGAGAATGATTAATAAATGTCCCAAATGAATCATTAATAATTTTTCTAAAGTATAATAATAATAATAATATGATATCTTGGTTTTCAGTGCAACTATCATCTTCTTTACTAAAATTTCATTTTAAATAGGAAACATGCACTTTGGATCATACAAGTCACATTGTGTGTCTATTTGACATGGGGCTGATTCCTATAAAAAATTATTTATAAATATATGTCCAAAATTATCAAAAAAAATGAGTTTTTTTCTTGGTTTTTAGTTAGTGACACATTTTCAACTATAATGTCAATTTTAAATCGATAATGGACACTTTGAGTAATACTGGTCACACTGTGCATCAGATTGAGGCGTGGATAATTCATACATGTCCTAAATTACATATGGATCATTTTACTAATGTATAAAAATAATGTGAATGTTTTTTTTTATTTTAGTTGTCTATTTTACAAAAATTAATGTGAATTTTCAATAAAAAGACGCACCTTGAGTCATACCAGTCACACCATGTGTTGGATTGAGGTACCACTTATTCCTATACATCCCAAAGTCTCAAACAAATCCTAAACTAAAATGTTACCATGATAACCATTGTATTTATTTCTTGAAGTTCCAACACATCATGTTGAATAAATAATGGGTTTTCAGCTAAGAATATCGAATAAATATGCAGTGTTGGAAGCTTGAAAAATTAATTAAATGGAAAGAATGGTAATATTGGAATAAAAGAACATGATATCTCCTATATGGCTTGTTATAGGTAGCTGAAATAAAAATATGGATTCCCAAAAGATATATGAAAATAAATAAATAATTATTATATAAATATGATAGGGAAAATAAAATACACATAGTAGATAAAATGATGACAAAATTAATTAAATAAGTAGTGGGAATTCACCTTTTCATGGTGATTGTATACATTCCTAGCATTTAAATATGAAAGGAATCCACTGATACAAGAAAAAAAATTCTTATGTGTATAATAGAAAAAATAAATAAAATTAAAATAAATATAAAAAAATCCATTACTTCTAAGGAGTTCACATCTTCATTCCATTGGTATACATTCTGCAATTAAGTATGTTGCCCATTCATTTCAAAGAAAATTTATATCATCTTATGAATATTATTTTTTTAGATATTCATAATTGTACTAGGATAATATAAATAAAAAAAGGATTAATAAATATTTTAATTTAAATTTTAATTAACTTTGAAAATACCTCTCTAGGGATGTGTGTTTGTTGATGGAATATGATCTCTCTCAAAAATTTACAAACATAATAACCACAGTAGTTTCCATTTGTTTGTTCCATTAACTGTATAAGCATTCAGGAAAATAAGTAATCTTTTTTTATTTGTTTTTGGATAGTAAAGTATTTTTATATATACCTAGATACTTATCCAGTGGTAGAACTTATCGGGGTCCTTATGGGTAATTCTTATCCTCATGCCCTGATTTTGAAAATATTTATACGCTACCCTACAATAATAGAATTCTCATTAAAACATAATATAAATTATATAACATGAAATTTAGTTCTAAAATAATTTATGTAGCGTATTAAAAATTGAAAAACTCCATCATTTGTGTTTGGTTTATTGAGAATCCATGTAGTGAATCCATGAAATAAATCATTAGAGTATCCAAATAAACCATAATGAGAATTTAGTGTTTCCTAAAAACAAAAACAAAAGAAAATATATAAATAAAAATATATTTGATATGATTAATTTTTTGCATTTTAACCTTGAATTATTTGTAATAATAAGAGCATGTCATCCCCATGTTATTTTTCAGATAATTTGGCTAGGTTTTCCACTATTTCATCCATTTGTTTGGATTTTTTTTGTTATTTAGAGTTGGTGTGAGGACTAACAAGTACAAATATTTTTAATGGAAAAATCCCTTCTATTGGTATTGATATATATGGCTACAAAAAAAATATGAAATGTATTTAGTCATAATAAACATAGTATATCAGCTTTTGGAAAATTAAATCATGAAAACATAACTCATGTAAACATTCAAAATTGAGGACCCTATACATTCATAGTTTAGGATTTCATTTAAATTTTCAAAATAAATATAGTTAGTACCTTCCTCTCCGTACAATTTTTCGTCCAAATAAACTACATGACTACTACCACTTTTTAACTTTGTATTTTCACGAACCATCAAAGTTATTAAATGTAAACATTCAATGGGTGGGGTAAAGGTTCATTTTCAATATCTTTTGATCATTTGGTTAATCTTTTAGATGGTTTGGAGTTATCCTTTTTTTCAACCTCTTCCTTTTTTCCATCTATAATAACATTCATCAGTTCAGGCCTTTCTCATTAATTGTTAATTTTTTAAAATGAAAAATAAATTAGAAATGAACCCCTCATTATTGAAATGTGTTTTTATAACTTCTAGAGGTCATGAGATGAATGTTCCAATGGTTTGGATAACCTTATGAATATATTCATCATCAAGTGGAACTAGTAACTCAATGCTCAGCTCATGAGCTACACTAATCACCACTCTTAGATGACCTATTGAAATTGGTCTTTTGTGTAGCATGTCATCTTGGAGATTGAACACCATAGCCATAACTACAAGGTGATGGGTGGGTGTTGATAGATATAAATCATAGTAATTTTCACCATATAGATTATTAGTACATGAATGATATCATTGGCTATCTAATTCACATTTCATAGAAACAATTATTAGAATATCGATTACCTCAACTAAGACAACTCTTTGAGGGGAATGGCTCGCCTAAAAGACGGTGGGGTGGGGGTATATTTACACAATGGTTTTTTAGTTTATTTTTCTCTTTTCTTTCACCCATAACATTTTCTATATATGCATACTTCCAATGAAATTTTTCTTCAAAGGAATCTATTCTTTCTTTCATCTATACCACTTTTATATATTTTTCCTCATATTGTTTTTTTCATCAAAATATGTTTGGGGTGTCACCCCAAACCCACACCAATCACATGAACATACTATTCTAGACACTTCAAGGACACCAATAGTAGGTGTTCATCTAGGATAGGTGTTGATAATTCCTATGACTATGTCATTTAAAAAATGTATAAAATCAATAATCATTGTTATGTAATAGTGATATAAAGATTTTTTTTTATTATTTCATACTTACACATATTTCCCATACTTTTTGTGTGTTTTCATCTACTAGTATCCCATATTTATTTACACATACCTCCTTCTATAGCACAAGGTGTGGGATTAAAGAATCTTTGGATTTAGATTCATCAATATATATATGAATAGAGGAACATAATTATTGTTTGGTTTAATGTCATATAAAAGTATTACGGTATATTTAAAATATGTACCATTTTTTTCAAGTGAATAATACCCTATCCTTTCTTTATGGTAGGGATACATTGGTTTTTCTTCACGTTCCTTATTTTCAGCGCTCATTTTTGGTTTCATAAAAAAAATTCTCAATTAAAGTGATGAATACACATATTTTTAAATAGTGTATTACCATCCACAATGTACCTAAAAATATATCTCCCTATGATATATAGTAAATGCATCATGTACTTCTTGGGTTATCAGGTTTTCATACATAAGTTGTGGGAGCAGGGGTTTTCCCTTCGAAATTTTCAAGATGATGTCTTGTTAGAATTTTTTAAAATCTTATGTGAGTCCTTCTAGAAAGAATTAAAACATATTTCTTATGGGATTTATCTAATATAAATGCACTCTTAAAGTTATTATGAGGGGTAAATCATTGTTTCATTATTTTATTTTATTTTAAAATAAATAATTGATATCATAATGTTACCAAAATCTCTTCCCACGTCAGTGTCTTAAGAATGAGAACAACATGGTTCCATGAATCTACATTAATCAAAATGTTTTGTTGAGTGATGAGTACAATGTAACTACAAAAATTTCCTTGTTGGGGTGAACATGTTGGCCCTGCACATTCCATCTGACCTCGAATTTGACTCCTTTTCTTTTCAACTTAATGATTTTTCAAACACTGTCAAACTACGGTGCTCCAGATTTTTCAACATCCATAGTACTTCATCGCCTACCATTTCCTTCGATTTAACATCATCAATATGTTTTTACTATATAGTGGTAGTATCAGAATTTTTAGAAGTTCGTTATAACTCTTCACTAGGAGTAATATCTGGTTGAGAAACCTATTGTTTCTCTGGAGTGGTAGCATCGGCATGTGAATAAGGTCATTGTTCCTCTGTACTGGGAGAAGTAGTTTCTTGAGAGACCAATTGTTCCTTAGGATTGAGAGAACCATCACCTACAGAAGTCATTATCCATATAAGTGGTTTAATATTTAATTTAGATTACATAAATTCAAAATAAAACAGATAATAACAGTAGGTGACACAATGTATATTACAAAAAAATATAACTTGATTATTGAAATATATTTTTTAAGGCTTAAGGGATTTGATAACTGTATCAAGTATCTAAAACATTTCATTATGGTATCCTCTGATAAAAAACACCCCACCTATATTAGGACTACTGTGAAATGGTTACTATGGCCCAATTAAAGGGTCATCCTCAGTTGAATTTTCATCCGACCCTTCAGTGGTTTTAGTGAATAACATAACGATTTACCACTTTCGGTTTGCAAGATCAGAAACATAAAATACTTGTACTTCCTATGATTCCTTTATAAACAGTTCTGATATGTACCTTCCCCTATTTAAATCCACTTTCATGATTCTCAATTCATCTATTTTAACAGAACTCATATTATCAACTCACTTTCATTGAAAAACTGGCACTTTGAATATTGTATAATCCAACTCCCATATTTTTTTGAGGATTCAAAAGTATGACATATTCACATAAATTGGATTTGTTTCCTTAGTACTAGAAACATGCATCACTTTAGCCACAAGTGTAACTCTACTATTTGGCATGGTATTATCTTCATCATGTTCATTTGTATTGAATTTAAAATCATTAATTAAGTAACCATAATAATATAATACATACACACATGGTCCTCTAGCTATCCATCGAAGTAGTTATGAACTTGAAGCTGTATTATTATCTGACGCCTTTAAAATATTTTCCCAAAACTATCCTATAAATAGATGATTATGTTCATTTGATATCATTCTTTAAGCCCTTAATGGATTCAAATGCCTAATAACTTCTTTGTGGGATTCAACATATAAGGAAAACTCCAAACTATTTTCCAAAACATAAAGGAGGTCTTGCTCACGATCAGTAATATTGATTGTGACAAAATCTATTCCAAAACTTCCTCCACTCATACATTGCCTAATGTGATAAAATTTTGGTAGACCAACTATTTCCAAATCAAATATGTATTTGGTATATAATTCAATGGATTCGTCA
Organism: Viscum album; assembly: GCA_963277665.1. Lineage (NCBI taxonomy): Eukaryota > Viridiplantae > Streptophyta > Magnoliopsida > Santalales > Viscaceae > Viscum > Viscum album. The sequence goes on from OY728135.1 coordinate 548,537,542, forward strand.
ACAATATATCACTTCACAATACTACCCTCTCAACATGTTCATATCCCATTCAATGTGGTACATCCATCTATAATGTACATGACCACATAGTCAAATCTCTCTCACCATGTAAACCATCAAGTGAACCATCATATCAAAAAATGCTGGCACGAAGAAAATTTCCAATTCACATAATATGATGGAAATTTATTTTTCCATAGTCGGAAATTCACTGAGTCTATAACATTTTTTCATATAACATTGAAGAAGAAATAGAGCTTGGTTAATGTATAGTGGAAATTATTGTGAAAAATGAAACGTAAGGCCACAAGAATTAGATCTTGCATCAAAAAATGCTAGTATTGTTATTTCAAACCCTTTAACATTGATTTTTTCATTGATAATGTATTCTTGATATTTGATTAGTACCCCTTCCGAACCATTATGGCATTCAAGAAGTTTCAAAACTGATATCTCTCCATATTTGATAGTGTATAAGAATATGGAGGAAGAAAAGATTATTTTTCACCCTTCACTGGTTCCAACTATTGACATATTCTTACATAAACAAGGTCCAACCTAGACTTAATTCCATCTTTTTTACCGGGTGCATTTAGAAACATGTCAATGAAACTATCACATGCATGTTTTTAACATGCATAAAATCAATAAAGTTTCTGATGAATATAGAATTTTAGTATAGTAATTTAAAAAAATTGATCTCTGTTTCCAACCACTTTTCATAATGTTTTTCAAAAATGGTTTACCAAAAGCAGTGTCCACATATTTTACTTTCTTGAATAGTTGATCATATGTTAGTAGACATGGCGTTGTATGTTATTCTGAAATTACATAGAATTATGTCATCCAAGATCGGAACTTTTGTTGTTGGGGTAGAAATATATGATTCCCTAGAAACACAGTCTTCAATAAATGTTTCAATCTAATTGACTATGTACCTTTTCACAAATAGGACACCCTTAAGTTTTCTTAATTATTTATCTTGAAAATTTTCCATAATCTAGAAAATCATTTATCATCTTATACAACATGTATCTCAATGTGAAATGTTCATTTATATAAGAACCATACAATGTAACACCTAAATCCCACAATAATTTAAAATCCATGATCAGTGGAGATAAATAAACATAAATATCATTACCCAATTATTTTGGTCCTTATATAAGCATAGATAACATGATGTATTTTCATTTCATCCATACCCATGATGGAAAGTTATAATTGAAAAATATAATCATCCATTTACTATGAATGCTACATTGAAAACTAAATGGATTCACTACATCTGTAGATAACACAAGACAAAGGTTTCATGGAATATTTCCAAATTTAGGATACTCATTATCAATTCACTTCAACTAAGGAGAGTCTGTTTGGTCACATAGTTTCCCATAATTATTTATTGTATATTCATGCCATGTAAATTGCACTGTAGTCTCCTCACTTCAATATTAGCTTCTAAACCATGAAATGATCAGAAAGTACCATACAACTTTCCTATGATTGGGTTAATATTTCTAGTATCAAGAAGAAACAAACGTTGAGAATTCTATAAGTGATTTGTGCTCATTGAAAAATAATATACAATCATTCGGGTAGGTGTGTATTATTTTAGATATCATACCCATCAAGATTAGAATTCATTTTTCATTGTATGTTCATCTAGGGATATCATTATTTACTAGGAGCATGTCATTCAAGAGATCATGTAGTTCCATAAAACTAGTGTCACACCATATATTGCCTTATTTCAAATTATACATCTTCAATATGCCTGAAAATTCTGTATATTTAGTGAAACAAAAAATACAAAAATGTCTTTTCAAAACTCTCTAACTTCTAAAACAATTTTGGAAAATAAAAAATTTCGTCTTCAACTATCCTTATCATTTCCTCAATATGATATTCAACATCATTAACATCTATAATCAAATCCTCAATACAATATTCTTTTTTTTCACACTCTTAATCATATCAGATGATCCATAAAACACAGCTTTATCTCAAACACTAGCTATATTCTCTTTTCTACCATGTTTATTCCAACATTTATAACTTTGATCTATTCCATGAAGGATCAAGTGTACTTCCAACATCTCTGGACTAATTATTCTTGAATAACAATATCATAAACATGGACAAATATTTTAGAAGGGTCATATGCATGATCTTTTGAAAACTTGATGAACACTTTCACTCTATCTTCATACTCTTTTTTCATACGAATGGAATCCATACCTTCATTATTCATATCAATTCTATTTGATTTATCAATATTGATATTTAACAAAATAAATACCCAAAATATGTTAAACTAGAGACACTGTCCAACCATATATCCCTCTCAAAAGATCCAAAGGAATTAAAACGAGCCAGAAAAAACCAAAACCTGTAAAACATAGTCATGGTCTAAAATTACATTAGGTCTCCACAACATACCAAATATAAGATATCAATTTTGTATTAAATCCTAAAAATTGTATTTTTAAATACAATATAAAGATAAAAATTTTCTTTTAGGTTTTACCAAATAAGAAGTTACACATAAAAGTATTTTAGAACTCTTTTTCTATGATTTTAATTAAATTAAAACAATCACTTGGAAAACATTTTTCATCGGCCCATACCTATTGGTAAAATAGACTTTTAAAATATAACTTTAAACTATTTCATAAAAACCCATTTTTGAAATACACATTTCAAAACTCAAATATGATTCCAAAAATCATACGGTTTTCTAAAACATGTTTGAAAACCAACCATTTCCATAAAACTAGTCTGGGTGTCCTAAACCCCATTTCCAAAACTTACACATTCTTGGAGTATCAAATAATAATCATTCTAACTTTTCTTATTTGGGAACAATTTTCAATATTATTATTTAAATAGTTTGAAAACACTTTAAAATAATTCTTTCCTTTATTCCTTCTTTAAAAACCTTTCATAATCTCTTTTAAAAAAATATGAAAAGAAAATCATATAAAGAAAAAAAATACACACAGTCAAGAACCACTATGTCAATTCACACAACATGGAAACAAATACAAGAAAATATCTTCCAAACAATAATATAAATAAAAGTGAATTCAATATAAGCAGGGAGATAAAACCCTTAAATGATCCTAAAATGGATTCTAGAGTCATATTCATCTTCTCTAGGTTTTATTAACAAAATAACTTGAACTAGAGATAGGTAAATCAGGTTCTCATTACTAAACCTATCAAAACCCCTAGATGTACCTTAAAACTACATGTCAATAATAAAAATCCCCATATGGGATCACAAGAGACAAGATACATATAATAATCAAAAGGAATTATAAGGGTATCTCACCTTTTATGAAAAACATTTTTAGAAAAATTTCAAATGGGGATTATCTTTTCAAAACATTCTTGGAATGTCAAACCATATCATCATTTATAAAATCCAACCCAGTACACTCTTAGAACTAAGTTTATCCAAACACCTTTGAAACAGAAATTAGAATTCATGTTACCCTTTATACACCCATTAAAAAAATTCAAAGAAACAATAAGTTTGAAAATCTAATCCACATGGGAAAACTCACACTTTTGAAATAATACAACTCATTTTGAAATCTTAAAATATTTAAACACCCCAAAATGTTGATGAAAAAATTAACCAAGGATAAAAAAAGTGTTTTTAAATATAGATCAAAAGGGTTAACTCACCACTTTAAAAACAAATAAACATTTCCCAATGTTTTTAACACTTTAAAATCACCCAAACTCTTGGTTTGAAATCTAATTAACATAAGACTAATTTTTAAAACATCAAGTAGGTGATTATCACTAATATTAAAATCAGAAAAATTCTTTAAAAAAATTCATTTGGGAATTTCCCTAAATACTTTTAATCGAATATAATTCTATAAAAAGGGATTAAAACACTTGGAAAACACCATTTATCCCGCGCGGGGAACTCATATAGGCATAAGTATGTTAAGGAAACACTTTCAAAACAAAAATCATTTAAATCCATGTAATATTAAGTCATCACAAAGAAACACCACTAGACCTATACCTAAACTATCACAAATAAATGGAAAATGGTTCATAAATTCAAATTTAGGATGAATATAGCTCAAAATTATGGTATGTAAATTAAATTATATGTGGTGGTTATTACTAATAAATAAGATTTAAAAATAATAATTATTATCTAGAAATCCATGCATTACCCATGTTATACCTGATGGGAGTCCTTGGTCCACCTATGTGTACATGTGCGTGTGTTCATAAGTAGCACCAAGGAGACTAACAAGAAAATTGAAATTCAATTTGTTTATTGAAATTAAGGATTCAATCTAAGAAATCCACCAAAACCCATATAAAATAGGAAACCAGCCCAAGAAAAACTTCATGACCATACAACAATCACATGGAAGTATTATAAACTTAAAACATTAATTATACAATCAAAATTATCATTAAAAAACATTATGTCATTTTATCAAACATATGAAATACATCAATTCTCTTTAAAAGTAAATAATAAAATTATTTAGCTTGGTAGTTGTTTTGATAAGAAACTCTAAACCATTATGGAATTCATTATTTTATAGGACAAACATTTAGGAAGCTCATTCATATATATTTTGTGAATAAAAATTAAAGGCATGGAACCACTGATATGAAACCAAGAGAGGTTGGAATGAAACCTTTGTAAATGGGTAAAACAAGACCTAAGACAAGATCTTCAATATAAATAAAGCATATTATCTTTCAAGGAGTGACACCGGTAATGAGTGACAATGGAAAGGAGTGACAAGGGTAGGGAGATACAATGGTATTACAAAGAGTGATGATGGAGGGAGAGACAACGAAAGGGCAGGGAGTGACGGTGGCGGCGACAACAATACAAATTCATTAAAGCTTTTAATGCACAATGGAAGAAGAATGTTAGGGTTTTTTATAACATCGAAGGATATATTTTATCAATGTTTTTTAAAATAATTTATAAAGATATAATGTTAATAATATATATATATATAATTAAATATTTAATATATATATATAATTAGAACTATTAATAAATAAATACTTATTTATATTTATATAATACATATAATATATACATATATATTTATTTATAATATTATAAATTTTATAAATAAATATTTTGTTGTGAAATTTTTCAATTGAAGGAGAAGAGAAGAAAAAGAATATAACGATGTTGAATGCTCGGGATGATGATGGAGAAGTAAAATTTCTCAATCACAATAGAAAAGGAAAAGAAAGAACACAAGTATATGGCCGCACAAAATCACAAAACCATTTCCATTATCATGCCACTGTATTTATAGATTACAAAAGGGTTGATCCAATAAACAGAATTAATTCCAATGAATCAAATCTAATGGAGGGAATACAAAAGTTTTGGCCATATAAATAGACTTGTTGGGAAATGAATAGACCTCATTCATTATGATTTATGACATCCATGCAATTAATGATAATTCATAACACTCCCCCTTAGATGTTGTAATCCCATGGAATCTAATATAAATATTCACTTAAAAAACCTATGGAAAAAATAAGTGAAGCCAAATTAAAATTATTCCATGCTATGCTTCCTCATTAAAAACTTTATCAGAAAACCCAGTGGAAAAAACTGATTAAGGTAAAAAGAGTACACCGTTCTCAACTCCCCCTCATAAAATCACGATTGAATTTTTAGCCTTCGCATTCCAATTTTATAAATCAATTTCTCAAATGATTAAGTTGGAAATTACTTTGTGAAAAAAATATGTGTGATTTTCACAAGACCTTATTTGTGGGACATCAATCTCACCATTCTTTTGAAGGTCATGGGTGAAAAATAATTTATGTGAGATATGATTTGTTTTGTCAACATTAATAAACCCACATTTCAACTGTGCTATGAAAACAGTATTATCTTCCTATAATATGGTCAGAATATTATTATTCATATATAATCCACAGCAATTTCTATTATGATTAATCATTGATCTCAACCAAACACATTCTTAACTTGCTTCATGAATAACAATCAACTTAGCATGGTTTGAAGAAGTTGTAGTAATGGTTTGTTTTGTAAAACACAAGAAAGAGTAGTTCCACCATATGTAAACACATATCTAGTTTGAGATCTTACTTTGTGTAGATCAGACACGTATCCAACATCAACATAACCAACCAACATTGGTTCTGAGGATTTGGAATAAATTAACCCCCAGTCTTCTGACCCTTGAAGGTATCTTAATACATGTTTGATATCATTCTAATATCGATGAGTAGGAGAAGAAATATAAATTTCCAAAAAATTAATAAAAAATGATATATTAGGTTATGTATTAATTACAAGGTACATTAGTTCTCCAATAACACTCAGATATGGTACTTTTGGACCAATTAGTTCTTCATCATCCTCTCATGGTTTAAAAGGACCATTATCATGACCAAGAGATCGTACAACCATTGGTGTACTTAATGGATGTGATTCATTCATGTTAAATATCTGTAGGACTTTATTAGTATAACATTATTGATGAAAAAAATGACATCCTTAAGATGCTCATTTTGTAATCCAAGGTAGAACTTTTTCCTTCCAAAGTCTGTCATTTCAAATTCTTTCTTCAAATATTAAACTGTCTTGGAATGTTAATAATTAGTACCAATTATATTTAAATCATCAACGTATATTGAAATGATCACAAATTCAAATCAAATTTTATTAATGAAGACACATGGACAAATTAGATCATTTTTTGTAACCTTCCTTCATAAAATATTTACTCAGACAGTTATACCACATACACCCTGACAACTTTAATCTGTATAATGATTTATTTAGCTTAACTAAATGAAGATCTCGAGATCTAGGATATTTTTTTGAAAATTTGAATCCATTAGGGATTTTCATGTAAACATCATTATCAATATCACCATAAAGATATGCAGTCACAACATCCATCAAGCTTAATTCATGTTTTTCATGTACAAAAAATGTCATGAGATACTACAATGTTATTGTATCATTTATAGGAGAGTATGTTTCATCATAATCAATTCCTGTTTTTTGTGAGAAGCCTTGAGAAACTAGTCAGGCTTTATATCTCAAAAATTCATTATTTTAATTTCTTTTTCTCAAAAATACCCATTTTTATCCAATGAGCTTAATCCCTTCAGGGATATTCATGATCGACCGGAAAACCTCACATTTAGCATGTGAGTCTAGCACAAATTGGATTGTAACTTTCCATTGATCCCAATATGGCCTTCCACAACATTCAATAATTGTTTTAGGTTCTTGATCATCATCCATAATTTCAAGGGATACATTGTATGAAAATGGGTTATCAATAATGGTCTCCACTCTGTTCAAACATCTTCTAGTGTTGGTGAAATTTATTGAAATTTCTTCTTGATTATGTTTATGCACTTCTGGTAAATTTACATAATCTTCAAATCCATTCATATCATCAACCAACATAGCTTGTTTCCCCTTTATTTGATGAGTATTTTTATCTTTTTAACCAATTGGTCTCCCAAGCTTTAGGCACAGTTTGGAAGGATTGTTGGCGATACCATCAGATTGTCCTTCTGGGACATAAATTCTTACCAGTGTATTCACAATAGGTATATATGATTTTGTAAACTGTTTTGAATCATTAAATACATCAGGAAATTGATTTGATAAATTTTGAAAATTAATGATCTTTTTAACTTCAATTTCACTTGTATTTGTACAAGGATCAATATGTAATAATGAATATTCTTTTGATGATATTTCTTTTGAAGTCGATTGATTTCCCCCTTTGACTATTGGAAATAATTTTTCATAAAAATGGAAATCAGAAAATATTTTTATGAATTCATCTCTTGTCATAATATCAAGATATTTAACGATCGAGGGAGATTAAAACCCAATATATATCCCCAATATCCTTTGGGGTCCCATTTTTGTTCATCACGGTGGAGTTATAGGAACATATAAAGCACAACCAAATATCCTCAAGTGTGAAATATTTTGTTCATGGCCATAAGATAATTGGAAAGGGGAATAATCATGATAGCTTGATGGCCTTATTTAAATAAGTGCGGCTGTATGAAAAATTTCATGTCCCCATGATAAAATGGGCAATTTAGTTTTCATAAGTAATGGTCTAGAGATAAGTTGGAATCACTTTATAAATGATTCAGTTAGACCATTTTGTGTATGAACATGAGCTACAGGATATTCAACACTTTTTCCCAATGACATGTAATAATTATTAAAAGCATGTGGTGATTATTCACCATCATTATCAACCCTAACATTCTTGATCGAATAATTAGAGAATTACGCCCTTAACCTTATTATCTGGGTGAGTAATTTCGAAAATGCCTGGTTTTGAGTGGATAATAAACACACATGGGGCCATCAAGTTGATGCATCAATCAAGATCATAAAACATCTGAATGGTCCACATGGTGGATGAATTGGTCCACATATATCACCATGAATTCCATCCATGAACATCGGGGATTCGGTACCGATATTTGTTGGTGATGGTATTATGATTAATTTGCCTTCAGAATAGAAGAACATGAGAAATCATAGGGCATAAGAACCCTTTTATCCACCAATGGATGGACATGAGTACATTTAATTATTTTTCTCATCATTATTAATCTAGGATAACCCAAACGGTCATTCCACACAATAAATGTATCATGGTTGGTAAAATTCGGGTTTACCATGTTTGATTCAATTGTACAATAAAGTACAATCTAGATAAAAGTCATAAAAGATTCTCTTGGTTCAATTTGTTCTCATTTTTAATGATTGTTATGTAGAGATATTCTACACTTGCTTCATCCATTATCTTGATATGATATCCATTATTATGAATATCTTTAAAACTTAGCAAATTGTGCTGATACTTAAGAGAAAATGGTGTATTTTTTATCATAATATGTGTACCACTGGGTTGGCATATTTTTTCTCTTCTAGAGCCTTCGAATAATTGCTCACTATCGGTTAAAGTAAACACATGAGCACTTCCAAATTTAATAGTGATAAAATATTTCTCATTTTTAAGAATTTTTTTCATCGTTGTGATATCGATGAGGAAAATATCTTCATCATGGAAATTATTCCCAACGAACCAATGTTTATCATTAATTTATATTAAAGGAAATAAACATTCATATAAGGAATAAAATAAAATAAACAAAAATCAAACATGAAATATTTAAAAATATTACAAAACCAAAAACCATAGTTCTTTTCAACCACAAGCATACAAAAACCAAAAATAAATCATTGATTCTGAACTAATCATCCATGCTTGGTCTATATGTTCATCAACTTTAGGGCTTGCAAAATAGTTGTAAGTATCAAAGTTTGTAATATCATCATAATATTCCAAAGCCTAATCAGAAAAATTTGCTTCAACATTCCTTTCCTTTCCATTGATAGATTGTTGATAAAGATCAACAAAATGCTTTGGCATATGACAGTTACGTGACCAATTCCTCTTTATTCCACATCAAAATCATTTACTATCCTCACTCTTCACTTTCTTCATTTTTGGATGTTCGTTATTGGAGAACTTATGATGGTGCCCCTTCCTCTTCTCATTTGGTGTATAAACACCTTGAGCAAATTAATTTCCTCAGTATCGATTGCATTGATTCTTCCCATGAACTTGATTAAAAGAAATCACATTCGCTTCAGGGAATTGAGTCACACCAATAGGTTGGGATTAATGATTTCTCATCAGGAGTTCATTATTTTGTTTAGCAACAAGAAGACAAGAAAGTAATTCAGAGTATTTTGTAAAACCTTTCTCACGATATTGTTGTTGTAGAATGACATTTGAGGCATGGAAAGTAGAATATATTCTTTCCAACATATCGGTATCAATGATAGTATCTTCGTATAACTTTAGTTGTGATGTTATTTTAAACATTGCAGAGTTGGGGTCACTTACCATTTTATAATCTTGGAATCGCAAATGACTCCACTCAAACCTTTCTATTGGTATTATTACAAGTCAAAGGTGATAATACCACTCCTTGAGATTCTTCCATAGCACTAAAGGATCCTTCAATATGAGATACGCATTCTTTAGATCCTTATAGAGGTGATGACGGAGGAATATTAGGGCTCGGGCACGATCTTGAGCGGAAGCGTGATTACCAACTTTAATTGCTTCTTTGAGGCCGTTTTTATCAAGGTTTATCTTTGCATCCAGAATCCATGACAATTAATGCTTTCTAGAAATGTCAAGGGGGAGAAATCCATGCTTCACAATATTTTCCATGGGAAAATTTATCTTATCGGTATGATTATCTTTTTTACTTTGAAAATCATTTGTTCTGATAACGTGTTGTGAAATTTGTCAATTGAAGGTCAAGCGAAGATAAAGCATATAATGATATCAAATGCTCGGGATGATGATGGAGAAGTAAAAAATCTCAATCAAAATAGAATAGGAAAGAAAGAACACAAGTATATGTCCACACAAAATCATGCCACCATTTCCCTTATCGTGCCACCATATTTATAGATTACAAAAGGGTTGATCCAACAAACAAAATTTATTCCAATGAACCAAATCTAATGGGGGGAATAAAAAAGGTTTTTCCATATGAATAAAATTGTTGGAAAATAAATAGAACTCATTCATTATGATTTATGACATCCACACAATTAATAATAATTCATAACATATTTATTTATTAATAATTATAAAATTTTAAAAAATATATTTATTATATTTATAATTGTATTTAATAAAAATTTATAATTTATATATTTATTATAACAAGATGGTGTGAGTCATGGGCTATCCCATGGTTCCAAAATTTAATGAAAATAAAAAGGAAACAGGATACATACGGATATTGGGAATGAAAACAAGTTCTAAGACACTTTACAGTAATAAAAAAATCATCTCTGGGATTGTACGATGCCCCTAACTCTCAGATGATGACCCCTCCTCCATGATTTGGGCTTCTTCCAGGACTCACTATCATCCACCGGACCTGAGCCCCCAAAAAATGACCTTCCAGCCACATTGCCTTTACCAATAGTTACTCTGTGAGCATTGAAATTTTTTTACGAAATATATGTTTTCTATTTGACATGTTTAATATTTCAAGTAGACTAATATTATTTTTACCAAAATCCAGAGGAGTAACTGTGTCCAGAATTTGATCATCAGAGCCCCCATACACAATAGCCTTATAGCCTTTCCCCTATCTACCCATGATAGGCTTAGTGGGCCCTACTTTATTAGAACTAAGAGAACCTATAAGAGGTTTATCCTATAAACATGAGTCATAGAGTAAATTTTTTCTTCACTTTATGATCAAAATATGAAGACAAAAGATCCTCTTGATTCAATTAAAAATTGAATAAAACTTGAGTAGTGGATTACTCATCAGATTCAATGGGCCTGCTAGCAGAATGGTACTGCAAATCCTGCACTGGAGTAACATTTCCCTTCACCTATACATCAATTCCAACAAATTTATCACAATCATCATTAAGAACCTGTAGAAATGACCTATTGTCAACCCCTTTAATAGTGTCATTAGGAGAGGATATTTAATGAATTTTCATATGGGGTGACCCAATAATGACATTTTCTATACATGCCATTTAATGAGGCATTTCATTAGAGTGGCCCAAGGTGCCGTCCTTAGAAATAACTTTGGATGAGACCACCCCTCCCTTATCAAAAAAACCCAATCATGTGCCCTTGAAAGGCTTGGATTTGAGCTTCTAATCATGCCTAGAATTGCCAGTTTCATAACCAAAAATCGTACAAAAGTTGCAGAAATCAATTAAGTATTCATAGTCAAAATAAGCTTCAATATTTTCACCATTCATGATAATAATGATAGGATCAAACATGTGGTTCAAAAAATCAATATCAATCAATACCCTAGCATAATAAGAGAAATTTCCTTGAATGGTATTATCATCAAGATTGAGTCGTGCACCAATGTATGATGTAATATCCTTCAATATATGTGGATTCCAAAATACCCAACAGAGTCCATGAAAACTAACCCAGACCTGCACATTATTGTGCTTCTGAAGAAGAGGGTTAAAACTAAAGTGCCATTTTGAAATTCTTGGAATTCTTGGATTTAGAGTATAATAAATATAATCCCATGTTGTAGATTTTTTAGTTTCATATTCAAAAATTAAATAAAAGTATTCCCTAATTATAGGTATGATATTTTAATTTTTATAGCCTTAAATTCAATTCAGTTTATTTTATACATCTTCCATAGTTGGGGGGTTTATCACCCTTGGCAAGAATCAATCTTCCAATCAGGGAGAACCTGAATGAATCTAGGTGCTCAGAGAACACCTTGATTAATAATATATTTATAATTTTATAAATATATATAATTAATATATTTATTATAATTTTATAATTATTTAAATATATATATATTTATTTATAATTATAATTATAATTATTTGTATATATTTATAAATATATTTATTTAATTATATACATTTATAAAATTATAAGTATAATAATTTTCTTTATTATAATTTTATAATTATATATATATATATATAATTATAAGTATAAATAAATATATTTATAAATATTTGAATATAATTATATATATATATATATATATATTATTTATAATATTATAATAGATGTATTAAATTTTATAATTATTTATATATATATATAGTTATAATTATAATTATAAATAATTATTTTTAAAAGTATTTATGTATAAGTAAAATTTTATAATTATAACCATAATAAACATATTTATTATTTAAATATAATTGTTTTAATTTTATAAGTATTTGTGAGAACATAATAAATTCATGGGTATAATGAATGAATCAAATACCTAGTAAAGTATAGATCATAGTCATCGCATATATGGACAACATTTAATAATAAGTGTGTAATGTATAAATGAACATTCACAATGAATACATAACATATGAATACATCAATTATACTCTCTCATCAACATATTTATTTAAATATTTATTTATTTATTTATGTAATTAAAAATATATATATATAAAGTAATTATATATAATTATAAATATATAATTATAAATATAAAAAATATATTTATTATTTAATTACATTTATAATAATTTTATAATTATTTAATTTTATATTTATTTAATTATAATCATGTAAAAAATTATTTTTAAAAAATTATATACATATTTGAATTACAAAAAAATATATATTTATTATAAACATGTTTTTTTGTATAATTTATATCAATAGAAATGATTTTTGAATATAAATATAATAATTTTATATAAATTAATAATATTTTTTATTAAAAACTTTTATCAATGCTGATAATGGTGCGGTTTTTATCAGTACTTTTTCTTAGCGCTGATAAAAGTAGGTGTTGCCCTTGCACCAATCTATGGTAGTGTCAGTCATCATACACCTTAGTCAACCTAAACCTCAGTCAACCCAAACCTCATTAATCAATTTATACATATAAAATATGTCCAACTGAAATCAATGACATCATCTCATCAACTATAATAAAAAAACAGAAATTAAAACTCAACATAGTAAATCAGATTATAGAAGAATCATTGATAAAGTATAAACTTACCATGGATAATAAGATCTCTCATGATTTCCTTCTGAATATTTTCATGGATCAAAATGTTCAACCCCCTGTCTATTGCTGAAATATGTCACCTACAATAAAAACCAGAACATTTAAGAAAAAAATGCGAAAGAGAAAAAACAAAAAATATATTTAGATTATTTCACATAAAATTTGTTATTTTGTTAATCAAACAGAAGAAATTTTAACATAAGATAAATAATATATCATGAAAATCACCTTGAAGACATAAACATACCTATTTAAGATATGATTCAACACTTGAAACTGAAAAGGAGGGTTAAGTAAATATTCTAATTAAATTTTAAATTGAAATGTGGTGTGCTTGAAATTTATTTAATAAACACATTTAAAATAATTTTATATAACAACATTTCCTATATTTCAAAAAATAATCAAGTGTGTTTGTCCCATGATTCCACATCAATGTGAGGGTTTTTCTATGGTTTTGACCGTTCCACGCACGTTTTAGTGTTTTAAAACAATAAAAATGTGTTTATAACCATCTTAGGAAAACCATAACTCAGAATGACATGTCCTTGATTCCTACACTAAAAAAATCAATACACGTTCATTTTCCTCTAATTTCAAGGAAACCTGACATCATTTTCCTATTTTTGACACCAAACACATATTTTCAAAGGCATTGGTACCAATAAAAAGTGTTTATTGAGTGGTTCTGAGCACACCACACATCAGGTTGATGTTTTGTCTACGCGTACATGTCAAAAATAACTCAACATGAATTTTCCCATGATTTGATTCAATATAAGGTTGTTTTCTATGGTTTTGACAATTACATGCATGTTTAAGTGTTTTAGAACACTAAAAACGAGTTAAATACCTTCCTAGGAGAACCGTAAATGGTAATGATGTATCACCAGTTCTATCATTTCAAAAATCAATATATTATGGTTTTTCTGTAATTTTAGAGAAATCTGATGTCATTTTCCTAGTTTTAATCCCCAAACATATGCTCTTAAGGACTTTGGTACCTTTAAAAAGTTTTTATTGAGTCATTCCGATCACAATACACGTCTAATTGAACTTTTGTCTCCATAAAAACATCAAAAATAACTCAATAGTAGTTTTTTCATGGATTCATGTCAATTTGAGGCTATTTTCCAAAATTGTGACCATTACATGAATGTTTTAGGGTTCTAAAACATAAAAAACATGTTTACAACCATTTCGGGAACACCGTAACTCATGATGATTTCCCTTTAGTTCCTATATTTCAAAAATTAATATACAATCATTATACTATGATTTTAGGGCAATACGATGTTGTTTTCATGGTTTTGACTCCCTGACACATGTTTTTAAAGGCTTTGGTAACTTTGAACAGTGTTTTCCATGTCATTCTTGCCACACTTCATGTTGGATTGATGTGTTGTCTACGCATACATGTAAAAAATAACTCATATATCTTTTTACCATGATTTTACATCAATATGAGGTCATTTTATATGGTTTTGAACATTCCACCCACATTATAGTGTTTTAAAAAACTAAAAACACATTTACAGACATCCTAAGAAAACAGTCACTTGGAATGACATGATGTTAGTTTGTAAATTTGAAAAATCAATATAAGGTTATTTTCCTATGATTTCATATTAATCCAACATTGTTTTCCAAGTTTTTACCCCCCCCCCCCCCCCCCGATGCATGTTTTTAAATTATTTCCTTCAAAATATGTTACCAAGTCATTTTGACCATACTGTGTGTCGGATTGAAATGTTGTCTATAAGTACACATTAAAAATAACTCAATGGTCATTGTCCCATTATTTCACATCAACGTGATTTTTTTCTTTGGTTTTGACTATTACACGCACATTTAAGTGTTCTAAAACAATAAAAATGTGTTGATGACCATCCCAAGAAAACTGTAACTTGAAATGATGTGTTTTTTGTTCTTATATTTCAAAAATAAATGTACAGCCATTTTCATATGATTTATGGGTAATATGATATTGGTTTCTTTTTTTTGTCTCCCCTAACACATGTTTTTAAAGGCTTTGGTACCTCTAAAAATTATTTACCGAGTCATTATGACCACACCATATGTCAGATTGTTGCTTTGTCTACATGGACACATAAAAAATAACTTATAGGTAATTGTACCATGATTTCAAAATAATATGAGGTTTTTTCTATGGGTTTTACTATTACATGCACATTTAAGTGTTTTGAAACACTAAAAACGTGCTTAGGGACATCCTCAGAAAACCGTAACTAGAAATGATGTGTCTTCATTTCCTACATTTTAACAAAAAATCTATGGTCTTCTTCCTTTGATTTCTCGGTAATCTGATATTGTTTTCTGGGTTTTGACCACTCGAGTCATGTTTTTAATGGCTTTAATACCTTTAAGATGTGTTAACCAAGTCATTACAACCACACAACAGGTCAGATTCACATGTTTTCAATGGATAAAAGTAAAAAACAACTCAAAGGTTGTTTCTCCATGATCTCATGTCAATATATGGTCATTCTATATGGTTATGACAATTCCACACATATTTTAGTGTTTTAAAACACTAAAAATATGTTTATGGTCATACTAGACAAACTATAACTTAGAATGACATTAAATCAGTTCCTACATTAAAAAAATTAATGTAATGTTGTTTTCATTTAATTTCAGGGAAATATGACATCCTTTTCCTAGATTTTACCCCCCAGCACATGTTTTTATAGGATTTATTACTTTTAAAAAGTGTTTATCGGGTCATTCCGACCAGACTTTATGTCGAATTGACCTGTTATCTACACATACAAATCAAAAATAACTTAATAGTTTTTTCTCTTTATTTTATGTCAATATGAGGTCATTTTATATGGTTTTAAACATTACATGCACGTTTAAGTCTTTTGAAACAATAAAAATGAATTTACAACCATCTCGGGAAAACCATAACTCAAAATGACTTATTGTCCAATCCGAAATTTCAAAAATAATTATATGGTCATTTTACTGTGATTTTATGGAATTATGGTGACATTTTACTAGTTTTGACCACCCAACACATGTTTTTAAAGGCTTTGTTACCTTTAAAAAGGGTTTATTAAGTCATTGCAACCACATCGCTCATTAGATTGACGTGTTGTCTACATGTAAACATAAGAAATAACTCAATGGCCATTTTCCCATGATTTCACATCAATATGAGGTATTTTTATAAGGTTTTTAATATTACACGCACATTTTAGTGTTTCAAAATACTAAAAACGCATTTAAAATCATTCTAGGAAAACTGTAATTCATAATGAAGTATCTTCAGTACCTATATTTTAAAAATCAATCAATAGTAATTTTCCTATGATTTTAGGGAAATATGATATCATTTCCTTACTTTAACCCCCCCCCCCCCCAACACATGTTTTTAAAGGCTTTGGTACCTTTAAAAAGTGTTTACCGAGTCATTCCAACCTCTCTGTTTCTCGTATTGACATGTTGTCTTTATATACACGTCAAGAATAAATAAATAGAGTTTTTATTATTATTTAACATCAATATGAGGACTTTTTCAATGGTTTGTTAAGTGACACACACATTTTAGTGTTTTAAAACACTAAAAATACATTTACAGGCATCCTGGTAAAATTGTAACTCAGAATGACTTCTGTCGATTCTTACATTTCACAAATAAATCTACCATCATTGTCCTCTAATTTTAGGGAAATTTTACATTGTTTTCCCATTTTTTAGTCCATGAAACATGTTTTAAAGGCTTTGGTACCTTTAAAAAGTGTTTACCGAGTCCAAACCAATCAAAAAATTCCAAATTTCCATTGTCTGATCCATGTAGATGACCCCATTTAATTGGTTTTAAGGATTGTTTTTTATTGCAATATATTTTCATTATTATGTTTTCATAATAAGAAAGCAACATTAAATGGTAATGATAAGTACTTACTCCAACTTCTTCGATAGGATCATTTAGAAAACTACCATCAGGTTTCCTATGCACTTTAAACCACACCTCTATTCAGCCAGTAGAGTGTTCCAATTTATTATCCTTTAAAAAATTATATAAACATGTTAGAAAATCCTTGACTTATCATAAAATTATATAAATAATAATGACTAAAATAAAAACAAAAATTGTTCTTTTTCTCAAAAAACTATGGGACCCCAATATGTAAGGAATGACTTGTTTCTCATGATTTATTAAATTTTTTAGATAATTCCTACAAAAATAAATAACATTAATAAAATTTATAATTTTATTGTGTTTATTTTATTATGATACTTTAGAATATGAAATTAGCTCATGATATTTTTTTCTATTTATATCAATAAATATCTCCTATTACTCCTGAGAAATTCATTTTTTTCACTTTCTCATTCATCTATTGTGAGCTCAGAAATGTGTCATTAAACTCATTCCATAATAGCAATTTAAAATCTCTCCATTTATTTCACAAAATTTTCAATATACATGGGTGTGATATAGATTTAGGGACATCAAAATGAAAAAAACATCAATAAATAAAAAACATAACACTTTATTATTATATTAAAAGATATTACTCATGTATTTTAAATTAGTTATCAAGGAATATTAAATTAATATAACCTTTACATATTTATCAAAGACCTCAATTTTTCATACTATAGAAATATGCCTCTAATATTTATTATTAATTGGAAATCTCATTGTCTCACAAGCAAGATGCCTGAGAATCTACCCATAAATTTCAGCCGCATCACCGGTTGGCACCCTGAACTCATCAAATGGAATGATAATCTTGAAGTCATTAAGGTCTATGGTATGTTCTATGTTCATATTTGTATCCCTTCTATGGTTGGCTTAATTTTTTTGAAAAATTCATTAAATAATTAATAAAAAATATATATATATTTTTTTTAAATAAAATAAATACCAGTAATGATAAATCACCAATATCCCTTATATGGAGAGATGACTAACATCTCCATCATCAAAGGAAAATTATACGATGGTCTACTAAAATTATCTAGGTTAAAGGCTGGCTCACTAGTAATTTTTGGTACAATGGAATCACTTGTATCCACTAAAGCTGATGGTACTGGTGACATGATCCAAGATGCTGATCGACTAGGATACTGTATTGTTTTCTAGGTATTCATGTAATTCAAATGGTTCAGATATATTAAATGTATAAAAAATGAATTTTTTTTAAAAAAACTAGAATAATGTATATATGTATGAAACACTTATACATGATAAATTTTAATATATTTTAATTACCAATTGATACAATCAATTTTCTTCGTCTTCATTGCCTTCATTGTTATTTACCTTCATTGCAACAAGTGCCTCATTTTCACCCTCTCTTTCGAGTTCTTTTATTTTGATATTGTCAGGAAAAAAACTATTAGATTTTTTCTAGTTAATGAGGTTCAATGACACAAAGTTCCATTTTATATTCATCTCCCATATCATTTAAGTATCTCTACTTTAAGTTTACAATAAAACTCTAACCATCATGTATTTCATCATCCATATAATAATCTTTCTTTTCTTGTGATTCTAAGATAAATGAATCATGCTCTGTATGCTTACCAGTATAGATCAAGCAATAGAAGTTAACAGTAGTAAAATGTAATGAGTCTTTAATTATACCATTATCAATGTTTATGCCCTTTTATTTAAATAAGATAACTAAAAACTAACAATGAAAGTTTAATTTAGTAATATCATTCATATTTCCATAGTATCCCATCCCTGTAATTGTAAATACACCATTATTTTTAGTTTTCAAGAATTATTTACGATAAATTATACGAAACCAAAAGCCATGAATATTGTAGGAATCAAATATCTTATCCTTTCTTAGAGAAAATAAAGACCAAAACATCAAATCATTGGATATTTCAGCTCGATTTCCAAAATTCGTTATCTACAAAAAATATATAAGGTTTTAATTTTAAAATAGACAAAATAAATACATATTAATAATATTAATATAATTATATACATAAAATACGGTAGAACCATTCGATAATATCCTTATTAAGAGATTTTGTTAATTACATCTCATTTCGAGCTTGATCCCTTAGCTGCCTCTTTGTTTTTTATCACAATTATTCAATAAATGGATCAACTATAAGGCTCTTGAGTATCATATATCTTTGTGCATGTATAAACTCCAATTTAGTCAGTTTAAATTTTTATCTCTTCTTAATAGGTCATCCAATAGTTAAAAACACCAATGACTAGTTTTCAAAATGAGAATTAGTGGATATGTCTTCAGAACGTCATGTATGAGTGAATATATTCTAAATCTCATCCTAATACCTAGAACATAAATTCGAGCACTCTTGAACTATGTAAACTTTAGAAATATTTCCTTCTAATTGAGCATTATTATTTACATATGATTTCAAATGACCTAATTACCTGATGAAAAAAATAAGAAACATATTAAAAAAATTAGGAATTGATTTGATAAAATAAAATTCACCAATGAAAATAAAAATAATATAAATGTAACTCTCAATTGGATACATCCATCGATAGTGTACCAGTCTAAAAATTTTATCTTCTCCAACCAAATAAACAGTCACATGAATCATGACTATGAGTAATGAAAGGGGAAATAACATATCTAAATGACAGTGTTAGAAAAATTATTTCTTGATGTTTATTGAGCTTGGTTGGATTTATTTTTTTTTCAAAAATCTCTTTGAAAAAGTTACAAATAAAAACTATAAATTCATTTATATTTTTAGGTAATGTATTACGCAATTCCAACAAAAACAAAAACTCCATCAGAATATGTTAGTTATTCCTTTTCAATCCATGTATCTTTAAATGTTTTAAGTCAATGAACATTGATATGTTACTTTAATATCCATATGTAACATTTATATTCTTTATATTTTGAAACAATATATATTTATCATGATATTTAATTGTAATAATAGCTAAAGTATACATTCCAATATCATTTTACCAAAAACCATGCTTTATATTCAGTGATTCCAAATCCTTATGAGTATTAAGGTGATCTTTTGATTTACCCTTCTTATTATGCAATATAAAAATTACATTGCCCAAAAAATTCCTCTAAATATTTATTACATCAAGATTTTGACCAATCAAATTAAACTCCCAATAAGTAAGTTTAAAAAATATACTCTTTTTCCACCATTTTTTTATTCCAGCTACTTCGGACACTGTACCTCATAAAGTTTTATACCCTTATTTAAACTGATGCCATTTTCCAAATTTTTCAGTTACATTCATTAATTATCCTAAGATTTCTAATATAGATAACTCCTTCAATGGATTTCAAAAATAAATTTTTCCATTGAATCATTTTTTTATTAAACCTGAATTTATGATAAGAATCAAGAAATTGATGATGACTCATAAGACACCCTTTTCTTTTATGAGGTAATCATTGAGATTCAAAATAAAAATTACAAAATGGAAAATAGAAACTAGTATGAGTTTTACAAACATATAAAATTATTAATACAGGAATGTTACTAAATTTCCACATTAAACCAGTATTCATTTTGAATAGTTTTCTCATTGATGAATCATATGTTTCCACACCATCATCATATAATCCTCACAATTATTTTATTAGTGGTTGAAGTAATACCTCAATGTCATTTCCAGTTATTTTATTTCTTTTAATAATCATCAAAATAATAAAATAAGTCATATTCATACCCATCTATAGTGGTAGATTATAGGGGATCAAAAAAACTAGCTATATTATATAATTAATACTTAAAGTAATAAAAGGGTTAAAACCATAAAAAAACCCAAACTATACCCCTAGGATATAAAGAAAAATATGGACATAATGAATCAAACATATTCAATGATGTTAAATTGTTTGGATGTTTCATCAATCCATCGTTACTATCTTGAGCATGCCACTTTATGTCGTATACATTCTTAGAGGACATGAATAATCTTTGAATCTGTGGTTTCAGAAAAATTAATGCAATACGTTTGTTGAATTTTTATCTTCTATTTCTTACTAGGGTTGTATTGATTTATATTCCCATTTTTTTTCATTAACTTCCATATTTTTTTAATACATCTTATGAATTTTTCTTTATCTAACTCTTCTCCCTAGAAAATCAT
Source organism: Viscum album (assembly GCA_963277665.1). Lineage (NCBI taxonomy): Eukaryota > Viridiplantae > Streptophyta > Magnoliopsida > Santalales > Viscaceae > Viscum > Viscum album. The sequence goes on from OY728135.1 coordinate 548,559,278, forward strand.
ACGTCCATTAGGGAATGCAAGTATGTTTGTACAATCAAATACAACTTTGTTGATGACTTTCTACATCTCATAGAATGATGTAGGGATCCTATATTCACTAAAGGAATCATAAAGCAACTCTATAATCATGTAAATTTATTTGTTATTAATTACATAGAGACACTTTATATGATTCTATTTAATCAAACAAGAAAACATTGAATACTTGGCACACCCTTCATACAATTCTTACTATTCACATTCAGTAAAATCATAAAACTCATTTTTTATCACTGAAATTTGGAGAATTAATAACCTTCTCAGGATCAATAAAAGGTTCTTTTGACCTATTAAAATCATGGATATTGTATCCTATAAATCCAAATGATTCATTTAACAAATTTCAAACTGAATTTTCCTCTGATGTGTAACTTTTTATTTCACTGATAGGATGGTCATTTTTTAAATGTCTATAAAATTTGATTCACCAAGCCAAATCCAACATAAAAATCGAGTAAGAAACTATTTTCATGTCTAATTATCATATACTTAATTTCTATTCAACCATCGCTTGAATTTTAAATCATGGCATGGATATTTTAGTCTATTATCCACTAATCGGGTTGTAATTGGATAATCTAATTTTTTTTCCAAAACCCTTGGAATATTGAGGTCTGTTTCAAGGTAAATTAATCCAAATTTTATCCATAGGTATTGGATTGTAACTCTTCTCCCGTTATATTCATATATAATGATATAAATTGTTAATCAAAAATGTAAAATCAAAATTAAACATCACCCAAATTCTTCATTAACCATGGTGGGGTCTTCATTATATATAACACAATTTCAACATAAATATGATTCAATCAAAAGTTAAAATAACTATATCTTTTCTGATTTTCATATTATTAATTTTTAATTTATATTGCAGAAACATGATGGTATCTATTTATATCTCCTTTGATAATTATGAAAATCAGGTTTTTTGTATCATAGAACAAGAACATGACACTATTATATCTAGTTATGTGGTCTCTTTTATTCTATATTGAAAATTCTCATATTCTTAAAATATAAAATATATTCATGGTAAAGGTAAATTAATTTAAAATCAATGATAAAACCCAATGAATCACCAAGAATATCAACATTCTATTGATCAAAAATCAATGATAAAACCCAAAGCATCACACCAATCATGAACCACCAAATAAATTTCATATACTCTAGGATCAAGAAGAATAAGAACCAAGATCGATAACCATAACTATATAAAATGGAACTATACCTAGATAGAAAAATGAATCACACTAGGGACTATCTTAAATTAATGACTTTAACCCTTTTACTGAATAACTTTCTAGGTATCAAAATCAAAATAACATGAAATATAGTCCCAAAGAATCAATAATCCACATCTCGGATCAAATGAATCCAAATTAAACCAAGAAAATTCCTAGAAATAGAACCCACCACATTTAAAACACCATTAAATAATTTTTCTTCTCCCCTTAAAATAAAAAAACTTTAATTAAAGGGATAAAAAGAAACTTAATAAATGTAAATATACCATAAAAAGGTTTTCCCCCTTTTAAACATAAAATCTTTTTGTCTCATTTAGAAAACGAAACAAAATTTATTCTTAAAACTTCACTTTCTCTTTAAGATACAACCATAATTTCATTATTAAATCATATATGGTTATTTAAAAATTATTTTCAAAAGTCATTCACAAGAAAAAAATTCAAATCCTTTTTAAAACCCAATAAGAATCCTATTTTGAAACTTAAAACACCAGATATTATAATTTTTAATGTTTTAAAATAATTTAGGGAAACAAAACATAATTCAATATAAAAATTATAAAAAATGTTTTAAAATATTTTATATAAAAAAATATTTTAAAATTATTTGAGTCAAAAAAAAATTTTCTTAGGACTAAATTTGAATTTGGATATAAACCTCTTTAAAACATTCCTTGATTTCACAAAATTTTTCTTCATTTCGAAACACATATTAGAATATCATCATAATTATCAAACCAATTCAATGCCAATAACATAAATAACTCATATAATATGTTATAATACATCCTAAATCAATCAAAATAAATAATAAATCAACTTGAAACCCTCTAGGAACCAACATCTAAAAAATATGTAAAATTTACCACAATGCATGATTTTGAAGCAGTGGTGATGGCTTAGGTAGCGGTAGTTAGGGATCGTTCGGGAGGGGTTTCAAAGGGGGAAAGGAGTGGTGCTGAACACTGAAAGGTGGATAGGGAGAATTTAGGTGTGGGGATCAGGGAGTAGTGGTGAGGGGGAAAGAGGGGCAGCAATAAGGGCTCAGAGGAGGGGGTGCTCTAGGGAGAAGGGGGAAACCAGCAATGAGGAGTAATGACTTGGGGAAGAAGGGGGGATTCAGACAGTGAGGGGGATGACTAATGGGAGAAGGGGGATTATATAGTAGCGAGGGAGATAATATTGGGGTAGCAAGGGCTGAGGGGGAGGTGATCTGTGAGGGAACGATGAGTGGCAAGGGATCAGGGGAGAAGGGGGGGAGGTGGCAGTGGTGGTCGGTGAGTGGTGAGGGGGGGCGGAGCATCGGTGGAAGCGAGTGACCTGTGATGTGGGATCAAGGACAAGGGGGATCAAGGAGAGGGTGGGGGTATAAGAGAAAGGGGAGGGGGTTGGAGGTGTAAATTACAGTTTTTTAATATTTAGTTGTGGTTTTAATAAAACTACCACTAAATGTCAAAATAAAAGAAAATATAGTGATGGTTTTCTGTAACTTCAACTATATTATATTTTTTTAAATTAAATTTATTTAGTGGGGGTTATTAAAACTACTTCTAATAAACCACCACTAAGTCCTATTTTTTTAGTTTCACCATGCGGTGATTTACACTTGTCTACATTTTGAGGCTTATTGGTGGTACAATATATGTTGATCATTCAACTAGAATTATTCATTTGATATATTTACCATTATTGAATGACTTGTACTAGAAAGGTGGTATATCTAGGGGTATTAATGTCTTTCATATAAATACAAGGTGATATGTTGAACATGAATCATCGATAAAATAAATATCATAGGATGTGTTATTCTGATAAGATGTTGATATTGGAGTGCATCCCTCACTTAGGTTTACATACAAGTGCGCTATTTCCTATCAATATTTTAATAAAATATCTATGTTAAAGATGGTATTTTTTCTTTCCTTATAGTTTAAAAATTAAATTTATAACTTTATATTATGAAATATAATTATGCAAATGTTATCTATAAGTGTAGTTATGAACATCGTTATTCACATACATATAGACATGATGTCCATTATTACAAACTTACAATGTATAATCATTGACTGGATGATGTTTGTGGTTTTTAATTGTATTGTTAAATTAATATTATGTACAATAAATTTATTCATTTATTAATTTATTATTCATTTATTTTCAGATTTCATGGATTCCCTATGGTGAGGAAATCATCTAGAATCTCCAACCATTCTGTATGGTGATGCTTACTATTGACTAATGTAATGTTCCTATGATTCATTTTCATACTATTGACTGACATCATAAGGATGTAGTTATGAGGAAGTTCATATTCTATCATCCTATTCATGAACCACCTAGTTAGTTACCTTGACATATTTCCCAAGAGATGTTAGGGAAACAATACATTAATTGGAAGAGTCATCATGAATTATATATTGAGATGTGGTATAGATGACATGAGCCCTGGTTATGAGGGGATGACACAATATGTATGCATTTATCAGATCAACTGGATTATAGGCCATAATATTACATGTACCTGGTGATATATCTTACACAACACAGATGGAGATATCAAGACTTAATTATAATTCTTCCTTCCACAGTTGAATATTTTTTTAATATTAGTTAACTCCATAATTTGTTTTTACAGGATGCTCATATCACCCATCTACTTCACATATTTGACCCCATAGAGGGAGGAACATATGACCTGACTTATTTTCATTGAGAATTAACAGAGCTACTTCCTCCAAAAGATAACATTTTATTGTTGGATGTTTTTGAAATGTCAGACGTTGCTGAGGGTTGAGAGCTTAGTATGGATGTTCTAGGGGATGATGAACTTGTTATGGATGAAAATGTGACAAAATACGAGGGTTTTGATCATGATCAGACAAATTCCACTCTCATTCCTATTTCATATAATCTTCAACAATAGCCAGAGGAATGGGTAAAAATACGGTGATCAACATATCTTAGTTTTTTGTAGTGATACACGCTAATTTGTCTGTGTTTCATTCTTTATTATTCCAAGACCCATAGATATTTAATGCAAAAAATAAATCTTCTTCAAATGTTAGGGAATGTTCTAGCCATGAGCCTCTATCCTTACAGGTATGAAAGGGCATAGGCAGTGACACTCTAGATCCACCACCTATCATATAGGATGATATGGAGGCACTACAAAAAAGGAGGTATTAGTGGCATTTTTTCCAAATGGTGGTGGTTTAAATTAATGATATATCAGTTTGTGTTGGTTATAAAAATTATCAAGTATTTCACGGTAGACAATCATTTAGTGGTGATTATTATTTTATAGAGAATATTTTTGGTATGTTTCATTTTTAATCATTTAGCGGCGGTTTTGATTTAATTTAACGATGGTTTTTTAATAAAATAACCTAATAACAAAATAGATAAAATTAATCTAACCATCAATAGTTAAAATTTTAATAAATTTATTTAGCAGCAGTTATTATAAACCGTGGATAAATATTTTTCTTTTAATTTATTAAAACTATATATTTAATAAAAACCCACTAATAAAAGTGTACCCATTATCAGTATTTTTTTAGAACTTATAAATGTAGATCTTAATTAGGACTATTCTTGGAGATGATAAATTTTTTAATAAAAAATATTATTAATATATATATAATTATTATATTTATATTCAAAATATAATGTTTATTTATATACATTAATTAAAAACTCATGTTTAAAATTTATATAAATATGATGTACTAATTTATATTTTTTAATAATTCATATATATATATATATAATATTTTTAATAAAGTATTTATAAAATTATAAATAAATAAATAAATATTTAAATAATTATATAATTATAATAAATATATTTAAATAATAAATATTTATTAATATTTATTAATATATATATATTATATAAATATATTTAATTACATAAATATATATAATTATATAAATATATATTATTATGTACATATAAATAATTATATAAATAAATATAAATATATATTTATATTTATATTTATATAAAAATAATTATATATATACTTATTTTTAATTAGAATTGTAAATAAATATATATATTTAAATAATTATAAAATTATAATAAATGGAAGGATGAGGGTTCCACGATGATCCTTGAGTGATTCTCATGGCACCTTGGTCTTGCTTTATCGGTGTTGATCTATGGTTCATTGTTGTTTATTGGTCACACTGTGATGGATCAACATCGGATCTTGAGATTGCTAGAAAGGAAATTTCTGATGACACTGATCTAGGGTTTGTGGTGTTTTTGTCGTGACTCTTCCAACGACGGATTAGTAGATGACATCATGTTTTTTTCTTCCAGCATCGTTGTTGATCCCCCACTTTTTGGTTTTGTGCGAGTTGGCAATGATGAAGCTCTTCAGAAAGAGGAGGTTCCTATTAAGATCGGTGATGATCCATCGATGCAGCAACATGGTGTTAGAGAGACTTAAAACAGGTAAACACTCTATTTTCGCTCATCTCATCTTTCTAAGGGGATCCACTCCCTTAAAGATTTGTGATTTGGTTGATCGATTATTGGAGATTTGCAGAATTTTTAATTGGAGATGTGTTTCACTAGGATGTGGGTTCTATCATATCATCTTTCATTTTTAGGAGTTGAAGATTCAGGAAAGGGGGGTTTAGTTTAGTTTCTCATAATCATGGCATCCTTCGTATTAATGAATGGGATAGAAAATTCAATCCATTGAATATAGGTAACTCTTCTTATCAAATATGGGTAATGGTATATGGTCTTCATCGGATCCTTTGGCATCCAAAAATCCTTTATGATATTTCCATGTCGATTGGTCTCCCTATTAAAATGGACCAAAAAACATATATTGTAAGGTTTGTGCATTTTTCCCATTTATGGTTGACGTTGATTTGGGCTCTACTCTGGTTGATCATGTTTTTTTGTTTACCGCTGACGATGGGTTTTATTTAAAATTTTTCTATGAGAGGATTCCTAAATTTTCCATGTATTGTAATATTATTGGGCATCATCTGGAAAATTGTAGGATATTAGTTGTCTTTGAGGTTTTTCATACATTCGATCATGATAAGGATTCTTGTTTCAAAAGAAACAGGAAATCAAATATTTCTGATACTCAAATGATAGGGAAGTTAGAAGTTGTCTCCAATGTTGATGCAAGTAAAGGTGGTCAATATAAAGGGTAGATGGAAACTGCATTTAGGTAAGTGGGTGTGAAAGGAATTTTGAAGTCAGTTGATATCCATGTGCAGGGATCTTGTAAGCATAGGCTTTGGTTGGATATTGTTGCTAAGGTATCTCATGATTATTATGGGAAAAGTGAAATGGTGAATAGAAATAAAGTTACCCTTCACATAGGTAGTCCTTCTGATCATTATATCCCTAGTGACAAAGGAATCATAGAGGCTGATATGAAATCTACGTCTGAGCAACTAGTTTCCTCAACTAGTAAAACTAAAGAGTTTATGGATGCTTCTGCTTCGTCAAAAAGACTAGAGTATAATGTGATGGAAGCATTAGTGAAGGTCACAGATGAAATGGATGAGGGAATGATCTTGGAAAAGTAGAATGTGGATAATGATGGTTTCCAAATGGTTCCAATGAAAAAATGGCTTTCTTAAGTCACATAATGTTTTCGATCAGAAATCAGACAAGTCAAACAAAGTCATAAAGGGTAACCGTTTTGAGGAACTTAGGTCTTTTATTAATTGCGAATGTCATTTTTCTAATTACATGATTTAAGAAATGGGTGATCCCTATGTATTGATATATCATAAAACCTAGTGGTGAGTCAGGCATCCAAAAACCTGAGGATGGGGGGGTTGGGATGATTCCAATCAAGGGTGTGGTAAAAGCATGTCTTTTATATCATCTCAGTTAACTCTAGAGTATGATAAGGTTAGGGAACAATATATTTCGCTTCTTAATTAGTGAAATTCATAGTTAGAGAGAGAGTCTGCTGATGATGCTGATGATTTTGGTCATATCTCTAATAATGATTATTGTAATGCTTGAGTTTCCATTTTTTTCATTTTGGATGTGGGCTTGCCTTTCTTCTCTTCATCTTTCATGCACTATTTTTTTCATTCATTTTAATAATATGGGGCTTGACCCCAAACCTTCACATTAAAATTATAATTAATATTTTTAAATAATATATATTTATTATATTTATAATTATATATACTTATATATTAATAAATTTATATAATTATATATATATAATTATATATATAATTACACATATATAATTATTTATATAATTATATAATTATATATAATTATTTAAATATCTTTATAATTATATACAAATATTTATAAATATATTTATTTATAATTTTAATTATAAATCAAAAAATAAATATTTATATATTTGTAAATAATTTTATATATAAAAAATTATCAAATTTATATTAGTCAAAAAAATTAATAGTTTATTTATAAACATTGATTACAAAATGTGTATTTAATTAAAATAAATATAATATATTCATATTTTATTTAAAAAATTATTTAATATATAAATGAATTACATTCCAACACACACACACCACATACACAGGCCAGAAAGACAGTCTTTAGCCCCCTTAGGGGATAACCCACCCATCAAACCTTATTTATTTTAGTACATCACCCATAGGCCTAGTGGGCATGAATCCTATTACATGGAACCTCTTTCTCTATGTTTTTACCTACATCCATGGTCTATCTCCATTATCCATGATTCCATTATCACTGGCAGCCACCATATCTTTTGCAATAGTCGCATGATCATTGAGATTTCCATCTTCCTCACTGCTTCGAAAGGCAAGAACATTAAAATTATTATAACTCTTTACCATTAAATGTGATTTTTTTATAGGTTGAAAAATAATTGTGTTTCTTAAATAATGTACAAAACCCTTCCTACTAAAAACCATAAGACTTGTTAATCCTTATATACATAGAACTAAAGGAGAAGTAGTAGCAGAAATGTGGACTTCCCCAGTCATGGAAGATTCAGAAACCATAACAGTAATTTTTTGTAAATTAAAGACACCAATAGAATTAAATTTATCAAGGACAAGATCATCCCTTGTTTAAGATATAACCTTCAATGGCTGTAAGAAATATGAGTCCACAATATGTGTTGAAACATTCTTCATTTGATGATCCAAATAAGAAGCTAAAGGTGAAACAAAGAAAAATCCAAAATGAACATCAACATGTAAAAGAGGGGTCACATCTACCATAACACTCTCCATAACCAATGGTGAAACCATTTCTATACTGAACAACATGCCCTAGAAAGTCAGTATATCAATATCAGTTCCATTTGATGATTTTGACTAACTAAAAGTTTGATCAATAAGGGGTTTAAAGCTTCCAACAGGTGCCTAGTAACCCCTACCATATATTCCAACATTAAAGTAGATAAGGTGACAACAAGTGTGTTTGTTTTCTCCTAACCACCTGCAGGCTCAAATATAATCCCAAGCTTTATATGATCCATTGAACCACTTTATACATGATTCTTTGGGATCTAATCTCTGTCCATATTGCTCGGACCAGCCAGCATGCCCAAATATCCTTCCCTTTTTATAAACATGGTCTAACTAGAGTCCAATGAAATAGAAAATGTAGTTGTAGAACTTGCAAGAGAAATGGATAATCTATAAGAAGAAATATCATTCTCATTGAGAGTTACAGGTGAAGAATTACCATGGTCCTGAGAATTAGTCCCTTTGTTCTTGGATTGGACAAAATCACTCTTGGACTTTCCTTTTTGTTTTTTTGAAGGGATAATTCTCTATTCATGCCATAAATTACAATCCACATTGGCCTAGACCAATGGGTGAAGCCTAGTTGTTGTATCCTATGGTGGTGTTTAGGGAGGTCTTGGTTTCGAGCCTCCTCATGAGAAATTAAATATGTTTTTGTTTGTTTATCCCCATCCCCTAAACGATGTAACAATATAGTCCACAATGGCATGTACAGTAGCCTCCTAATATTCTTGTAATTTGATTAATTTAAGTTATCCCATTATAATTATACATTCATGAATAATTTTAATACTATATTTAATCATTTTTTAATATTTATTTATACATATATTTATTTACTATACATGTAATATCTTCAATATGTTTGTAATTTATATGAATAATATTTACTTGTTCTTATTTATCAAGTTTTAAAATTTAAAATATGTTAGAAATTTCTATAATTAACCTATTTAAATGATTTTTTAATAATTTAGTAATTTTAATGATTAATTATACAATTATAAGTATATATAATTTAAAAAAAGTATTTATGAAATTATAAATAAATAGATATAAAATTAAATAATCATAATATTACAGTAAATATACTTAAATTATTAATATATTTACATTATTTATGATTATATATCAATATATATATAAACATATATATAAATACTTTTTAAATATATTTATTTTTAATTTTTATTATAAATAAATAGATAGATATTTAAATAATTATAAAATTATAATAAATATATTCAAATAATAAATATATTTATTATATTTATGATTATATATTTATGATTGTATATAAATACATTTTAAATGAATTTGGGGGATTCTCCATGTAAGAAACCGGGTTTTTAGAAAGGGTCAAAATCCCGACCCTGTTTAAATTTTTGACTTGTTTATGAGAAAACTGGGAAAATTTGGGAAGTTCTGGAAATTTCAAGACTACATGCCATGTACTCTAAAGTGCATTCCCTATATGTGTTAGGCATGTACTTGCTGTGTGCTCACTGATTACATGTCGTGTGATGACCATATAGGAATTTCCCACTACACGGCTTGTAGTATTTCTAAACACGTTGTGTATCCTCCTTTTTGTATACTGGATGAGTTCAAGTCTTTTGTTGGCCCATGTGGTGCATCCAATCCATGTGGCTACCTTCACTTAAGTCAGAGTATGGACAAGGAAAATTCATGATGTGTAGTCCTTTATACACACTGTGTAATTTTATTTTTATTCGCTTAAATGAAAGCGCGTCACATATTATTCTGAAAAACCTCCCCAACTTCAGAACAGTTCCACTCTGAAAACCCGAAGAACATCCCATTCCCTAGAATCCACTTCTGGAGTCGGTTCTTCAATACATCGGTGGCTGTGGGATCGCAACAGTAAGGCTAAGCCCATGCACCATGTTCTGTTCTTGATTCTTTACCACATATGTTACAGTTTCCATCCGAGTGGAATTGTTAAGATTTGACGGAAATGTAGATCTACGAAGAACGACTTCGAATTTGAGATCTATATCAGACGTTCCTATGTCTATGAGTCTCAGGAAGGTGGTACGTACATTTTTTGGTGTTTTTGCAGACTTTTGGGTGGTGCGACCTTTGGCACATTTTCAGGTATTTGAGCATGACCCTATTTTACCTATAATTTCTTTCTTAATTGTTTATTTGACCTATGGGATGCCCTTGGGTATGCCCTATTGCATATTTTTCTTCAGAGGGGTTGGGTGAGTGGTTGTTTCTCATCAGGGATTTTGGACAGGGGATGCCAAAATGGTTATAATTGAATTGTATTGTTCTGAACTATTGAGTTTAGTTTTTTAAACCTGGATATGAATTGTTAGAGGATTTAAATACCTCATTACTAGTATGGGACAAAACTTGGTTAGTGTATTTCAACTATTTAGTTTGTTTTTCCTATTTAAAATTAATTCTTTTGATTTTATATGTAATTGCTGAATTGCAAATGGTGGAACCCTTACGGTTTTGTTGGTCATGGCATGGATATTCTTGAGTGGTGCCGATCCCAGGTTGGGCTTGGCCTGGTTAACATTGGGTGGTCTTGACTATGGGATTGGGAATCAAGGACGTCGGCTTGAGGTATGGTGATTTTTAGGTTGTGCATGGCCTGGGTAACATGGATTGCGAGGACATCGGACTTGAGTGGCATGGTCGTAGGGACAAGAGGTGTCAGAGGTGTTGTGGCTGGGGTTCTATTTTGGTGATTACCACTCACCCGAAACTTTGATTAGTGTGCACACATAAAGACTCCATGATTAGGTGGTTTTGACCACTCGTGTGGGTAGAGGCCCCTGTTAGTCGCGGTTTAGGTACTGTTGGTCTGGGGGTGCTTGTTGTAGGAAGCCACATGGAAGGTGAAGATCCTTCAGGGGATAACATTGAGGCTATCAGGTTGGGGGTAGAGGCTCACCATTATTTGAGTGAAATCATCAATTTCCCTCCAGTTACTTTATTTGAGGGTAGAAATCCTTATCCCTTCAGTCACTATTTTAGGATATGCATCATTGTTCCTCCGATCTACTATTTCATGGGCATGGATTCGAGACGTTGGTACATGAGACATGCAGTGTCAGGGGGCACACGGTGTTGGGTTACATGATAGATATTCTGGTGTTGGATGAAGTAGGTTACACTTTATGGTGGCTGCTGAGCACCAGTTGAGTTTTTGTTTATTTGTGCATCATACTTTTTACTGTTTTCCTTATAAATGTATGCATGCTTAAACACTTATACTAGGTACGCACCATTGGGTGGTATCCTAATGAGATTTTTCTCACATCCTTTATGGTCCATTCAGGATGTGTGTAGACTTTATGGACTTACATGCGGGAAAGAGGTCAAATTTAGTAGCTAGATTGCATTAGTTGTTTCATGGAGATGGTATGGACCTTGAGGTTTTTCCTAGAAGAAGTTTACCTTGTTTTACTTGCATTCTTGTATCAGTATTCTTACCTTACTATTGTATATAACTTTTGTTATCCATTGGTGTATTTATATATTGACTTGCAATAGATGCATGTTTGGTTGTTTAGTAGTTATTACTAGTGGTTCAGTATGCTGTTGTGTTTACTTTCCATTGCACTTGTCTATATATTTCTTCCATTGTTTATTGATATTGAATATTCATCCGCTCTGTGGGTCTGGTTTGAGTCTGCTGAGTCATTTACTTCTACTACATTTCATTTATCATTGCTCGGACCAGTACCATTATTACCCTCTTAGAGGGTATAGCCTCCCCACTATACCCATCAGACCCTCACTGCTAGTCAGCAGCCTTTAGCGTTTGGGGAGGTGCACAGCATGTAGTAACACCTGACACATTTATCACTGTTTGGGTGGTTGTTTGGGTCTGGGTCATTACTAAGTGGTATCAAAGGGAGGTTGACAAGGATTTATTAGCAATTTTTTTACTATCTACTAATGAGATTGGGGCTTCTATTTTTATTTCATCTAGTTTTACTATTTGGAATATGGTAGACTGAAGATAGGTTGTGACTGGAAATGGGTTTCTAGCTTGTGCTTGGGTTCCTTCATCCCTAGGTACGTCAGATGGACCAAGTTTCCATGGGTGGGAATTTCTATTTTCTTTTGCTCAGATTACAGTTTATATTATTTCCACCTCAGTGGCTTACTTGGTGTGTGATGTTATTGATTGTGATATGTGACTCTTGAACCAGTGCGGTAAGGGAGAATTGGACTTTGGCTCGGTATGGAAATGTGTGAATGTTTGGATTTTGATAGGAACATTTTTAGGGTATTTCAATTTCATAACTACACATATTCTCTTTGAAGTGATAATCCCATGTGAATAACATCAGTTTCCATGCAATGTATGCTTGAATTGTGAATAGGTGAAATTCTTAATAGAATTTCTTGTTTATTTCAATGTGTTTTTCCATGCTTTATGTATATTTAGAATTTGCATGTGTTAGGGTCTTTGGGTATGGATCATGTAGAGAAGGAATGTACTATAGTTGAGGTGATTTTGATCACCGGGATTGGGAGACTTGGTCATCAGTTTGAGGCAATGTTGGTTGTCTGTACGGGCATGGCCTGAGGTAGTTTTGATACTTGGCTCTGTTGAGGGCGGGTAAGGAGGCCATGAGGCTGGGATTCCATGGGAATGGGTTGCGATAGGGGAGATGGTACAGTGCCATAGGAGCAGGATCAGGTTCAGGATCTGGTGCAGGCATAACATGATCCATAGGTATAGGTTCAAGGACAAGGACATTTGTAGGTTCTAGTGTAGGCAGGACAACAGTCGGGTTTGGCAGCATTCGGATTGTGGATCGATGAGCAGCTTCATTCTAGTATGGTATGTTTCTTATAGGGGATTGACATAGGCATGTAGGGTACAAATCCATCTATGGAATATCTGAAGTGAGAGTTCCAGTCACAACACCCGCTGCTTTTTCACGGTGAGGGTGGTCCACATGCGACTGGGAACTAGATAGAGAGCATTCAGATTATCTTTGTGCAGCTGAAGACGCCGCCAGGGCAGAGGGTCAAGCTGGCGACGTCCATGCTGCGAGGACTGACAAATCGCTGGTGGGATGTGCATGTTCAGGCTTTTAGGCATGAGATACTATCATGGAAAGACTTTGAGGATATGTTTTTTTGATAACTTTTACCCAGATACTCTGAGGGCAGAGAGATATCGGGAGTTCTTGAGCCTTCAGTATAGAGACATTTCCGTCATTGACTATACAGCTACATTCATTGAGCTGTCTTGATTTCACCTGGTATGGTAAGCGATGACTCAAGGGTGAGGCGCTTTAAGGATGGATTACGACGTGCCATTCGAATCTATGTAAATATCTTTAGACTGGGTTCATTCTCAGAGGTATAAAATCAGGCTCTCATAGTAGAGGGAAATCAAAGGGATATGCCCCAGGTTGGCCAAGCGACAACTTTAGGTGATGGTTCAGATAATAGGAAGCGAGGACGGGATGAGTTCAAGTAGGGTAGTCAGTCCAAGGACTCAGTTAAGCCACCTTGATGCATTTCTTCAGTGGTTTTCTTTCAGTGTGGACAGCCAGGACATATTCAGATTTAGTGTGATAGGCCTCCAAGGGAGTTTCGAGCATGTGGATAGGTCTGACATCTAGAGAGGTTCTGTAGGCATCCTTCTCAGATAGCTAACAGGCATGGACTAGGACAGACTGTGGCATTTGGAGTTGGTTCAAGTTCCGTACCAAGAGAGGGTAGCTGAGTTTCAACTTCACGTAGAGGACGTGATAGAGACAGTGGGACCCAACTAAGGGGTCAGCGGTCGGGGACTGGAGAAACACCACAGGGAGGTCAGGCATCGGGCAACTGTACATCAGGCCAGGTGCAAGCCATGGAACTACCAGGGACTAAACAGGATGGTGAGCTGATGATGGTTAGAGGTACACCACAATAGTGGTCATGGTATTATTTTTTTCTTTTTCCATGACTTATTGAGGCATGTACGTTTTGAGTGCACGAGGTGCACATGATTTATGTGGACTGACTGGATGCTAGTTAGTGGGATTGGCACCATATCGAGTGCGTGATATATTTATATATATGTATGACATGTGTGGTATCAGGGAATCGAGGATGTGGATTACATGAGGTGCCATAGGCATCGGGGCATCAAGGATGTTGGTTACAAGAGATTTTGTGGCATTGAGGCATCGAGGATGCAGGTTACTTGGGGTGCTTGACATCAGGTTTTATTTTGAGAATCTATGGGATGCAAGACCTCGTGGAGGTAGGCACCGATGCGGTACAAGATATGTTTGGGGTGTCGGGAGTGACACAGAAGCACTAATGAGGCGCAGGGGCGAGGATGCATCACGAGAGGACCATGAGTCCAAAAACCGATTAGTGAACCCTTCTTTTGTTTAGTTTTGTAGGGTTGAGACTGAGTTAGGAAATTCCTAAGGTGGGGAGCCCTTTGAGGAATTTAGCCAAAACCTATGAGACTGGGGAAGTCCGAGTTACTTTGATCAGGGTGGCATGTATGGTTCCATCTCCAGGATTCATTTGAAAGCTCAAGGATGATCTTTGTTAAGGTGGGGAGATTGTAAGAACCTGGGTTTTTAGAACAGGTCAAAATCCCAACCCTATTTGAATTTTTGACTTGTTTCTGAGAAAACCGGGAAAATCTGGGATGTTCTAGAAATTTCTAGACTACATGTTGTGTAATCTAAAGTACAATATATGTATGGGTTAGGTGTGACCAGCTGTATTCTCTCCTAGTATATGACGTGTGATGATCGTGTAGGAATTTCCTATTATACGACGTGTAGTATTGCTCAACACGCCGTGTATCCTTTTTTCTGCGTACTGGATGATTAGAAGCCATTTGTTAGCCCATTTGGCACATCCAAGCCATGTGGATACCTCCACTTAAGTCAGAGTACGGACAAGGAAACTACATGATGTGTAGTCCTTTATACACACCGTGTATTTTTATTTTTATTCGCTTAAATGAAAGAGTGTCGCGTCTTATTCCGAAAAACCTCTTCTTCTTCCCCAACTTCGGAATTGTTCTACTACGAAAACCCGAAGAAAATCACATGCCCAAGAATCCTCATCTGAAGTACGTTCTTCAATCTGTCTGTGGCTATGAGATCACAATAGTGAGGCTAATCCCACGTATCATGTTCCATTCTTGATCTATTGCCTCACATGTCGTAGTTTTCATCGGAGTGGAATTGCCGGGATTTGACAGAAATGTAGATCTACAAAGACCGGCTTCAAATTGGAGCTCGATATCTGATTTTCCTGTGCCTATGAGTCTCAGGTAAGTGGTACATACCTCTTTTTTTGTTTTCACATACTTTTGGGTTGTGTGACCTTTAGCGCATTTTCAGGTATTTGACCGTGACCCAGTTTTTCCTGTTACTGCCTGTTTAATTGTTTATTTAACCTATGGGATTCCATTGAGTATGCCTTGTAACCTGTTTTTCTTGAGCAGGGTTGGGTGATTGGTTGTTGATCATCGGGGAATTTTGGAAAGGAGATTCCAAAAATAGTTATAATTAAATTGTACTGTTTTAAACTGTTGAGTTTAGTATATTAAACCTTGATATGAATTGTTAGAGGCTTTAAAGACCTTAGTGCTGGTATGGGACATCACTCAGTGAGTGCATTTCAACTACATAGTTTTTTTTCATGTTTAAAAGTAATTCATCTGATGTTATATGTAATTTATGAATTTCATATGCTGGAACCCTTATGGTTGTGTTGGGTGTGGCCTGGATATTCTTGATTGGTGTTGATCGGAGGTTGGGCTTGGCCCGAGTTACATTGGGTGGTCCTAACCATGGGATTGTGCATCATGAGCATCATCTTGAGGCAGGGTGAATGTCAGGTAGGGAATGACCCAGGTTTCTTGGATGGTGAGGCAGTCGGACTTGATCAGCATGGTCGTAGGGGCAAGATTTGTCAGAGGTAGTGTGGCTTAGGTACTATTTTGGTTTTTACCGCTCACCCAAAACTTTGATTAGTGTGCACATAGAGAGACTCTATGATGCGGTGGTTTTGACCACTCGTGTGGGTAGAGGCCCCCTTTAGATTCAGTTTATGTACAATTAGTTTGGGGATGCTTGTCGTAGGAAGCCAGGTGGAAGGTGAGTAGTCTTCAGAGGATAGGTTTGAGGCTATTGGGTTGGGGTCAGAGGCTCACCATTATTTGAGGGTAGACATCGTTATCCCTCCAGTTAATTTATTTGAGGGCAGACATCGTTGTCCCTCTGGTTACTATTTGAGAGCAAGCATCATTTTTTCTATGAGCTATTATTTCTTGGGCATGCCTTCGGGATGTCGGTACTTGAGACACGCGGTGTCAGAAAGCACATGGTGCCAGGTTACCTGAGAGAGATTCCGATGTTGGCCGAAGCAGGTGAGACTTCATGGTGGCTACTAAGCACCCGTGGAGTTTATGTTTATTGGTGCATCACACTATTTCCTGTTTTCCTTATAACTGCATGTCTGATTAAACACTTATATTAGGTACGCACTGTTGGGTGGTATCCTATTGAGATTCATCTCACACCCTGCATGGGCCCTTTAGGATGCGTGTACACTTTATGGATTACGTTCAAGAAAGAGGTCAACTTCAGGAGATGGACTGCATTACTTGTTGCATGGAGATGGTATGGAGCTTGTGGTCTTGCCTAGCTAGAGTTTACCTTGTTTTGATTTCTTTTTTTATATCTGTATGCATACCTTGTTATTGTAAGCTATAGTTGGTTATCCATTCGTTCCTTTTATATATTTACTTGCTATAGATGCATGCATGGTTGTTAAGTAGTTTTTACTAGTTGTTCAGCATGCTATTGTGTTTAATTTCTACTACACTTGTCTATATATTGATTCCATTGTTTATTGATATTGTATATGCTTCCACTCTGCAGGTCTGTTTTGAGTCTATTGAGTCGTTTACTTCTGTTGCATGTCATTTATCATTGCTCGGACTAGTACCATTATTACCCTCCGAGAGGGTATAGCCTCCCCACTATACCCATCAGACCCTCACTGCTAGTCGGCAGCCTTTGGTGTTCAGGGAGGTGTACCTAAGGTAGTAACACCCCACCTGTTTAGCACTGTTTGGGTGGTTGTTCGGGTCCGGGTCATTACAACCCGAGGCATGACGCAGGGAGACAGTGACGTGAACATAACATATGGTGGTGATGCAGGCATGGAACTAGCATGATGTAGGCCTGATGTTGCTGGTACTATGATACAGGCATGGCGCTGCATTGGGCCTTATGGACAGTTTGTGGTCCTTTGGGCCATCTTATGGGTTTCATGCCTACTGGGTCTTTAGGCCATAACTGAATAAATAAGACTTGAGTGGTTGGCTATCCCTTGGGGGGCGTTTTTCCCCGCCTTTCTGGAATGTGCGTGTGGTGTGAGTGTGTTTAATGTAAGTGTACCCCCAACCACCTAATATATATAAAAATACTTTTTAAATAAATATATATATTTATAATTACATGAAAATATTTATAAATATATTTATTTTTAATTACAATTTTAATTAAATAAATATATGTAAATAATTATAAAATTATAATAAATTTATATTTTATATTTATAATGTTATAAATATATATAATAGAGATAAACATGTGGATGATGCAGGCCTAGGAGCCCTCTATGAAGGTGATTATTCCTAGAGTGAAGTCTTCGTTGTCCCGACTTATTATCGTCATCATTTTTAGTTTGATCCTTGTGGTTTGTTGTTTTTATCGATCTAGGAGTGTCGTCATCAATCCAGGTGCTTCCACAGTCGTCGATCAATGATTGGGTTACTGTTGTCGTTGTTTTGGGAGTTGATACGGGTTCTCCATCATCATTCTAGGACAGGTGTTGATACAAACAGTGATTAGGGTTTTGGTGAAATGGCTCTTCCATTCTACCCTGGTTTTGAACTTCTACTGGCATGGCAATCTGCAGTATTGATCATGTCTTCAAAGCCTCTATTATGACCTAGTGAAGGCTCTTTGGTTTAGATTGAAGGATCAATTTTGTCCCCTAATTAGAAGTCTTCTCAGGCCTTGCGTCCATTGGATTCCTTCAGGGATTCTTCCACTAGTATAATCCTTAAGAAAGGTTCATCGATGCACTTTGATTTCAATCCAGAAGCCTATTCAAAAAGGTTAGCCTTGGGTAGGAATTCTCTCATTTAAATGGCTTGTCACCCCTAAAAGAGAAAATCCATGTAAGATGGAGGATTTTATTAGGAGGGTTTATTGCTTATGGGGGTTCTTGGATTTGGGATTCATATCCCTTGTCCATGGGTTCTTACACTATCATTTTTCCTCAAAAGGGCATAGACGCCAGGCATGGATTTGTGGTACGTTATTCCTAAAGCCTATATACCTTCATTTACATAAGTGGTCCCCTGAATTTAATGTCTCGAAGGTAAGGAATTATTTTTCCCAAATTTGGATTAAGTTACATGGAGTCAGGTGGATACTTTGGCATTTGAAGATATTTCATGATATCACAATGGAAATTGGAATAGAAATTCACACGGATAGGGAGACTGAACATGTTCAGTTTGGTCATTATAATAGAATGATTATTGAGGTAGATCTTAGCTCCAACCTAATTGAAACTTTCATTCTCACCAATCCCAACAATTATATTCACATTTCTATTGAATATGAAAAAATTCCACCTTTTTCTTCTAACTATTTAGCTATTGGTAATTCTGTTGAGGATTGTCACAAAACATTGTTTTGTGAAGCTTGTGGTCTAAAAGGGAATCTTTCAAATGACCGTATGAGGAAAGGTAATGAAGGTAAACCTACTAAGGGTGTGGTCCAAAGTAGAAATCTATAATCGAACATGGAGAAGACAACCATAATGAATTCTGGTTAGTTTGGTTTACCTCAAAATCTTGGGCAGATATTACGGAATAAATTAGTCCTATAGAAGTAGATATTGGTCCCCAAAAAAAGGAAGGTGCAATGGTCTTTTAATTATGCTCTTAAACATGGATCAAAGGACAAGTTCTTGTGTCTGCTCATATGGATTGTGATGAGCATGCATGTTCTGGTCATGTTGCTTCCCGTTTTAAGGATGTTATGGCAGTAGGAAAGGATGTAGCACTACCTGGCATGGGATTAGTGCATGATGATTTGGATGGAGATTCATCTGGTCATCATCTGGTGGGTTCATCCTTTAATCCTTAGGGTAATGATGGTGTCGAACAAAGGTGAACAGGGCAGGGTAATCTGGATGGGGATTCTACTGGGGCTATAATCTGTTAGGATGTTGACAAGGACATGCCATATAAGGATCATGGAAATATGGAGGTACATGATGGTCCTCATCATGATAAAGAATCTAATTTTCCTACTCCAATGAATACTGAACATGTTGGAGTTGGTGGCCTAGAACCAACTACTTTGTACTTTATTCATTAATAAAAGCCTTATGACATCTTGATTATTCTTATGTGTGACAATTAATGTGATAATGTCCTAAGGATAGCTGTTGTATTAAAGGTTCATAGCAGATCTCTGCTGTGATGAGAACCCAAAAGTGCCATAACACTATTATTGAATATATGTTCTATGGTCGGATGATGTTATTTGAGGGACACAAATAATACAGTCCATTAGGGGTGAGGACTCATAAAACTTTGAGGCACCTTCTCATGGTGTGCGCCCTTGGTAATATCCAGGATGATATTATGAGAACGAGACCCGCCAATAGGAAATCCACATTTAATAGTGTCATTGGATTTTTCTATCTATAGACATGTGTTTTGGTCCTTACACATTAAGATTATTATTAATGGGTATAAAAACTCGTGCACTTAGATGTATTGATGAAAACTGTGACGACACACTGTTTGCAGCGAGGTAAGATAGGTTGGGTGAATCACGAGTAATACTGCATTAATAGAAAATGCAAGAAAGGATTTGTACCTTCTATTCCACAACATAAGTAGATATCTCAGGCCCTTTGATGGAATTGATATAGCCTAAATAAATCCATGTCCATGGTACGGTATGGGCGAGTTCAATTCCGAAAAGTCAAAGAAAGAATAATCGAGCACATGGGTTGATGGCACTAGCATGCAACCTGCTTGATTCGAGATATCATGACAAGGGGATTATATTATACATTAAGCGTTTGTATGAGGTGACATGTCAATGTGGCGTCAAATTCTTTCTCTTGGGTTCCTTGGCCCATTGCTAGACAGTAATATTGGACTTTAGGCAAGCCTGCCTAATGCCAACGAGAAAGAGGCCTAGAGGGTCACACACTAAGTGTGTCTATGTATCTCAGTTAAATTTTAATTTAACAAGTTAAATAAAGATTATTCCTGACTGTGGTTTACAATACTAGAAACTAAGGCATTACCAACGGTTTCAAACCGTTGGTAAAGGCTGCCAAACTGTTGGTATACTATATACCAACGGTTTGGAAAACTGTAGGCAAGTAAGGCGTTGGGATAGCCCATTACCAATGATTTTAGTACAACCATTGAGAAAGGCAGTGTAATCCAAGAGTTTCACAATGGTTATTTGAACCGCTGGTATATAAAGGTACTCCAAACAGTTTTCAAACCGTTGGAAATACTGTGTGAAATAGGAGTATTCCCAACGGTTTGAAAACCATTGGCAATACTGGCTGCTGAAGGTGTGAAATAGGAGTATTACCAATGGTTAGAAACCCATTGGAAATACTGGCTGCTGGCGGTGTGAAATGTGAGTATTCCCAATGGTTTGAAAACCGTTGGCAATACTCATTTTCATAATTTATCAGTATACCAATAGTTTTATTAAACCGTTGGTATAGTGTTATACCAGAATTTGGCAGACCAACCACCTAGAATCTCCACCACTCATGCGCACTCAACAAAACCATGGAATACAGAACAAACACCACTCCCGTACACTCAACAAAACCATGGAATACAGAACAAACACCTGTATAAATAAAAAACCCACATGCTACACTCAATACCCAAAAAAACACCTGTAAACTCAACCACATACACCAACAAAACCAGTTCACACTCAACTACATACACCTTAATACACTCTTAACTGCAACAAACACCTGCTATAACACACAAAAGCACATAAAAATAGTATACTCTTATAACCATGGAATGTACCACAATTATAATCATGTATATGAACCCAATTACCCTATGCAATAAGGAATTCACAATTGAATTCTCATCATCATCATGTAATTTTTTATTGAAAGAGGGAAAAAGTACAAAGGAAAAAATAGAAGGGAAAGGGAAAAAAAGAAACACAGAGGCCCCAGGGGAAGACCCCCCCCCCCCTTAGCCAAGACGGCCTAGGGTGGTCTGAAGTGATGAAGAACCAGTGCATCCCCTTTGATACAGTCAATCCCCTTGGGTTGGATACTCCCTGCAGTGTGAAGAAACACCTCCTCCGTGTTGTTGACGTCTACCGCGACTAAGTGATCTGAAACCTTGTTCCCTTCTCTCTAGGTGTAAAGGATACTCACTCCACTATTAATCATACTTCTACATTTTCTGATGACATATTTAATTGACCAAGGAGACTCGGTGTACCCTTTCAGGGATTCGTGCACAATATTGGAGTCTGTTTCAATTTCTGAGATTGTGAGACCCTTTTCCATTAAAAAGGTTGAGCCCGGTGAGAATTGCCTTCGCCTCCGCTTGCAGAGAAGACCCTGGCCCAGTCTGGCTAAGAAAACGAGGTAAAACGAACCATTGTGGTCATGTACTACTCCTCCTCCACGTAGGTTCCCTTGGACGCAAGAGCCATCTATATTAAGTTTCAAACCCACCGAAGGAGGCTTCCATTGAACCCAATTTCCTTCCCTGCTTCTAGGTGCCATGTCCATATTGGAGCCCATTTGGAGCTGATGGAACATAGGGTCTGCCTTCCATGTCCTCACAGCTATGTTCAGATCTAGTAGCAGATTTTCACCCAAACAATAATGGCATGAGCCGAAACCCCCACCCCATCATGCTTTGATTTGTTCTAAGCCTGCCAAATGGTCCACCACCCCACATGCAACACTACTGCATGGGCCACCCTCTCCAGACCTCTTCCCTTAGAACCTTGGAACCACATATCAAGAAAGGCAGGGACGGAACCATCCGAGGGAAGGAAGGCAAAGTCCCCCAGGATTTTCCAGACCTCGCGTGCCTAGTCACTATCGAAGAACAGATGGCCAGTGCTCTCTTCACTATGAAAACTACAACATACACTCATAGACACAAGGGGGATACCACACCTATAGATATTGTCATCCGTAGGGAGGCCATTCTTACGAATCCTCCATGTGAGGAAGTTGATCTTTCTAGGGATGTTTTTCACCCATAGAAGATCACTACTACAAAAACGGGCAATATCAGCGCTAAAATCAGGCTTTAACAGCGCTAGAAAAGCGTTTTAAAGCTCAGTGATGATAAAGGGGGGGGGGGCTTTAACAGCGCTAAAAAGGAGCTGTTAAATTTCACCTTTAACAGCGCTATTAAAGGTCTCCTTTAACAGCGCTAAAAAAGCGCTGTTAAATCCATGACTTTAACAGTGCTTTTTTAGCGCTGTTAAAGGTGTCATTTAACAGCGATTTTTTAGCACTGTTAAAGGTTAAGTTTAACAATGCTAAAAAAGCGCTGTTAAAGGATACCTTTATCTGCACTAAAAAAGCGATGTTAAATCCCTACCTACTGCAAATAAAAAATCTGCATCAGTACAGCCAGCCGAAAAGACCTATAGAAAAACCAGTATATCAACCACAAACATGTCATCAACCAATCACAACCCAACCATTAAATACGTACATTGCCCCAAACACCCATAACACAACCCAACCACAACCACAACCATCATCTCAATGTACTCAACCGATCTAAACACTTAAGATGGATTTTACCCAAGACTATCTAATTCAAAATGCCGATCATGTCATCAACCAACCACTTAATTTCTATGGTGCTCCCCACTATACGATTTAGCTCACAAACACCACCATATGATGTTTAACACCTCTATCATCGAGAAAGAACCACTAGAACCCCACATGATATAAGGCTATTGCATGATGTTCAAACATAGCGAGAGGAGAAGAGAAGGTGAAAGTCCCGTAGATGAACTACATCAACAATGAACATCCACCACCCTTTCACTATATACATCAAAATCATATCTTTAAGAACGTCCATGTGAATTTATATCTTACTTCCATCGAGGATGATGCATGTTGGTCAACTTGTTTTGGAAATTGTTTATCTTCATCTGTGCCTTGTACTTGCACCCATGAATTTGAAGCTGAGTATGCGTACATGATAGTTGATGCAGGGTTGACTCGTACACATCACATATGACCCATGAATCGTTTTCCTAAAGTTTCAACACAATCCGAAGGCATTTGGTCAGTTTCCCGTATGTCAGTTGTTGATTTCACTTAAAAATAAGTCCATTTTGAACAAAACAGAGGCACTTTGAGTGGTTTCGGCCACACCGAGCCTTGGATTGAGTCGGGGTTGACTAGTACACATAAACTTTAACCCATGGATCGTTTTCCTTAAGTTTCAATAGAATTCAAATGCGTTTAGTCAGTTTCCCGTATGTCAGTTGTTGATTTCTCACTTAAAAATAAGTCCATTTTGAACAAAATAGAGGCACTTTGAGTGGTGTCGGCCACATCAGGGCCTTGGATTGATGCGGGGTTGACTCATACACGTCACATTTGACTCATGGATATTTTTCCTTAAGTTTCAATAGAAACCGAATGTTTTTGGTCGGTTTGGCGTATGTATGTAAAATATTGTCCATTTTAAACAAAATACATACACTTGGAGTGATACCGGACACACCGCGCCTCGGATTGAGGCAGGGTTGACTCTTACATGTCACATATGACTCATGGATCATTTTCCTAAAGTGTAAACACAATCCTAAGGCATTTGTTCGGTTTCCCGTATGTCAGTTGTTGATTTCTCACATAAAAAAAATCCATTTTGAACAAAAGAGAGGCACTTGGAGTGGTGTCAGCCACACCCGGTCCCAGATTGAGGCGGGGTTGACTCTTAAATGTCACATTTGACTAATGGATTTTTTTCCTTAAGTTTCAACAGAATCCAAATGCGTTTGGTCGGTTTCCGGTATGTTCGTTGTTGATTTCACTTAAAAATAAGTCCATTTTGAACAAAATAGAGGCAATTTGAGTGGTTTCGGCCACACTAGGACTCGTATTGAGGCGGGGTTGACTTGTACACATCACATTTGACCTATGGATCGTTGTTATAAAGTTTCAAAAGAATCCGAATGCATTTGGTCAGTTTTCCGTATGTTAGTTGTTGATTTCACTTAAAATTAAGTCCATTTTTAACAAAAACAGAGGCACTTTGAGTGGTGTCGGCCACACCAGGCCTCGGATTGAGGCGGGGTTTACTCGTACATGTAAAATTTCACTCATGGATCGTTGTCCTTACGTTTCAATAGAAACTGAATGTGTTTGGTCGGTATGGCGTATGTATGTAAAATATTGTCCATTTTAAAAAAAAATACATACACTTGGAGTGATACTGGCCACACCAAAACTTGGATTGAGGCAGGATTGACTTGTACACGTCACATATGACCCATGTACCATTTTTCTAAAGTTTCAACACAGTCCGAAGGTATTTGGTCGGTTTCCCGTATGTCAGTTGTTGATTTCTCACTTAAAAATAAATCCATTTTGAACAAAAGAGAGGCACTTGGAGTAGTTTCAGCCACATGAGGCCTCATATTGAGGTGGGGTTGACTCATACACGTCACATTTGACTAATAGATTGTAGTCCTTAAGTTTCAACAGAATCCAAATGCGTTTGGTCGGTTTCCGGTATGTCAGTTGTTGATTTCACTTAAAAATAAGTCCATTTTGAACAAAATAGAGGCACTTTGAGTGGTTTCGGCCACACCATGCCTCAGATTGAGGCGTTGTTGACTCGTACATCTCACATTTGACCCATGGATCGTTTTTCAAAAGTTTCAATAGAATCCGAATGTGTTTGGTCAGTTTTTCGTATGTCAGTTGTTGATTTCACTTAAAATTAAGTCAATTTTTAACAAAAACAGAGGCACTTTGAGTGGTTTCGGCCACACCGGGCCTCAGATTGAGGCAAGGTTGACTCTTACACGTCACATTTAACTCATGGATCGTTTTACTTAAGTTTAAATAGAAACCTAATGTGTTTGGTCGGTTTGGCGTATGTATGTAAAATATTGTCCGTTTTAAACAAAATACATACACTTGGAGTGATTCCGGCCACACCACGCCTCGGATTGAGGTAGGGTTGACTCTTACACGTCCAATATGATCCATGGATCATTTTCCTAAAGTTTCAACACAATCCGAAGGCGTTTGGTCGGTTCCCCGTATGTCAGTTGTTGATTTCTCACATAAAAATAAATCCATTTTGAACAAAAGAGAGGCACTTGGAGTTGTGTCAGCCACACCAGGCCTCATATTGAGGTGGGGTTGACTCGTACACATCACATTTGATGAATGGATCGTTTTACTTAAGTTTCAACAGAATCCAAATACGTTTGGTCGGTTTCCAGTATGTCAGTTGTTGATTTCACTTAAAAATAAGTCCATTTTGAACAAAAGAGAGGCACTTGGAGTGGTGTCAGCCACACTAGGCCTCATATTGAGGCGGAGTTGACTCGTACACATCACACATGAGTCATGGATCGTTGTGAAAAAGTATCAACACAATCAGAAGCCGTTAGATCAGTTTGGCGTATGTACGTAAAATATTGTCCATTTTGAACAGAATACATACACTTGGAGTGATACCGGTCACACCGTGCCTCGGATTGAGGCGGGGTTGACTCGTACACATCACATTTGACCCATGGATCGTTTTCCTTTAGTTTCAATAGAATAAAAATGTGTTTGTTCGGTTAGCCGTATGTCAGTTGTTGATTTCACTTAAAATTAAGTCCATTTTTAACAAAACAGTGACATTGTGAGTGGTTTCGGCCACACCGGGCCTCAGATTGATACGGGGTTGACTCGTACACGTCACACATGAGTCATGGATCGTGTTGAAAAAGTATCAACACAATCAGAAGCCGTTAGATCAGTTTGGCGTATGTACGTAAAATATTGTCCATTTTAAACAAAATACATACACTTGGAGTGATATCGGTCACACCGCGCCTCGGATTGAGGCGGGGTTGACTCGTACACATCACATATGACCCATGAATCGTTTTCCTAAAGTTTCAACACAATCCGAAGGCATTTGGTCGGTTTCCCGTATGTCAGTTGTTGATTTCTCACTTAAAAATAAGTCCATTTTGAACAAAACATAGGCACTTGGAGTGGTGTCAGCCACACCAGGCCTCATATTGAGGCGGGGTTGACTCGTACATGTCACATTTGAAGGTGAGTATGCATACACGATAGTTTACCTTCTTAGAGAAGAGTTTATGGAAGATTATAAGAGACATGAAGCAATGAAGATCATTAGAGTGTTGGAGCAAATGTGGTTTCTACAAACAATGTGGCAATCGGTTTGTGCAAGGAGGCCTAAGTTACAACTTGTAGGTATTATACTTTATTTTTTTCTAGAGGGTTTTAGTTTAAATTCATTTTGGAATGATCATTTCTAGCCATTGTCTTTTTGGTTTTTTTGACAGCCGAGGGGAAAGGGTGGGGTCTGCAGACATTGGAGGATATGTCGAAGGGTGATTTTGTGTGTGAATATGTCGGAGAAATGTTAACCCACGCAGTTCTGAAAAGAGTCACTATTTAAAAGAAAGTCACAAGTTTAGATACATCTCTAGATGTTCAGTTTAAAGACATTTTGGGGGATACTACTAAAGACATGCTCAAATATGTACACATCCCCCACTTTCAGATCGTTGTCTACTACAATGATCTTCCAACCAAGATATGCATTAGAACGCTCGGGATAGAATGATCTAAAAGTGGGGGATGTGTGCATATTTGAGCATGTATTTAGTAGTGTCCCTCAAAATGTCTTTAAAATTACCATGTTGAGATGTATATAAACTTGAGACTTTCTTTTAAGTAGTGACTCTTTTCAGAACTGCGTGAGTTAACATTTCTCCAACATATTCACACACAAAATAACCCTTCGACATATCCTCCAATGTCTGCAGACCCCACCCTTTCCCCTTGGCTGTCAAAAAAACCTAAAATACAATGGTTAGCAATGATCATTCCAAAATATTTTTAAATAGAAACCCTCAAAAAAAAATAAAGTACATTACCTGCAAGTTGTAACTTAGGCCGCCTTGCACAAGCTGATTGCCACATTGTTTGTAGCAACCAAATTTGCTCCAACACTCTAAAGATATTCATTTCTTCATGTATCTTATACTCTTTCAGAAACTCTTCTCTAAGAAGGTAAAATATCGTGTATGCATACTAACCTTCAAATGTGACGTGTACGAGTCAACCCCGCCTCAATCTGAGGCCTGGTGTGGCTGACACCACTCCAAGTGCCTCTGTTTTGTTCAAAATGGACTTATTTTTAAGTGAAATCAACAACTGACATACGGGAAACAAACCAAACACCTTCGTATTGGGTTGAAACTTTAGTAAAATGATTCATGGGTCATATGTGACATGTACGAGTCAACCCCGCCTCAATCCGAGGCGCGGTGTGACCGGTATCACTCCAAGTGTATGTATTTTGTTTAAAATGGATAATATTTTACGTACATATTCCAAACCAATCTAACAGCTTCTGATTGTGTTGATAATTTTTCACAATGATCCATGACTCATGTGTGACGTGTACAAGTCAACCCCGCATCAATCTAAGTCCCGGTGTGGCCGACACCACTCACAGTGTCACTATTTTGTTAAAAATGGACTTAATTTTAAGTGAAATCAACAAATGACATATGGAAAACTGACCAAACGCATTTGGATTCTATTAAAACTTAAGGAAAATGGTCCATGTGTCAAATGTGACGTGTAAGAGTCAACCCCTCCTCAATCTGAGGCGCGGTGTGACCGGTATCACTCCAAGTGTATGTATTTTGCTCAAAATGGACTTATTTTTAAGTGAAATCAACAACTGACATACCGGAAACCGACCAAACGCCTTCATATTGTGTTGACACTTTAGGAAAACGATCCATGGGTCATATGTGACATGTACGAGTCAACCCCAACTCAATCTGAGGCGCAGTGTGACCGGTATCACTCCAAGTGTATGTATTTAGTTTAAAATGTACAATATTTTACGTACATACGCTAAACCAATCTAACGGATTCTGATGGTGTTGATACTTTTGAACAAAAATACATGACTTATGTGTGACGTGTACGAGTCAACCCCGTATCAATATGAGGCCCGGTGTGGCCAACACCACTAATAGTGTCACTGTTTTTTTAAAAATGGACTTAATTTTAAGTGAAATCAACAACTGACATATGGAAAACCGACCAAACGCATTTAGATTCTGTTGAAACTTAAGGAAAGAAATCCATGGGTCAAATGTGACATGTACGAGTCAACCCTGCCTCAATCCGAGGCACGGTGTGACCGATATCACTCCAAGTGTATGTATTTTGTTAAAAATGGACTTAATTTTAAGTGAAATCAACAAATGACATACGGGAAAATGAACAAATGCCTTCGGATTGTGTTGAGACTTTAGGAAAACGATCCATGGGTCATATGTGATGTGTACGAGTCAACCCCGCCTCAATATGAGGTGCGGTGTGACCGGTATCACTCCAAGTGTATGTATTTTGTTTAAAATGGACAATATTTTACGTACATACGCCAAACCGATCTAATGGCTTCTGATTGTGTTGATACGTTTTTACAACGATCCATGACTCATGTGTGACGTGTAATAGTAAACCCCGCATCAATCTGAGGCCCAGTGTGGCCGACACCACTCACAGTGTCTCTATTTTGTTAAAAATGGACTTAATTTTAAGTGAAATCAACAACTGACATACGACAAACCGACCAAATGCATTCGGATTCTGTTGAAACTTAAGGACAACCAAGATATGAATTAGAACGCTCATGATACATAGAGAAATTCACTTCCCACCTTCAAGAATGATCTGAAGCCCAAACCATGACAGCATTATGTTTTTCCTTGAAAATTCTCTTGGCGAACTAGAATGGCAATAGCTGCACACATGAAGGGACTAGTAGAGATGCCAAATCACAAGAGTGAGTTTCCATTACAGTTCGCCAAGATAATTTTAACTTTCTTGATGAAAAAAAGGAAAGATATTTAAATGTAGCGTCAATTGCCAAATCATTGGAACAATTTCTTGCATTGGATGTTCTAAATGCCAGATTTAACATCCCATCTTGTTCATCAAATGGATTGGTGAACTTCCAATTTATCATGGAAGTTTCCGCATACATGCAACTAATGATTGGAGATTTTACTGGTTCATGCATGATATGAAGGTATTTTGGAGATTTTGCTGGTTTTTTTGTCCAAAGGCCAAAGAAATGTGGTTCATCATTCTTGCATGTTGCTGGTGCATTTCATCTGTTAAAATGGAAAAATGAACCATTGGAGAAAGAATGTTTTATTCAATAATAATTACAATTTTTCTGCAAACATTTACATACAAGAATGTTTCAACTTTTTATCCCCATGAAC
This sequence comes from Viscum album, assembly GCA_963277665.1. NCBI lineage: Eukaryota > Viridiplantae > Streptophyta > Magnoliopsida > Santalales > Viscaceae > Viscum > Viscum album. Next base: position 548,589,471 of record OY728135.1, read on the forward strand.
CCCTCTCAAAAATTTCTGCCAATTTTACGCGTCCGCAACTCTTGCAATAAACGTAATATCTTCATCCTATTTCTGGACAATCTTGCATCAAGTATGCGACCCACTTGTTTCTGAACATATCTACATCATCTTGTGAATATGATGCTTTTCGGAATTCATAATAGTACTGAAAAATATATAAATAAAGAATTAATAAATAATTTAAATTAAATAGTACTTGTTTTCGAAAATACCTCTTTAGGGATGCTAGTTTGTCCATTGACAACAATCTCTCTCATGAATATACAAACATAATAACCGCAATCTTTGCCGTTTATTTGTTTTGGACACTAAAAAAACATTGATCATGAGGCGAGTAACTAACTTGTTTTGATAAATGTTTGGATAGTGCAATTTTATTATATATACCCTGATATTTTTCCAGACGTAGTACTTGCTCGGCTCTTTATGCTTAGCCCCTATCCTCATACCATGATTTAGATGATATTGGTAAACCACCCTATCATAACAGAATCCTCAGTAAAAGATAATATATATTATATAACTTGATGTTTAGACCTAAAAAGTAGGATATAGTGTCTTACATATTGACAAACTGCATCACATACGATCGGTTTGTTGAATATCTGTGCTTTGAATCCAGAAAATAAATCTTGGGAGTATCCAAATTCACCGCAGTTAGCCGACAATGCTGCCTAAATACACAAAAAGGAATAAGTAATGAAATAAATGAAAATATAATTGATATTCTTTAATCGTAGAGTTTTACCCCTACATGGTTGGTATGAGAAAGAGTCTGTCATCCGTTATCTTGCTGTCAAATGCTTTTATCAAAGCAGTCGCTCGTTCCTTAATTTTTGATTCTGATAATTGTATTTCTTGTGTTGATGTGATATGAGGACCGACGAGTCCGAATTTTGGCTCATGAGGAAAACCCTTCAACTACTTTTCATATATACGTCTGCCAATAATACAAAATGTATTTAATCATAATTAGCGCAATATATCATCTTTTGGAAAAGCGACGGGGTTGAAAACATACCTCATATATACATTTAAACTTGTGATGTCGAGCCACCCATACTCAAGGATCTCATTTACATTCTCAGCAGTAACAAAATCTTGTATTTCCTCTCCATACATATTCTCTTCAAAAACAACTACATGGATACTACCATTTCTCAACTTCGTATCCACATGAGTCTTCAATGCAATTAAATGTGGATAGAGAATAGGCGGTGTAATTCCTCTTTCAGTAGATCTTTTTGATCGGCTGGTCGATCCTTTCGATGCTCCCAAGCTTCCTTTCACCTCATCCCCTTTCTTCGTCTACAATAAAATTCATTGGTTTAGAACTTTTTTTTGTTAAAGGTTAGGCTTAAAAAACTATAAATAAATACCTCTTTTTCGGCATGTAGTCTCACAAGTTGTGATGGCCATGCAATGAATGTCCCAATAGCCTGTTCGACTGTACAAATATCATCATCATCAAGTGGAATAGGTATTTGTGCTTTTGGCTCATGAGATACCGTAATCATCACTTTCTGATGATCTTTTGGAAGTGGTCTATTGTGCAGCGTGTCTTCTGAGATGTTGAATACTATAGCCCTCGCTACAAGGTGATATGTGGGTTTTGAAAGATATAAATCACACTCATTATCACCCTACAGAAGATCAGTATAGGAAGAAATCGGTGTTTTCCTGATTCACATTTCATCAGAACAATTAATAGAATATTGATTACCACGGCTAAGAAAACTCCTTGAGGGGAATGTATCGCCTCGGAGATGGTGGGGTGTGGGGCAGGATCATCATGCGCTGGTTATTCCTAAGTTGTCTCTTCTCTTGGCTTCTCACCCATTAAAGTTTCTAGAAACTCTCTCTGCCATTGAGACTGTTCTTCAAGAGTTGTTATTCTATTTTTCATTGCTGTCATTTCTTCATTTTTTTCATCCTTTTTTTTATCATAATATACTCGGGGTGTCACCCCAAACCCCCCATCTCTAAAGCGACCATATTGTTCTGGTCGCTTCAAAGTTGTCGCTAATATGTCTGCACCAGCTGCAGGAGTACCTGATTCCTGTGACTGTCGGATATAAGAAAATAAGTAATTATTATTATGTAATATCAATTTAAAACAAAACATTTTATCGTGTCATACTTACACATATTTCCCACATTTTTTGTGTGTTTTCATCAACTAGATTCCCTTCCTTATCCACACATGCCTCCTTCCATAGCACATGATGAGGAATGGATGTGTGTTTGGTTTCAGAGGCATCAATCTACATATAAATAGAGAAAGATTTTTATAAAGTTGTTTCTTGACACATAATAATATCACTGTAAATTTAAAATACGCACCATTTTCTTTTCTAGTGAGGCATACCCCATCCTTGATTTACGATAGGGGTACGTCAGTTTTGATGCGCGTTCCTTGTTTTCAGTACTAAGTTGTTGTTTCATAAATGAAATATTGACAATCAAAGTGATGAATACATGTATATCCTCAAACAACATATTATCAGTCACAATGTACCTGAAACTTTTGATCCCCACGATGACCAACAAATTAATCCCATGATTCTTGGGATATCAAGTGATTGTAGAAAATGGGTGGGTGTGGGTTTATTTTACCCTTGGAATCTTTTAGATGATATTTTGTAAGAAGAGTGAGAAAACCTCGATGACACATTATCACAAGCCTTAGTACATAAGTATTGTGTGAATCATCTACTATAAATGCACTCTACAATGGATTGTGAAGAGTAAGACACTGTTTCATTATTTTATTTGCTAGTAAATTAAAGAAATGAAATCAAAATGTTACCATAATTTATTCCCACATCACAGCCTTCAGGCCAGTCGCAACATGGTTCCATGAAGCTATGTCAATCAGCACGCGTTGCTGAGTGACAATTTCAATGTAACTTCTAAACATTGCCTTGTTGGGGTTAACGTGTTGGCCTCGTGCATTCCACCCAACATCAAATTTGATTCCTTTTCTCTTTTCCTTCAGAACGTTAGGCAACACTGTTAAACTATGACACACCTGTTTTTTCTGTGATGCCGCTCCTTTATCCCCGACCATTTTTTCTATATCAGCATCATCAATGTTTTCATCTAAAATACTAACATCAACATGTTCAGATGGTTGTTGGACCTCAACAAGAGGAGCACCAATAACAATAGTAGCAGCACCAACAACAATAGGTTGAGTTTGAGAGGCTTGAGAGGCTTGAGAGGCTTGTTCAGAATTAGCAGCAGCAACAGCTTGAGAGGCTGTTCAGCCTCTAGGTTTGGAGCACCAGAACGTGCAGAAGTCATTATCTGCAAAAAAAAGTCTTAACACTTAAGTTGGATTACATAAATTCAATAATGATAAGATAATAACATGAGATAACAAGATCTATATTACAAACAAAATATAACCTATTTATTGAACTCTTTTTTTTCAAAGGCTGAAGGGATTTGACACCTCTATCGATAATCCAAATCCCTTCATTGTGGTCTCCTCTAACATACAAAACTTCGTCTTCATTGGGACCGCTGCGAAATGATTGCAACATCCAACTGAAAGGATCATCCTCAATTGAATTTTCATCGGACCCTTTAGTAGTTTTGGACGATAACAGAACAATCGACCACTTTCGGTTTGCGGGGTCTGGCACATAAAATACTTGTACCACTTGTGATGCCATTATAAATTGTTCGTCTTTGTACCCTTCTTTACTGAAATCAACTTTCACAAATCCCAATTCATCTATTTTAACACCATTGTTGTTATCAACCCAGTTGCATTGAAAAATCAGCAATTGGAATGTCGTATAATCCAACTCCCATATTCTTTTGATAATGCCAAAGTATGACATATTCGCATAAATTGGATTTCTATCCTTACTACCAGAAACATGCATCGCTTCAGCCACAAGTGTTACTCCATTATTTTTCATGGTACTATCTTCATCTTGTTTATCTGTATAGAATTTATAACGATTAATTACATAACCATTGTAATATAATACATACATGCTTGGTCCAGCAGCTAGCCATCGAAGTCGTTATGAAATTGAATTTGGATTTTCATCTAACTCCTTAAAAATATGGTCTCGAAACTATCCTATAAACTAGTGATTATGTGTATTTGATATCCATTTTTCAGCCCTTGATGGATTCAACTGTCTCAAAATTTCTTTGTGGGTTTCAATATATGGAGAAACCTCCCAACTGTTATGCAAAACATAAAGGTGGGCCTGCTCCTGATCTGTAATATTGATTGTCATAACATCTCTTCCAGAAATTCCCTCACCCTTAATGCGTCCAGTGTGACGAGATTTCGGCAGACCAATGCTTTCCACATCAGATAGGTATTCGGTACATAATTTAATGGCTTCCTCAACAATATATCGCTCCACAATAAAACCCTCTGGCCGACTTCGATTTTTGACATACCCTTTCAAAATCTTCATATATCGTTCAATGGGGTACACCCATCTATAGTTCACATGACCACAAAGTCAAACCTCTCTCACCAAATGAACCATAAAATGAACCATCATATCAAAGAATGTTGGTGGGAAGAACATTTCTAACTCACATAATAGGATGACAATTTCTCTTTCCATAGCTGGAAATTTCGCCGGGCCTAAAACTTTGCTGCATATAGCTTTGAAGAAGAAACAATGTTTGGTTCACGTATGACGAACAATCTTGGGCAAAATGCAACGTAAAGCTATAAGAATTAAATCTTGCATCAAAACATGGCAGTCATGTGATTTCAAAACTTTTAACTTCAAATCATTCATTGACACAATGTTTTTGATATTTGATGAATACCCCTATGGAACCTTTACATCATTGGAGAAGTTGAAAAACTGATATCTCTCATCCCTGGAAAGAGTGTACGCAGCTGGAGAAAGAAACGTTCAATTTTCACCCTTCACGGGAGCCAACTCTTCTCTTATTCCCATGTCAACCATGTCCAACCTTGCCTTAATTCCATCCTTTGTTTTGCGAGGCGCATTTAGAAACGTTCCGATAACACTGTCACATACATTTTTTTCCACATGTATCACATCAAGAAAATGTCTGACGTACAGACATTTCCAGTATGGTAATTCAAAAAAAATTGATCTCTTTTTCCAACCGATTTTCATAAGGTTTCTCAAAAATGGTTTACCAAAAATAGTGTTCACGTCCTCAATACGATCTTCATCATCATTGAAATATGTAATCACATCCTTTATATGGTCTTCTTCATTATCCATATTTGTAATCATATATGATGATCCATAAAATACAGTTTTATTCCAGCTAGTAGCTACATTTGCTTTTTCCCCGTGTTTATTCCAACATTTATAACTCCGATCTATTCTGTGACATATCAAATGTTCTTCCAACTCCTCTGGAGTAATTAGTCTAGAATAACAACAACGTAAACACAGACAAATGAGTTGACAAGGATCCTTTGCATGATACTTTGCAAACTTGATGAACTCTTTCACTCCGTTCTCATACTCTATTGTCAAATGATTAGCATCCATCCAATCTTTATTCATCTCCATCCTATTTGAATCTGAAATATTATTATTTGTGATTCAAATACACAGAACAAGACTTCAAAATACAAAGTAGCAGAGAACCACTTCTTTATAAAAATAGATACTAATATATCCTAACAATTTTTAATAAAGATTTGGAAATCAACAGAACTAGGATAAACCCCCATCAAAATGAACACACTTTCCACCCCCTTACCAATAGTTCTAGCACCCACCACCCTACAAAAAAACATTAAACATCCTTTTAACCACTCCTACTAGTCACCTCATTCATAATAAACATTAAACATCTTGGATGAGTCTTGGTGGATCTTGGAAAGGGGTTAAATCCATGTTTAAGATATATGTTCCCTATAATATAAAGTCATATTCTTGATTATGGATGAGTCTTGGTGGATCTTGGAAAGGGGTTAAATCCACAAGACACATTTATAATTTCCAACCAATCCCATTATCCAAACCAAAATCCAAAAATTTCTATAATTATTAAATAATTATTAAATAATTATTACTTCACTGCCTAGGCTTCTATCACAAAGAAACCATACATAAAACGTAGCTCATCATTCCCATCGAATCATCGCCTCACCGCCCAAAAAGAATGACCAAACAAATCATTACCTCACCACCCCAAAATCATGGCCAAACAATCCATCACCTTGCCACCCAAAAATAAAAACCAAATGAATCATCCCCTCACTACCCAAAAAGCATGGCAAAACAAACCATCACCTCTCCAAACCAAAAGCATGGAAAAAAACCATACATCATCCCACACCACATCAAAACCAATTATCGTGACCCCCACTAGCATGACCACACATCACAACACATCAAAGACCATTTTATATATTTAACAAAGGGACTTTTAGCACATTTCACTTCACTTTAAGAGTGTTATAACACATTCCATAAATCTAGGGGAAAGCATTTCATTACCCAAATATAAGTGGTTATCCAATTTCCATTTTGGTGTGATATCACAATAATATGAAAAAATGCTTCCACATGACAACAAATATAGTGAAAGAAAGGGCGCCCAATATCCATGGTTTTTAACAGGGTATTCAGTCCGTAAAAACACAACATCGCAATAATATAAAAGCCATAAAAGTACAAGAATCATTAACCCTTCCCCTTGAATTTAAATTAACTTATTAATTTATCTTAATTAGGCTAGTGCAAACCATCCCCAATTATAGACAACAGTAAACCCCTCCTACATAAAACAAAAAAGTGAGAAATGAAGGAATTCCAAACCTCAAATACGGTTTTCCAACTCACTGTGAACAAGAAATGCCAATAAATGACAACCGCATGAAAAAACTAAAGATCAACCTACACTGCAAAACAATATTTAGGGTATCCACTGACCCTGGGTGAAGAAATCGGAAGTCCAAGGAAGACTCAAGGTGAGGGATCCTTCTGCGCTTCCTGGAAGACGTGACCGCCAGAGTGGGGGTGCACGGGAGGAGCTTCCAACTGTTGAAGAGGAGGATTAGGGTTCGAAAGGGAGGAAGATCAGTGAAAGAGGGTCGAGGATAAGGAGAAAGAGTACGGAGGAGGTCCGGCAAAGGGAAGATCGGGGGGAGGGAAGCAGTCGCAAGGGTATAGTACCGCAAGAGCTTAGGGAACGATAAAAAAGAGGAGGTTTTCTGCCTCCTTTTAATAAAATCGGTGACAGTTTTTAACAGCTCTGGAAAAGCGCTGATAAAGCTACCCTTTATCAGCGCTAAAATTTTAGCACTGATAAAGGGTGGCTTTATCAGCGCTTTTCTAGCGCTGTTAAAAACTTTCCTTTATCAGCTCTAGAAAAGCACGGATAAATATGCACTTTATTAGCGCTTTTAAATAGCGCTGATAAAGATTATCCTTTATCAGCACTTTTTGATTAGTGCTGATAAAGGTGGTGCTTTGCTTGCCCATTTTTGTAGTAGTGGCTCATCCCAGCCCTCATTCTGCTCCTGTCCATTACCAATGTGGAGGAAATACTTTGATGATGACATGCCTGAAGAGGAGGCCGTGAACACACACTTCTCCACCTCTTCATTAAGCTCAATGAGTTGAAAACACTACTATTGTTCCTTATCCAAAACCGAGTCCGTGAAGCTAGGAAAGAGGCTGGCCTCCTTGAGTGAAATATTCGTAGTCGGGCATCCCATGAAACCCAGCACTGTGCCACACCATTCTTGATGCCAAAAGGATATATCTCCCTTCCCCACCACCCATATCAAAAAGGGATGAAGGATCTCAACAATAGGGAATATCACCGACCAAAGGGAAGAAAGATGCCCCTACCCCAGAGCGCTAAGGCACATCACGTACGCATCCATGGTAGTCCCCCATAGGGTATGATGTTCCAAGACAGTCCATGCAATCCTCACATGCATGTAATAAAGTTTATCCGCCAGGTTGCGCACCTCGATGCCTCCTTTATTCACAGGCTGCACCATTTTCCCCCAGGCTACCCATTGTTTCTTTCTCTCCGATAACGGATCCCAGATGAAATTGTAAAGTATCCTATCAATCCATTTAATAACACCCTTGGTAAATTTGATGGAGGACATACTATGAATCGAAGAGGCCACCAGAATGTTGTTCACTAGGGAAATGCGTCCGCCAAAGGATAAGAATTTATTTTTCCAGTTAAACACCCTATCTGAAACCCTGGTGCAGAGTGCGTCGAAGTCCCGAATCCAAAGTCTCCCAGGCGAGAGAGGCGCGCCTAGATAGACCATAGGAAACTCTCCCCTTTGGATGCCAAGAAGACTACTAATAGTTTGCATTCTCTCGATGGAGCACTTGTGGAAGATAAAGAAATCACTTTTCCCCTTGTTGATGGACTGGTCACTCCAACGACAGTATTTCTCCAGCACTCCGTTTAGACTTCGTATTGATCTGCTCTTTCCATTCAGGAATAATATGGTATCATCGGCAAACATAAGGTGGGAAATTGCTGGGGCCCTTGATCGATGACGATACGACAGAATTCCTCCATTATTGATACTCCTCTGGATGAGTCGGCTCAAAACATCTTGAATGATGATGAAAAACGATGGCGAGATAGGGTCCCCTTGTCTGATGCCTTAGGTAGACTTGAAGAAACCGTAAGACATTACCATGAAGTTCATCGAGATCCAAGAGGAACTGAAGCATAAAAAGATAATATTGTCAAAGGTACGCGGCGCAATAAGGCGCAAAGACCGTTTGGGGATGTGGCATAAGGTGCAACGTGAGGTGCAACTAAGGTGTATGCGCACATAATTATTTATATACTGTTTTGAACAATATTTTAAATTTTAAAATACTTAAATTCAATAAAAAAATTCAAATTAAAACACATACTGATATTTTTTAAGAGGTTGTAACTGTGAGTGATGTCACAACAATGTTCTTATAGTCTTCTATGTTTTGCCTTGCAAAAAATATTAGTCTGCTGTGTATTTTTATTAATATATTAAATATTCTATTTAATTGAAATTTGGACTACCCCAATTTCCATCATGGTGCACCGTGATTTCCGCCTCCTACCCCCATCTCCACTTTTCCCGCCTTTCCACCTCCTACCCCGATCTATGCTACAATGATTCATCTATCGCGCACTCAAAACCCCAGTCATCGCCGACATCATATGCTTCTCTACTTGCCAGCATTGTTGCCTCCCAACAAGGAAGATGAGAGTGAGGCATGCCTTTACAGCGCATGGCGCCCGAGCGCCTTAAGGAATGGCAGGTGAGGCGCACGCCATTGGCTCGCCTTAGCAAAGTCGCCTTGCCTTGTAGGTGGCAAGGCGCTCCGGCCTCGCCTCGCCGTGCCCCTTGCCAAGGCGCATGCCTCAGCACACCTTTGACAAAAATGATCAATAACACATACAAAATGAATTATGTAGCATAAGGAATTCCGAATACGTTTGCTCAGTCTTCCATATACCGGTTGTTTTTACTTAAATGGATGTATATTTTAAACAAAAGACATACACTTGGAGTGATACCTACCACACCGTGCCCCGGATTCAGGAGGGGTGGACTCATACACATTACCAATGACTCATGAATCATTTCCATAAAGTATCAACAGAATCTGAATGCGTTTGGTCGGTTTTCCGTAAGCCAGTTGTTATTTTCACTTAAAATGGTTTACATTTCAAACAATGGTGAGACACTTTGAGTGGTGTTGGCCACACCACACCTCATATTGAGGTGGGGTTGACTCTTACCCATCACATAAAACCCATGGATCATTGTGCTAAAGTATCAATAGAATCCTAATATGTTTGGTCGGCTTTCCATATGTTAGTTTTTTTACTTAAAATGATGTCTATTATAAACAAAAGATAGATAGTTAGAGTGATATCGGCCACACCACACCTTTGATTTAGGCAAGGTTGACTCATACATGTCATATATGACCCATGGATCGTTTTCCTAAAGTTTCAGCAGAATCCAAATGCATTTGGTCGGTTTTCTGTAAGTCAGTTGTTGTTTTCACTTAAAATGTTGTCCATTTTAAACAAAAGAGAGACACTTTGAGTGGTGTCGGCCACACCATGCCTCGGATTAAGACAGGGATGACTCATACACGTCACATATGACCCATGGATCGTAGTCCTAAATTTTCAATAGAATCTGAATGAATTTGTTCAGTTTTCCGTATGTCATTTGTTGTTTTCACATAAAATGATGTTCATTTTAAAAAAAAAGAGAGACACTTTGAGTGGTTCCGGACACACCGCACTTTGTATTGAGGCGGGGTTGACTCATACACGTCACATATGACCCATGAATCATTTTCCTAAAGTTTCAATAGAATCCAAATGCGTTTAATCGGTTCTCTGTATGTCAGTTGTTGTTTTCACTTAATATAATGTCCATTTTAAACAAAAGACATACACTTGGAGTGATACTGGCCACACCGAGCCCCAAATTGAGGCAGGGTTGACTCGTACATGTCACAGATGACTCATGAATAATTTTCATAAAGTATCAACAGAATCTGAATGCATTTGGTCGGTTTTCCGTATGCCATTTGTTGTTTTCACTTTAAATGTTTTCCATTTCAAAGAAATGTGAGACACTTTGAGTGGTGTCGGCCACACCGCGCCTCAGATTGAGGTGGGGTTGACTCGTACACATCACATACAACCCATGGATCATTGTGATAATGTATCAACACAATCCAAATATGTTTGGTTTATTTTCCGTATGCCATTTGTTTTTACTTAAAATGATGTCCATTTTAAACAAAAGAGAGACAATTAGAGTGATACCGGCCACACTGCACCTCGTATTGAGGCAGGGTTGACTCGTTCACATCACATATGACCCATTGATCGTTTTACTAATGTTTCAATAGAATCTGAATGCATTTGTTCAGTTTTCCGTATGTTAGTTGTTGTTTTCACTTAAAATGTTGTCCATTTTAAACAAAAGAGAGAAACTTTGAGTGGTGTCAGATACACCATGCCTTAGATTGAAGCGGGGATGAATCGTACACATCACATATGACCCATGGATCGTTTTCCAATATTTTCAATAGAATCCGAATGCATTTGGTCGGTTTTCTGTATGTAATTTTTTGTTTTCACTAAAAATGATGTTCATTTTAAACAAAAGAGAGACACTTTGAGTGGTTCCAGCCACACCATTCTTTGGATTGAGGTGGGGTTGACTCAAACATGTCACATATTACTCATGGATCGTTTTCCTAAAGTTTCAACATAATCTGAATGTGTTTGGTCAGTTTTCCATATGTCAGTTGTTGTTTTCACTTAAAATAATGTCCATTTTAAACAAAAGGCATACACTTGGAGTTATACCGGCCACACCGTGCCCCAGATTGAGGCGTGGTTGACTCATACATGTCACAGATGACTCATGAATCTTTTTGATAAAGTATCAATAGAATATGAATGTGTTTGGCCGATTTTCCATATGTGAGTTGTTGTTTTCCTCCAATGGCCTGAAGGCCTTCATTTTTATTTGTTTTTTGATAATCCAACTTTCAAGGGGTGTGGTGGAACCCTTACAAGGTCCGTAGGTTTTAGAATTACATGGCATGTAGGACTTAGAGGAATTAATTTCCCATTGTCTTCAAACATTACATACAACCCAGACTAACTACTTGGAACTTCTCCTCCCCATTATCTTCATCGTGGCGAGTTTTTGTTTTCACTTTAAAGGTTTTTCCATTTCAAATAAAGTTGAGACACTTTGAGAGGTTTCGGCCACAACACACCTCGGATTGAGGTGGGGTTGACTTATACACGTCACATACGACCCATGGATCGTTTTTCTAAAGTATCAACACAATTTGAATACATTTGGTTGGTTTTCCATATGCCAGTTGTTTTTACTTAAAATGATGTCCATTTTTAAAAAAAGAGATATAGTTAGAGTGATCCCTGCCACACCGCGTGTGACCACGGCATGACCGCAGCGTGTTGGCATGATCCAGTGACATCCGTAGGGCAGCATCGTCCGGCCAGGAGCGAAGGGAGCGGGAGGAAGCAGGGGAACATTCCGATCGTCGCCTCCCTCCCCATTAACTATGGATGGGTAATGTATCTAAAACTCTATCTAGGTATCATACATCGAATTATGACAGAAATTCTAACCCCCATGGGGTGTTGCCCTGGAGTAGGGCCAAATCACTCCATTTCCACGGTGTGACCGCAGTGTGGCCGCGGTGAGACCGAGCCATGTTGGCCCAGTCCAGCGACATCCATGGGGCAGCATCTTCCAGCCAGGAGCGAAGGGAGTGGGAGGAAGCGGGGCAACATTCCACTCGTCGCCTCCCTCCCCATTAACTATATATGGGTAATGTATCTAAAACTCTATCTAGGTATCATACATCAACTTCTGACAGGACTACGAACCGCCATGGGGTGTCATCCTGGAGCAGGGCCAAATCGTGGCGTGACCGCGGCGTGGCAGCGGCGTGACCGCGGGGTGACCACGGGGTGACCGCGGGGTGACCACGAGGTGACCGCGGCGTGATCGCGGCGTGACGGAGGCGTGACCCCAGCATGACCACGGCGTGACCGCGGCGTGACCGGTGAGACCACGGAGTGACCACGGCGTGAACACGCCGTGACCGCGGCGTGACCTCGGCATGACCGCGGCGTGACCGCAGCGTGACTGCGGCATGACCACGGCATGACCGCGGCGTGACCATAGCCTGACTGCGGTGTGACCGCGGCGTGACCGCTGCGTGACCGCGGCGTGACCGTGGCGTGACCGCGGAGTGACCGCGGCATGACCGTGGAGTGACTGTGGCATGACCGCGGAGATAATGCGGCGTGATCGCAATGTGTTGGCCCGGTCCAGCGACATCCGCGGGGCAACATCTTCCAGCTAGGAGCGAAGGGAGAAGGAGGAAGCGGGGAAACATTCCAGCCGTCACCTCCCTCCTCATTAACTATGGATGGGTAATGTATCTAAAACACTATCTAGGTATCATACATTGAATTTTGATAGGACTGCAAACCGCCGCAGGGTGTCGTCCTGGAGCACGGACAAATCACGGCGTGACCGCGTCGTGACCACGGAGTGACCATGGAGTGACCGCGGAGAGACCTCGGAGAGACCGAGGTGTGGCCGTGGTGTGATCGCGGTGAGACCACGGAGTGACCGTGACATGACCAAAACGTGTGGGCCCAGTCCAGCGACATCCGCGAGGCAACATCTTCTGGCTAGGAGCGAAGGGAGCGGGAGGAAGTGGGGCAACATTCCGACCATCGCCTCCCTCCCCATTAGCTATGGATTGGTAATGTATCTAAAACTCTATCTAGGTATCATACATTGAATTCTGATAGGACTGCGAACCGCCATGGGGTGTCGTCCTGGAGAAGGTCCAAATCACGGCATTACAGCGGCGTGACCGTGGCGTGACCGTGGTGAGACCGCGGCGTGACTGCGGCGTGACCGCGGTGTGACCGTGGCGTGACCGCGGCGTGACTACGGCGTGACTGCGGGGTGACCGCGGCGTGACCGTGGTGTCACCGCGATGTGACAGCAGTGAGACTGCAGCATGTTGGCCCAGTCCAGCAACATCCACAGGGCAGCATTTTCCATCCAAGATTGCAAATAAATCCTATATATTTGTCCTTCACACTATAGAAACCGATCTTATGTTATAAAAAACAGACTCTTAAAACACATGAAGGACGAGTCTCCCTTGACTTGGCGACTCGAAACCAATGAGCAGGAATCAATGCACTACACAAAGGATATTAAGAACCTTAAAACACATGAAGGATGCTACATAACCAGTGAGAAACCAACCAATGGCATTAAATCCTTAACTGGATTGGTATCAGAGAACCAAATCCCCCAAACCAACACAAAACGATCCAACGCCCTACCGAAAACATAATATGGAGTCAAAAACACTAAATCCCCAAATACATGAGGTGCGAGACAAGTAGTAACCATAGAATCATACCTCGGATCAAAGCCGGTGGACTGAATCAATCTAAACTCCTTCTGGCACCCTTTATAGAATATAACTACCCTCTGTTCATAGAAAGCAGTCAAAGATCTAAGTGACCAATGCGATAAATAAAATAAAATAAAAACTGAACTAAAACATACATGTCTCCTATGACTATACATGTCACTGCCCAACATATAAGTACCAAAGTGCCCCATGGGTCAAATCCGGTTCCTGCAAGCAAAGGGGAAACAGATCAATGTTTCAAAATGATACTATCAAATAGTACATTCCAATTAATTAACAATTACTCTTCCTATTAATGGTATATAATCGAATTTGGCCCGAGTTTCAACTTAGTTTGGTTTTGTTCTATATAAGGGATGAGGTATTATTATTCTTTGTTTTTTATGTTTACACTTGAGATATTTATTTAAAAATGATGCATGTATTTGGCATTATTATTTATGGTTTTAGTTCTTAGTTTGTTGTTATGGGGCCTATCCACATGAATAATTCTTGTAATGTAGGGTTCAATTGACATTTATAGACTTTAATGTGATTGATGTCACTAATGATGAGGATTTAGATCAAGTAAAATATTCCTAAGATGATTGGGCCTTGTATTGATAGGTGTGGCAATTGTGCATCTAGCGTTTGATTAGGAAATACTTATGAGGATGGATTAGAATCTTGGTATGTTATTATAGTGGGATGGTCCCTCTGAGTATATAAAATGTATTATGAAAGGTTTTAGTCCATTTAATTATTCAAGAGTTCAACTAATGATATGAAGGATGAGATTCTAGTGTGTGTATTAGGTATTTTTGGACAGATTGGCATTATAATGCCAAGAGGCTTGGTGTGATTTAGCTTAGGATGGAACCTGGTTAGTGGGGATGGGTTATAATACATGATTTTGATGAGGTTCTTGACTGGATTATTGAGAATATAATGTATATATGTTCGACATGGTGTGCTTTTGTGACTAGGATAATCATAAGGTGAATAATCCTCTTTGTCTAGTTGAATGATGAGATGTGCATTGAGGCATGGGATAATCCTCGAGAGATGAGTCTAGAATATGTGACTGAGAGGATAGAACATGATAGGTTTGATAGGATTGGGTGAGTGGCCAACCCATGTGAGGATGATATGATGCATGGAGACACTTGGGGACACTTGGGGTTATTTATTCTATCTCATAGAGACACTTGGGTTTATTTCAGGACTCCAACATACTCTAGAAATGTTCTCACACAATGTTTTAGAAAAACAATTCCATCTCATAGAAGACCCCAAGGCTCCTCTATCTTCCAATGTTTCCTCACACTCACACCTCATGGTATTACAGTATACAATTTATCTAGTCAGGATAGCATCACTACCCTCCGTCCGTAGAAAGAATTAAAATACCTAAGTGGCCAATGCGATAAAGAAAATAAAATAAAAACTAAAAAAAATATACATATATCCTGTGACTATACATGTCACCACCCAATATATAAGAACCACGCTTCCCCATGGGTCAAATAATGTTCCTTCAAGCAAGGGGGAAAGAGTTCCATTTAATAATCTCTTCATTTTTCATTATGTTCTTTATATAGCACGTTGTTGGAAACACCATACTAGTACACTTAGCCATTGAATATGCACTTATGCTACATTAGTTGAGTTGAATATTGTGCACATAACCCTGCTAGAACCCCAACGTGTCGCACCATGATTCGATATTGACTACTATGGTGAATAATTACTAATGCATCATAAAATGAAATTTGGCATAGATTGCCCTTGTGTCTTAAATAGATCTCCTGCTAGCATCCACCATTCCTTGGTCAATTGTGAACTTGGACTATAATGAATTCAAACAAAATTAATACATATATCAATCCAACACTCTAAACACCCCATCTTACTAGCCTGTTGAGTGGTTATAATGTAAAATAATTACAGAGAAAGTGGTTGTTCTGTTGGGGATTGGAAAAACGGTAACATCATAATGTTTATTTAAGTAAAAGTTCTATTTAAAGTAACATGAATGTAATAACGCAATGTTTAGAGTCCAAAAATACTCTTGAATGTAAAAAAACAGTAACATAACAACTAAGTTGTTAAACTCAATAGTGGTTTAAAGATGGTATGATGCCTGGAGTGGACCTAAACAGTCTGTGAGACATATTTCTTACAATGGGCCCAGCCCAAGTAGTGTTTAGGGCAGGACTTGAACTAGTGAAGGCCCAACAAAGCCAGACCAAACCCAAGCCCAGACCAAGCCTTTCCCAGCCCAATTGATAATTTTGTTCAATCTTATTTTAGTTTGATGAATTGTAAGTTTAATATATTTATTATTGTTAATTTATGTTATTTTTTACATTTTACATTTTTTAAAAGGCTTGGACCAGGACCCAGCCCAAACTATTGATATGTACCATGCCTCGTTACATAACTATTCAGAAATTTGTATAACAACAGATGTCACAACGGACCCCTTTCCATTTATGTCTTCAATTGGGTTGAAGTCATTAGCATTTCATCCCCCCCCTCCCACCACACCAAACTGTATAATTTCATACTTATGCCCTTTAATGAGTGAAAATGATTCATTTTCCATGCCTTTAGATTTCTGATCTATAAAATATAACCAAACGACTAAAATTTTCATTTTTTATAACCAATGGACTCCTGAAAACAGGCCACTAAGAACTCATTATGTTGATTTTCAAACCAAATTTTTTCACATTTCCAAATTCCTACTAAACTTAAAAAGACATTTTTCTCCATTTAAATTCCAATAGATTCCCCTAATCCTATACCTCTCGTCACATGCAGTATCGATGATCCAACTATTTCAATTACAAGCATCATGGGAACAACTAAACCATTAATTTCAAATTTTAACAAAAAACAAATAACATGGTTGAACTAAACCTGTGAAGAATGAACAGATGAAAGTTTTTGGCCATCCGGACTGTACAAAAAAATGCAAAAATGGAAAATTGGGATTACACCTAAACCATAAGAAAATAATCAACTAAATATCCACAAACACAGAAACCAAGATATTAGACTTCAGGAGAGGTCAGGTCTACCTCAGATGGGAAGTCCAACACATTTATTTGGAAAATATTTACCTCTAGCTCTTGGGGGGCAGGGGTCGGCCCTGATATTATTATTTCCCAGGAGGGAGGAGAGGGATCCGAGAGGGGGGGATGTCTCACGGGGTGTTCGGCTATGGGGGGTCTCACGCGCGACTGGAGAGGGGCTGGGGGACATCGGAGGAGGAGATTGAGCCAAGAGGGGAGGTGAATGTTGCCAAGAGAGGGAGACAAGAGGGGAGGGGGGAATGTCTTCGGGACCCGAGAGGGGTGGGGGATGTCGTTGTTAGAGAAGGAGCTGAGAGGGGAAGGGTAACGTCGTTGGAGGAGAGGGAGGGCGGTCGGGAGGCGGAGGCGGAGGCCGAGAGGTGGAGGCAGAGGCCAGAAGGAGGTTGAGGTCGGGGAGGGGAGGAGTGTGTGGGGATGAAATTCTGTGAATGAGGGAGCCCTAATTTGGGTATAATGCTTCCCAACGGTTAATTAAAAATGTAGGTAATAGTTTTTTTTTCTTAGCGGTTTTCTTAAATCGTTGGAAAAACACAAAATAAAACATCCTACACCAACGGTTTATTAGAACCATTGGTATAGGTTCTTTTTCCCAACGGGTTTTCTAAACTTTTGGGAAAAAAGTGTTGGTATAGGCTCGATTTCCTGTAGTGGGGGGATAACCCCTAAGTTCATATAGCCTAAAGTGTAGGGGTGTAATTTATAAGGTCTTGTAGTAAGGAACATGGGGATATATGGCAAATAAATAAATAGGGGGAAAATGAACTTAGCATGTTTTCATAGCCTAGGGATTATTAAGAACACCTCAGCTATGAGTGCATAGCTTTTAAGGTCATGGTGTTTGGACTAGCATATTTCTATAAATATCGTGATCATGTACATAAGGATGGGAAATGATACGATGGGAAATAATTATTTATGTTAATTTAGTATGTCCTTATCACCTAATAAAAACCAAGTGAACCTCTCACACAAATATAGCTAATACTTGGGGGAAGGGGCATCATCTTAGAATTAGGCTGGACAGGGGCTTGACTTGGGTGTGTCACAATCCCTAAGATCTAGGATGGAATGAAAATTTTGTTGGTCCAGGACATGATGTGTAGACATCACTATGTATCATGTATAGTGGGAATTAATCCATACATTTTACTAGAGGGCAGTGTGGTGGGTGTCCAATGTCATGTAGGGATTATCCTCTGAGGTGGGGACTAAGGTATCAAACATTTTTAGTAAATTCAATAGGAATAACATTTCATAGTTTAACATATAATGGAAAAGAGGTTGAAAACGTATTTTAAAATACCCATAAAATCATCCTTAAATGGAAATATCCAAGATGAGGATTATGAAGATAAGACATGCAAGGGTTGGGCCCATTTTGATGCTTTAATTCAAAATACATGAGACATGTTACTAGAAGGAGACAATGATAGAATAATCGAAGCCATGTAAAGTTGAGTCAAGGATAATCTTATAGGACCAAAATATTGTGAATGATACAAAAACTAGTCACATGCCAAAAAACAGAAAGTACCCCCCCCCCCATCTAGGGAAGGGAGAACACTCTTAATGGTGGAATGACATATGATGTGTGAAATAGGTATAATTATTTCTGAAGGACTGGAAATGGTGTGACATAGATATTTTTCCTTCAACAAGTGTTCTTGAGAGCTCTTTTGATACTAATAGAACATGGTACCTGAGTTAGTGTGGTGGTGAGGACTTGTAAGCATAGGTAGACTAGAAATTTCACATAACACGCACTTCATATATATATATATTGTAAAGGAAAATAATTTTGCAAAATGAATCCTTCATATAGTGTTTTTATTTTGCTATGTCACTTCCAATCCATACATGAATCTCGGCTGCAGAAAGACCTAATTAGAAATGAATATTCAATAACTAATAAAATTGATTTTGGGAAAACCCCCTTGGTAGAATATGAAACATTGAATACCTCAATGGATCGATGTGAAAAAACAGGAAGGGATGAATAACCCTTCTTAATTATAGAAAAATAGATGAAAACCCCTTTTTAATCCTAATTATAGAAAAAATTTAATATGAAACATTGAATAACCCTAAAACAGAATATGGAACATTGATTTTGGGTTCCCCTATTCCTAAATGTAGAAAAATATCTATCACAAATGATTGATTTCACCATAATTCAGTGAAATCGATGAATAACCCTGAAACGAACACTTCTGAAATCAGAAATGCTACCCTTGTGAACTTCTTGTGGATGACACGCAGAGCGCAGAGTTTTCGGGGGAGGGGTGAGCGACGGCTGCTAGGGCTCAGGATGGGAGGAGGGAAGAGGCGAGTGGTGTGCGGCGAGCGTCGAGAATTGAGCGGCGAGCGGCGAGCGTCGAGCGGCGAGCGGGAGTTGGAATGGGAGGAGGGGAGCGCGAGGGGGATGAGCGGGGCGGCGAGGGGGATCGGGATGGGAGCGGCGGCGAGGGGGGGTCGGGAGGAGTGGTGTCGTAGGGGCTAGGGAAGTGGGGCGTGAGGGGTAGTGCGTATGGGAGAAGAATCCTGATGGCAACCGGGTTTATGTGTTTCTATTCCAATGGTTCATATGAACCGTTAGTATTTTAAGTGGTTTTTTCCAATGTTTTCCTAAAACTATTGGAAACCCCAATATATATTACTCTATACCAACACTTTTCACATAAATGTTGGTATAAATTTTTTATCCCAACGGGTTTCAAACATGTTGGGAAAAAAGTGTTGGTATAGATGTGATTTCCACTAGTGTTAATAATTATTTAAGGATGCCTGATCACATTTTTTTCAATACTAGTTATTTGAGAGAATATATTGTGGACGAAATAATATATATTTATTAGCGAGTAATGCAGTTAGATTTATTTATGAAATAAATAGCCATCACTCAAGGACTAATAAATGTGGTGGCAGAAATAAAGAAAAATGGAAAATAAAAGTACACGCCGTGTATATTCAATATACATGCCGTGTAGTTTTATGGAAAACAAGTACACGCCATGTATTAATGATTACATGGTATGTAGTTTTTACAGTCGATATTTATAGTAAATAATATAGTTTTATTAAATGATATTTATTATAATCAGCGTGGGTGAAATTCAAGGATTTAATCATTCGACATGGGGGTTTTTCAATAAGAGTTAATGAAATAAATAAAATGCATAATGCATTTATTTATTGTCATAACTCTATAACCTCAAACCTGATTATAAATATCCTCACAACCCCAACACTTTTTCTGAATCGTTGTGCAAAAAAATTCTGGAGAGCTCTCTCAAGGCCGAAAGAACTCCTTCCTCCAAAACCTCTCTCAAGACCGAGAGAGATCCACCACCACCGAATCAAGGCGATTGAAGGCAGATATCGCAAGCGAAGTTTCTTTCGTGCTAGCACCTGGATATCCCTTCAGTGATGTCCAGAGATACGTGGAGCAAGTGTGGATCACCGCTAGAGTAATCCTACACTTGGATTCTATGACGCAACGACGGATCACACCGGATCGTGACCAGAGACATCAAGGAAGAAAGAATTCCATCAAGGTGATTCTTGTCAATTAATTAAACTAATTATAACCAACATATTATGATCCTATCTCTATGGTTCCAAGACTCCTTCTTTTGTTTTTTATTTTTCGTTCTATTCCAAAGATTCTGCGTTTTACATCATGATGGATCTCGGATTGATCATTGTGAATGCTAAAATCAAACTTGGGCACTCCCACCAATGCGCTTCCACTGTGCCCGGAACCTACAAAGCCATCAAGTCATGGAAATGAGGTAGATATCCAAATAATTGTGGATGTTAATGAGGGATCACAGATGGTGACCTCTCTAAGGGCACCAACTTCTATTGATAATTCTATGGAGTATATCCACATGAAGAGGGAAGAGCCACAAGGGGCTTGGAATCAAGCCAAGATGTAGTAGTGGGGTCGACACCCAAAAAATCATGGTCAAGGATGTGGTCATGATGATTGGACTGGAGAAAGAGGGTGTGGCTGATCTTCTAGGTATTCTTTGAAGGGGATCACTTTGGAACAACAAAAAATCAGGGAGAAGTATTATGTGCCCTTTAAGAAAAGTAACTCATAGTTAGAGTGAGTAACATGATGACGTAGATGAATCTCATTATGATTATGAGAATTTTTTTATTCATGACTTGTAGGTTTCAATTTGTATGAGGGATTGCCTCTATGTATGATCTTATCCATCCTTTTTTCCTTTGACTTTTATATTTTTCTAATAAATTTTTATGAGCGGGTTCTTCTTTCTCGAGAACCTTTTAAGTAAATATATATAATTATATAAATATATTTATAAATAAATAAAAAATATTTATAAATAGGATGGATCATGGTCCAGGGAGCTGGCTTTGTGAAGTTGAAGATGGCAATTAGGGTTTTTAATGTCAGTGCCACACTTCCTAGGGTTCAAGGAGATTTTTGGTGGGCATCTTCTGGTAGAGGTTTGTAGTGGTGATGCCCTGTGTCAAGGGAAAGATGATAACGCATTTTGCGGGCATCGTTTGGTGGATGTAGGTGTCTGCGACCTTTGAGATGCCAAAATTTCCGAGTCTAGATCTGGCCATCTCGTGATGATGGTGTGCGTCGGCGGTGAGCGTAGATATATGGCGGTAAATAGGATTGGTAGATCTGTGGTCAAGAGTGGAGCGACAAGGGTGGCCAAGGTGAAAGGCAATACAGTAGTTCGGCGTGCCGCAATGGGAACGGTAGAGGAGATCAGAGTGCACAAGTCCTCATCAGTACGATTAGGGTTGAAATATCAAGGACCCTATAGGACTAAGGATGTGGTGGAAGATGCTTGATGTGTTTCCTGTGAGGCCAGTTGGTGGTGTCGTTTTGGCACTATGGTAGTAGCGGCGGGGATGGTCTCTACTAACCTGAAAATTATTCTTCATTTTTGATGTGGGATACAGGTTCTTCCAAACCTGCATAGTACATTCTGCATTTTTGATGTGGGATTCTGTTTCAAGTATGTGACTTTGAAAGATTATAAAATATATACTATAAGAAAAATTTAAATGAAATCTTAAACATTGATTAAACATATATGAAATAGTTGAAAACAAAAAAAAATTCATAAGAAATGTTGATCAAAAATAAATTATAACCATCAAAACCATCAAATTGAAACTTAAAAATGTTTCATGTATTTGAAGTATGTGACTTTGAAAGATTATAAAATATAAATCATAACACTAATATAAATGTAATTTTAAATATTGATAAAACATATATGAAATAATTGAAAAAAATGAATTTCATAAAAAATATTGATAAAAAGTAATTTATAACCATTCAAAACCATCAAATTGAAACTTAAAATTTTTTCATGTATTTCAAGTACTTGACTTTGAAAGATAATAAAATATAATCTATAAGACTAATATAAATTAAATTTTAAACATTGATTAAAAATATAAGAAATAGTTGAAAATAAAAATAATTTTATAAAAAATGTTGATCAAAAATAATTTATAAGCATTGAAAACCATAAAATTGAGACTTAAAAATGTTTCATTTATTTCATGTACGTGACTTTGAAAGACTATTAAACATGCACTATAAGACTAATATGAATGAAATTTTAAACATTGATAAAAAATATAAAAGATATTTGAAAAAAGAAATAATTTCACCAAAAATATTGATCAAAAATAATTTATAACCATTAAAACCCATCAAATTAAAACTTAAAAATGTTTCATGTATTTCAAGTACATGACTTTGAAAGACTATAAAATATAAACTATAAGACTAATATAAATGAAATTTTAAACATTGATTAAACATATAAGAAATAGTTGAAAAAAAAATAATTTCATAAAAAATGTTGATAAAAAATAATTTGTAAGCATTCAAACCATCAAATTGAGACTTAAAAATGTTTCATGTATGTGACTTTGAAAGCCTATAAAATATAAAGTATAAGACCAATATAAATGAAAATTAAAACATGAATTTAAAATATAATAAATAGTTGAAAATAAAAATATTTTAATAAAAAATGTTGATGAAAAATAATTTATAAGATTTCAAACACACATACTTGAAACATAAAAATGTTTCAAATATGTGGTTTTGGAAGAATAAAATATAAATTACAAGAATAATATAAATGAAGATTAAAACATGGATTAAACATATAAGAAATAATTAACAATTAATTAGTTAATTAGTAGTACAATTATTAATTATATAATTATTAATTACTTATTAATAAATCTAATTATAATTTAGTTAATTATTAATGTAAATATTAGTTATTAATTACTAATATACAAAAAATAATTAGTTAATTACTAATATAATTATATAATAATTAATTAGATAATTAGTAACATAATTATTTATTATATAATAATTAATTAGTTAATTAGTAATATCATTATTAATTATATAATAATTAAGTAGTAATATAATTATTAATTATATAATAATCAATTAGTAATATAATTATTAATTATATAATAATTAATTAGTTAATTCGTAATATAATTATTAAATATATAAAAATTAATTAGTTAAATAGTAATATAATTATTTGTTATATAATAATTAATTATTTAATTAGTAAAATAATTATTAATTATATAATAATTCATTATTTAACTTGTAAATTAAAAAGATAATTAATAATTATAATTATTCATTATAAATATTAATTATCAATAATTAATAATTAATTATATAATAATTTAACAGTTAATTTGTAATATAATTATTAATTATATAATAATTAATTAATTAGTTAGTAATATAATTTTTAATTATATAATAATTAATTAACTAATAATTAATAATTATGTTGCTAATTAACTAATTAATTATTATATAATTAATAATTACTACTTATAATTAATAATTATATTACAAATTATATTTCATAATTATATTACTAATTAATTAATTAATTATTATATAATTAATAATTATAATACTAATAAATAATTAGTTATTATATATATAATTAATAATTAATAATGACTAATTATAATTAATAATTATATTGCTAATTAAGTAATTAATTACTATATAAATAAGAAATAAGAAATAATAATTATATTGAATAATTATAATTAATAATTATATTACTAATTAATTAATTATTTTATTATTGTATAATTAACAATTATACTAATGATTAACTAATTAATTATTTCATATTAGTAATTTATAATAATAATTAATAATTATTTTACTAATTAACTAATTAATTATTGTATAATTAATATTTCCTAATTATAATTAATAATCATATTACTAATTAACTAATTAATTATTATATAATTATATTAGTAGTTAATAATTAATATTTATATTAATAATTAACTAATTTATAATTATATTGATTAATAAGTAATTAATAATTATATAATTAATAATTATACTACTAATTAACTAATTAATTATTAATTATTTCATATATGTTTAATTGATGTTTTAAATTTCATTTATATTTGTCCTGTAATTTATATTTTATAGTCTTTCAAAGCCCCATATTTGAAACATTTTTATGTTTAAAGTATGTGTGTTTGAAAACATATAAATTATTTTTCATCCACATTTTTTATTAAAATCTTTTTATTTTCAACTATTTCTTATATTTTAAATTCATGTTTTAATTTTCATTTATATTGGTCTTACACTTTATATTTTATAAGTTTTCAAAGTCACATACATGAAACATTTTTAAGTTTCAATTTGATGGTTTTGAATGGTTATAAATTATTTTTTATCAGCATTTTTTGTAAAATTATTATTATTTTCAAATATTTCTTATATTTTTAATCAGTGTTTAAAATTTCATTTATATTAGTGTTATAGTTTATATTTTATAGTCTTTCAAAGCCACATTATTGAAATATGTGAAACATTTTTAAGTTTAATTTGGTGGTTTTGAATGGTTATAATTAATTTTTTATCAACATTTTTTATGATTTTTTTTGTTTTCAACTATTTCCTATATGTTTAATGAATGTTTAAAATTTCATTTATATTAGTCTTATAGTATTTATTTTATAATCATTCAAAGTCACATACTTGAACGAGAATCCCACATCGGAAATGCAGAATGTACTGTGCAGGTTAAGAAGAACCTCTATCCCACATCAAAAATGCAGAATAATTTTTAGGGAAAGCCCTCTTATAAAATGGAGTCATGGGTGAGAGTTTCTGTCAGAATCTAGACTGTTGTAATGGCAGTGCGTCTGGATTTTAAATAGCGTAAAAATTGTTCTAATTTTTTTGTTATATATATATATATATATATATATAAACAATAAAAATAAATAATAATTTTTTTATAACTATTAAAAAACATTCGGCATGATGTATGAACCCCGTTCATACAACCTTCATCTGATTCATGAAGGATGCGTGAACGGGGTTCACGCATCTCGCTCGGATTAAAGATGCATGAACCTCGTTCACGCATCTTACCAGGATCAGGGATGCGTGAATAGGGTTCACGCATCTCAGACCCCTTTTTAAAAGTATTGAAAACCCTATCCCTTTTTTTAAAAAAATGACAAACCCGTTTAAAATGAAAACCCTCGTTCTTCCTACGGGTGGAAAATTTTGAAAAGTTGATGATTTGGTTCAGAATTTAGCCTCTGTATGGAATTCTTTCGATTGGAGATGTATACTCATAGGTAGGCATTTTTTCCACATTATTTTCCCATCATAGGAAATGAATCACATGGCATGAGGTATTGGATCAATTGCTTTAAATCCAAGTATAATCTATTTTAAATAATGTGATTTTTTGTTTTAACCCATTTGCTTTAAAAAAAACTCGGGCTCAAGTTTGGATTAAAATTATTGGTCTTAACTGGATTCTTTGGCATCCCAATATTCTTTTAGACATCGCTTATACTGTTGTCATTCCAATTAAATTGGACAGATCAACGGAGGTAGCCAAGTATGGGCATTTTTCTAGGATCCCAGTGGAGGTAGACTTAAGCATGTGCTTTATTAACAATATTGTGTTGTCAGCATTGGATGATGACATCCCTATTAAGATATAATATGAAAGAATTCCACATTTCTGTTCAGATTTTCACTCAATTGGTCATGTTAAATACATGTGCTGTAAAAATGTTGTTTTCTCATAATATCATATAAGATGTCATCATGAGACGTCATGTCGAAAAAATTGAAGGTGGAGAATAATGTGGATCATGTTGGTAGCATACGTGCATCTGATAAAAAACTTGTGTCTGAGGTTGTGGCTAATTATTTGAAGGGACATGCCTCTTCCTCGGTAATGGGGCTTGGTCCTGATTTGCATAATAGTGGGATGGTGCAGCAAACAGATAGTAGTCCTGTCTTAGATGAAAATATGCAGGTGGATTCAACTACTCCTGAATTCAGTGATGATGGTATGCCGCAGTTCATGATAGTTGGTGATAATGTTCATACGAATCTTGACGTTTCAGAAGATATCTCTATATAGCCTCAGTTGGGACAAGGGTGCATGCAGTTGGTGTCGTGCACTCCTTCAACCATGCAGGATGATGCTTTCAATCAAACTCAAGATGATGTGGTGGATTCCAGTACCCCACTAAAGGCATCGAGCAATGATGGTCATGCCTCTTTTAAGGAGTTCATTCTTTATGGCAAGAACGATGATTACTTCACTCTTTATCCTTCGAAGAACAGACCACAGAAGGACTATTCTAATATAACATGAACCATGTCCACCAAATCATCAAAGGTGTAAAAGAGGGCAGGAATTCTCAAGATCCATGATCATAGTGATTATCAATCTAAGTGGGAAATTGGTGATGACTCTGAATATGGAAAGGACATGTCTTATTATGATGTTTAACTTTATTCCCTGATGGATGAGGGCAAGTTCTATTGTTTCATCCCACCCATCTCTTACTTGTATGTTTTTTTTATTTTAATAAATGGTCACAAGCTTTGCTTCTGGATGGACTTGTGTGGTATATATATATATTATAATTTTTTTAATATATATAATAATAAAAATAATTATTCATATTAGATCTTTATTAGCACTTTTTTATTGTTGATAATGATACCCCTTAATCCGCGCTATAATTTTAGCGTGGATAAAGACACATTTTATCAGCTCTTTTGAGCACTGATAATGGGGTATCTTTATCAGCACGGATAAAGTGTAGTTTTATCAACACTTTATATTTTACCATAGATAAAGCTTCTATTTATCTACATTTTTTTGAAATCACTGATAAAATCCTTACAGGTTATTATAAAAAGAACCCTAACCGAGTGCTTCTGTTGCTCTCATCTTCAATATTTCATGGAACCAGAGCCACACTGCCACTGTTGCCACTATTTTCAGACCCTACTACTTCCACTGGTTGAAATTCTTGACAATTTGGTATCTCTAAATTTAATGTATGTGTCAATTTATCTTATTAGTTTCTTTGACCACACTATTTCTTCAGTCGCACCTTACTGAACTTTATAGTCCGCAAGTTCACTTCTTCTCGACAAACTGAAAAAATAGCACCAAAAACAACCATCCCTGTTGTATTTGTCAGAGTAAGAGTCTTATATCCCCATCCTTCTATATCCTCTCCTTCGCTTGTCTTAACCTTTCTATGCACGCTATAGGACAAAATCTAAGGTGTAGGGATAACTGATTTTTCATTTTTTCATGGGACCATCATGTGTGATCTCTCTTTTGGGTTTCTTGGACTCGATTGGGGTAGAGTTGGGCCTCCCTTACTAAAAGAAGTGAGGTTTAAGTAGGTTTTCCCTACACTTATTTCTTTAATTTTGGATTTTTTATTTTGTTTGGACTTTTAATTATTCTTTTAGACTTCTAATAACAATATTTGTTTTGTTATTGGAATCCATGACGTGAAAGAAAGGTATTCTCTCTATTTCCAATGAATGTTAAATGTTTTTATATTAAAAAAATTTAAGTTTTAAAGTATTTTTCAATTACTTTGTGTGTCGTGTTTTTGTTAAATTTTCTCAATAACCCTTAAGTGTTTATTTTTAAAAGGTATATGGTCTTCAAAAATAATTATCAACATGTTCTTAATTTTTACTTCAAATTTCTAGTAATACATGAAATTCAAAGTGCTGATAAATTGTTTCAAGTTTAGTTTTGAATAAAAAATGCATGGTATGAAAATATATTTTGACATATTCAATGTGTTTCCTGTTTATAATTTTATACTCTTTTATGATTTTAAATTTATATACTTTTATGAATTTTATAGTATATCGTATTAAACTAATATATATTTATAATATTTTTAATTAAATATTTATACTTTTATAGTTTTATTAATTTATATATTTGTATAATTTTATAAATTTTATAGTGTTTTATTTTTTACAAATATACTTTAAAAACAATTTTTTATTAATTATTTATAATTTTATAGATTTCTAGATTTATAAATTAATATACAATTATAGTTTTATTTGTTTTAATTCATTTTACTTTTATACTTTTAAAAATTCTACTTCTATATATTATAATTTTATACGTATCTAAATTTATAATACTATATACTTCTATTTATTAGATATACATTTATGACATAAATGTACTTTTATATATTTTAATAAATTTATATAAATTTATAAATTATGCATATTTATTTAAAATAGTTATTCTTTTATAAATTATTTATAATTTAATACTTATATATACATCTATAATTTTATATACTAATATAAATATATATGCACTTTTTATTTAAACTTTTATACCTTTATACTTTTTTCAACTTATCAATAGTTTAATACTTTTATACTTTCATAAATTTTATTTCTAGAAATCATACTTATAT
The DNA here is from genome assembly GCA_963277665.1 of Viscum album. NCBI lineage: Eukaryota > Viridiplantae > Streptophyta > Magnoliopsida > Santalales > Viscaceae > Viscum > Viscum album. The sequence continues at coordinate 548,618,407 of OY728135.1, forward strand.
ATTTTTCTAATTTTGTAATATGATTATCATTTTTTGAACAAATTCATTTTTATAATTAATAGTTATTTTATTATATGAAATATTTTATGTTTTAAATCATAACTGATAGAAGTTGGATGTATGATTTTAATTGAGTATTGAATGAGTTTCTAAATTATCTTTAATTTTTTGGGATTTCATGTTCACCAATGTGTCTAAGGGTGAACTCATTTGATTCCTTTTTATAATTTCATTGGTAGACCATGATATACTCATAAAGAAGTAAGTTATCATATCACTAGATATGGATTTCAAATAAACTATGTGGTTTGACACCATAACAAAGAAATAATTAAAAAACTAGAAAATATTGATAGACCTAAGAGGTTTGATGTGAAAGATATGATATGGGATTAATTTTATTTTCTTTCATAATTTGATTATGAACTTAATGGCTAAAAATTAAATGTTTGTGTTAAAAATATTTTAAAAATTATAATAATTGATTTTTTAATTTTTGAAACCATTATTATATTAATTAGGTATATTTTCTATTATAATTATTTTCAAATAATATAACTTTTATATTTATATATTTCTAATATTTCATTAAATAACCATATTTTCATCAGTTTTATAACATGTAAATGTGATTTTAAGGGTAAATGATTTGGTTTGAAGTTAATAAACTAGATTTCTATGATGTTTCAGAATGAGGATAATGCTTCCAATTTCAATGATGATCCAAATAGAAGAAATTTTAAATTTCACATTGACTTTAAAATGTGTTTTTTGTGAATTTAAATTTGAGTGAATAGATTCATGAGTTTTTTTATTATATATTATGCTCTATCAATGGGATGAGTGGTATCTATATTTATAAATGGGAACATGTGTAAGGAAAATGTGTTCTATCTATATTTATATAATCATATTAACTTTGAGAAACCTCCTAGATACAAAAAATATCACCTCCAAAATAATTTAGAATAATAACAACACCATGGAAAGGGCATGTCACTAACTCTATCCAACCCATAGGATATCCACCATGACCTCACTCCCATGAAAGGTGAATTAATGGTTAACCCCATTAAAACTCATAATCATACTTGGAATCTAACATCATCTACATGGTTTAAATAAGGTAAGTCCCCCACAACTTTATCTTCTCTCTAAATTGGTGTTAACTTCTATGGGGATGGATCTCGGATAACAAAATAAGATAATAACTATCATCCTCATTAGATTCATCTCCGAAAGAGTTATTATTGATTTTTTTTCCCAAGAATCATCCCCCATCTCTTATGGTCATGCATCTATGTTAGTTAAACTACTCTGAGTAGTATTTATCCCATTCTAGGTATCGGTGAACATTATGGATGAATTCAGAGCATAACACCCACTACTAATGGAGTAATTCTTCACTTAAATTCAATTACCAATTTCCCTCAAATCACAATGAAATTATTTGGAACATTAAAATGTTGGGTTCCCCTATTTGAAAGGAAACATTTTGTATTTATTTGGATTTTAAAATATTAATTTTACCGAATCAAATATGATGTATATGAATAGAAAATGAATGGATTTCAATTGTATGATAAAACAGTATAAAGAAGGGATTAAAGAGTTCATTATGTTTGTAAAATATCATGCATATGACCCTCCTCAAATCCTTTGCATGTGTTTATGTTGTTTTTATTCAAGACTAATTAGTCCAAATGAGTTGGAAGAATACTTGGTTTTCCATAGAATATATGGATGTTATAAATTTTTGAATAAAAATGGGAAAAATAAAATGAACCTAGTGATTGGGATATCCTTGTATTTTACAGATCATATGATATGATTACAGGTGTGGACAATGAATAAGATAATATAGAGGATGTGATTACAGGTGTGAATGACGATAAAGATCATATTGAAGAAATGATAATGAAATTTGAAGATGAACATAATGATTTTTCAAAATTATTTTATACTTTAATTAGTTGTGAATAGATTCCATTGTATGCCGGTTAGACTAATATACAACATTGTCATCCACACTATTGCTTATGGTCTGTGGCGTGGCTTGGATCTCGTCTCGGCGGGCTCTGGTGTTTTGGATCATGCGTCGGCTTTGTGACTAGATCTATTCAGCACTGTATGCTTTGGATTTGGGTGCCTTGTCATCGGCGTGTGTTGGTGGTTGGAGACAGATTCTGACCTCGGGTCCTGGTCTCGGCTGGCCTCCGACTTCGGCTGTTCCAGTGTGGCTCGGCGCAGGAGACGTGCAAATTTGAGGGGGGAGGTGTGGTTTTCATTCAATTTTTTTAGTTTGTGGTTCGCGGTTGATGCTCTTATGGAGGGTTTGTGTCCGGAGGAACCTTTATTCTCTACAAATACTTTTGGCCTCTTGTGGATTTTCGGGTTGCTACGGATGTGTCAGATGAGTGCCTTGTGGTTGTGTCATGGTTTCTCTGACTTTGGTTCCCAGGATTTCTTCAGGGTAGTTTGTCTTGGATCTACCATATTGGTCGTCCTCATTCGATGGTTTTGATTTTTTGGACTGTTTGCTGTTGTTTGTTTGAATGGTTCATTTTCAAAGGTGGAATGTTTTTTATCCAGACTCGACTTCATGAAACAGACTCTATAGGTGGTCCCAGAGCTGGAGGTTTATCTTTGCAGTGTTCTTTGGATTTGGTGGTTTGAGAGGGTATGGAACCAGCCATCAGATATGAACTATTCTTTGACACAAGTCACTTGTTTTCCGAATAGCTTTGCAATGGTGAAGAGCTACATTGATTAAATGTTGGGAGGAGCTACACTGTGATGTCATTCTAGTTTTACTATTTCTATCTATCGAGTGTAATTGTAATATGTCAATGATGTCTATTCGGGTTTCCACCCCCTTCATCCCTTAAAAGGGGTCTTTATCACTTAATAAAAAAATTGAAGGCCTTCGGGCCATTGGATAGATGAATGGTTTATGCGCTTATATATAAGTGAGGATACTGTAACATAATTGATATGGCACGTAGATATAAGAAATAAATATAAGAAACTGTATCACCTGATAGACTCTCATTATTGGAATATAATTGAATATAGTTATCATGAATGTGGAAACAAGCTGAAAAACCCTTATCGAGGGCTATCTATAGATAGAGTGAATCCTTTTGGTTTTCAATGAATCTCTCATAGTGCATGACCTATTATGTGGGTAAATTATATCTTTCCACCGTGATTATGCATGAAAAAAATATAAATAATTTTATTTATCCATATATTAGTACCAAACCAACTGAGTAATGAAATTGATATTTATTTGGACCCATTGATCAAAAAATTGAAATTATTGTGGGATTCAGGTGTTGAGTTGTATGATGCTTACAACAATTAAGTGTTCACATTGAGTGCCATGTTTTATGGGAAGATGAATGATTTTCCTACTAAAGGAAATTTTTTAGGATATAGGATTAAAGGTAATCAAGGGTATCCCGTTTTTTAACAATGTGCATAGTCAGTTAGGTTGAATCATTATTCAAAGATTGTGTTTCCATGACATCATAGATTCCAACCCAGTTACCTAAGAGCTGATCTTGGATGACATCATTCAATGGGAGTTAAAAATAATGTACAACACCATCTCCACTAAAAATTGATCAACAATTTTTGAAAGTAAAAGACATGGAAATTACTATTGGTAAAATGTTTTTGAATAACCTTATGAAAACCAGCTTGAAAATGAGATTAGTTTTCTTAATTACCATACTGGAATTGTTTTTACGTTAGAAATTTTCTCTGATGTTATGCATTTTAAAAAAAAATATGTGATAATGTCATTGTAATGTTACTAACTACAATAAAAAAGGATAAAATTAAGGCTAGGTTGGACATGATTGACATTGGATTACGGGAAGAGTTGGTGCTAGGGAAGGGTGAAAATTGGACCTTTCTTCTTCTAACTACTTACACTCTTTCCAGGAAGAAGATATATTAGTTTCATAACTTCTTTAATGATTTAATGTTTATATAGGGGGTATTAATCTAATATCAATAATATCATTTCAATGATTTATTTAAAGTGAAAGGGTATGAAATCAAAATACTATCACGTTTTGATGCAACATCTAATACATGCATCTTTACATTTCATTTTACCCAAAAATGTTCATCATACATTAACCAAGAACTATTATTTTTCAAATATATATGTAGAAAAGTGATAGAACTAAATGAATTTACTGCCATGGAAAAGAAAATTTTCATCATATTATATGAATTGGAAATGTTCTTCCCTCTCTCATTCTTTGATATAATGGTTCACTTTGTGAGAGAGATTCAAATATGTGGAACTATATATTATGGATGTATGTACCCGATTGAGTGATATATAAGAATATTTTAAAAGGGTATGTCAAAAAAAAATATAGAAAGAGGGTTGTATTGAAGAGTGATATATTGTTGGGGAAGCCATTGAATTCTGTATGGAATACATTTTTGATGTGGAAAATATTTTTCTACCAAACTCTCATCACATTGGGTGGCATGTGGGTGAAGGAATTTATGGAATAAATGTTTTCACAATCATTTTTACAGACCGGGAGGAGGCCCACCATTACATGTTTTATAAATTATTAGAGGTTTCCTCATATATTGAATGTAAAGACCCAAACTTTCACATCCAGATTCAGTGTGAAAAATGATATGTATTTTTTATACAATATAACCGAACAATATATGGTACATTATACCTTACAATAACTTTTTCATTCTAGGTATTATAGATTTAGAAAAAATAATACAATGACATCAGAGTTGTAAAAAATTTAACTAAATTTCATCACATGCACTGCCTCCTTATATGAAACAAGAACCATGGTAATTTCGACTAAACCAATAGAAAAAATTAAACAACAGGTGGGAATAAAATTTCCCAATAAGGGGTTTTAAAACCAGTGAAACATAATTTTATAAAAACACATTTAAAAAATATTATAAAAAAATTTAAATCAAATATAGTTATTTGATATATATAAAATATTTTTTTAAAATACTAATCATTTGGAAAATTTTATTAAAAAATCATCATTGAAATATTACATGGATTTCACGTTAAAATTCATTTATATAATAACAATAATTCATTCATTGATTAATATGATACATGATGGATCATATAAAAACCATGAGTCCACTTAATAATATTAGTTTTAGGACAACTTCCCTTTAAGGTAGTGGGTTCAACCCCCTCCCATTGACATTTCATTTCACATAAAAGTTCCAATTTTAATGTTAAGAACTCATTTTTTTGAAGATCCATATTTCTTACAAATAACCCATTAATTTTTTTTCCCAAATCTTAAAAAAATTATTTTTCTAAAAGAAAATGATTTTATAACTTCTACACATGGAAAAATATTCTTTTTTTAATTCATGAATGTTAGGAGAAGCCAACATTTCCAAAACATAAAATTTAAAAGAAGTAAACATAAATACTTTGACATGAAATAATTGATTGAATTTAAAATTAGTGAAAGTTCAATTATAGAAGATGGCCATAAATAATATTATGAATGACATGTATAAACACATAATGTCATTTATCACATAAAATGATAATTTTTACTATTTGAAATATAATCAAATAACCTTTAAAATTATAGTTAAACAATAGAAAAACAATTATTTTTTTATTTTTTGCATCATATATTGAAATAGAATGTTTTGTTGTAAACTTTTAATATAAAATTAATAATAAAAAATAATAGAATGAATTTCTATAAAATTAATTCCCTTTCTAATGATTTAAAAGAAAAAACAATATATATATATCTATATATATATTGGAGTTTTTGGAAAACAAACACAAGGATGAAATTTAAAACATTTCCCCTAAAAAATATAAATATAACTATAACTTTTTGAAAATTAAAACCTTACATAATTATAATTATAAGCTTTGAAAATAAAACATAAGCGTTGTTAAAAATAAACATAATGTTAGAAAACAAAATTATATTACACTATGTGGTTTAAGATTGAACATTTGTATAAACATATAGATGTTATTTCTAGATTTTTAACCATTAAGACATAACATTCATGTAAAACATAAAATCATTAATTATTTTCAAAAATATAGTCCCATTATATAACTATAGATTTTGGAAATAATCCCCTTACCTAAATTTGAATCAAGGATTCCTTTTACTGGAAGGTGGGACTCACTCGAAGTTTGGAAAAAAATGAGAGAAAAATGTTTAGAGAATGACTCGAGTCCTTTTTCTTGATGAATGAAATTTGGCCTTCTATAGAAGTTACGGTGTGTACTTTATTTACATTAGAAGGTTTGAAAAAGTTATGCAGTGATACCACGTATATTTCTTTTTTAAAAAATAGTAATTGAGAATCTAGATTAGTATTTCCTAAGGTCAAATATAATATTCATATATAGTTGGTACATTAACTATGAACCAAAATATATTTAAATAAATCTATAAAAAATGACACATACACAAAAATTCAGTGTTAGCTATTTAGATGATCAAATATTTTAATAATATACAATCAAAATTTATTCTGATGACTACACAAATATTATTTATCTTGTTTTTTTATTAGGTTCAATGAATTCTTCTTCGTGAATCATTTTTGAAATGAGATATAGCCACATAAAATTTTGAAAAAATGATTCTGATGCATTTAAAATAAACACTGAGTCGAAAAACATTGTCAAACAAGGATATCAAGAGGAAGAAATATTGATATTGGCAATAAATAGGGAAAATATGGTAATGATTGTAGAATAAAAATGAGGAATGCGATGAAAATGTCACTGCCATGAAAATTGATCATCGTAATAAGAATATTCAGACACCTAAAAAAGAAAATAAACATATACACCTACCTCTAATATGCAAATCAATTATAGGAGGATGGTGATGAATAAAATATCTCATCACTTTCAAGTTTGAAACCCCTTCACAGTTGAAACCCCCAACAAATTGAACCTCGCTTAAAATCCTCTATCAGTAGCAGATATCCTTCAGGAAGCTCAATCCCTCAACATACTTGAAGACTTATCTATGAATAAATCCCTATCGGTAACCTAGCCTCTCAAAATGAAACAAATACCTTAGTTTCAGCTCTATTATGCTCGATTCCCTTGGAAATGAAACCCTCTATTTCATTTCCCCCTTATCCCATCATTTTTCATTTTTTATTTCATTGTTTCTTTTTTATATTCATATATGAAACATAGTTTTTATAATTTAATAATAATTATATTTATCATATTTATCATATTTAAAATTTTCATTAAAATATCTTTAGATTTCTAAAATACAAATAAAATATTATATTTAATATTAAAATATATGATTATGAATATTTTACAAAATTAATAATACCCTAATTATAATATTTTTTATAAATATTTTAATAAATTAAAGTTTTAATAAAAACTATATTGACTTTATTTTTTTAAAATTATATTATCCTTAATTTTTAAATTAAGCAAACATGTATATTCCATATAAATTTATTATAATTCCTATGACTTATTTATTTACATTAAAATACTCTTTAAAAAACTATTTCATGAACAATTTTTTTATAAATTTATATATTAACCAATACTTAATATTGATTAATAATGACAATTTTAATTTTCAAAAAAATGTATTATATTAAAACATATTTTTTTTACAAAAGTAATAAAATAAATATATTTATATTAAAATATTATTTTAAATAATACCACATTTATAATAATAAGTATTTTTTTATAATTTTTAAAATCAACTATTAATTTATTTTAAAAAAAATTACTGAAAAAAGTACATTTTTCATTTTAATATTAATGATTTTTTTATTAATAACTACCTATATTAATAATTTATAAATTCATATGAATATATATAAATATATTAAAATGTTAATATATCACTAGTAATATTATTCATTAAAAATATTATTCTTTGAAATATAATATAAATTAATAATATTTATATGTGTTGTTATATAATTTAAAATATTTTTATTCATATATTATAATCCAAATTTATTTTGATTTATTTAAATTATACAATATAGCACTTATTAATATCCAGGATCTCACATTCTCCCCCCTTAAATGAATTGTGCCCTCACAATTCGTTAATCAGACTTAAAATAATCCGAATTTCCATAATCAAACTTAATAATAACTATGGATTCTAAGGGAATGTAATTACCTAGAAGTTTTAAAGAAAAATAATATCAATTATATATTTTTTCTAAAATTATAATTCCCAATATCAAAATTTTTCTAAACTGTTTCATCGATACCAACTATAAAGGAAAAAACCCACACTTCCAAATTTAGTACTAAAGATTCTATGTATTTTGTTATAAAATATAACTAAACAATTCATAATACATTATACATTCTAGAAACTCTTCTAGTATAGGTTTTAGAAAATGTAAAAAACACATATAATTAAATCAGTGTTGTATACAATATTACTAATTGTCTTCATGTGGTCTACCTCTTTATAGGAAACATGCACCTTCAGAAATTGTACTAAACCTATGAAAAATATTTTAGAACAAGGGGTGAGCATAAAAACTCCCTGTAAGGGGTTTCTAAACCGGTTAAAAATAATTTTCTAAACACTCATTTGAAAACTCTTTTAAAACATTTTATATCAAATATATATATTTGATATATATAAAATACTTTTCAAAAATATTTACCATTTTGAAAATTATTTTTAAAAATAATCTTTGAAAAAATAATTGGATTTCTTCTTAGAATTCATGTGAAAACATATATTTTTTCATGTATTAATATGATGCTTAATGAATATTATAAAACCCATGAGCCTACATAACAATATCAATTGTTAGACAATGTCTCCTTTATGCAGTGGGTTCACTCCCCATCCCTTGATGTTTCATTTGACAAGCAAGAACCAATTTTAATTTTAAGAAATCATTTTTTTGAAGATCCACGTTTCTCATAAATAACCCATTTAAAACTTTTTCCAATCATATATAAATTATTATCAGAAAATAAAATAATTTTATAACCTCTAAATTAGTCAAAATCTCTTTTTTCTTAAAATTAAAGAGAGTAAGGAGAAATCAACCTTTTCAAAAATTAAAATTTAAAAAGGTAAATAAAAATAGTTTGTTGAGAAAATATTGCTTGAATTTAAAATACATAAATTTGAAATTAAAGATGATGTACATATCGGGTATTATGAATGACATACATGGAGACATAATTCCATTTCGCACATAAAATTATAACTTTTATTATTTGAAATAAAATTCAATTCAATTAAAAATTAAAGTTAAAAAATAAAATAAATAATGTTTTGTTATTGTTTTACATCATAAATTATAATATAATGTTTTGATATAAACTTTGAAAATAAAACTACATATATAAAATCATAGAATAAATTTCTATAAAATTAATTACTTTATAAGGATTTAAAAGAAAACATTATATATATATAATGGATTTTTTGAACAAAAAATACACAGTTGAAATTCAAAAAAATTCCCCAAAAGAATTAAAATATAACTATAATTTCTATTTAAATAAAACCCTTAAATAATTATAATTATCAAGAAATATAATGAATTTTTTTTAAACAAAATAGAAGCTTTGTCAAAATATTCATAAAGTTAGAAAAAATAATTCTCGTACACTAAGGGAATTAAAATAGAACACCCGTAGAAATAGAAAATGTTCTTTCATGATTTTAAAACTTGAAGATATACTGTCCTTGTAGAATATAAAATCATAATTGATTTTGGAAAACATAATCCCCTTACATTACTATAAATTTTGGAAATAATTTCTTCAAAAAGAATTAGATAAAATTGTTTTGGAGAATGAGTCAGGTCGTTTTTTGGATGGAATAAATGAGGCATAATATAGAAGTTTTTGTGCATAATTTTGTGTGTGTTTGTAGGTTTAGAAAATATATGCAGTGATACTGAATATCATTCTTTTAAAAAAAATTGAGAATTCAGATTACCATTTTTTAAGGTAAAATATAATATTTATATATAGTTGGGAAATTAACTACGAACTGAAATATATTTTCAAAAATATCTAAACAATGATATATACGCAAAAATGCAATGTTCAATGTTCATATGATTAGATATTTTAATAATCTACAATGAATAATAATTCTGATGACTTTACAAATATTATATATCTCTTTTTTATTAGGTTCAATTAATGCTTCTTCATGAAGCATTATTGAAATGAGATATAGCCACACGAAATGGTTGAAAAATGATTTTGATGAATTTAAAATCAATACTGTGTCAAAAAAACCATGTCAAACAAGGATATCAGGAACAAGAAAATCAATATTGAAAATAAATAGGGAAAGCTGATAAAGACTGTAGAAGAATAGAGTGGAAGAGGATGAACATGTCACTTCCACCAAAAAAGATCCAATCAACAAGATGAGTCGAACACATAAGATGTAAAGAAACACAAAAACCTACCTCTATATTGTAAATAAATTATAGGAGGATAGAAATAAAGAACAATACATGCCTACTCCAAGTTCAAACCTCCTTCACGGTCAAAACCACCATCCAGTCGAACCTCAATTGGACTGCCTCACCGGTAAGCTTGAGCCCTTATCTCACTCAAAGCCTACTCTGTAGATGAATCCCCCTAGTGACCCAACCTCCTGAAATGAAACAAATCCCTCGGCTTTAGCTCCACTATTATCAGTTCTCATAGAAGTGAAACCCTCAGTTTCATTTCCCCTTATAAATCACTTTCTGTTTTTTATTTCATAATTTCATTTTTTATACATATTTGAAATTCAGTTTTTATAATTTAGTAATAATCATATTTTCATAATTATCATAATTAATACATTCATTAATATATTCATAGATTATTAATATCAAAATAAAAATATTATATTTAATATTAAAATATATTATTATTAATATTTTATTTTATAATCCATATTTTACAAAATTAATAATGCCCTTATTATAATAATTCCATTGATAAATATGTTTGTAATTTCAAAATTGTATAAGAAACTATATTGACATTATTTATTTCAAATTATATTACCCTAAAATTTTAAATTAGGTAAACATGTTTATTCTATATAACATTAATATAATTCCTATAATATATTTATTTTCATTAAAATATTCTTTAAAAAATATTATTTCATGAAAAAATTATTTGTTTATAAATTTATATGTTAAAAAATACTTAATATTCATTAATTATAACCATTTTATTGTCAACAATTATTTATTATATTAAAACATATTTTTTTTAAAAAACTAATCAAAAAAAATATATGTACATTAAAATACTATTTTAAATAATACCACATTTATAAAAACAAGTATTTTTAAAAAAAATTAAATTAAGATAATAATTTCATTAAAAAAATATTGAAAATAAAACATTTTTCATATTAAAGTAAAATCATTGTTTTAACTAATAATCATCTGTATTAATAGTTTATAAATTCATATGAATACATATAAATATTACAATTTTAATATATAAGAAGATATATTATTCAGTAAATATATTATGCTTTGAAAAATAATATTTCTAAGTATTTTTATTTAATTTTAAATGTTTTTAATCTTAACATATATTCAAAATTTATTTTTCATTATTTAAATTATAAAATAGAGCACTTATTAGTGTTTGGGATGTTTTATTGAAACCCACAAATAAATTATTAGGCATTTGAATCCATCAAGGACTAAAATATGGATATTAAATACACATAATCAATAGTTTATAGGATGGTTTCGAGGATATATTTTTAAGGAGTCCAATGAAAATCAATATTCAATTTCAAAAATACTGTGATGGATAACTAGAGGACTAAGTGTGAATATATTATCTTATAATGGTTATACATTCTATAAAATTGAACTTGATGAAGGCAGTGCCATGAAAAATACTATATGTATACTTGTGGATGAAGCAATGCATGTATCTGGTACCAAGGAAACAAATCCAATTTATTTGAATATGTCATAGTTTGGTATCATCAAAAAAATATGGGAGTTGGATTATACAACATTCTAAGAGCCAATTTTTCAATGCAAGTGGGTTGATAAATAGAGTGCTATTAAAATATATCAATTGGGATTCATGAAATTGGATTTCAGTATGGAAGGATACAAAGTCAACCCATTTATAATGTCATCATAATATGTACACGTAGTTTATGTTCCAGATGCCACAGACCAAAAGTGGTCAATTGTTCAATTATTGACTAAAACCACCAAAGGTCCATATGAAAATTCAAATAAAGATGACCCTTTCATTGGGATATCACAATAATTTCATATTAGTCCCAATATAGAGGGGGTCTTATACGTTAGAGGATACCACAATGAAGGGATTTGGATTCTCAATAGAGGAGTTAAATCCGTTCAACCATAAAAATTGAGATCAATAATCAGGTTATATGTTTTTTTAAATATACATTGTGTTATAACATGTTATTATCTATTCACTAATTCATTTATGAAATATAAATTAATTATTGAACCACTTATGAAAATAATGACATTTTCATGTGCCAATGATCTCAATCCTATGAAACAACGGGTTTCTCAACATTCTGTTGCTCCTAGTGACGAGGAACAATGACCTTCAGCACATGTCGATCATACCAATCTAGAGGAAAAACATATTGACGATGTTGAACCTAATGAAATGGTAGACGACAAAGAACATATATCCCAGAATTAATAAAAGCATCATTTCATGATGTTGTTAGAAAAAATATTTAAGGGGAATATAAAAGGTATCAAATTTGAGGTCAGATGAAATGCATGTGGCATGTCTGTTAACCCCAACAAGTCCATGTTTAGTAGTTTCATTGGGCTCAACATTTAGCAGGACATTCCAATTGATGTAGATTCATGTCAGAATGTTGTCCTCATGCTTAAGATAGTGATTTGGGAAGAGATTATGGAAATATTATGATATCCTTTATTTTATATTACTAAAAAATAAAACAATAAAAAATTGACTTACTCTTCATTATCCCTTGTAGAGTGAATTTATAGTAGATAACCCCCACAATAAATTTGGATCAACGCTTTATAGAATGGATAATAGGGGATTTCTCACAATTGTAATGAAATTTCATCTCAAAGATAATTAAGGGAAAGTAATCCCACACCCACTGCATATATGCACACATGATTATCCAAGAAGTGAGGTATGAATTTAATTTACATAATAAGTAGATATCTTTTCAAGTAAATTGTGGATGGTGATAAATGTTTTGATAATAGATGAATTATTCACTTTGATTAATATTTGTTAATTTATGGAACACCAAATTAGTGCTAAAAATAAGGAACTGGAAGCAAAACCAACATACCCCAAACATAAAGCAAGGATGGGGAACACTTCACTTGAAAAAATTGATATATATTTTAAACATACCATAATACTTTTATGCGACATGAAAAAACAACATAATTATATTTATCTGTTTACATGTATATTGATGAATCCAAATAAAAATAAACTTCCATCATTTTTCATGTGCTATATAATGAGTCATGTGTAAAAAAATATGGGATACTAATATATGAAAACACACAAAATGGTTTGTAATTAGGTGAAAGTATGAAATAATATTTTTTTTAAATTTCAATTACATAAAAATGACAACCTATTTTCTAATATTTCCAATCTGACATAGACATATGAATCATTAGAAAGAATTAACACCTTCTATCAGTGGCCTTAAAGGTACCAAAACAGTGTGACCACATTAGAGGTGCGGGTTTTTGGGTGACACCCTGAAGAAATTTTGATAACATGAATATACATGTGGATAAATATTAACAAAAGGAATATATTACGGAATTATTATATACCCTTTAAGAAAAATTTAATTTGAATTATGTGTTTCTACAAAATGTTATTGGGTAGGGGGAAGAAAAAATAAGAAAAAACTAAAGAACATCCACTATGTGAAGATCCCCCACCCAATCAAATTAAAGGTGATACATTCCCCTCAAAGAGATTTTCTAGATGAGGTAATCAATGTTATCATTATTTGTTTCCACGAAATGTTAATTAGGAATAGAATGTTATTTTTCTGGTAATGATATTATAAAGGTTGAAAATTATTATTATTTATATCTGTCAACCCCCACACATCACCTTGTTGTGAGGGATACCATGTTCAATATCTATGAAGATACTCTACACAACAGAAAAATTCCAACAAGTCATGTGAGAGTGAGGATTTACATAACTCATATGTTGAGTTTCAATCCACCTATTCTACTTAATGATGTAGATATTCATATAGTCAATAAAGTTGTTGGAACATTCGTATCATAACTGTTAGATCTAGCAAAACAACATGTCTATAAAAAGGTATTCATTTCCAATTTATTTTTCATGATAAAACTTTAACAATGGATGAAAATATGGCCGGAACTGATATATTTTATTATATACATAAAAATGGAAGGCGTGAAATGATAGTTCGAATCAAAATGATCTAGAGTATCAACCGACCAATCGAAAATATCATCCCAATGTACCTTTATACTGCATGTTGAATGTCTTCATTTACTAACAATGAAGGTTCATGTGGATTCAATGTTTCAAAGTAGTAGTAATCATATATTTTATTTTGAAAAAAAATGTATGGAGAGACCATTTCAGACATCATTTCTCATAAGAATGTAAATGAAATCCTCAAGTATGGATGGTTAAGAGTCTTAGAAGCAAATTTATACATGAGGTGTGTTTTCATGATTTGTTTTTCCAATAGGTGATCTTCTATATTAATTATGACTAAATACAATTCATATTTTTTAGGACTGTGTATAAAAAATATTTAAAGTTAAATCCATGTGAACATAAATATAAAATCATTAGTCCTCACATCACTTCTAAAGACTAAACCAAAATGGAATCTACTAAAATTGGTGAAATAGTGGTGAAAATGGACACAACATTTGAATGAAAATTTACGAATGACATAATATTCTTATGAACAATGATTTATGGGTAAAACTCTACAATTTAATCATATAAAATATATTTTCATTCCTTTCATTACAGAGTCCTTTTTTTGTTTAGGAAGTATAGGGTACTCAATGCTATCAATTTGGACACTCCAAAAATTTATTTTCCAGATTCACTGCATTGATACTCAACAAATTGACCACACCTGATGATTTTTTGTTAATTTTTAATACACTACATCCAAAATTTTAGAACTAAACATCATGTTATATATTTTATATTATTTTTAAATGATAAATATTTTATGATAGAGAGGTATTTAAATATCACAAAAATCATGGCATGAGGATAGTCCATGGACACAAGCAGCCTATCAAATTCTTCATTGGGATAAGTATCAGGGTATATATAACAATATCTCACTATCAAAACACTTATAAAAAAGTTATTTATTTTATCCAATGTTTCTATAGTGTTTGAAGAAAAACCCATTGGAAAATATTATGGTCAGTATATTTGAAAATTTATATGAGATATCGTATACCATCAACAAACTAGCATCCCTGAAGAGGATTTTTTAGAGATAATTACTATTTCATTTAAAATATTTATTAATCATTTTTTATTTATATTTTTCCAGTGCTACCATGACTTTCGAAATCCATCACATTCAAAAGATATAATAGATTTGTTTAGAAACCAATGGTTAACATACCTGGTGTCAGAATGTACACATATATCCTGAAGATGTGACTTCCTACTACTTATTTAGCTGATTTTATCATAATTTTAACTAATTTTTTTTGTTTATTTCTTCATCTTTTTTATCTAATACTTATTTTCTTAATTCTCATAGGTATCAAGAATAAATGACTTCATAAAAAATGATCATGCACTCAATATGATAAATAATATACTTGGTATTATTTAAATTGTATGGTTTCATCTTAAAATTGATATTTTATTAATGTATTGTTTCAAATCTATGTTTAATTTTTTTTATAGTATTACTAACATATGATTTTTTTCTTATACAGGTGTATCCTTTTGCTTTGGTTGTGGTGGTTTGTTCAAATATGCTCATTCTAATGTGATAATGGACTTCAAGTATTCAAATAAGATATTGAAAAAAAGTAAATGAGTCAAAAAATGTATACAACCATCATGAAATGGTGAATTCCTAATACTTATTTAATTAAGTTTTTCATCATTTTATATCTTATTTGTAAGTTAATTTTGTTATCATTTTTATGTAATACTTATTTAGTTTTTTCATAGATCTTTGGAGAAGAAATATTTTTCTTTAACTATATATAAAAAGATAGAAAAGAAAGAACTTGTTCCGTTTTGAGGGAAGAGGAAACCACGTGCTGCCTGAAATGTGAATTTTTTCATGTTTCATGGGGTTTCTCTTCCTCTAAATCCATTTTTTGTTATTTTTTAAAAATCCATTTTATGGTTCAGTGGGAACCTCACCTTAAAACAATTAACCCAGAAAACCCCATAACCAAAGTTTAAAATCCTAAATAGAGAAAAAAATATTTCACATTTGAAAATGAAAATCCACCCCTTGAACCAAATCCTAATGAACCACCTCAAGTCACCTAATATAGAGTGATAAGCTGCCTCAAGCCACAACCTGATAGAAGAAAGAACTCATCACCACTGCCAGCATAAACCCACCGTAAAATGTCCCATTGTAGATTAAAATGATTATCAATGAATATAACTTCAGCCTCTCCATCATCATATCATGATTTCAAAATTGAATTGAACTAAAATATTTCACTAGAACCCCCTTTGGATACAATAACCTCTGAGACAATCATCATGTAAAAAAAAGAAACAAACCAGAGTTATGAATTTGATCTCTCTATCCACCATAGACTAAGTATCGTCTTTCAAATTCATTGGATTAATCAAGGTAGAAAACCTGGCTACCTTCGAGATATTTCCATGACCATTGTAGAAACATCATCCCTTCATTAAACAAACAACAAGAAAGCCAGTGTTGAGCAAACCCATTACTTTGATAAAACTGCAATGAACATCCGACACAGATCTAATAAAAATTGAATAAAATGAAGGATGTGCTTCCTAGATCACCAATGAATGAACAAAAATAAACCCACATTGCCTCTTGAAACCATCCTAGCAAACAGAATCCGAGATTAAGGTAGGGAAAATATGCTATAGTAGAGTTGGAAGTGGTAGGGTCTCCACGAAGAAGCTCATCCTCGCCCGAAACAACCAACCCCTACAGTTGAATCCACTATTGAGAAAAGGACATTCCATCAACACACCAAATAATTAAATACCACCAAAAAATATGAAACCACAAAGACCAAAAACAATTCAAGCACTTGGGACACTGATATAATTCAACCTACATATCTCAAACCTTCCCAAAAAAACTAGCACACCAGACTAGAATGAGGTCAAAACTATGGTAAACAAAATGAATTAATATAGTAAGAACTAATGGGGCTTTAATTGGCCACACCTCAATCCAACACACAGTGTACTCGGTATTACTTGGACTGTATTTTTTTAGTATATAATTTATATTTTAGTCCAAAACACACATCACATTCTCAAATCTATGAAAAAACATTAATATTTTTTTATAATTTATAAAATTAATCCATAAGTCATTTGTGACTTTGAAAAATCAACCTTACCTCAATCCAATGCACAATTTGGCCATTATAATTCCATGTGTGTATTTTAATTTAAAATTGACATTAATTTTAGTAAAAAGAATAAGTGATATACTGAAAACAAATAAAATACATTTTTATTAGTTTGATACTTTAAGAAAATTATCTATATGTCCTTTATGACATATAAGAATCAATAATACCCCAATCTGACACATAGTGTGTCTGATATGACTCTAAGTGTGGTTTTTTATTTAAATATGACATTAATTTTAGTAAGAAGAATAAGTTACATACTGAAAACTAAGAAAATAATTCATATTGTTTTGATAATTTAATAAAATGATCTACATTATATTTTTGATGTATATGAATCAACCACACAAAAATATGATGCATGGTGTGATTGGTTTGAATCAAAGGGTATTTTATTAGTTTAAAAGTGACATTTTAGTTCAAAACATCTATCGCTCATTGAAAATAAAGAAAACACACTCTAATTGTATTGATAATTCAGGTCAATAATTCATAAATCATTTTTGATGTCAAAGAAGTATTCTCACATCAAAAACACACACGATGTGACCAGTTTGACACAAAGAATGTGTTTCCAGTTTGAAATTATATTTTAATAAAAACCACAAGTAAAATAATGAAAACTTAGTAAATGCATTCATATTATTTTAATACTTTATTAAAACAATCCATAAGTCATTTTTTGACATGTTGAAATTAGTCTCACATTAATATGATGCACAGTGTGAACGATATGACTCAAAGTGTGTCTTTTTATTTAAAATTGACATTAATTTTATTAAAAAGAATAAGTAACAAAATCAAAACCAATAATACTCATTTATATTATTTATATACACTATGAAAGCTATTCATAAGTAAAATTTGACGTGTATGATTCAACTGATCCTCAGTACATCCCATCGTGTGACCAGTATAACTCTATGAGTGTCTTTTTATTTAAAATTGAACTTAATTTGAGTAAAAAGAACCAGTGACATACTGAAAACAAAATAAAAAAAATTAGGATTGTTTTGATACATTATGATAATTATCTATAAGTAATTTTGGATGTGTAGGAAATAACCACACCTCAATCTGATGTACGGTGTGAACTATATGACTCCAAGTATGTCTTTTTATTTTAAAATGACATTAATTTTAGTAAAATGATCAGGTTACATAATAATAACTGAGAAAAATCATTTTTATTATTTTAATAATTTAGTAAAATGATCCATAATTAATTTTTGATGATTAGGAATCAACCTCACCTCAATATGACACACTATATCACCAATATGACTCTAAGTGTATCATTTTATGTAAGTTGACATTAATGGTATTAAAAAGAACAAGTGACATGACGAAAAATGAGATAACACATTTTAATTAATTTAATACTTTAGTAAAAGAAAATTCACAAGTCATTTTTTTGTGTAGGAATCAACCACACTTCAATCAGACTCATGGTATGACTAATATGACTCAAATTGTGCATTTTTTTTAAAAATTAACATTAATTTTAGTAAAAAGAACATGTGACATACTAGAAACCAAGAAAACACACTCATATTGATTTTTTTACTTTATAAAAAGGATCAATAACTCATTTTTTATGTGTAGGAATCAAACCCACCTCAATTTGATGCACGGTGTGTCCGGTATAACTTCAAGTGAATCACATTATATAAAATTGAAATTAATTTTAGAAAAAAAATGTTACATAGTAAAATCCAATAAAATGATTTCAGATTGTTTTGATACTTTCACATAATGATACATAAGATATTTTTGATGTGAAGGAATCAAACTCACCTGAATTTTATGAAAGGGGTAAATAATATGACTCCAAGTATGTATTTATTTAAAATGAAATTAATTTTAGTAAAAATAACAAGTAACACAATAAAAACTAAGAAATCATAATCAGATTGTTTTGATACTTTAAAAAAATTATCCTTAAGGCATTTAAAATGTGTGTGAATCAAACCTACCTTAATCTGATGCATAGTGTGACCAATATGACTACAGGTGTGTATTTTCATTTAAAATTGACACTAATTTAAGTACAAATGAAAATTGACATACTCAAAACCAAGAAAAACATTCATATTGTTTTGATACTTTTGGAAAATGATCTATAAGTCATTTTTTATATTTAGGAATCAACCACACCTCAATCTGATACACTGTGTGACCGGTATGACTCAAAGTGTCTGTTATCAGCTTAAAATTTACATTTTAGTTAAAAACATGTGTCACACGCTAAAATCCAAGTAAACACAATCTGGTTGTATTGAAAATTTAGGAAAACAATTCACCATTCATTTTTTATTTATAGGAAGCAGTATCACATCAAACTGACACATGATGTGATCGGTATGACTCAAAGTGCACGTTTCCAGTTTAAAATGAAATTTTAGTAAAAAATACAACTGATATACTAAAAACCAAGGAAACCCATTTTTATTATTTTGATAATTTAGTAAAATTATCAATATGTCATTTTTATGTGTTTGAATATTCCAGACCTCAATCTGAGGCATGTTGTGACCGACATGACTCCATATATGTCTTTTTATTTAAAATTAATATTAATTTTATTAAAAAAATAAGTGACATACTCAAAATAAAAGAAAAACACATTCTGATTGTTTTGATACTATACAAAAATGATCCATAAGTAATTCTGGAAGTGTAGGAATCAACCCCCCCACAATCCAACCCAAGGTGTGTTGAGTATAACTCAAAGTGTGTATTTTTATTTAAAATTGATATTAATTTTAGTAAAAAGAAAATATGGCATACTGAAAACTAATAAAATTAATATAAATAGTTTTTATAATTTAGGAAAAAAATCCATATGTCATTTTTTATGTGTAAGAATCAATCTCACATCAATGTAATGCATGGTGTGATCAATATGACTCCAAGTGTTCATTTTTTTTTAAAAATTGACATTAATTTTATTAAAAAGAACAATTGACATACTAAAAACAATAAAATGCTTCCATATTATTTTGATACTTTATTAAAATTATCTATAAGTCGTTTTTTGACATTTAGTAATCAACCACACCTCAATATGACACATGGTGTGACCAGTAAGACTCAAAGTGTCTATTATCAGTTTAAAATTGACATTTTAGTTCGAAAACATATGTCACTCCCTAAAAACAAAGAAAAATATTATATGACTATCTTGATAATTTAGTAAAATGATTCAAAATTCATTTTTGATGTGTATGAGTTTGTATCACATCAAACTAACATACGATTTGCCCAGTATAACACAACCACATGAGCCTCAGCTCGGTTGGTGAGGACTCGACAAGTGCATCCAAGAGACATAAGATCAAATCTGGGTGGAGACATACTTCCAGGTTATAGTAGAAGTACTATAATAGGAACTGTACTATGTACTATTTGGTACTGTAGTAGCCAAAACTATTCATCCATATTGGCCTCCAGGCCACCGGTTTGGTCCTCGGGTCCTACAAGGCCTTCGGGCCACCAAATGCCTTCGGGCTCGTTGTCTCTCAAGGCCTTCTGGCCACCATAATGCATTAGGGCCACCCCAAGGCCTTCGGGCCACATGATTATGATGAAATACCAGTTAGAATACAAGAGACAAGGCTCCATATGAGGATTTAGGGCAGGGGAATTCACTAAAGCAGAGATAATCAGAATTTGAAGAATGAGAGTGTGTGGAGTTTCTATCAGTACCAAGCCTATGCAATATTGAATAGGATAGCTAGCTGACCGGCCCTGTGAAGGTGGAGTGATGATCATCATGACATTTTCTGGGGAGGAGCAGTTCCATGTTTTCTTGTCTGGGTGATTCCCTCTAAGACATACGGGTCATGTAATTATCTATAAACCTTTGGGCTTTGTAAGGGTTCCAACTCACCTCTTCAAAGGTGGATTATCAAAATAATGAAAAATCAAGGCCTTCGGGCCATTCAGTCGGTATAACACAAAGTCCATGTTTCTAGTTTGGAATTAAATCTTTGTAGAAAGAAAAATTGACATACTAATAACTGAGAAAACACAGTTATATTGCATTGATACTTTATAAAAAAGACCCATAAGTCCTTTTTGAGATGTAGGAATCAACCCCACCTCAATTTAACATATGGTGTGACCGGTATGACTCTATGTGTGTCCTTTTATTTAAAATTGGACTTTTATTAATACATTCTATCATATTTATGTTTAATTTATTTCTTTATAGTATTACTAACATAATATTTGTTTTCTTATATAGGTGGATTATTTTTCTAAGGTTGGGGTGATTTTTCATAAATTGATATTATGGTCATGATTTTTTGAGAGGGGGTCACAGGTGTTCCAAAGCTGATGAAACATTAATCTTTTTAAATGTTTATGCATATTAATTTCAAATGTAATTATACAAAACATTATTTGAAATGTATATAGTTGTGTTTTTTATTTGTGATGTATAATTTACATAAAATAAAATTTATATTTTCATATTGGTGTATTTGTATACAGGTTATAAGAGTATTTTCTATACTGTAATATTGTTCACATAGAACATTGTAGTAGGTGGGCCTTTATCAGTGTTATTTCTAGCTTAGATAAAGGACCCCCTTTATCATCACTAATGAATGTAATAATAAAGGAAGGCCTTTTTCATATATTTTAGTGCTAATAAAATTTCCCCTTTATCAACTCTTCTTTAGTGCTGATAAAGCCCCCCATTTAATAGTTTTTAGGACAAAATAACTTTTTTATCATCGTTTAATACCATTTTGAATGTTGTCAAATGTCCGAACTGTGGTAGTGCTCCATGGTATTCCAAGGTTTAACGTTGACTCTTAAGTTTTACTAGGGTTCATTTTTGTCTCTCTTTATGTGTTTTCAATCATGTCAGAAGTTTTACCACTAGGTGTACCCTTTCTCCTATCATTTCTTGCTGTTTGATTTTATTGAAAATGAACTTCTTCGGGTGTGAATGATGTTTTCTCTGATAGATAGGGAGAAAGTGTTGGTTGACATTAGTACAGTGAGAGGTGATGTTCTTCAAAAGCATATATGACTCCTTATTATTATAAAATTTATCATGGAATGTATGTTCAATATTAATTCCTCAAAGAATAAGTTTCAATCAAATTGAATATTAAAGGATGATGCTTTTTTGAGATATGTAGAATCAATATTTCCAATCATTGAATATTTCATTGATTTAGATAAGCATAAATTCCTAAATAGAAGGCCTTGGTTCATTTATGATCATTGAATTGTTAAAAACGATATTGGGAAGGAGGGAAATGTTGTGATAAAAAAAATATCCAGATCCTATTTCTCGGTTTGAGTGAGTAGGATCCCATTTTTTAGAAGAATCAAATGAGTTATGCATTGAATTAGAAACCTGATTGGTTAATATATAGAGTGGGGTGTCTTAGATCAAATTAATTTGTAACTATCAGTTTGTATTCAGGTTTTGGTTGATATATCACAACCTTTGATGCATGGAACATTTTTTAAATATAATGGTACTAATATCCATATCCCCATAGAATTTGAAAAGATTCCAATTTTCTTTATTTCATGTGGTCCTCTAAGACATTCCATGACGGACTGTGAACCAAAGGCCTTTAATGTCAACAACGATTCCATTTTTTAGTATGTCCCCTTATTGAATTCTAAAGGAGTTGGGAAATATTTTATTCTAGAATCATAGAATTAAAATGATAGGTAGAGGCTTGTGGGGGTATTTGTTATTAAATTATAGTTTTTTTAAACTATTTTTTTTAACGGATAGATTTTTTGGTATTTAAAAAAAGCGTTTGAAGAATTGTGAACCCTTTTTATGCTACTCCATTTTCACTGAAAAGCATGAACATGGTTCATGCTCCTCTTTCGGACCCCAAGGAAGTGTGGACCATGTTCATGATTCCTTAAAAAAATTAAAAGGAGGTGTGAACAGGATTCACACCTCCCGCTGAGTTAAATATATAAATAGAGTTCATCCCCCTCCATTTTCAAATGTTCAGCTATGTATTTTTCGATGATCCCTTATTAGATCTTTTTTTCAACCTATTTTTCTAGATTTTAAGAAGATAGAATTTCTATTTAAAAAATTTAATTGTTTAATTGTTTTTATTTGTGTTGTTTGAATGATTTATTTATTTAATATTTATGGATGTATGGATGTATTAATGTATTGATGTATGAATGTATAAATTATATTATGTTGTGTGATTCAATTTCTAAATGAGTTATTATTTTTTTGTATAATTTAATTTAAATCAAATGATTTAGGAAATGTAAATATGTTTTTTATATAATATTATTTTCTTTCACTACTGGAAATAAGCTCATTTGCGACGGGTCAGTTGCGATGGGATCCTGTCGCAAAAGGCTATTTGCGACGGGGGTCCGTCACAAATGACCTGTTGCGGTAAATAGCTTCGAAACTAACACTATTTGCGACAGGTCCGTCGCTAAAAATATTATTTGCGATGGTAATATGTCTCGTCGCAAATATTAATCGATATATATATTAAAAACTTTAAATAACACTTTTGCAATGGGCCCATCGCAAATGTTATTTGTGACGGGCCACGAATACCGTCGCGAAAGAGTTAAAAAAATTTCAAAAAAAAAAAAATAAGTAATTGCGACGGGCCCGTCGCAATAGGCAATTTATAAAAAAATTAAAAAAATTTAATTGCGACAGAATATCGTCCCTTCGCAAATATTTATAAAAAAATAGTAATAAATTATTAATAATAAAATTTAATTAATATTATAATAGTAATAATACAATTATAATTCATTCAAATATTATAACAAAAAATCATTCAAATATTTAAAAAATTATAATTAAATTAAAATATTAAAAAAATTAAATATATATATATATATAATTAATATTATAAAATATGAATAATATTATTAATAATATTAATATTGAAATATAAATAATATAATATTATATAAAAATAATAATATACCGAATTCATATTACTATAAATAATTAAAAAATTATAATTTTAATTAAAATTTTTGAAACTTTTTATGTATTAAAAATATTGAATATAGTATTATTAAAATAATTAGAAAATAAAAATATGAAAATTATCAACATTTGCAAAAAGAAATATAAAAAAATAATAAAATACTAAGAGTAATATTATTATTAATAAAATAAACAAACATTAAAATAAATACCAATAATAAATTATAAAGTATTAAAAATAAATAGAAATTAAATAATACAGTATTGACACCAGTATAAGAGAGACAGAAACTCTGAATAGAAAAAATGTCATATTTGAAATTTACAAACTTTATAACATCAAACAATAACTAATCTGAAGGAGGGGGGGGATCTGCTGGTGGAGGAAACTCCATCCATAAGGCATGAGTGAGTCGGCGCATGTACTCCATCTGCTCCTGCTGCTGCTGCTGCCACCGACTCATCTGCTCCTCATACACATGCTGTTGTCATCGGCGCTCCTCCTCATGCTGCTGCTGCTGCCGACGCATCTCCTCCTGCTCCTTTTGGAGACTCTCTATCAACTCAGTCTGAGATCGCAACTGATCCTCATACTGTGTAGCGGAAGAAGATGCACGACCTCCACTTGAGCTGGACGCCGACATCGCAGCACTGCCATAATAATATCCGGGAGTCATTCGAGAGCTGATACCAACTACCCGGCCCTTCTCGAAGGAATATTGGGTCGCCTACATCCATGCCGCCTCATCAAACTGATGGCCACTGGTCTGATATGATGCCTCGGCCTGACCCTCAGGCCGGGTCCGTGATGCTGCAGTCTCATATGACTCCCGTAGTTGCAATTTAAAATTAAAATTGTGAATATATTATATGCAGTTAATTTTTAAACTTGAAAAAAAATAATACTGACCACGATGTGACGCTGACGATCACCTCTGAACTCCCCAGTAGCTGGATCACTGTACACCCTCCAATATATGTCGTACTCCGTAATATCGGGTTGCTCGACAGCCTATAACAATATAAAATAAATTGTTGATATTTAAAGTTATATAAAATATTTATAAAAAATGTATGTATCAAATGCTGTCTATGAGTACTGAAAGTACGACTCCCAGCTCGATGAGTCACCTCATGTCTCCCCTGATTCTGCCTCCCCACCAATGATCTCCTCTGAAAGCCACCACTCAACCAGTGTGCACATAATCCATCCCATACGTGGGATGAAATGTACTCTGGTCGGTGTTCTCTACATGACTCGTCAAAATTTGACACTCCTGCTTTCTTCATGGCAATGGTAGCTCTTCTTAAATTGTGCAAAAACTGATGAAAGCGGTCACGCATGGCCACCTCCCATGCCTCGTGGATGGCGTCACGCATGGTATCCTCGATCGGATACCATGAACCCTACAAATAATTCAAAATATCAAGTTATAAATGAAATAAATTTCAAAATAAAAATTATTTATTTACATACGTACCAACCAATTACCGAACATGGCCTGCTGCACATTAACAGGAATATGCTCCCATCTCGTCCATGGCTGAGAAAAATAGTTGCGCAAAATAGCGCTGCCCTGTCTGACTGCTATATGCGGGAAACTGTAAAAACAATAATCAAAAATTTATTATGTAAATAGATTAATGAAATCTCTGTAAAATGCATAGGTTATCACACCTCCGGGTGTGTGGATCGAACCCAAGATGTGGACGTCGCTCGGGGATGGGGTCAGGAATCATCAGTCGTGCAAGACCGTGCCCCCTCCACGTACTCCCCTGAAGCGCCTTCAGGCTGAGGGTCAGGTGCCAGAAACTCGTCCGCATCGAAAGATAGGTCAGCATCCGCCAACTCACGAAATGTGTCCTAGTCCATCTAAAACAGAAAACGAATGTTGTTAGTAAATAATTCATAATTATTATTATATATACATATATATTAGTTATGATTATATATAACTACCATTGAATTGTATCAATGTTCATCTTCATCATCATCTTCATATCTGTCAATGTCATCTTCATATTCCTCCTCAATATCATCAATATCTATTTTAGTTCCAGTTGTTTCATCTCTTACCATTTCAAATTCATTTGTGACGTCATTACCATCATTATCATCATCACTGACTCTTAATTGAGGGGTGTCATCATCGATACTCATGTCTCTTTGTAACAAAGATTTATTTTGAGTACTCTCTTGAAAAACTTCAATTCCTTGCACTTCAGTGAAAGCACATTCACTTTGACTAAACTGATTGTCTCAAATTTTCATTTTTATTATGCTCCACCAATCAGTCAAGTCTTTTGACATAGCACAGTACTTTGCATAATAAACATGATGTGCATGTTGAGCTAGTAAGAATGGTTCATTTACTGTAAGAAAACTTTTACATTTAATATCGATGATTCCATGAGTCGGATGAACACGAGCGCCTCTCTCAGTATCCAACCACCGTCATTTGGACATCGTTATGTAATGGTGTCCTAGATAACAGAGTTTAATGATTTCATTAAGTATGCCATAAAAGTCAACTTCATTTTCTCTATGATGAGATCCTCTCAAGCATACTCCACTATTCATTGTTTTTTTTTGATTCCTCATATGCATGTGTATGAAATCAAAAACCATTCACCACATATGAATTATAAGATTTCACCATTTTGGATGGTGGGTTACTCAATATACAAAGTCATTTGTCAATTTTATCAGCATGTCGGGACACCTGAAAATTTGTGAAATAATTATCAATATAGTAAACTATAAATTGAAGGAGATGTTAACATATGAAAAATTTATGTTACCAGTATTTGAAACCACTGAGAAATTTTTTTTTGTCTGTGTTCTTCGAGAGCAGCTACGGTAATTTGTGGAAGTTGTTTCTTGATATGATTATCATACAATCTATACAAAACAAAGTTATTTATTGTAACATAAATATTAGAATAAGTAATAGAAGCACTTACAGTACAAACAATGTCATCTCCTCATAGTTGAGAAGAACATACGTATGAACTCTATGATGTTCATCATCTGAAAGCCATCGTTCATGAACTCCACCAAAACCAAGCTCTGATTGGTTAAAAACAGATAATTGATTGTCGATTTCATCAATATTCCCCTCGTTCCATCCTAAGCGGTTGTGTTTTGAAGGATACTCAGATTCAAAATAGTGGGAGCAGAAAAAAGATATCTCCTCCTACAAATAAGCTTCAGCAATAGATCATTCAACATATGCTTTATTACGTACTTTTTTTTCAATTTCTGCATGCATCTTTCGAATGGGTACATCCATCGAAACTGTATCGGACCTCCACATTTTGCTTCATATGGAAAATGTAATATCAAATGTTCCATTTGTAATTATTCCTAATTATTGGTAATTATTCCTAATTATTGTTAATTATTCCTAATTATTGGTAATTATTCCTAGTTATTGGTAATTATTCCTAGTTATGGGTAATTATTCCTAGTTATCGGTAATTATTCCTAATTATTGGTAATTATTCCTAATTATTGGTACTTATTCCTAATTATTGGTAATTATTCCTAATTATTGGTAATTATTCCTAATTATTGGTAATTATTCTTAATTATTGGTAATTATTCCTAATTATTGGTAATTATTCCTAATTATTGGTAAATATTCCTAATTATTGGTAAATATTGACAATTGTTGGCAATTATTGACAATTATTGGCAATTATTAGTATATATTGGTAAATATTGGTAATTATTGGAAAATATTGACAATTATTGGCAATTATTGGCAATTATTGGTAATTATTGGTAATTATTGATAATTTTACTAATTATTACTAATTATTGGTAATTATTGTTAATTATTGTTAATTATTACTAATTATTGGTAATTATTGGTAATTATTGTTAA
The DNA here is from genome assembly GCA_963277665.1 of Viscum album. NCBI lineage: Eukaryota > Viridiplantae > Streptophyta > Magnoliopsida > Santalales > Viscaceae > Viscum > Viscum album. The sequence goes on from OY728135.1 coordinate 548,646,958, forward strand.
TTATTACTAATTATTACTAATTAATGTTACTTATTACTAATTATTGTTAATTTTTTCTAATTATTACTATTTTTTTGAAATATTCCAATTATTACAAATTATATTCATTAATTACTAATTACATTTATTATCTACAAATTACATTCATTAACTACTAATTACATTCATTAATTACTAATTACTATCTGTAATTAAAATTAAAGTTATTAATTACTAATTACAGTGACTTAATTATTAAATATTGTTAATTACTAATAATGAAATCTAACAAATCAAATTTAATACCTTAATACAACATAATTATATCTAATAAGAAATAATAGAAACTAATGTAAAAATATAAAACAAAAACATTAAATAAATATTAAATTAAAATTCAGAAAAAAACCTTAAACTGGTTTTCGAGCTTTCGATTTGTTGTACTTGTAGGATGATCCCTGCAACCTCCTTGAAATCGACTTGCAAAACAAAACTCACTCAAAACATATAAACTAGTCAAAAGTAGTTCAGATTCAGAAAAATTGTCAAGGCTGATTGTATTTATAGGTTAGATTATTTGCGATGGGGTTTATTGTGACGGTATTCCCGTTGCAATTGGTATTATTTGCGACGGGCCCGTCGCAAATAACCTCGGCTGCATTTATTATGGGCGGCAATAAAAGAGATTATTTGTGATGGGGCCCGTCGCAAATAACCCATGCCGCCAGGTTATTAGCGACGAGAACCCCTTCTCGTCGCTAATAACAAGTTACTACCGTCGGTTATTTGCGACGGGAAGGAGATCACATCGCAAATATCTTTCGCGCGATTTGGCATGCATTCGCGCCAAACCATTTGTGATGGGTGAGAATATTTCGTCGCAAATAACTCTTTATTTGCGACGGGGATTATGCCCCGTCGCAAATAACCCGTCGCTAATACCAATTTTTTCCATAGTGTTTGTATAAAATATAATATATATTTAAGGAAATATTATTGTTAAAAAAATGTAAATGGTTGTAATTTAAATGATGAATAATTAGATTTGAGAATATTTATATGTTTATTATATATATTATATTTAAAGTAACATAAATATAAATTATAATATTCTATAAACATAGGTAAAAAATGTGAATTTAGAAATATATTTTATAAAAATTATATTATGAAAAAATGTTAGTTATTTTCGGTATAATATTTAAATTTGTTTAGATATATATAATATAATTTTAGTTAACTGTTTAATTTTTTTTACTATAAATTTTAATTTTAAATTATATTAAGTATAAATAGTTATTATTCAATGCAGTATTGTTTTTAATATAATTACTTATGTTATGGAAAGTAGAAATACAAAAAAAATTATGTATAGATATGTAATTTTGTAAAATTGAAAATAAAACAAATTTACAATATCTTAATTGTTGTTATGTAAGTACAAATTATATTAATTTTATAATTTAAATTTAATAAAATTTATTATTTATAATATAATCAGTATTTGTTTGTTAATTAATAATTCCAATATTTATAAAATAATATTTGTTTATAAAAGTATTTGATATTATATTTTAGAATATTAATAAATGAATTTGAATATATTTAATTTTTTATATATTTATATTATATTATTAAAATATATTTATATGTATATATTATTGAATATTATTTCTAAAGTAAAATAAATTTGAATTATAATATTCGATACACAGAGGTAAATAAAGTGAATTTGCCTATATATATATACACACATTGAAAAGTTTAACTTTTGGAAGGAAGGTAATATAAATATAAAGTCACACCCCGACCCATGTGTTTAGTTATTTAATTATTTTTATGCCTTAAATATTTTTGTGGGGTTCCTGTTGAGTCCCGGACAAATTTTTCCTTTGAGTTCTGTTTAAAAGTGCACCTTTTGGTGTTGACATCATCGGGCGCACAGATGGAGCGTGAATTTGTAAGCCGCACAACTTCGCCCTGGAAACTGTGCGGCCGCCCTTTCTCGAAAAATGAAAATAAATAAATATTTTAATTAAAATAAACATTAATTGTGTCATTTAAAATTTTTATGGTTTTTAAGATTCTTAATATTTCTTTTTATTTTAGGCGAAAACTGAAATTGCTAATTTTATTGTTATGCATTATTGTTATTACTATTATTATTGAATTTGTTTTGTTATCAAACTTTATCACTAGTGTTCAAAATGGTTATTAAAATTTATTACTATTAAAAATGTTGTTAATGTTAATATTATAAAAAAATGAAATAGGTTTTATAAATAATTTTATGTTATTAATTTTGTCAGAATTAAAAATAAAACTATTATTTGGAATTTTTTTATGGTTATATTATTAATATTAATATTAATATTAATATTTTTTTATTTTTATTTTTATTTTTATTTTTATTTTTTTTACATTTTAATAGGGTTTTTCTTGGGGTGTTTTTCTCTTTCTTTTTCTTGTTTTAAAAAAAACTAGTTCTACCCTCTCCATGCACAACGCGACCCGAACCCCCATCCATATGTGCGCACCTCCCTCCTGCACACTTACCCTAGCCGCCTTCCTCCTCCGCAGGTTTGAACCTTCTCCCGCCTGTTTCGGCATCGAACCCCCCGGTTGTTGCCTCTTCCTTGTCGAAGGCCCCTGAACCCCGTCTTTTCCTCCCCCTGCTCGTCGGCGCCGACCAAACTCAGCCGCCACCTCCTCTCTGCCGGGCCGGTTGCACCCCGGCGCAACAGCCTGACACCGAGCGCCTCTGCCCGACCTCCACATCGATACCCCCACTTCCTGTTCTCCCTTTTCCTCCGGCCGACTCTCCACCGGATGTCATCGGCCTCACCATCGCCCTCCTGTCTCAGCAACCCAACACAAGCCCTCAGCCTCCTTGAAGTGCGCCCCAACACCCTGAACCAGTACATTCTCCCTACCGCTACATCTTCATCCTACCTGCCTCACAGTCGTTGTCCAACCATCCTCCCTCTCTCCCTGTCGGTATACCATTTTATTTATTTTAGTTTACTGTTGTTTTAATCATTTGTCCCGGTTTGAGATTGCATTTATTTTGTGTTCGTTTTGTTAGTGTTGGGTTTGATTCAACTTCTGGAGCGTGCAATTGAGCTGCGAACGAGATCTCGCATCGGTTTCGAATGCACGTTGTTTTGTCTTGCCTTGGTTCTGAAGTAGGATCCCCATGCACAATTTTTTTTAATTTAAGAATCATTAATTTTATGATTTAAGCACCTTATATGATTAATATGTGTTAATTTCAAGCTCTCATTTAAATTAATTTTGTGCGCAAGTGTTGTTTTAAGCCTGTTTCATAGTTTTTTCTTTTGTTTTTGTGAAATAGCGCACACCGATTGTACGGTCCTATTGCAATTGACTTTATAATTTTGGGTTCACCTACTGATTCTTTTTCTCTATTTGTGTAGGTGTTAGTTTTTCATTGTGAAACATTTGATTGACTCATTTTTTTTTGAAGAATGGGTAGTTTTGGCCTTGTGTCATGGAAATGGAATCATCTAGTTATAGTTTTCCAAACGGTTTTCTTCAATTAAATGTTTCGTTTGTTCCGCACCTGATTCATGAGCTTTAGAACCTGACTTAGTATTTCAAATAAGTTCTTGACATGCGAAATGGGTGTTTTATGATGTTGTGAGTTCCTTCTGAAATTGTTTTATAAGCATTTCATGTTTGGTTTTTAGAATGGTTCCCAGTTGGCTTTTAGGTGTCAAAAGTGATATAAAATGTTTTGTTTTTTTAAGTGCTGGCTGCATGCGAAAATAGGTTTTGGGATATTTTTATGGATTTCCAAAGTTGTTTTTCTTTGATAATAAATTTGTTTCTTGAGAAATAAAGGGTTTTGGGGTTCATAATTCGGTGATTGTTAAATTTAAATCGTTTTGTTCAACAATGCATGCCTTGTTTTCTTTATAAAATTCACGTTTGGATTTTTGGAGTCAAGTGTGATGTAAAAAAGAATTGTTGGAGTTTATAAATGTATCAGTGGCATGCAGAGCAATGTTTTTAGTTCTTTCTGTGCTCTTCCAAGTGGTTTGGATTTTACAAAAGTGTGTATTTTTTTAGCATGTTCTAGCATTTTATTAAAAATGGTCAGGTCTTGAGTGTGCAACCTAAATATATTAGAAAGAGTTTTATCAAGGTTTGGGTGTGATAAATGGGGTGTTTACACCTCCCTTGGAAATGTGAATTATTTTTTTATAAATATAGATTGCGATTTGATGATTGACGACATCTGTTGACTCATATTTTTTTATATATACTTGCGACATACGTACCTGATATATTGAGAGAATTGTCTGAGATGAGTACTGCACTGGTAGGTTACGGTACTGACCCATGGCCCATAGTAGGTGGATATGTTTGGGTTTATTGCTATGAGATTTTCCCTCATCCTTCCTGAGAAAGGATGACCGGGCATTTTGGAACGTTATATTTCATCGTATGTGGCATGCTACTATAGATGGAGTCATAGGTATTAGTGTCATCTAGATTATTCTCGATCTCTCAGGTTCTCCTATGTCTAGTGTTACTTTTAGCTATTGAATTGTTATGACGATACTAGAACACCTATTTACATTGCCCTTGCCATATTTGCCTTGGTACCTTTGTGTGGTGTTTTTCATGAAAAGTGAAATTTTGGTTTTCCAACTCCCATGATAATGTTTTCAAAGGAAAATGTGTTCCAAACCCTTTTGTTCTGGTTTTTCAAATGACTAAGGTCAATGGTTTGTACTTTGATTTCAAATAAAAAATTTAGAAATGCATATTTTAATACATTGTAGTTCAAACATTGAATTGATGTTTCTTAATTTTAATGGTAGTGCATTGGGTATAGATATTGGGATAGCCTACTGAGTTTTAATACTCATGACTATATTTATTTTCTATTTTTAGTGTTTGTGCGGGCTACAGCTTGAGTGCGCTCGCCTTGGGCGACGCTTGATCATTGAGTTGGAGAGTGACCTGCGGGGTCACACGGAGTTAGTTTGGACGTCGAGTTTGGTTAGTTTTATTTTCTTTCATTCTTGTTTAGTCACTTTACTTGGTTTATTTATTTTGTGATACTCTGTTTTACTTCTTCTATTTAATTTATTTGTATCTAGTGAAATCATTCCCACAATCTCTGTGGATGCCCTTCTTGTTGCCAGCCCAGGAGGATCGGGAACGCCTCTCGGGCTATGTCGCGGATCGGCCTGGGTGACCGGTTCAGGGTCGACCCGGGTTGGTTTGTGACAAAATGGTATCAGAGGAGGTTAGCTCTTAGGAGGCCTCACTTTTCAGAGAGACCTTTGTTATTTGGGATGTCAAGGTAGATGAAGTAGGATTGTCGGGACTTGAGGGATAAGTGGGGGCAGAGCGTCGTTAACTCTTGCTCGTTCTGATCCCTAAGTTTCCATGGGAAGTCCAATTTAATTAGTTTCTTTGGGTTTTTATGGAATGTTATGTTATTGGGATATGAAAAAGGGAGTTGGGCTAATATTCCAAAGTCGCATGGCCTTGAAAGCCATGTGGATCTAGGGGCATGGTCCAAAAAGACTCTCTATGTCGGTGACGTGATTGACATATGGTCGCTAACCAAATGGTCAAGTCACCCACCGCCACTAGTTCCCTGTTTGAGATGTTTTGGGTCTCCTGTGACTTCTAAAAGTGGTTAGAATTTGAAGAAAAAAGGGGTTTTGAAAAAAAATGGTCATTTTAAATTACATGTTTAATTTGTGGATTGTTTTAAAATAAGTGGTATGAATGATTTGTTTTTGAAAAAATGAAGTTTCTTTGTTTTGGCCTTGGTGTTCCTATGGGTGCTCACATGCATAGTGGTATGTTGGAAATGTGGACGGATTTATGGTATGGTGGATGGATGCCCGGGGTGGCACAGATACATGCATGTGAGTGAGACTCTAAAGAATACCAATGGTGAGGGTTTAACCCACCAAGCTTGTTATAAATTAGATATGTTTTCAAAATAAATGTTTTGATTATATTATGGATCGTTTTCTTGTGTTTATATCCATTCATATATGTGGTGTTGGTTTTTGAGGATTTTTATTTATTGAGTTGTCCTTGATTGGGTTCTTAACTCTTTTTGTCCAGAGGCTTTTCCCTTGAAGCTTCGATGAGTGATCGTAGTACGGTTGATCAACCTAAGGATTTTATGCTTGAGTTTCGGAAGCTAGATCCACCTATCTTTTATGGTCAAGCTAACCCTTTGGTAGCGGGGGAGTGGATGTGGAATATTGAAAGGGACTTTAACCTCGTTGAGTTTCCTGAGTCATTAAAGGTCAAGTTTGCGACCTTAATGCTTGAAGTTTCACCGTGGATGTGGTGGAAGTCAATATCTCAGAACAAGCCCCGTCAAGAGCTTACTTGGGAGTTCTTCAAGGCTTTGTTCATTCGTCAGTTTTTCTATGAACAAGAAAGGGTGAGAAAGGGGATGGAGATGTGTTGTCTGCAGCAGGGTGATATATCCATGTTGGAATATTTCCAGCTCTTTGTGGAGTTAGTCCCTTATGATTTAGGGTATGCCACAGATGACCCCATGAAGGGTCGATGCTTCGAGGTGGGTCTCCGCCCAGATCTACAGTTGAAGGTGTTAGAGTCCAACCAAACTTCTTTTGTCAATGTGGTGAGACAATCTTTTCATGTCGAAGTCATGGTGGCAAGAGTGCTCCAAGTAGTCCTCCTTCCTTTGATCCCTATGATGGGTGGTGAAGATTCTAAAAACGAGATGATTAAGCACTTGAAAGTGGATGGAGCAGGTTTTGGAATCAAAAGGCATCAAGATCTTTCATCAACCTATTTGGAGTGATAGATCCTCGTGTTTTATAAGTGTGGAAAGCTGGGTCACAATAATCCGTTGTTCCCAAGTGCTCTGAAGCCCTGCCAAGCATGTTGACGACATGGTCACTTGCGGTGATTTTGTCGGGGCATTTCTAGGAAACGTCGTGGAGGAAGTTCCCAGAAGTGATGTGTAACACCCTGATATTTTATGAGAAGTATATTTTTTTATGAATTATGTTATATAAAACATCAAAGGAATCTCTCACTACACACAACACTAGTTTGGCTTGCATTACACACAATCGCGACCTTCCTCGATAGCGTGTGTAGTACACAATACCCAGATTCACTGAACAACGATATATTATTATAATATTATAAACTAGCTATTATGAATAGTATTAACTGAATTTTAAATTTTATAACATTATTATTCATTTTACATATTTTCTATAACATCGTATGAGAACAAAATATTTTTTTCGGGTAAAATAAGTATTTTTAAAAAAATGCAGTTTTGCTGCCTTTTGATGGCACACCCACTTTAAATCTAGTTTTTGACATGTTTATAAGTTCAATTTTACAAAATAAAATTCTTATTTGGAATTAGGATATAAAAATTTACTTTGGATAAAATTTTCATATTATTCTGGTAACTTTCATATTTTGATGAATAGTAAAAACACGTGATATTTTAATTAAAAACAACTTTTTCATCGTAATAATTTATATGGTTAAATTATAATATTGAATAGTTTTAAAGTATAAATAGAATATATTTTTACCATTTAATATAATTTATTTCATTAGCATTAATTTTACATTGAATTCATAGGTAAAAACATTTCAATCTTTGGCAATGTTTTAACTTTTAAAACCCATTTGCTTAATAACGGGATTAATTTTAAATTAATTACTACAACTTATGTGTTCTGAATTTTGAAAAATTTATCCCATATTTGGAGTCAGTGGGTCCAAATTATGTTAATAGGTTACTTTTATTTTTTTTGATATTATGAATAGTAACTACGGTAATATTTATTTACTGCAGTTAAAGGTAAATCGGGTAATTAAGGGTAAAAATAAGATTATAAAATTATCCTAACACCTTCCAAAATTATATTGGATGACTAAAAGTTTACCCTTATCACCTAAGGGTCGGAATAAATTCATTTTATGGACTTTTGACCATTAAAATAATTTAATTATTATTAAAACCAATGAAAGTGACAACATGTCACTCTCTTAAATCTTATAAGTATATTAATTTTAATTTAGTGATAAACTTCATGAAAATTCAAACATTAATAGTCTACAGAAATATAATACAATTATATACATCATATGAATTTATTTATAATTTTTAGGGATTAAATAATTATCATTAATTATGATACAATAGTGATGTTGGAATTATTTTATTGATTGAAATATCAAATAAATGATTTTAAAAATATTAAAATAAATATTATATGAACTATTTAATGTGATCCACTAATTTTATAGACAAAAATTACATGTTATGAATCTATTAAATATTTTAGTTAGAACATATCTTCTGTATATATTTTATTTAAACTCAAATAAATGAATAGTGTCAAAATTGACACTATTATTAATTTATAGAAATTACAAATTATAAAATTGTTTAAAAATCACAAAAATATTTAAAAATTGTAAATTAAATTTATATGGTCTAAAATGTAATAATGTATACAATTATGTAAAATTTACAACATATAAGTAAATATTTATAATGATTTAAAATTTAGAATATTATTACCACAAATAAAATTAAATAGATTATATAGGGATAAATCATGTTGATAATGTTTAAAAAAATTCCCAACTTGTGTAAATTTTATTGGATGATGTGATTACAACCCTATCACATATAATCTTCATATGTGAGTCATTTTTAGAAGTTTTTAAGTGGGGTTAGAATTTATTATAAATTAATATTTCTTATAATTCCAAAGGTGCCTCTCTCCTTCCTTATAAAAGGGAACCTCCTCCCTCCCCTCCTCACACCACTTTGAGCCTTCAAGCTCGGAAAAACCCAGCCAATTTCTTTTCTCCACTTCTCAAGTAATATTCTAGAGGTCTTGGTCTTCTTCAAAGACCAATTTTAGTGCCCTAAGATGAGGTTTCAAAGAGGCGTGTCGAAGAAGAGGTAATATCCGTTACCGATTCATTCAAATTTGTTACTTCTTCTACTTCCTCTTATTTAGTTGTTTAATTATGAAGTAATAACATCATTATCACTCATATACTGATATGTTATTATAAATATGAAACAACCTCATTTCACCTTCTATCCATCCTAAGAAAAATGAAATCACCGCGCCTGCATACATACAGAATACCATCTCCACACCGTGGTGTAATCTGTTTTACACCACCACCTTACTTGGATGGGTATAATGGTGTAAATAATAACTATATATTATTATTGTAAATTGATATTGATTCTAAAATATTATACATACCCTCCAATACAATTCCACGATCATGGGAACGATATCATCGCTCGTGTGTACATACGGCCTACCGTCTCCACGATGTGATGCAAATCGTTCTACATGATCTTCATCGTATAATTATTATATAAATGAATTTAATGAATAAATATGATATATATTACACTAATAAAATTCTTGAAATGAGGTATCTATAACCTAAAAAGAAGAATAAGAATTTATTTGACAAAACACACATAAGAACAAAAAGCAATAAACACCCAAATAACAAGTAGCAATGAAATATTACTAATAAGAAGCTAATAATATGACCATATATGATATCATAACAATGGGTATGATTCTGGAATAAGTCAATGACATTATTTAAATCATTATACAGGAGGTTCAGACACGTACGAATCAAATCAGATCTAAGGTTAGGGAAAATCTCGCAATCTCATTTGTATCCGAGATTGTTTATACTTCCGAATTTACTGGGGAATATTTATTATCCAAATACATGTTTACTCAATATTTAATGTTATTTATATCCTCCTACAATTTCTTAAATCCAATTTTACCCATTGGTGAGTTTTTAGTAAAAGATATGAATGGAATCTTTTGTCATTTTTAGTACGAGGTACTTTTTAACTTTTCCGGAAAAAGTATGAGAAGAATGTTTTTTTAACTTATACGGCATGAATGGATTTTAATGATTTTATAGAACATTATTTCCATGAAGCTTCTTTTACAAGTTTTCAAGTTTATTTTTAATCAACTTTTTTTAGATTAAAATTGTATGACATGTTAAGAAAGGAAAAATGTTTTTGAAGTAGAAAGGATATTTTCCTCAAGAATGGAGTTCAAGTGTTTTATCAAAATTATTTTCCATATAAGATAATATAGGGTTCTTTTTCTATCCCTATTTTTACATTGATTTGATTATGTTATGATGGAATGAATTTTATGATGTCCTTTTATCTTATATGGATTATGTTATGATGGCATGATGTTTACGAATCCCATTTTTATTAAATGGGTTATGCTATGATGTATGATTTATGATCTTGTGGCACACATAATAATGGTATCATTATGAGATGGGTGGGACCTATATCTCCCTCCAATGCATTGGGTAAAGATTTATATCTCATGTGATAGACATGGCTGGAACGGCAAGTTAATCTGGTTCAGTGATACAGGACCGGAACGAGGAGTGAACTCGGTTTAGTAATGGGATTTGTCCGCTATGATGGTCTTGGCAATGAACCATGACTAATATGAAATTATTTTCTTTGATTATGTGTTTATGACACAAAGTTTCATGTTTTAAGTTATGATTATTGTGATTACATTTCACAAATATTATTTATCCCATGTTATGATATTTTGATCTCTTTTGTAGGTTAATATATTCAAAATTTTATGTTCTTATGAATATGATATGATTGATATTTCTTTTGTTTACCCTTACTAAGAATTTGATCTCACCCTTTTGTATGATTTTTTCCCAGGTCGGGAAGAAGGGTATTAAGTAGGATATGCCAAAAAGGGACTCTAGATGTGATGAAATAAATAAGAGACAATATAGATGATTTATGAACTAGTTGTTTATGTTTCCATGTTTCTAAAGACAATATACCTATATGGTCCTTTCATGGTTTTGTTATATGTTTTAATAAGTATGCTTCAATTCTAAAGTAATAACAATGTATGTAAAGTATGGGTCTTTATAGTTGGTATTAGAGGAAAGGTATAGTCAACCTTTGGAAACTTGGATGTGAAAGCCTTAGTAAGAACCCTAAGGATATATCTAAGCATAGAACAATCTTAGTGTTTTAGAAATGGCCATGAAAAACCTATGATAAGACCTTAAGTCTGAAATTTTATTCTTGATTATTTTGTTTTCCTAATATAATCAGTGTTTCTCACACTATTTCTCTTGGTTTTAGTCAATGGCTAGAACCCGAAGGAACCGTGTTAATGCGGAATGCGACGAGCAATGCAATGATTGTCCCCCTGAAAAACCAAACGTTATGGGACCTGGAATGCAAAATATTGTAGCCAAGCTCACACAACTTTCTCAAGCTATGAACATGCAGGACTTCCAAACATGCAATAGAAGGAGCAAATTTTTTTTGAATCCTTCATGAGGCAGCGTCCACCCTCACTCAGCGGGTCTACTGATCCATTAGTGGCTGAACAATGGATCAGAACCACTGAAAAGATATTTTCAGTTCTTCAATGTTCTGAACATGATAATTTCATCTTACCAGTATATCGTTTGGAAAGTGAAGCTGATAAATGGTGGAATATTATAAAGAATACAAGGAAAAGAGATGAAATTGAGTCCATGGAATGGGACGAGTTCAAGAACTTATTTTTCAATAAGCACTTCCCTCATATTCTTCGAACAAAGATGGAGAAGGAGTTTCTTGAACTGAAGCAAAAGGATGATGAATCGGTTGGTACCTACGAAGAAAATTTTACAAGACTTGCAAGGTACGCTTCCATAATTATTATCCAACTTGAGAGTAAGATCGATCGATTCCTTAGTGGCTTAAAACCAAGTCTTCGAATGGCGTTATCCATAAGGGACTTCAATAGCTACGAGGAAATCGTTCGATGTGCTCTCAAGGTTGAGATGGAGATTGGAGTAACCCATCAGTCATATGCATTTGATAAGAAGAGTAAAATGGAATTCAAAGGGAAATATAAAGACCACAGTGAAAAGAAGATGAGTTTTCCCTTATACTCAATGTGTGGAAAGAAACGTGGAGGGAGTTGTCTTAAAGGGACAAGTAAATGTTTCAAATGTGGAAAAGAAGGTCATCGGGCATTTGAATGAATCAATGATGGGAAGAAGATTTCTTGTGATGCGAAAAAAGAAAATTCTACATAGAGTTCACCTCCTACAATTCAATTTTACAAGTGTAAGGAGATGGGGCATTATTCCAATCAATGCCCAAATCCAAGGGTTATTGATGATGATCGACATCAACAAACTCTTAAGGCCCAAAACAAAGGAAAGTCACATGCAATTACTATCGTAGATGTGGAGTATGATAATGAAGTGTTGAAAGGTTGATTCTCGCTCAAATTTACCTAAGATATGAAGGTAGAACGGTCCTTGTAGTCTAGCTTGGGTTGTCGAATCCTCAGAGACCTAAGAAGTAACCTATAGACACGTGCATTCTATGGATTTTTTTGGCTATGCAGTGGCCAACTTGGGATGATTTTATATGGTTTTAAGTGAAATTTAAGAGACTTATGTTAATTCAATTAAATGAAAATGGGTTGATCTTAATATTATTCTAGGGGTGGATCGAATGAATTTTACTTCTTTATACAATTTTGGTTTAATTAATTCTTGATGAATCCATTCTTCAAAATAACACTACCTTCATAATTTTCTGGTTTGATGCAACTAAAATCAATTACTAATCCCTTACACACTTAGATAACCAAATTCATGATGTATCCAAGGTATATGGTCCTTTTAGTAATTGGATTTATCTTCCTCAAACACAGTGAAGTTGAAGAGTGGAAATAACTGAAGAATGGAAGTCTTAAATTAGTTAACCGATTAACAACAATCCGTTCATAAAATAAAATTCAATCCATCCTTTTCATCTTCCTAATATCAAAACATTAAAATTTTAACCCTCCATTGATGGTATACTCTCAATGGTGGCCATAAGATGGATTACAAGAATTAGATTGATGAAATTAAAACTGCGGAAATAACGAGCACTCCTCCGTGTGTGTGAATGAAATTCACACCTATGTGTGAACTAATTCAGCACAACAAACAGATATCACTGTTCTTTGTGATTATAATGTTTTAATGAAAGAAATTGGAAGAATAGAAGAGAAATATGTTAATTAAGAACAAAGAAGTATAAAAAGGAAACTTACATGGAAATTGAAATGCGATTACAAACACAAAGTGGTAGCATAACATTACAATTAAACCAAGCACCCAAGATTCTCAAATCCCCCAACACCACTGCCTTAAATTGGAATTTTTGAGCCCTTGGGTCGATACTCCAATAGTCCAAGTCTCCTCAATTAATTTTGGTAGGCCATAGGTGGGTGGAAAGTAAGGCAGAGCTGATTTTTCCACCCTTGACCCGAGGTGGTAGCCATCTTTCATTCACCGAACAGAAGCGCTTGGAAGACCTTCTAGATGGACGAATCAGAGTGGTACATATAATAAGAAAATGGATCCTCGGATTTCTTCTAACCGGGTGTCAAATTTGGGACCATTTTGGAGTTTTGTATTCCGAGATATGATCAACTTAGTGGACTATTTTTCTGGGCCGCAGAATCTGGCCCAGAATTTTATCTCTAACTTGAACCACCTAAATGGATACAATGGAGGCCGAATTAGCATTGGATCTGGTAGCGTTATTTGTTAATCTACATGTCTTCTAGAATCCCATGAAATTTGGGATTCATCGGGCCTGTATGTTGGGCCCCATAGTCTTATCAGTGGGCTGGTGTCCAATATGACTTCTCCAAAATTGTTTCCTTTCATCACAAAATATCCCCATCTTCTTCCATGAATTCTCCAATGATACCTAAATCAAACATGTTCATATATTTATGTGTAGATCAAATTACCAAAATATAAAATTAAAATATGTATAATTAGATTCCTTAAAATCAGATGAATCATTGGGTACTTTAAATTATGTTAAAAAATGTACCACATAATAGTGCATTTTAAGAAGGTATTACAATCATAATGTGAAATGATGTTCAGAGTGTAAAATGCACTAAAATGGTATTTATGAATATTAAATCACATGAATATTATATATATTAACAATGAATATTAACCTCATTTAGTGGCTAATCACACCCCCAACTTGAGTTTTGCTAGTCCCTTGCAAAATATATCTCAACAATATGAAATTCGAATTCCCTTTTCCAAAAACATTTTAATACACAATGATCACCAGAAACCCTTATAACAAACAATCATGAAACCCATCAAAATATTTTAATACAAGATAGTTTTATAAGAAGATCCCAATCCCAATCCCATTTCTTTGTTCAAATTCATTGCCATATTTCATCCAATATCAATTATGTATGAGGATGTGTTGTGCATCACAATAGACATGGGGGTTCATCTTTATTCAAGGGGGAAATTACAGAAGCACTAGGTGGAATCAAATTTCAATATTAAGATGTGTAATTTTTTTTGTATTATATATATATTTGGTTTTTGTTTTTTTTTTGTTTTTTTGAAATTTTTCCATGGTAATTGAAATTGCACTCAAAAGAGTCAACCCCTATAGCGAGACTTTGCCGATTACTCCCAGGATCAAAGACCTTAGGGCACCAAGTGAATCCCACATACTTGGGCATCATCTAAAGTTAAATCAGTCAAAAAAAATTCAAATTACCAAAACTATAGATAAAATTACTAACTCTGGGCTAGACAACTATGGAGTCACGATCCCCAAGTGCCTAAAGCCACACATTAGGTAATTTCATTGCTCTACGCGCAAATTTATTTTTTTTATATTTTTTTATTGAATACTCATACTAAATCTAAAATGATCACCAAACCTATGATATTTATTTGGGGGACCCCATGAACTCAAACAAATACCCCACTATCCAAAGGACGTGCATTGTGATCTTTTTTTTATTTGGATGAAAATATAAACGATGAAATATCACATTGGACAGCCACACTTTCCAAAATCTATGCTCATGAAATTATACATGGATTAAAATCAAAATTAGGACATGCTAAATTATTTGATATTCAGTTTCAAAGTGTGCAATGTGTATTACCATGTTCAAAGTTAAAGGAATTTTTCCTTCCATTTACACTTTTTTTCAAATCATTCATTTTTTTGACACAAAATCATTTTTTATTTTATCTCCCCCCAACTTAAAATAACACTGTCCCCAGTGTTTTTAAAAAAAAAGAAAATTTAGAAGGGGGTAGAGGTAGATAATGAAAGTTCAAAAAGGAAATTGAGAATGAGGATCATGGAATGAAGTCACCTGGTGGTTGAAGTTGAAATTCTTAATGCTTTATTTTAATCCTTTGATATCCATGACACTTGCAGAGTTACCTAATAGAAAAAGGAAAAGAAAAAAAAACAATATAAATATTTATATTTATATAATAAAAAAATTAAAATATAATTATTTATATAAAAATTATAGAATAAGGAAGCACAAAAAGGCGTTGTTCAGTGGTAAGCGCACACCCATGTCTCCCTTCGGTCCTGGGATCGAATCCCCACGGCTTCGCCGGTTGTGATGGGGTTTGACCCATGACCCACGACGTGTCCCTTTTTATTATTATTATATATATATATATATATTGTATTTTTATTTTAATCCTACAAACACATTAAAATAAAACAACTGATGATACATTGTCTTCGTCTTAAATTTCTAGGTAAGCCATTACTCAAGGATCACACCACGTGACACAGATGAATATAGTGCTCCCCTTTCATACCCATCCGTACTCATAATAAAAGAACATGTCAGCAGTCTATTTTTTATTTTTAAATATCAAAATGATTAATTAATCCTATTTAAAATATAAATTTGATTAAAACAAAAAAATGATTGTAAACTTGAAAACCATGGGTTGCCTCCCATGCAGCGCTTTGTTTAACATCGTTATCCCAACATGGATCCTAAATATATCAATTTTTTCCTAGTTCATAGGTTGGCTCAGTTAACTCAACCTCTATTTCCTATTTATTGAATGATTCAATGAATGGTTTTAAACTTTGACCATTGACCTTGAAAATGTAACCACTTGTGGGATCTTGAATCTCTACTGCCCCATGGGGGTACACATGATGCACTATGAAAGGACCTGACCATCTAGACCTTTACTTTCTTGGGTGTAAATGAAGTTTTGAACTATACAAGAGCACAAGTTTTCCCGGTTCAAAATGTTTGACCTTGATATTCCTAGATTGGTAGGCTTGAACTCTAGCTTTATTGATCCTTGAATTTTCATAAGCCTCCATCCTTAGTTCCTCCAATTCATTGAGATCTAATTTCCTTTTTGGTCCGGCCAATGAGAGGTCATAATCCATTTTCTTAATTGCCCAAAAGGACTTATGCTCAATTTCGAAAGGTAAATGGCATGATTTTCCATAAACAAACCTATATGGGGACATTCCTAGGATGGTTTTGAATGTTGTACGATATGCCCAAAGAGAATCTAAGAGTTTCTCAGACCAATCTTTCCTAGAGGGGTTGACAGTTTTTTCAAGAATTTTCTAAATCTCCCTATTTTCTAACTCAGCTTGACCATTGGTTTGAGCATGGTATGCAGTGGAAACTTTATGAGAAATACCATACTTAGACATGAGTTAAGAGAATGGTTGATTGCAGAAATGGGTTCCTTGATCAGTGATTATAGCCCTAGTAATTCCAAATTGAGAAAATATGCGCTCTTTCAGAAATTAGATCATAACATGATGGTCATTAGACTTGGTGGGAATGGCTTCAACCAATTTTGAGACATAATCAACAGCTAAAAGGATATAGAGGTATCCCCTAGAGTTTGGGAAGGGACCCATGAAATCGATTCCCCAGCAGTCAAATATTTAAACCACTAAGATGGGAGTGAGTGGCATTTGATTCCTTTTTGTGATGGACCCTACTTGTTGACACCTAGGAAAACTTTGAAAAAATTCTTAGGAGTACCTTGAGAGGGTGGGCCAGAAAAGACCACATTGAATAATCTTAGCAGATGTTTTCTTAGAGGAAAAGTGACCTCCACATGCCTCACTATGACAGAATTTAAGGATGGACTCTTGTTCAGATTCTGTAACACACCTCCTAATGACTTGGTCACGGCAGAACTTATAGAGGTATGGATCATCAAACACATAGTGTCTAACATCAGAAAGGAATTTCCTTCGAGCTTGAGTCCTTAATTAGTTGGGAACGACTCCTGTAACTAAGAAATTGGCTATGTCGGCATACCAAGGGCAGTCACTCACAGAGTATAGGTGTTCATCAGGAAATGAATCAGACATAGAAAGGTGATTTGAGTGGTCTTTGAATTCTATCCTAGAGAGGTGATCAGCTACAACATTTTCAACACCCTTTTTATCCTTGATTGTGAGGTCAAATTCTTGTAAGAGAAAGACCCACCTAATCAGTCTAGCCTTAGCATCTTGACTTTGGAAGAGGAATTTTAGAGCATAATGGTTAGTGAACATAGTGATGGGGGATCCTAAGAGGTAGGACCTAAACTTCTCTAAATCAAACACAATATAAAGTAACTCATTTTCAGTAGTGGTGTAGTTTATTTGGGCATCATTGAAGGATTTTATTTCATAAGAAATGACATAAGGAGTTTTATCACAACATTGTCCTAATACAGATCCTACAGCAAAGTCACTGGCATCACACATAAGTTTGAAATGAAGGTTCCAATTTGGAGATTTCCTAATGGGGGGAGAGGTGAGAGAAGATTTGAGGGTTGAGAATGAACCCTCACAGATTTCTGTCCAAAAAAATAGAGGATCTTTTACTAGCAGAGCACAAAGGGGACGGGAGATTGAACTAAAGTCCTTGATGAATCTTCTATAGAAACCAGCATGTCTTAAGAAATACCTCACTTACTTGATAGTTTTGGGTGATGGAAGGTGATAAATGATGTCAACCTTGACTTTATCAACTTAAATCCCCCTACCTGAGACATGATGGCCTAGAACTAGTCCCTCTTTAACCATGGAATTTCATTTTTCCTAGTTTAGGACCAGATGTTTTTCTTCACATTGTAACGCCCCGACCCTAGTTGCCCAGAGTCAGTGCATTATTACATAACATTGTCATGATCACAAGAAAGATCAAATCTCGAAAGACCGATTGGTTTAGTAGCCTTGGAAACACTATATATATTCATAAGTCTTACATTACATCATAAAATGAAAAACTACTACAACAACATATTGTCCCCATAATCCACACTCATATCCCCACATAATATCCCTGCAGGTCATTCATAATTTACTTCTTCACTTCTTGGGAAAAATAAAACATAGAAAAGGGGTGAGCTGAAATGCCCAGTAAGGATAACAATATAGCGGAAACTTTCATAAACAAGAATAAACATTTAAGGCAATGTATAACTAAAACAAAAGCCTTTCAAACTTGAACTTTCAACATAGTATGGAATAAATAAAATGAAATAATTCCATTTACTTATTCACATGGATATTCTACTAATCGAATAATCACATGAAAAATCAATAACCACTTTCATAATGATGGAATGCATAATGCCAGACTATCATAACCACATAGCCAAGGCCTCGTGCCAAGAATACAAATAATATTTTGTCGAGGCCTTGTTCCAAGACACTAGTTTGTCTCATGAGACCTACCGATGCATCGAGGAGCTATAGCGGGCTCCACCCGTCACATATTAAGTCCAATTCATTCCCATATGAAAAGGTTTAAACATAACATAAACATTTGTATTAAAACTAGCATACGAAATGTCAATAATTTCACCATAAACTATGAATGTTATAAAAATAGAACATCCACAGTCAAACAAATCACAAAACCTTCAATATAATATAGAAGTTTTGTATCATAACAAATCAACTTTAAATAAGAGTAAAATCCATCAAAGGATGTTGACATAGATGAAATCAAAATTCTTTTTAAAGAAATATCTCTTTTTATTTTGAAATCATTTAAGATCCATATAAAATAAAACATTTTCTTTGAAAATATTCTTATAAGCTTGTAAGGGAAGCTTTGAAGATTTTATAATGGCGGAAAATAGCCGCACTCGCCGTATAAGTTAAAAAAAACATTCTTACCTAAATTCTGTCAAAAAGGTTAAAAAGGACCTTGCTTTGAAAACGACGGAAAGATTCCTCTTATAAAAAGTCAAACAAGGGTATAAATGACATTAACCCATATTCTTGTAAATAATAATTTTTTTTTTGAAATACATTATTAAGAAACATGGATGTGGATGATAAATATATCCCAGTAGATTATTACGTATAAACAACCTCAGATAATGAAGAGATTGTGAAATAACCCTTACCAATTTGGTAACTTATGAAACATACAAACCATGAAAGAGGTATCATACAATGAATATGTAAATACACATAAATTATAGTGTATTACACAAAGAATATAATTATGGGCAGTACATACACCACACAAAAGGTGATGGTGGCAATATGGCATGAATCTCATGGGAATAAGGAGTGAGATGAAAACCTCTTACCTTGTACTTTTCCTTGGTTGGGGTAGGTTAACCTCCTTTATAATGGTGAAATAATTGTTATTAAATTATACACGAATCATATACATTAATATTATATCATATATGATCTTTTAATATTGATTTGATAATAATATCTTAGTATTATCGTTGTTTCGGGTGTTAACTTACTTGTTTTCTTTTATATGTTTTGTTACGTAAGACATGTTTATAAAGGATAGGTTGTATATTATTCATATACATAATGATACCAAGTCCTTAAACATTATTTTTTAAATCATCAAATGCTAATTATACTTGAATGGATACGATGTAGAATGAATCTTATCGCGTTCGTGGAAACGGTAGTCCATACGTACGCACGAGCGACAATATCATTCTTTTGATATTAAAATAATATATAAATGGATGGTATATCATATATACAGAATCATTAACATTTTATATTTATTATTTACATGAGTTACACATCATTATTATACCCATCCAAATAATATTATATTGAATAACAATTACACCACGACGTGGAGACGGTAAGCCGTACGTACGCACGTATGGTGACATGTTATTCAAAGGGTGGATAGAATAATGAATATGGTTGTACCATATTTATAATAACATCATAGTATATAAATGATACTGGAGTTATTATTTTATAATGGTAACAACAAAGGAAGAAGAAGTGGAAGAAGAAATGAACTTGGAAAAGGGTGGTGAAATCATTACCTCTTCTTCGGGTTCTTCCTTTTGATTTGATCAAAAGGGCTCCTTAGGATGGATTTATGATCACACTAATGCCTCTAGGTTGTAGTGAGGGAAGTTGGGAGAGTATTTGGGTAGAGTTTGGCCGAACAAAAAGGCTTTGAAGGTGTGAAGAAATGAGAAGGAGGAGTGCCCTTTTATAAGAGGGGTGAGGGGCACCTTTGGAAAAGCTAGAAATATTAATTTATAATAAATTCATATTCGGTTTCTAATGGCTCAAAAGTTTATTATTAAAAGGTTAAGGTGGGGATAGGTCAAACACCACTCAACAAATAGAATTTAGACAGGTTTGGGTACTTATATTAACCTTATCTTTAAGTATTAACTCTAAGTTAATTAGTTTCACTTTTACAATGTCTCTTTGTATTTTTATATAATATGGTTAATAAACATACTATATACATCCAAGAGACCCCCAAGTGGTCCATTAATGATGCAAATATCATGATAGAAGTCTCTTGGCAGAACCTTAGATTTTTAGGAATTTAATATCAATTAATAATATAATATTTGTTTTAAGAACTCTTTTATGTCAATTTTGACACTATTCAATAGTTGATTTTTGTGAAACTCATAACAGATTGATTACTTCTAAAAAAGTCAATTAAATCAATCCTAATATATCATATTATCCTAGAAAATTAGTTTAATTCATTAAAAGTTTCATATTATATTTATTTGGGTATTTATAATATCAATTATTTTAATTTTTCACTATTATAGTAATTAATTCATCATCATTGTGTCATAAATATATTAAACTATATAATGTCTAAAAATTATAAATAAAATATCATTATGTAGGAAATCGTTTTATCTTTCTAATGAATATTTATAATCTAAAATCCAACATATATAACCCTATGTAAAAATTGTTTTACTAAAAGATATATGCTTGTGTCATTTTTGTATTCATTTTAACTTAATTAAAAAAAAGCGTCTCTATCACCTACAAGTGGCACCATGGGGTCCCCAAATCTACCCAAAGATGCCTATGGTCGAACATGTATCAACCAATAAGGCTAGTACACATTTTAGGGTAATTTAGTATTATTATAATATTATTTTTTAACCCTTATTTACCGGATTTACCCTTAACCATGGTAAATAAAATATTTACCGCAGTAATTATTCAAAATGTCTAAAAATAAAAGTTACCTATTTACACAATTTGAACATCCTGATTCCAAATATGGAATCCATTTTTATAAATTCAAAACACAGAAGTGGCAGAAATTAATTTAAAATTAATTCCCGCTGTCAAAACAAAAAGCGTGTTTTTAAGAGATAATAACTATCAAAAGATTGACACTTGTTTATGTTCGGTTTAATTGTAAAATTATGTACAATTACCAACATTATATTAAATGGTAAAAATATATTCTAAATATACTTTAAAACCACTCAAATTCATAATTTATCACTATTAATTACTTTGATTAAAAAAGTTGTTTTTAATTAAAATTTAGTAATTTTCACTATTCATCAAAATATGAAAGTTATCCGAAAAGTACCAAAATTTCACCTTAGGCTAAATTAGATATTACGAATCCAAAAATGAAGTCCATTTTAAAATATAAAATATATATAATTTCAAAAAGTAGGTATTACTATTCATAACGGCTAGTTTGATTGGTTATGGTGTGTTAGAACTCGGTGTTGCGTACAATACACGCTATCACATTATTCAATGAGAAGCGTACCGTAGAAGCTTGGGGTGTTACATTCTCCCCTCCTTCAAATAATTTCGTCCTCAAAATTTCTAGAATACTACCGCATGAAAAGACTCGGGTGGTTCTTCATCATAAGTTCCTCGGGTTCCCACGTTGCCTCTTCCATCTTATGGTTTCTCCACAAAACTTTTACCAGACGCGTCGTCCGGTTTCTCAGTACTTGTTCTCTTGTATCAAGAATCCCGACGGGCTCTTCGCAATAAGACAGATCGGGTTCCAGTTCTAATTCCTCGTAAGTGAGTACATGCGTTGGGTCAGGCATGTATTTCCTCAACAGAGATACGTGGAACACATCGTGAACTTTGGAGAGACTTGGCGGCATTGCCAATCGGTAAGCTACAACCCCAATTCGTTCTAGAATTTCGAAAGGTCCGATGTACCTGGGACTCAATTTACCTTTCTTACCAAAACGTATGACTCCCTTCCATGGAGATACCTTCAGAAAAACATGATCACCGACTTGAAATTCCAAATCCTTCCTTCGATTATCGGCATAGCTCTTCTGCCTACTTTGAGCTGCTTTGATGTGATTTTGGATTACCTTCACCTTTTCCATCGTTTCCTCCACCAGTTCTGGGCCTACAAGTTTTCTTTCACCAATGACATCCCAACAGGTTGGTGTACGACATCTCTTTCCATATAACGCTTCATATGGTGCCATCTGAATACTCGAATGGAAGCTATTGTTATAGGAAAATTCTACGAGAGGTAAGTATTGATCCCACATACCCTGAAAGTCAAGTGAGCAAGATCTCAACATGTCTTATAGGGTTTTAATAGTCCGTTATGATTGTCCATCTGTCTGAGGGTGGTAAGTAGTGCTCAAATGAAGTTCAGTATCCAGGGATTTCTGAAGACTTTTCCAAAATCTTGAAGTAAAACGGGGATCACGATCAGAAACAATTGATAGGGGTACTCCATGAAGTCTCACAACTTCATTAATATATAGTCTTGCTAGACGTTCCAGGGGTAGATCTTCTCTTATTGCAAGAAAATGTGCTGACTTGGTAATACGATCAACAAAAACCCATATTGCATCGTTCCTTCTAGGATTCTTTGGTAGCCCCATGACAAAGTCCATCGTAATATTGTCCCATTTCCACTCTGGTATAGGAAGAGGTTGCATGACTCCTCCAGGTTGTTTCCTTCCAGCTTTCACTTGCTGAAAAACCATACATCTTGACACAAAATCAGTAATCTCCCTCTTCATGTTGTCCCACCAAAAATGTTCCTTCAAATCTCTATACATTTTGGTGCTCCCAGGGTGTATAGAGAAATTGGAACTATGAGCATCTTCCAGCAATTTCCTTTTTAGATCAGGTATATCGAGAACAAAAATTCTCTTCCCAAATTTCAAAATTCCATCTTCATATACAAAGTCTCTCAATCTCCCATCATTCACAGATTTAATCTTCTTTTGAAATTCTTCATCATCGGTCTGAGAACTCTTAATCCTTTCTAGTAAAGATGGTTTGGCAACCATTTGAAAAAGCATTGATGTTTCACCTTCCCTGGTTATTCCCATGTCCATCTTCACTAGATCCAAGAAAATTGGATCCCTTTCAATTCTCATATTGTTCAAAACTCCATGGTCTTTTCTACTCAAAGCATCTGCCACCTTGTTTGCTTTCCCCGGGTGGTAGTGTATCGTGCAATCATATTCCTTGAGTAATTCAAGCCATCTCCTTTGCCTCATGTTGAGTTCTTTTTGTGAGAAAATATACTTCAAACTCTTGTGATCAGTATAAATCTCACATTTTTCACCATAGAGGTAGTGCCTCCATATCTTCAAAGCAAAGATCACAGCTGCTAACTCGAGATCATGAGTAGGGTAGTTTTGTTCATGAATTTTCAACTGTCGTGATGCATATGCAATAACTCTATCATTCTGCATAAGGACACAACCAAGTCCATTCTTCGATGCATCACTATAAATAACGAACCCATCATTCCCCGATGGTAGAGTCAATATAGAAGAATTGACTAATATTTTCTTAAATTCTTCGAAACATTCTTCACACTCTTTTGTCCAAACAAATTTAACCCCTTTACGTGTGAGCTTCGTTAATGGGTTAGCCAATCGGGCAAAATTCTGGACGAAATGTCGATAATAACCTGCCAAACCAATAAAACTGCGTACCTCAGTTATACTCGTAGGTGCTGGCCATTCTTGGATTGCCTTGGTCTTAGAAGGATCAACAGAGATTCCATCTTTAGAAACAATATGGCCAAGAAAAGAAATCTCCTAAAGCCAGAATTCACACTTTCTAAACTTCCCATATAATTCATGCCTCCTCAGAGTCTTCAAGATAATGCGCAAGTGATTTTCATGATCTTCGTAGGTTTTGGAGTATACCAAGATATCATCAATAAATACCACCACAAATTCATCGAGATACTCCTTGAAAAATCTATTCATCATATCCATGAATACAGAGGGTGCATTAGTCAATCCAAAAGGCATTACAGTAAACTCGTAATGCGCGTACCTGGTTCGAAATGCTGTCTTCGGAATGTCATCCTTCTTTACACACAACTGATGGTATCCAGATCGAAGGTCAATCTTTGAAAAGTATTGAGCTCCATGTAGTTGGTAAAATAAATCATCAATACGAGGTAGGGGATACTTGTTCTTTATTGTTATAGCATTGATCTCCCTGTATTCGATACATAACCTCATAGATCCATCTTTGTTTTTAACAAAAAGAACAGGGGCTCCCCATGGAGAAACACTAGGGAGAATAAATCCTTTATTACTCAATTCCTATAGTTGTTTATTTAGTTCGACTAACTCTATAGTAGCCATTCTGTAAGGGGTCTTCGATATAGGCCTTGATCCAGGAATTAAATCAATGGAAAACTCAACTTCTCGTTCTGGAGGATGTCCAGGTAAATCTTCCGGAAATACATCTAAAAATTCTTTCACAACAGGTACATCCTCTATTTGAACATTCCTTTCCTCACCCGTAGTTATTTCATTCTCTTCCTCCCCAATAATTGAATTTAGTTGAGCTATTGAGGGTGGATCTAAATAAGAATTAGGTGGTGACGATTCTGCTCTAAAGATAAGGTGTTCCTTATCATTATCATCATGAATCGTAACCTCTTTCTTCTTACAATAAATCTTCGCATCATAGTCCGAAAGCCAGTCCATACCGAGGATTATATCAAACTCAATCATAGTAATGACGATGAGATCAGCAGATAAAGAACATTTATGTGCTCTAATGGGGACTGATTCACAAAACTTTGTTGCAATGATACTTCCCTTAGGAGTTTTAACTGACAACTCCCTTATTAAATCAAATTGGAAATATCTAATTTTCTTAGAAAACTGGGAAGATATGAAACAATGTGATGATCCAGAATCAAATAATGCATTTGCTAAACTTGAGGAAACCATTAAATTACCTGCCACCACGTCTTTCGGAGCTTCTACCTCAGCAGTAGTGATAGCATAAGCCTGGCCTTGATCCCTTGGCCTTTTCTGAGGTAAGTTATCCTGACACTTAGGACATGCATTTTCATAATGCCCCATCTCCCTGCAATTATAGCACTGAACGTTGGTAGCTTCCTTCTTCCCCTTGCAATCACGAGCTTGGTGGCCTTTTTCACCACACTTGTAACAGACTCCCATTCCCTTCAAGCAAGTACCGGGGTGTTTCTTCCCACATTTACCACAGGATGGATATTCAACCTTTCCTTTATTCCCCTTATTTCCATTCCCAGATTGATCAGTAGGCCTCTTCTTCTCTTGCTTTGCTTTAAATTCATAAGACTTAGAGAATTCCTTTTCGGTCTTGATAGCACATGAGACAATGTCTTCGTACGATGAAAAGGATTGTGAGACTAATGCTCGACGGAGAAATGGTTTTAACCCATCAAATAAATGATCAATCTTACTTCTTGGGTTACGTATATAATCTCCAGCATACCTTTCTAACCTTGTAAAGTTAGCCTCATACTTTGTGACATTCTCATCCTCCTTCTGTCTCAAACTCAGAAATTGCCTTTCCATATCTGCTCGATGGTCACGAGGAATGTATTTTTCTAAAAACAAATCTTTGAACTCCCTCCATTCCATATTTGATACTTCATCATCTTCCTTCGTATTTTGAATCAATGACCACCATTGATCAGCATCTCCAGTGAGGCGGTAAACTGCCATGATAACTTTTTCCCTTTCACTGCTCCCCAAAGCCGGAAATATTTTCTCTAGGGAAAATATCCATTGCTCAGCTACTAAGGGATTTGTACTCCCATTGAACGTTGTTGGTTTTTGCCTCATGAATCGATCTAACATTGATCCTCCACGCTGTGGATCAGGGTGCTCCATACGGGTAAGGTTATTATTCATAACCTGAGTAAGTTGTCCTAGTATGGTGATCAGCTGATCGGAACCAGTTGCATCACCAACTCCACTATAATTATCTTGAGCAGGAGTGAAATCCCTACATGGAGTGCGTGCATTGATACGGTTTCCATTTCTTCCACTATGCGCAATTTCTAAACAATGGAATTCACTAGATCAGTTTATGAATCAAAATACATAATCCCATACTTATAAAACACTTGACATAAATTGAACTATTTATGGATATAATCCATAATCATAAAAATGTTTTCTTTGAGGATGTATATACTCATAAACCCTTCATAATTATTTGTAAAGAAAATGAGAGTTATCCTAAGCATATCCCCTGGGAGTGTCGTAACCAAGAGTTCAGCAAGGCCCGTTGTCGTGCACAAGTTCCCGTTCGAGTCTAGCTCAAAGCAGTGTTTTCGGGTTTTACCCCTAGGTACATCTGTTCCAGAGCCGCCTCTACCTGCTCGTATCCAGACAGGGATGTATTGCTTGGAAATCTCACAAAATCTCTACAGTACCAAAATTCTAGGAAGTTCTTCTATACTAATCCTCAAAGTTCATCTTAGGTCTACGCGCTCTAATCAGAGTTTATCTAAATCTAGCTTCCAAGGTTTGTACTAAAATTCCTCTGATACCAACTATAACGCCCCGACCCTAGTTGCCCAGAGTCAGTGCATTATTACATAACATTTTCATGATCACAAGAAAGATCAAATCTCGAAAGACCGATTGGTTTAGTAGCCTTGGAAACACTAGATATATTCATAAGTCTTACATTACATCATAAAATGAAAAACTACTACAGAAACATATTGTCTCCATAATCCACACTCATATCCCCACATAATATCCTTGCAGGTCATTCATAATTTACTTCTTCACTTCCTGGGAAAAATAAAACATAGAAAAGGGGTGAGCTCAAATGCCCAGTAAGGATAACAATATAGCGGAAACTTTCATAAATAAGAATAAACATTTAAGGCAATGTATAACTAAAACAAAAGCCTTTCAAACTTGAACTTTAAACATAGTATGGCATAAATAAAATGAAATAATGCCATTTACTTATTCACATGGATATTCTACTAATCGAATAATCACATGAAAAATCAATAACCACTTTCATAATGATGGAATGCATAATGCCAGACTATCATAACCACATAGCCAAGGCCTCGTGCCAAGACTACAAATAATATTTTGTCGAGTCCTTGTGCCAAGACACTAGTTTGTCTCATGAGACCTACCGATGCATCGAGGAGCTATAGCGGGCTCCACCCGTCACATATTAAGTCCAATGCATTCCCATATGAAAAGGTTTAAACATAACATAAACATTCATATTAAAAATAGCATATGAAATGTCAATAATTTCACCATAAACTATGAATGGTATAAAAATAGAACATCCACAGTCAAACAAATCACAAAACCTTCAATATAATACAGAAGTTTTGTATCATAACAAATCAACTTTAAATAAGCATAAAATCCATCAAAGGATGTTGACATAGATGAAATCAAAATTCTTTTTAAAGAAATATCTCTTTTTATTTTGAAATCATTCAAGATCCATATAAAATAAAACATTTTCTTTTAAAATATTCTTATAATATTGTAAGGGAAGCTTTGATGATTTTATAACGGCGGAAAATAGCCGCACCCGCCGTATAAGTTAAAAAAAACATTCTTACCTAAATTCTGTCGAAAAGGTTAAAAAGGACCTTGCTTTGAAAATGACGGAAAGATTCCTCTTATAAAAAGTCAAAAAAGGGTATAAATGAATTTAACCCATATTCTTATAAATAATAAAAATGTTTTGAAATACATTATTAAGAAACATGGATGTGGATGATAAAGAGATCCCAGTAGATTATTACGTATAAACAACCTCGGATAATGAAGAGATTGTGAAATAACCCTTACCAATTTGGTAACTTATGAAACATACAACCCATGAATGAGGAATCATACAATGAATATGTAAATACACATAAATTAGAGTGTATTACACAAAGAATATAATTATGGGCAGTACATACACCACACAAAAGGTGATGGTGGCAATATGGCATGAATCTCACGGGAATAAGGAGTGAGATGAAAACCCCTTACCTTGTACTTTTCCTTGGTTGGGGTAGGTTAACCTCCTGTATAATGGTGAAATAATTGTTATTAAATTATACAGGAATCATATACATTAATATGATATCATATATGATCTTTTAATATTCATTTGATAATAATATCTTATTATTATCGTTGTTTCGGGTGTTAACTTACTTGTTTTCTTTTATATGTTTTGTTACGTAAGACATGTTTATAAAGGATAGATTGTATATTATTCATATCCAGAATGATATCAAGTCCTTAAACATTATTTTTTAAATCATCAAATGATAATTATACTTGAATGGATACGATGTAGAATGAATCTTATCGCGTTCGTGGAGACGGTAGTCCGTACATACGCACGAGCGAAAATATCATTATTTTGATATTAAAATAATATATAAATGGATGGTATATCATATATACAGAATCATTAACATGTTATATTTATTATTTATATGAGTTACACATCATTATTATACCCATCCAAATAATATTATATTGAATAACAATTATACCACGACGTGGAGACGGTAAGCCGTACGTACGCACGTATGGTGACATGTTATTCAAAGGGTGGATAGAATAATGAATATGGTTGTACCATATTTATAATAACATCAAAATATATAAATGATACTGGACTTATTATTTTATAATGGTAACAACAAAGGAAGAAGAAGTGGAAGAAGAAATGAACTTGGAAAAGGGTGGTGAAATCATTACCTCTTCTTCGGGTTCTTCCTTTTGATTTGATCAAAAGGGCTCCTTAGGTTCGATTTCTGATCACACTAAGGCCTCTAGGTTGTAGTGAGAGAAGTTGGGAGAGTATTTGGGCAGAGTTTGGCCAAAACAAAATGCTTTGATGTGTGAATAAATGAGAAGGAGGAGTGCCCTTTTATAAGAGGGGTGAGGGGCACCTTTGGAAAAGCTAGAAATATTAATTTATAATAAATTCATATTCGGTTTCTAATGGCTCAAAAAGTTTATTATTCAAAGTTTAAGGTGGGGATAGGTCTAAAACAACTCAACCAATAGAATTTAGACAGGTTTGGGTACTTATATTAACCTTATCTTTAAGTATTAACTCTAAGTTAATTAGTTTCACTTTTACAATGTCTCTTTGTATTTTTATATAATATGGTTAATAAAATTACTATATACCTCCACATGACCCCCAAGTGGTCCATTAATGATTAACCTATCATGATATAAGTCGCTTGGCCGAAACTTAGATTTTTAGGAATTTAATATCAATTAATAATATAATATTTGTTTTAAGAACTCTTTTATGTCAATTTTGACACTATTCAATAGTTGCTTTTTTTGAAACTCATAACAGATTGATTAATTCGAAAAAAGTCAATTAAATCAATCCTAATATATCATATTATCCTAGAAAATTAGTTTAATTCATTAAAAGATTCATATTATATTTATTTCGGTATTTATAATATCAATTATTTTAATTTTTCACTATTATAGTAATTAATTCATCATCATTGTGTCATAAATAAATTAAATTATTTAATGTCTCAAAATTATAAATAAATTATCATTATGTAGGAAATCTTTTTATCTTTCTAATTAATATTTATAATCTAAAATCTAACATCTATAACCCTATGTAAAAATTGTTTTGCTAAAAGATATATGATTGTGTCATTTTTGTATTCATTTTAACTTAATTTAAAAAAAGTGTCTCTATAACCTACAAGTGGCCCCATGGGGTCCCAAAATCGACCCAAAGATGCCTATAGTCGAACATGTATCAACCAATAAGGCTAGTACACATTTTAGGGTAATTTAGTATTATTATAATATTATTTTGTAACCCTTATTTACCGGATTTACCCTTAACCATGGTAAATAAAATATTTACCGCAGTAATTATTCAAAATGTCTAAAAATAAA
Organism: Viscum album; assembly: GCA_963277665.1. NCBI lineage: Eukaryota > Viridiplantae > Streptophyta > Magnoliopsida > Santalales > Viscaceae > Viscum > Viscum album. Next base: position 548,677,357 of record OY728135.1, read on the forward strand.
AGTTACCTATTTACACAATTTGAAAATCCTGATTCCAAATATAGAATCCATTTTTCTAAATTCAAAACACCGAAGTGGCAGAAATTAATTTAAAATTAATTCCCGTTGTCAAAACAAAAAGCGTGTTTTTAAGAGATAATAACTATCAAAAGATTGACACTTGTTTATGTTCGGTTTAATTGTAAAATTATGTCCAATGACCAACATTATATTAAATCGTAAAAATATATTCTAAATATATTTTAAAACCACTCAAATTCATAATTTATCACTATTAATTACTTTGATTAAAAAAGTTGTTTTTAATTAAAATTTAGTAATTTTCACTATTCATCAAAATATGAAAGTTATCCAAAAAGTACCAAAATTTCACCTTAGGCTAAATTCGATATTTCGAATCCAAAAATGAAGTCCATTTTAAAATATAAAATATATATAATTTCAAAAAGTAGGTATTACTATTCATAACGGCTAGTTTGATTGGTTATGGTGTGTTAGAACTCGGTGTTGCGTACAACACACGCTATCACATTATTCAATGAGAAGCGTACTGTAGAAGCTTGGGTTGTTACACACATCTTGACAAGACTCTCTCTAAATTCCGTATAAATCCCTCAAAAGTATCCCCAAACACAGAGAAGTCATCCATGAAGACCTCTAGAAAATCCCCTACCATGTCTAAGAAGATTCCCATCGTGCACCGCTGGAAGGATCCAGGAGCATTGCATAAACCAAAGGGCATGTGTTTGAAGGAAAAGGAACCGAATGGACATGTGAATGTAGTCTTCCCTTAATCCTCTAGGGAGACCTCAATTTGATTGTACCCCGAGTACCCATCTAAGAAACAGTAGAAGGCATGACCTGCCACTCTCTCAAGGACTTGGTCAATGGATGGAAATGGGAAATGGTCCTTCTTGGTGAATGAGTTTAGCTTCCTATAGTCAATGAAAACCCTCCATCCAATACTCACCCTTGTTGGAAGTATATCTCCATCCTCATTGGTTATCACTTTGATTCCATCCTTTTTTGGAACCACTTGGATTGGGCCCACCCATTCACTCTCAGCTATGGGATATATGATACAAGCTTTTAACAATTTCAGAAGTTCTTTCCTTACTACCTCCATGAGATTAGGATTGAGTCACCGTTGAGGTTGACGATATGGCTTTGAATCAGATTTAAGAACAATCCTATGAGTCCCGATAAGTGGGATAATCCCAGGAATATCAGACAGGGTGTCACGACCCGTCCTCGAGGCTCGTGTCGTGACTACCCCAAGCCTGCCTTCCATAGGCCAAGGGCTGGCGACTAGAACCAAGGCGTAAATCCCGATAAAAATGGAAGGCATTGCCTTTGTAAAGTAAACAAACACATAGAGTAAGCAACAAGAAGTAAACACTAAGTAATAACTAGGTACAATAGCAAGTGTAGAAAAGTAAGTGGGCCAATATACAAAACCAAACTGAAAGTAAAGTACAACTGGAAAGGAAAAATAGTATCTGAAAGTAAATCCACAACATCGAGCCGTCCAATGGAAGTTCCACCTGAAGGGTGGGTACAGATAGTCTCCACAGCTCCACGGGTCCAGCTGTCCGCTTCGTGTACGTCCCACCCAGTGGTCCACCTCCAGGTACCGACTTGCTCCACAAGCCTCAACCACGATCATTGTTGTTCGTCATCTTCATCCAACACAATGTAGTGCGGGCATAGCCCGTGAAGGGGTGAGTTTACTCTACTCAGTAGGGACCCCGAGACCCCCGAAGGTCTCCCAGAATCCACAATGGATAATCCACAAAGGAAAGATACAGTCACGAAGTAACATCCCACTCTACTTAGGTATATTCCCATATATATATCTAAGTCATCAATTCTAGTTTGGCTCTAAAACCCAAGCCCAAGTCCGATCAAATCCACACAGGATAGCACAACACAATTCACATAGGAAAGAAAGTCAATCATATCGAAGATAATGATTGAAAGTCAAGATTCAACTCACACAGGTATACTTCTTCATAAGATGATAGAGATGATCAGATGTAGCCACTGATTCATCTAAACCCTCGGACCCACACATGATCGATATGTATTAACCCCCGCAATGACCCCCAAAGGATCGATAGGTAACTAACCCCCGCAATGACCCACACAGGATCTAAACCACACAGGATCGGTATGCGCTGGCCCACACAGGACCGCTGAGCGCTGGCCCACACAGGATTTGACCCACACAGGATCGGTAGCACTGACCCACGTAGGATCGCTGAGTGCTGTAGTCGTCGCCGTCAAATCCACGGAGGATTTCTGTACAGTCGTCATCGTCGTCGCAGTCGCAGCCAGCTCTAGGGTTCCCGCACAGAGCAAGTTCTTCCGAGGAGGGTCCGCTCCATGAGCCGAGGGCTCATACATCAACTGACACGAAGTCCGGAGTTGATTTATCCAAAAGTTGTGTATCGTCAACAGGAACTCAACGTGACAGACGGTGTGTCAATCGGACGCCCGGTCTGAGAGTTATTGGCTTTTTCGTCCTAGGGGCCCGGTTGGTTTTTAAGTCAAAACCAACCCGACCGTACTCCAATTGCATCCAAACCTTGAGTGGATTAAGCCAAAAGATCCGTCTCACTAAGAGGAATCCATCAAAGTCGACGACACGTCAATCGGACGTCCGGATCTCAAGTTATAAGTGTTTCCGCTCCGAAGGCCCGATTTTTTTTCGTGTTCGAAAAAACCAGACTAAACCCAAAGTAATCCGAACCATTGAGTGTGATATATCAAAATGACCGTCTTGATCCAAGGATCGCATCACAGCCGACGGTGCGTTGATCAGAGGTCTGTAGCCCAAGTTATGGGAAATAGACCAAAAGAGGTCCGGATGTGGGGTTTTTGGGCCCGGACCGACCTGGCACGAGACCCCCTGGGTCAGCCCGAACCGGGTCGACCCAAACCGGGTCCAAGTCCAGCCCGCTTGGGCGCGGCCCGGCTCGGCTGGCGTGGCCCGGCCCGGCCTTCGCGGCCCGGCCCGGCCTGGGCGCGGCCAGTTGGCTTGGCCGAAACGGCCGAGCGGTTTGGGGGGGGGGGGGGGGGGGGTGTTGCCCCCATGTTGCTTAACTACGACCCCCATGTGGGGGACCGCTGCTGTCCGGCCAGCCGAGGGTTAGGAACCCCCGACTCCTCCTCTGACTGGTCGGCCCGCTCCGGCCAGCCGGCTGCGGCCGCCACAGGACCGGCGCGGGATGGTCCCCCTGCTCCGATGCCGGCGACCGGAACTTAGTCGCCGGTCCCGGCTCCGGCCGCGGCCCCGCTCCGGCTGCGGCCCCGCTGCGGCCGCGGCCCCGCTCTAGCTGCGGCCCCGCTTCGGCCGCGGCCCCGCTCCGGCCGCGGCCCTTCTCCGGTTGCGGTGCCTTCAGGTTCTCCGGCGCGGCGCGACGGCGCCGCGCCTTTGTTCATTTTCAACAGCGCGACGCGATGGCACCGCACATCCTTACCGCATGATCCCGCGCGGTGTGACGGCACCGCGCCATCCCCGTTACAAACCACCACATGGTAGACAAGAGAATTAAGGGAGGAGGGTCGGCTGTGTTTGTGCGGTCCGGCCCCCTCCTGTTAATTGATAGCAAGCGGTCCAATTGAAATGAGGAATGATGACAGAAGAATTCATGAATAAAAACAATAATAAAATCCCCTACCTCGTCGAATTCGTTGAGCGAGGGTTCGTCGCGGAATTAACCGTCGCGGAGGAAGGTTTCGCGGAAGGAGAGGATTGTTGGCATTTAATCTCCGAGGAAGGCATCCCTCGCCATCATCCGTCGTCGGAGGTCGGCGTTCTTCATTGGCGGCGGTGCATTCTTCGCGTTTTTCGACAAAGAATGAAGAACTTCAAGACTTACCTTTTTCTCCCAAAGACTCAACACAGCAAGCCCAAACATAACAAAATAAGTGTTTCACTTATTTTATTACCCATGACTCAAGTTTGAAATTGAAAAATTGAATTAAACCACTTAATTAACTCATGTTTCATTTAATAGGAGGGTTATGGGGGTTTAAGGAATATGAAGGGGTGGGGTTCGTGTGGGCCCCACCGCCCTCATAACCTCTCATGGGAAGTTGGGTGGTTCCCAACTTCCACTCAAAGGACTACCACTTAGAAAGAAAAATAAAATTTGTAGTTAAATATTATTTTTAACATCTACAATTTTTTAACAACTCCTCCCATGTAAACGAAACTCTAGAATAGGTGTTCCTAAGAAATTACCAGTGCTACACTTCCATTGGCACCCTCGGAATTTGATTCCGAGCACCGGTCCAAAAGTTAGGAAATCCCGCTCGTTCGTTCACTAAACGTACCCGAGCTAAACTTCGGATGAAAATTCCGGGCACACCGGGCCACGGAATCAGGTGTCATCATAAACTGCGTTCTTGTAAAATCCCAAAGAAAATTAAAAAAAATTCCCTTGAATTTTACGGGTCTTTACATTACTCCGACCTCAGGGATTTACGTCCCCGTAAAGATACATTATAAACTAGGGGAACAAATGTGGGTATTGTGCACGTATCTGAGCTTCCCGCTCCCAAGTGCTCTCCTGGAGGTTCCCGTGCTGCCATCTGATGAAAACTAGAGGAATCAACCGTCCACGTAGGACCCTCTCTTGTCAATCCTCGATCTCCACTGGGACCTCTGCAAAAGTCGCCTGATCGTCTATGACCAGCTCCCCATGGTCAATGATATGTGTCGGGTCATGCACGTATCTCCTCATCTGAGATACGTGGAAGACGTTGTGCACCCGGTGCAACTGAGGTGGTAAAGCCATGCGATAAGCCACCTCACCAATCCTACTGAGGACCTGGAACGGTCCGATGAAGCATGGAGCTAACTTTCCGCCTCGGCCAAATCTCTGTAGTCCACGTCGAGGTGAGACCCGCAAGAAGACGTGGTCGCCATCCTCGAACTCCAGTGGCCTCCGCCTCTTGTCAGCATAAGACTTCTGCCAGCTCTGAGCTTTCCTCATATGCTCCTGGATGACCTGGACCTTCTCTGTCGTGGCCTCGACCATCTCCGGTCCCACAAGTGCTGACTCCCCAGGGTCTGTCTAGCACATAGGTGATCTGCAAGGTCAACCGTACAATGCCTCGTATGGTGCCATACCAATGGTGGAGTGGTATCTGTTTTTGTACGCGAACTCCAACAAGGGTAGGTGACTCTCCCGGCTACGACCAAAGTCGAGGACACATTCACAGAGCATGTCCTCGAGAGTCTGAATGGTCCTCTCCGTCTGACCATCTGTCAGAGGGTGAAAGGCGGTGCTTAGACGTAGCTGCATCCCAAATGTCTCCTGCAACCCCTTCCAAAGACGGGATGTAACGAGAGCATCTCGATCAAAGACGATGGACGATGGCACACCATGTAGTCGTACAATATCCTGAACGTAGAGACATCCCAAGCTATCCACTGAGCTCTACTCTCTGATGGGTAAGAAGTGAGACGACTTGGTGAGTCAGTCGACAATCACCCAAATGGAGTCATGAACTCTGGAAGAGTGTGTAAGTCTAGTCATGAAGTCCATAGATATCCCATCCCACTTCCACTCTGGGACCTCCAAGGGCTGTACCAAGCCTGCTGGTACCTGGTGCTCTGCCTTCACCTGCTGGAAGGTGAGGCACCGAGAAATGAACTCTACCACAACCTTCTTAATACCTGGCCACCAGTGCTGGCGTCTGAGATCCCGGTACATCTTCGCCACTCCTGGATATACCGCTAAAGGGGAAGTGTGAAACTATATCAGAACCTCCTCCTCTAAAGTAGCTGGTACCATGGTACATCCTCTGAAAAGGACCTCATGCTCTCCTCCCACAGAGAATCCATCAGGTGCATGTCATAAGGATATTCGTGCACGCCGTGTCTCACAGTCATCATCCCCACGTTGTGCCTCTCTGGCCTACTGTAGAAGTGGAGGAGTGACTGTGACTGACTGTAGAAAGGCTGCTCCATCACTATCCATGAAGGATATCTGCAAAGCGGCTAGCTGCTCTGTCGCCTCCACAAGTAGTTGAATGCCCGTCCTCCTACTGAGAGCATCGGCTACTACGTTCCCCTTAATATGAGTATAGACTATCTCAAAGTCATAATCCTGGAGGAACTCGAGCCATCGCCACTATCTCAGGTTTAGGTCCTTCTACGAGAAGATGTACTTGAGACTCTGGTGATCAGAATAGACTGTAAAGAGCTCTCCCATCAGATAGTGTCTCCACATCTTTAGAGAAAAGACCACTGCTGCTAACTCCAGGTCATGGGTAGCGTAGTTATACTCATTCTACCTCAACTGACGTGATATGTAGGCGATCACTGCCTGCTCTTGCATCAGGTCACATCCGATTCTGGTCCCTGATGCATCACAGTAGACTACGTACCTGACTCCCTCCTCCGGTAGCCTCAAGATAGGAGCGCTGGTCAACCTCTGTCTCAGCTCCTGGAAGCTCTGCTGACATCTATAGGACCACACGAAGGGTTTCCCCTTCTTCATAAAAGCTGAGAGTGGTTCCGCAACTCTGGAAAAGTCTGGCATGAATTTCCGGTAGTATCCAGCTAGCCCCAAGAAACTCCGCACCTCTGTCACGCTCCTGGGTGGCTCCCAAGCTAGCACTGCCTCGATCTTCGCAGGATCCAATGCAACTACCACCTCAGAGATGACGTGTCCCAAGAAATGGACCTCACATAACCATAACTGACACTTTGAGTGCTTTCCATAAAGCTGGTGCTCTCGGAGTATGTTCAGTACAACCCGCAAGTGGTAGGTGTGCTCCTCCTCAGTCGTCGAGTATATCAAAATGTCGTCGATGAAGACCACGACAAATCGATCGAGGTATGGCTGAAAGATCCTATTCATGAGACCCATAAACACTGCTAGAGAAGGGTTATGTAGAAAGGCATAACCAAGAACTCATAGTGGCCATACTGACATCTGAAGGCCGTCTTCTACACGTCCTTTTCTCGAACTCTAAGCTGATGATAACCTGACCTGAGGTCTATCTTTGAGAACCAGCGTGCTCCCTTGAGCTGATCAAAGAGGCCATCAATCCTCGGTAGTGGATACTTGTTCCTCATGGTCACCTGGTTCAGGTGACGATAGTCGACACACAACCTCAAGATCCTGTCCGCCTTCTTGACGAACAATATCGGGGAAGCCCAGGGTGAAACACTGGGTCGGATGAATCCCTTTCCCTGCAAGTCCTCCAGCTGTACCCATAGATCTCGAAGCTCAGTGGGGGACATACGATATGCTGGAGTGGATATCGGGGCTATCCTGGGGTACAGGTCAATATAGAAGTCTACCTCTCTGCGAGGAGGTAGCCCTGGGACGTCATCGGGGAAAACGTCCGCATACTGATCCACCACTGCAGGAAAAACAGGACTCCGCACATCAAATGCTCCTAGGATGAGGCTAGCCAACTAATGAGTGATGGACTGTCCTCTCCTCTTCGAGAGTCCATCATGTGCTGCAATGGTTCCCTTCTCATCGGTGAAGGTGAACCTGCTCCCGTCGGTGCGAACACACCGCACCTTGCGCCTAATGCAGTCAATCTGAGCATGGAGTGTAGATAACCAATCCATCCCCAAGATGACGCCGTAAGGACCCGACGCCGCTACAAGAAGATCCCAGCCGATGCTCTCTCCTCCTAGAGTAATCTCACACTGTCGGCACCAGTGCGTAATCGTCGAGTCTTCTCTCGTAGGAGTCTCTAGCCGTAAGGATCGAGCCAACGACTCTGTTGGAATCTCCGAGCTCCGAACTAGGGCAGCGACAATAAAAGAATGACTCGCTCCTTTGTCTATAAGAACTGCAGCAAGGGTGGAATAGACACAAATAGTACCTCGAATCATCTCAGGAGCACCGTGGTCGTAGGCCTCCACTGCCTGAAGTTGTGCCTGTCTCTACCCGCCAGCTCCCTGTAGTCTGGGTGGACCTCCTGGTGGTGGTGGTGGTAGAGCCTCAAAGTGTCTCCCCCACCTGCTGCTCGTCCATATCCTCTTCCTCGTCCACCTATTCCCTATGGACAGCCACAGTCGACCCTCTGCCTCTGCCTGGGTGGTCCCTCAACCGTCTGCAGCTCCTCGGCACGGCGGGTCGGGCAGTCACGAGCCATGTGGCCCTGCCCGCCGCATGCATAGCACTGTCTACCTCTCGAAAGACTGGCTCTACGCTGAGTGCCCCGCACCTCTGAGCTAGTGTCCTGAGGTCGTCTGCCTGAGGGTCTGGTCTTCCTGGACCCATGTGTCATCCATCGAATGCCTGCTATAGAAGACTCTGCTACGTGCCTCCCTGTAGTAGGTCTCGCTGCTGACGTAGGCTCACCAAGGAAGCTCTCGATGAGAAGGGCTCGCTCCAGTACCCCTGTCTATGTCGTAATGCTGAGGGAGATCAGTGATTCCCTGATCTCATGCCTCAGTCCCTGCTCGAAGGTCCGGACCTGGAAGAATGGGTCCCGTACCATGTCCTTCAAATAGCGTGAGAGATCTGTAAATCTCACCGAGTATTGGGCGACCGTCAAGCTGCCCTACCTCAGCTATAGAAGCTCTTGGATGCACACCGCACAGAGGGTGGCTGGGACGAACTCCGAGAGGAAGAGGCTCTCAATGTCTGTCCAGAGGAGAGATGCCTCGTCGTGCGCCTGGAGCATCAAGATCCACCATTTGCCTTCTTACGCATGCAGGAGACTCGCTGCAAGGATCACCATGAGGTCTGCTGGTATCCCTACCAAATGGAAAACTCGTACAACTGCCTCCAACCAATCCTTAGCTACATGGGGGTCCGTCTCCCCATAGAACTTGGGCGGTCACTGACGCTGGAACTCATGCAGTGCACTAAGGCGACGTGCACTCTCAGCGGCTGGGGCTGGTGGCATCGGTGGCTCGGAGGGTAGTGGTACTGTCGGTGCCTCTGCGGTAATAGGTCCCTGCACCGAGGCCTCATCGCTCGGCGGGCTGCAGTCACGCACGAAACTTGGTACCCTAGCTGGCTGCCATCGTGGGGCCATCCTGAAAAGAAACAGGTGCACCACGGTTAATACAATATACCCGGTGAGCAGACACAAAGTAATCATAAAAAAAACTTGAAACACACATGCAATCAATGTTTTTGTGCATTGAGTCGGAAATCAGAAGTCAGGGTCCTGGTGTACGGATACGTCGGCCATCGCACCAACACTGGACTCCCTAGAATGATATCCACACCCAATACTCTTAACATTATTGCTTCACATAGAAAAATATCAAAGTCCTGAGTTCTGTGGTAGAACTGAACTCCTCTGATACTAATCTGTCACGACCTGTCCTCAGGGCCCATGTCGTGACTACCCCAAGCCTGCCTTCCATAGGCCAGGGGCTGGCAACTAGCACCAAGGCGTAAATCCCGATAAAAAGGGAAGGCATTGCCTTTTTAAAGTAAACAAACACACATAGTAAGAAAGCAGAAGTAAACACTAAGTAATAACTGGGTACAATAGTAAGTGCGGAAAAGTAAGTGGGATAGTATACAAACCCAAACTGAAAGTAAAGTACAACTGGAAAGGAAAAACAGCAACTGAAAGTAAAGTCGCAACGTCGAGCCATCCACTGGAAGTCCCACCTGAAGGGTGGGTACAGATAGTCTCCATAGCTCCACGGGTCCAGCCGTCCGCTCCATGTACGTCCCTCCCAGTGGTCCACCTCCATGTACTGACTCGCTCCACAAGCCTCAACCACGATCAGCGCTGTCCGTCGTCTGCAACCAACACAACGTAGTGTGGTCATAGCCCGTGCAGGGGTGAGTATACTCTACTCAGTAGGGAACCCGAGACCCCCGAAGGTCTTCGAGAATCCATAATGGTTAAACCACAAAGGAAAGATACAATCACAAAGTAACATCCGAGTCTACTTAGGTATACGCCCATACATATATCTAAGTCATAATTCTAGTTTGGATCCAACACCCAAGCCCAAGTCCGATCAAATCCACACAGGATAGCACAACACAATCCACATAGGAAAGAAAGTCAATCATATCGAAGATAATGATTAAAAGTTAAGATTCATCTCACACAGGTATACTTCTTCGTAAGATGATAGAGATGATCAGATGTAGCCACTGATTCATCTAAGCCATCGGACCCACACAGGATTGATAGGTACTAACCCCCTCAATGACCCAAAAAGGATCGATATGTAACTAACCCCCGCAATGACCCACACAGGATCTGACCCACACAGGATCGGTATGCGCCGGCCCCTACAAGACTGCTTAGCGCTAACCCACACAAGATCTGACCCACACAGGATTGTTAGCACTAACCCACGTAGGATCACTGAGTGTTGTAGTCGTCACTGTCGAATCCACGGAGGATTTCTGTACAGTCTTCATCGTCGTCGCAGCCGCAGCTAGCTCTAGGGTTCCCGCACACTGCAAGCTCGTCCGAGGAGGGTCCGCTCCACGAGCCGAGGGATGATACATCAACTGACACAAAGTCCGGAGTTGATGTATCCAAAAGCTCTGTATCGTCAACATGAACTCAACATGACAGACGACACATCAATCGGACGCCCGGTCTGAGAGTTATTGGCTTTTTCGTCCCATGGGCCCGGTTGGTTTTTAAGTCAAAACCAACCCGACTATACTCTAACTGCATTCAAACCTCGAGCAGAGTAAGACAAAAGATCCGTCTCACTAAGATGAATCCATCAAAGTCAATGACACGTCAATCGGACGTCCGGAGGTCAAGTTATAAGTGTTTCCGCTCCGAGGGCCCGGTTGGTTTCGTGTTCGAACCAACCTGGCCGAACCCAAAGTACTTTGAAACCTTGAGTGTCATATATCAAAACGACCATCTCGATCCAAGGATTGCATCACAGCTGACGGTGCGTCGATCGGAGGTCCGTAGCCCATGTTATGGGCAAAAGACCGAAAGAGGTCCGGAAGTGGGGGTTCTTGGGCTCAGACCAACCCGGCCCGAGACCCCCTGGGTCGGCCCGAACCGGGTCGACCCGAACCGGTTCCGGGTCCAGATCGGCACGCTGGCGCGGCCAGCGCGGCCAGGGGGCTCGGCCGAAATGGCCATGAGGTTGGGGGGGGGGGGGGGGGTGCTACCCCCCTGTTGCGTAACCGCGACCCCCATGTGGGAGGTCGCTGCTATCCTGCCAGCCGGGGGTTATGAACCCCCGACTCCTCCTCTGACCGGCCGGCCCACTCCGGCCGGTCGGCTGCTGCCGCCATAGGACTGGCGTGAGCTGGTCCCCCTTCTCCGACGCCGGTAACCGGAAGTTGGCCACCGGTCCCTGCTCCGCCGCGGCCTTGGTCCGACCGGCGCGGCGCGATGGCGACGCCCCCCCCCCCCCCCCTACCGCGGCCCCGCTCCGGCCGCGGTGCCTTCGGGTTCTCCTGCGCAGCGTGATGGCGCCGCACCTTTGTTCGTTTTCAACAGCATGACGCGACGGCACCGCGCATCCTTGCCGCATGATCCCGCGCGGTGCGACGGCACCGTGCCATCCCCATTCCAAACCACCACAAGGTAGACAAGAGAATTAAGGGAGGAGGGTCAGCCGTGTTTGTGTGGTCCGGCCCCCTCCCGTTAATTGATAGAAAGCGGTCCAATTGAAATGAGGAATGATGAAGGAAGAATTCACGAATAAAAACAATAATAAAATCCCCTACCTCGTCAAATTTGCTGAGCGAGGGTTCGTCGTGGAATTAACCGTCGTGGAAGAAGGCGTCGCGGAAGGAGAGGATCATTGGCGTTTGATCTCCGAGGAAGACGTCCATCACCGTCGTCCGTCGTCGGAGGTCGGCGTTCTTCATTGGCGGCGGTGCGTTCTTCATGATCTTCGACAAAGAATTAAGAACTTCAAGACTTCCCTTTTTCTCCCAAAGACTCAACACAACAAGCCCCACCATAATAAAATAAGTGTTTCACTTATTTTATTACCCATGACTCAAGTTTGAAATTCAAAAATTGAATTAAACCACTTAATTAACTCATGTGTCATTTAATAGGAGGGTTATGGGAGTTTAGGGAATATGAAGGGGTGGGGTTCGTGTGGGCCCCACCGCCCTCATAACCTCTCATGGGAAGTTGGGTGGTTCCCAAATTCCACTCAAAGGACTACCACTTAGAAAGAAAAATAAATTTTGTTGTTAAATTTTATTTTTAACTTCCAAAATTTTTTAACAACTCCTCCCATGTAAACGCAACTCCAAAATAGGTGTTCCTAAGAAATTATCGGCACAACGCTTCCATCGGCGCCCTCGGAATTCGATTCTGAGCACCGGTCCAAAAGTTAGGAAATCCCGCTCATTCGTTCACTGAACGTTCCCAAGCTAAACTTCAGATGAAAATTACGGGCACACCGGGCCTCGGAATCAGGTGCCGTCAAAAACTGCATTCTTGTAAAATCCCAAAGAAAATTAAGAAAAAAATTTCCCTTGAATTTTACAGGTCTTTACATAGGGTCCAACCAATTTATTTCTTATGTTTCCTAAGGACATCTAAAAGCATCCTCTCATGATTGGCTTCAAGAGAAGAATAAATGACAATAGGATGTGTTTTATTGTCCCCTAGGAAAGCGTACTTGAGTGCAACGGGAAGTTCCTTCAATTCAATATCAGGTTGGTTCAGAATTTCAGCAGAAGATTGGGACATTGGATCAAGTTCAATTTATTTTTTTAGAGTTTCAGATAGGATTGATTCCCCACATGTAGAAGTTTTAGCTACTAGATTGGTTGGATCAGATTTAGGGAAGGAAGTTTTATTGGTCTCCATGAAATTGGTTTCCTGAAAGGTTTCACTGATTGTTGGACCTAAGACTTCATCATAAGAGCAATTTGAAAATGATTCAAGCCGAGGAGATAAACTTCCTTCATGTGAACAAAAAAACTCAATCTCATCCTAACATAAACATTCAGCAAATTTTCCTTGATGTTCTATGGATTCATTATCAATGCTTCCTATCATGTTTACTTCATGAATGTCCTCTTCGTCCCCTATTTTTGAGCTTTCATTATAGATGTTCAAGTCTAGACTCACATTCCCAAAGGTGATGGTCATGTTCCCATTTCGGACTCGGATAATAGAGTTGATTGTTGCAAGAAAAGGATGTCCAAGGATGATTGCGGTTTGTTCCTTATTTCCTAAGTTTGGATGGTTGTCAAGGACAATGAAGCCAGCAGGGTAGATGAAGTTTTCAACCTTTACCAGAATGTCCTTTAAAATCCCCTTTGGAACCCTAATTCTATGATCAGCAAGTTGAAGTGTGACAAATGTGGGTTGGAGATCTTCTAGGCCTAACTGGCAATACACGACATAGGGGATGAGATTTACACTAGCACCTAGATCACACAAGGCCTTGAAAAATTTTCTTTCCCCTAGTTCAACATTGATGTAAGGGAAACTTGGGTCTTTCAACTTAGGAGGAATGGTCCCTTGAATGGTGGTACTCACATTAGCATCCAAAAGGACTTGGTTTTTATGTGAAAATTTTCTTTTAAAAGTGCACAAGTCCTTAAGGTACTTTGAGTAGGCAGGTATGGTTTGGATGGCATCGAGAAGGGGAATGTTCAACTTGACTTGTGAGAAGATTTCCCTCAATTTTTCACTCAGTTCAGGCTTGGGTTTCCCCCTCATGCGTTGAGGAAATGGTGTAGGTTGTGGGGTTTTTTGTCAAAGAGTTTTTTCTTTCACATTGTTATCAGTTTCCTCAGTTTGATCTTGTGGTTCATTTGAATTTTCATCCAAGTTTGAATCTTCAGGTGGGTTTTGAATTAGTTGTTCAGTTTTTTCAATTTATTTCCCACTTCTTAAAATAGTTACAGCCTTTAGTTGTTCATGAGTTGTTTGAGCACAACTTGAATCTCCCCTTGAAGTTGAGGATGGCACCGCCTGAGTAGGCATGGGTGCCTTTCCAGTTTTGATGGTTTGAAGTTCTTTTTTTAGGGAAGATACTTTTGAGTTCATCCTCTCCATTTGTTTGCACATTTGTTCTAGTAGGCTTTGTGGAACAGTTTGGGTTTGGTGCTTGAGTAGATTGGTTTATCCCAGGGGGATATTTTGGAGGTGGGATGGTTTGTTGAAAATGGACCGATGGTTGTTGGTATTGGATAGGTTGGGTTTGGAACTGGTTATGGGATTGGTAGTTTTGATGGGGGTAAGGATTTTGTCCCTGTGGTTGGCTAGGTTATTGGTTATCTTTCCAGCGGAAGCCTGGGTGGTCATTATACCTTGGGTTTAAGTTATTTTATTATTGAGGCTTTTGAAAGTTCAAGGCATTTAATTCCACTGGGGGTCCTCCTAAGAGAACATCCTTGATGGATGGAATGGTTGGGAAGTTGTCTGTCTTATGGTCATGTTTGTCACAAATTGTGCAAACAGGGTCAACGGTTTGGATTTCATGGACTTTCATAAGGTCTATCTCTTCAACCTTCTTAGAGAGTGTTGTGAGTTTAGCCCTAAGGATTTCATCTTATCTAAGTGTATTAATTCCAGTAGTTCTTTGTGGATTTTCAGAATAATTTGTAGTTCCCCATGTTTTTTTTGTTCATAAAGGCTTTCTAGATACTCGTAAGCATCATTTGGGGCTTTGTTTTTAAAGGTTCCATTACACATCATGTCAATGAATTGTTTATTCCCTCGACCCAACCCTTCATAAAAAATTATCACTTGTTCAGGAATAGAAAAACCATGGTGTGGAACCATGTTTAGAGTGTCTTTGAACCTCTCCCATGTTTCATAGAATGACTCTCCCTCTTTTTCAAAAAAAGTTTTGGATACTCTTTTTAAGTGCAATTGTTTTGTGGTGGGGAAAGTATTTTTTGTATAATTCTTTTTGTAGTTGGTACCAAGAGTTTATGGATGATGGTATCAAATTTTTTATCCAATTTTTAGCTCGATCCTTTAATAAAAAAAATAGCCTCATCTTATCTGATTCTAGTTTATGTGGGGGACACATGGTTTCTACAATGTCATGGAATTCCTTAATGTGAAGGTAGAGCATCTCGGACTCCATTCCATGGAATGTGGGAAGGTGGTTTAGGGAATGGGGTATAAATATGTAGTTTAAATATCCTAGGGAATTATGTCTAATGGATGAGGGGTCATTGGTCTAAGAAGGTGTGAGGTATTCATTCATGGTTTGATCCATTGCATTCCCCATGTTTGGGGCTGCCTCATTTGGGTTTCCATTTTGGTTCCCACCCAGGTTTATGAGTTGGTTTCTTTGAAGAACTTCCATTGTAATAGGCTCAATTTTTGACTCTGGAGTATTAGTAATATTAGGATCTAATTGAAATTGTTCCCTTGGTGTACTTAACTCCCCAACCCCAGGACTATCCACCCTAACTAGACGGTTTGATTGATCACGGGTGTAAGCGGGCATGCACCAAAAGAAAAAAAACGATAAAGGGACAAGATAAGAGAATTTGGATGAGAAAAGAAGAAATGGGGGAGAATAGAATGGGTGTTTAGATGAATTACTTGGGTCCCTGGAAATGGTGCCAATATTTTACTCTCGGTCAAATTTACCCAAGAGAAGAAGGTAGAACGGTCCTTGTAGTCTAGCTTGGGTTGTCGAATCCTCAGAGACTTAAGAAGTAACCTATATACACGTGCATTCTATGGATTGTTTTTGGATATGAAGTGGCCAACGTGGGTTGATTTTATATGGTTTTAAGTGAAATCTATGAGACTTAAGTGAATTCAATTAAATGAAAATGGGTTGATCTTAAGATTATGCTAGGGTTGGATTGAATTAATTTTACTTTTTTAGACAATTTTGGTTTAATTAATTCTTGATGAATCCATTCTTCAAAATAACACTACCTTCATCATTTTATGGTTTGATGCAACTAAACTCAATTACAAATCCCCTAAACACTTATATAACCAAATTCATGATGTCTCCAAGGTATATGGTCCTTTTAGTAATTGGATTTATCTTCCTTAAACACAATGAAGATGAAGAGTGGAAATAACTAAAGAATGGAAGTCTTAAATTAGTTAACCAATAAACAAAAATTAGTTCATAAAATAACATTCAATCTAGCCTTTGCATCTTCTTAAGATCAGACCATTAAAGGTTTATCCCTCCATTGATGGTAAACTCTCAATGGTGGGCGGAAGATGGCTTATAAGAATTAGATTGAAGAAATTAAAACCGCGGAAATAACGAGCACTCCTCCGTGTGTGTGAATGAAATTCACACCTATGTGTGAACTAATTCAGAAAAAAAAAGAAATTTCACTTTTATTTGTGATTTTAATGTTTTAATGAAATAAATGGGAATAATAGAAGATAAAGATGTTGATTAATAACAAAGAAGTACAAAAAGGAAACTTAGATGAAAATTGAAATGCGATTACAAACACAAAGTGGAAGAATAACATTACAATTAAACCAAGCACCCAAGATTCTCAAATCCTCCAACACCACTGCCTTAAATAGTCCTTTTTTAGCTTTTGGGTCGATCCTCCAACAGACCATGTCTCCTTAATTAATTGTGGTAGGCCATAGGTGGGTGGAAAGTAAGGGAGAGTTGATTTTTCCACCCTTGACCCGAGGTGGCAGCCATCTTTCTTTCACCGAACAGAAGCGCTTAGAAGACAATCTATATGGCCGAATCAGAGTGGGCCATAGAGTAATGAAATGGAGAATCCGATGTCTTCTAACCTCCTGTCAAATTTGGTCCCATTTGGAGTTGTGGATTCCGAGATACGAGCAAATTAGTGGAATATGTTTCTGGGCCACAGAATATGGCCCAAAATTTTATCTCTAAATTGGGCCGCCTAAATGGATACCATGGAGACCGAATTAGCATTGGATCATTCATATTTATTTGTTCCTATACATGTATTATAGCATCCCACGAAATTTTAAATTCATTGGGCCTGTATGTTGGGCCCCACAGTCTTATGGGTGGGCTGGTGTCCAATCTGACTTCTCTAGAATTGTTTCCTTTCATCACAAAATATCCCCATCTTCTTCCATGAATTATCCAATGATTCCTGAATCAAACATGTTAATATATTTATGTGTAGATAAAATTACCAAAATATAAAATTAAAATATGTATAATTAAATTTCTTAAAATCAGATTAATCATTGGGTACTTTAAATGATGTTAAAAAATGTACCACATATTAGTGAATTTTAAGAAGGTATTACAATCATAATGTGAAATGATGTTCAAAGTGTAAAATACACTAAAATGGTGTTTATGAATAATAAATCACATGAATATTATATATATTAATAATGAATATTAGCCTCATTTAGTGGTTAATCAAAGGTACACTTACCATCTACTCTAATGTATCAAATGTTTTATTTGATTCAGGATCCACCCACTCTTTTATTTCTGATGAATTTTCTAAGGGTATCGCCGTATTACCTCAACAATTAGATGTTGAGTTAGCTGTGACAACTACTAATGTCATAACGGTCACATCAAAAGTTTATAATTCTTCTCCGATTGAAGTTTGTGGGAAAGTGCGTCCTGTAAATCTTGTGATCCTTCCTATAGTGGAATTTGATGTGATTCTTGACATAGATTGGCTTTATTTATTCGGAGCTCATATCAATTTTCCAAATAAGGGAAATCACATTTAATATTCGCGATCAATATACTATCATCTATTGATGCATGGATGAATATAACCTTCTAGTGGAAATTTCTTCCATCTTATGGTTCTTGATTCAAATAAATGATGGTTATTTATCTCAAATGGTTGGAGAGAAAGTCATGATTAAGAATACACCCATTGTACGGGGAGTTTGATGATGTATTTCTAGAGGAATTTCCTGGTCTTCCACCAAATCGTGAAGTTGAGTTTTCAATAGAACTCATACCGGGTTCTATGCCCATTTCAAAGACACCTTATAGAATGGACCCAATTGAGTTGCAGGAATTGAAGATGAATCTCCAAGAGAATCTTGATAAAGGATTCATACGCCCTAGTGCGTCACCTTGGGGAGAACTTGTTCTGTTTGTTAAGAAGAAAGATGGATCAATGAGTCTCTGCATCGATTATCGAGAACTTAACAAGATCACTATCAAGAAAAAATTTCCTCTCCCACACATTGATGACTTATTTGACCAACTACGTGGAGCTCAATACTTTTCCAAGATTGATCTTCATTCAGGGTATCATCAATTAAGGGTCAAAAAAGAGGATATACCAAAGATGACTTTCCGTACAAGGTATAGACACTATGAATTTATAGTGATTCCATTTGGTATTACTAATGCCCCTGCTATCTTCATGGATCTAATTAATAGAGTCTTTAGAGACTATCTTGATCAGTTTGTGGTAGTCTTTATAGACGATATTCTTGTCTATTCAAAGAGCAAGGAAGAACATGAAGATCACCTGAGAATTGTATTGAATACCCTGAGAAAGGAGAAGCTTTATGCCAAATTTACCAAGTGTGAATTTTGGCTTCAAAAAGTTGCATTTTTGGGTCACATAATCTCAAACGAGGGGATATCTGTGGATCCAGCAAAAACAGAGGATATCAAAAGATGGTCGAGACCAACAACAATAACTGAGAACTGAAGTTTTCTTGGTTTGGTTGGATATTATCGATGTTTTGTGAAAGATTTTTCACGATTATCTAATCCACTCACCAGGTTCACTTGAAAAGGAGTTAATTTCGTGTGGATGGAGGAGTGTGAAGAGAATTTCAAGGAGTTGAAAAGAATGTTATCCAGTGCACCTGTTCTCACACTACCTTGTAGTGGAGAAAGGTTTGTGATCTACAGTGATACATCCAAGAAGGGATTGAGGTGTGTTCTCATGCAAAACGATATAGTGATAGCTTTTGCCTCACGATAGTTGAAAATCCATGACCAAAATTACCCAACTCTTGATTTAGAGTTAGTTGTGGTAATCATTGCATTAAAGATTTGGAGGTATTATATTTATGGAAAAAGGTGTGATATTTATACTGATCATAAAAGTTTAAAGTATATTTTCACACAAAAGAAGCTGAATATGCACCAAAAAAGATGGTTGAAGCTGATTAAGGATTACGACTACTCAATTCATTATCACCTTGGGAAAGCAAACAAGGTGGCAGACGCATTAAGTCGACAAGACCATGCTAGATTATCCATGATGAGGATCAAAAAAGATCCAATATTTATGGATTTACAAAGGATGGATCATGGAATTATAATGGAAGGGGAAAATATTATCTTTCTCAAATGACTGTTCAACCATCTATACATGTGATGATTAAAGAGGCACAAAATGAAGATGTAGAGTTACAAAAGAAGGTGAGAAATGTTCCTAAATTCAACCTTGATTGTGATGGGATAATAAGGTTTAGGAATAGGGTTTGTGTTCCTCCCATCCCAGAATTAAAGAAGGAGATGCTGGATGAGGCTCATAGTTCTTCATTCTCTATTCATCCTGGAAGCACAAAGATGTATAGGGCCCTGAAAGAGTACTCCTGGTGGGATGGCATGAAAAGAGATGTTGCTGAATATGTCTCTCAATGCTTGGTTTGTCAGCAAGTTAAAGCTGAGAGGTATAAGTATAAAGGGGATGTTACAACCGTTACCCATACCCAAATGGAAATGGGTAAACATAACTATGGACTTTGTCACTAGACTTCCTAAAAAATCCAAAGGCAATAATGCTATCTGGGTTATAGTTGATCCTCTTAAAAAGTCAGCACAATTCATTACTATTAGAGAAGATTTCTCTCTAGATAAGCTTGTCAGGATATATGTAAAGGAAGTGGTAAGATTGCATGGAGTACCACTTTCCATTATATATGATCGGGATCCGAGGTTTACCTCAAAGTTTTGGCGATGTCTTCAGCATACTCTGGATACAGAGTTGAGTTTCAGCACTGCTTATCATCCTCAGACAGACAGTCAGTATGAGAGAACAATTCAAACTCTAGAAGATATGTTAAGAGATTTCTCTATGGATTTCAAAGGTGGTTGGGATCAACACCTACCATTGGTGGAATTTTCTTTTAATAATATCTTTCACTCCAGTATTCAGATGGCTCTTTATGAAGCTCTCTATGGAAAGAAATGCAGGACTCCAACTTGCTGGGATGAAGTTGGGGAAAGATAGATATTAGGACCTGATCTTGTCGATGAGATGGTAGAAAAGGTCCGATCTATTCAACATCACATAAGAGCAACTCCGAGTTGACAAAAAAGTTATGCCGATAACCGAAGAAAAGACCTAGAGTTTGAAGTTGGTGATAAAGTGTTCTTACGAATATCTCATTGGAAGAGAGTAATGAGATTTGGAAAGAAGGGAAAGCTGAGCCCTTGGAATATTGGTCCTTTTGAAATACTGGATCGTGTTGGGAAAGTAGCTTACCGATTGGTGCTTCCATCAAATCTCTCTCAAGTTCATGATGTGTTCCATGTATCTCTCCTGAGAAAGTACATACCCGATCCTTCACATGTACTCAGCTCAGAAGTTGTACCGCTGGAGCAAGATCTTTCTTTTGAAGAACAACCGATATAGATTCTGGATCGTAGTGAAAAAGTCCTATGGAACAAGACCACTCGCTTGGTGAAAGTTTTATGGAGGAACCACCAATTATAAGGGAGCTTGAGGATATGATGAGGGAGAGGTATCCTCATCTGTTTGTTATGAAGTGACAAATTTTGAGGGTGAAATTCATTTTAAGGGGGGTAGAATGTAACATCCTGATATTTTATGAGAAGTATGTTTTTTATGACTTATGTTATATGAAACATCAAAAGAATCTTTCACTACACACAACACTAGTTTGGCTTGCGTTACACACAATCGCGACCTTCCTCGATAGCGTGTGTAGTACGCAATACTGAGTTTCACAAAACAACGATATATTATTATAATATTATAAACTAGAAATTATGAATAGTATTAACTGAATTTTAAATTTTATTACATTATTATTCATCTTACATATTTTCTAGAACATAGTATGAGAACAAAATAAATATTTTGGGTAAAATATGTATTTTTCAAAAAATGCAGTTTTGCCGCCTTTTGATGGCGCACCCACAATAAATCTAGTTTTTTACATGTTTATAAGTTAAATTTGACAAAATAAAATTCTTCTTTTGAATCAGGATATAAAAATTTACTTTGGATAAATTTTTCATATTATTCTGGTAACTTTCATATTTTGATGAATAGTAAAAACACACTATATTTTAATTAAAAACAACTTTTTTCATCGCAATAATTTATATGGTTAAATTATAATATTGAATGGTTTTAAAGTTTAAATATAATATATTTTTACCATTTAATATAATTTATGTCATTAGCATTAATTTTACATTGAATTCATAGGTAAAAACATTTCAATCTTTGACAATGTTTTAACTATTAAAACCAGTTTGATTAACAACGAGATTAATTTTAAATTAATTACTGCAACTTCTGTGTTTTGAATTATAAAAAATAGATTCCATATTTGTAATTAGTATTTCCAAATTATGTTAATAGGTTACCTTTTTTTTTGATATTATGAATAGTAACTATGGTAATTTTTATTTACTCGAGTTAAAGGTAAATCTGGTAATTAAGGGTAAAAATAAGATTATAAAATTACCCTAACACCTACCAAAATTCTATTGGATGACTAAAATTCGACCCTTATCACCTAAGGGTCGGAATAAATTCATTTTATGGACTTTTTACCATTAAAATAATTTAATTATTATTAAAACCAAAGAAAGTGACAACATGTCACTCTCTTAAATCTTATAAGTATATTAATTTTAATTTAGTGATAAAATTCATGAAAATTCTAACATGAATAGTCTCTAGAAAAATAATACAATCATATACATAATATAAATTTATTTAAAATATTTAGGGATTAAATAATTATCATTAATTATGACACAATAGTGATGTTGAAATTATTTTATTGATTGAAATATCAAATAAATGATTAAAAAGTATTAAAATAAATATTATATGAACTATTTAATATGATACACTAATTTTCTAGATACAAATGACATGTTATAAATCTATTAAATATTTTAGGTCTAACATATCTTCTGTATATATTTTATTTAAACTCAAATAAATGAATAGTGTCAAAATTGACACTATTGTTAATTTATAGAAATTACATATTATAAAATTGTTTAAAAATAACAAAAATATTTAAAAAATTTAAATTAAAATTTATATGGTCGACAATGTAATAAAGTATACAATTATTGAAAATTCACAACATATAAGTAAATATTTATAATGATTTAAAATTTAGAATATTATTACCACAAATAAAATTAAATAGATTATATAAGGATAAATCATGTTGCTAATGTTTAAAATAAATTCCCAACTTGTCTAAATTTTATTGGCTGATGATATTACAACCCTATCTCATCTGAGATTCATATTTTAGTCATTTATGGAGGTTTTTAAGTGGGGTTGGAATTTATTATAAATTAATATTTCTTATAATTCCAATGGTGCCCCTCTCCTCCTTTATAAAAGGCCACCTCCTACCTCTCCTCCTTACACCACTTTGAGCCTTAAAGCACGGCCAAACCCTGACAATTTATCTTATCCACTTCCCAAGTAATATTCTATAGTTCCTGGTCTTCTTCAAAGATCAATTTTAGTGCCCCTAAGAGGAGGTTTCAAAGAGGCGTGTCGAATAAGAGGTAATATCCGTTATCGATTCTTCAAAATTTATTTATTCTTATACTTCCTCTTATTTAGTTGTTTTATTATGAAGTAATAACATCATTATCAATAATATACTGATATTTTATTATAAATATTAAACAACCCTATTTCACCTTCTATCCATACTACAGAAAATGAAATCACCGCGCATGCGTACGTACGGAATACCGTCTCCACGCCGTGGTGTAATCTGTTTTCCACCACCACCTTACTTGGATGGGTATAATGGTGTAAATAAAAACTATATATTAATATTTTAAAGTGATATTTATTCTTAAATAGTATACATACACTCCAATACAATTCCACGATCCTGGGAACGATATCATCGCTCGTGCGTACGTACGACCTACCGTCTCCACGATGTGATGTGACTAGTTTTACATGATCCTCATTGCATAATGATTATATAAATGAATTGAATGAATAAATATGATATATATTACACTAATAAAGTTCTGGAAATTAAGTATCTATAACCTAAAAAGAAGAATAAGAATTTATTCGACAAAACACGCATAAGAACAAAAAGCAATAAACACCTGAATAACAAGAAGCAATGAAATATTACTAATAAGAAGCTAGTAATATGACCATATATTATATAATAACAATGATTATGATTCTGGAATAAGTCAATGAAATTATTTAAATCATTATACAGGAGTTTCAGACACGTACGAAGCAAATCGGACCTAAGGTAAGGGAAAATATCGCAATCTCATTTTTATCCGAGATTGTTTATACTTCCGAATTTAATGGGGAATATTTATCATCCACATCCAAGTTTCCTCAATATGTAATATTATTCCTATCTTCCTACAATTTTTTAAATCCAATTTTACCCATTGGTGAGTTTTTAGTAAAAGATATGAATGGAATATTTTGTTGTTTTTAGTACGAGGTACTTTTTGACTTTTCTGGGCAAAGTATGAGAAGAATGTTTTTTTAACTTATACGGCATGAATGTATTTTAATGATTTCAAATAACATTATTTCCATGAATATTATTTTAAAATTTCTCAAGTTTATTTTTAATCAACTTATTTTAGATTAAAATTGTATGACATGTTAAGAAAGGAAAAATGTTTTTGAAGTAGAAAGGATGTTTTCCTCAAGAATGGAGTTCAAGTGTTTTATCAAAATTATTTTCTATCTAAGATAATATAGGGTTCTATTTCTATCCCTATTTTTACATTGATTTGATTATGTTATGTTGGAATTAATTTTATGATGTCCTTTTATCTTATATGGATTATGTTATGATGGCATGATGTTTAAGAATCCCATTTTTATTACATGGGTTATGCTATGATATATGATTTATGATCTTGTGGAACACATAAGAATGGTATCATTATGAGATGGGTGGGACCTATATCTCCCTATAATTCATTGGGTAAAGATTTATATCTCATGTTATAGACATGGTTGGAACGAAAAGTTAATCCAGTTTAGTGATACAGGACTGGAACGAGGAGTGAACTCGGTTCAGTAATGGACTTTATACGCTATGATGGTCTTGGAAATGAGCCTCAACTAATATGAAATGATTTTCTATGATTATGTGTGTATGCCACAAAGTTTCATGCTTTATGTTATGATTATTGGGATTGCATTTCACCACTATAATTTATCCCATATTATGATATTATGATCTCTTTTGTAGGATAAAATATTCAAAATGTTATGTTCTTATGAATATGATATGATTGATATTTCTTTTGTTTACCCTTACTGAGCATTTGAGCTCACCCTTTTGTATGTTTTCTTTTCCCCGGGTCAGGAAGAAGGGTATTAAGTAGGATATTCCAAAAAGGGACTCTAGATTTGATGAAATAAATGGGATACTATGTAGATGATTTATGAACCAGTTGTTTATGTTTCCTAGTTTCTAAAGACACTATACCTATATGTTCCTTTCATGGTTTTGTTATATTTTGTAATAAATATGCTTTAATTCTGAAGTAATAACAATGTATGCAAAGTATGGGTCGTTATATTATGTGTTGTTGGCTTTTTTATTTAATGTTCCTTTTGTAAGTCTTCTTTCAGTGTAAGGGATCTCTTATCATTGTAGTTGTACTGATGGAGTTTTGGGTTTTGAAATGTATGGGAATGTTGTGGGTCTTTTGAAGAACCCCGGTTTTCAATGACAGTATTTTTTTCATTTTTAAAATCTTTTCCTTTAATTTGTCAGATCAAAAGCTGTATGTTTCTTATTGGGATTATCAGAACCTTACTGCGAGTCAAGAGATGCTTCATCCATCAGAGCTCCAGCCAAAAGGCTTCTGAGTGAAGTTGGCACGTAGTCAGGAACCCTGGGGAATCTTAAGGAGTTTGGTTAAAGTTGGTCATCTATCGTGTGGTAAGACAGTTTTGGTGCTGCTGCTTTGGTTTCTCTGTCGTTGTAATTTTTCTCTTGTCGCAAGGAGCATGAGGTACATATCCCTCGCGCAACGTCAGTGATTGTGTCTTTTTGGATGTCAATCACTGATTAGTGGCCTTTTATGGACCACCGAGGTGAATCAGTTATGACTTGGGTTTGTTTCCATCCCGAAGTGATGGTTTGTGAGTAGTTGTACGTCATAGTTTCATTGATCTAGTCCTTGGGCCCTCCCTCCCTTCCTGTGGGGTTAGGGTTTTTAGTTCGTGAAAATTTTCCATTTAAGATCCTATCCCTTTTGGACGAGATTGAGTGGTTTAAATGTTATTGTTTTTCTCCTTTTAGCTTGTGTAAGTCCTGGTTCAAGCTTAAGTCATTTTTCCTCTTTCCCATGTAAAGGTTGGTCCTTTATGGTGGGGAGACCCACTGTCTCTTTGGATTTTCTCTCAAATCATTATCAGATGCTAGTTGAATCCTTATGGTGGGGAGTCCGGTCAGGCCTCCCCTCTGCTGGTGATATGTTTCTGATAATGAGGTTGTGTTCCATCGGTGGTCGATGGAATGTCCTTGGGTTAAGAGGTTGGATCATGTATTTGGGAAATCCTTGGGTGTTGATCGATCAACTGGACAATGTTTTGGCATTCCAGGGGTGGAAAGCATTATGGTGGGGAGAATTGTCACACCCGACCCATGTATTTAGTTATTTAATTATTTTTCTACCTTAACTATTTTTTTGGGATTCAGGTTGAGTCCCAGAATTTTTTTTCCTTTGAGTTAAGTTTAAAACTGCGCTTTTTGGTGTTGACATCGTCAGGCACGCGAACAGAGCGCGAATTTGTAAGCCGCACGGATTCGCTTTGGCAACCGTGCAGACGCCCATTCTTGGAAAACAAAATTAAATAAATATTTTAATTAAAAAAACATTAATTATGTCATTTAAAATTTTTATTGTTTTTAAGAATCTTAATATTTTTTTAGGTGAAAACTAAAATTGCTAATTTTATTGTTATGCATTATTGTTATTACTATTATTATTGAATCTGTTTTGTTATCAAACTTTATCACTAGTGTTCAAAATGGTTATTAAAATTTATTACTTTTAAAAATGTTGTTAATGTTAATATTATAAAAAAATTAAACAAGTTTTATAAATAATTTTATGTTATTAATATTATCAGAATTAAAATTAAAACTATTATTAGTAATTCGTTTATGGTTATATTATTAATATTATGATTATAATGATGATGATGATGATTATTATTATTATTATTATTATTTTTGTTTAAATTTTAATAGGGTTTTCCTTGGGGTGTTTTTCTCTTTATTTTTCTTGTTTTTTTTAAAAAACCTAATTCTACCCCCTACATGCACAGTGCGACCGGAACCCCCACACATCTGTGTGTGCCTCCCTCTTGTGCACTAACCCTAGCTGCTTTCCTCCTTCATAGGGTCGAACCTTCTCCCACATGTTCCGGCGTCACCCCCCCTGTCGCTACCTCTTCCTTATTGAAGGCCCACTGGCCCCGTCTCCTGCTCCCCCTGTTCACCGAAACCGACCAACCTCATTGGCACCTCCTCTCAGTCGGCCCACTTCCAACTGCACTCCGGCACGGTAGCCCGACACCAAGCACCTCTGCCTGACATCCCCATCGAGACCCCCACTTCATGTTCTGCCTTTTCCTCCAGCCGGCTCTCTACCGGACATCGTCGGCCTCCCTATCACCCTCCTGTCGTAGAAACCCAACACATGCCCTCAGTCTCCTTGCAGTGAACCCTAGAACCCTGACCTGTTACCTTCTACCTACTGCTGCATCTTCAGCCTGCCAGCCTCACAGTCGCTGTCTGACCAACCTCCCTCTCTCCTCGTCGTTATACCGTTTTATTTATTTTATTTTACCCTTGTTTTCATCTTTTTTCTTGGTTCGAGATTGCATTTATTTTGGGTTTGTTTTGGTAGCGTTGGGTTGGATTCAACTTATGGAGAATGCAATTGAGGTGCGAACGAGATCTCACATCAGTTTCGAATGCCCATTGTTTTGTCGCGCCTTGGTTCTGAGGTAGGATCCCCATGCACTATTTCTTTTTAAATTAAGAATCATTAATTTTATGATTTATTCCTTTTATATGATTAATATGTTTTAATGTCAAGCTCTAGTTCAAATTAATTTTGTGCGTAGGTGTTGTTTTAAGCCTGTTTCATGGTTTTTTCTTTTGTTTTTGTGAAATAGCACTCACTGATTATACAGTCCTATTGTGCTTGACTTTATAATTTTTGGTTCACCTAATTATTCTTGTTCCCTCTTTGTCTAGGTGTTAATTTTTCATTGTGCAACATTTTATTGACTCATTTTGTTTGAAGAATGGGTAGTTCTGGCCTTGTGTCATGGAAATGACATCGTCTAGTTATTGTTTTCCACACTGTTTTCTTCAATTAAATGTTTCATTTGTTCAACACCTGATTCTTGATCTTTATAACCTGACTTAGTATTTTAAATAAGTTCCTCACATTCGAAATGGGTGTTTTGTGACTTTTTTAGTGTCTTTTGAAATTTCTTTCTAAGCATTTCATGTTTGGTTTTTAGAATGGTTCCCGGTTGGCTATTAGGTGTCAAAAGTGATATAAAATGTTTTGTTTGTTTTTGTTAAATTGTTGGCTGCATGCGAAATTAGGTTTTGGGGTATTTTTATGGATTTCAAAAGTGGTTTGGCTTTGATAACAAATTTCTTTCTTGTGAAATAATGTGTTTTGGGGTTCATAATTCGATGAGTGTTAAATTGAAATTGTTTTATTCAATAATACATGCCTTGTTTTCTTTATAAAATGTTTGTTTGGATTTTCGGAGTAAGGTGTGATGTAAAAAGAATTTTTGGAGTTTATAAATGTATCAGCAGCATGAAGAACAATGTTTTCAGTTCTTTCTGTGGTCTTACAAGTGGTTTGTCTTTTACAAAAGTGTGTATTTTGTTTTAGCATGTTCTGGAATTTTATTGAAAATGGTCTGGTCTTGAGTGTGTAGCCTAAATATATTAGACATAGTTTTATCAATGTTTGGGTGTGATAAATGATGTGTTTAAAACTCCCTTGTAAATGTGAATTATTTTTTTATAAATATTGATTGTGATTTGATGCTCTACGAAATCTATTGATTCACCTTATATATATATATATATATATACTTGCGACATTCGAACCTGACATATTGAAATAATTGTCTGAGATGAGTACGACACTGGTAGGTTACGGTACTGACTAGTGGCCCACAGTAGGCGGATATGTTTGGGTTTATTATTAAAGGATTTTTCCTCGGCCTTCCTGAGAACGAATGACCGAGAGTTTTAGAGAATTAGATTTCATCGTATGTGGAATGCTACTATAGATGGGGTTGCATGTATTAGTGTCGTCTAAATTATTCTCGATCACTCGAGTTCACCTATGTCTAGTGTTACTTTTATCTATTGAACTGTTACGATGATACTAGCACACCTCTTTAAATTGCCCTTGGTGTATCTGCATTGGTACCTTCATGTGGTGGTTTTCATGAAAAGTGACATTTTGGTTTTCCAACCCCCATGATAATGTTTTCAAAAGAAAATGTGTTCTAAACCCTTTAGTTATGGTTTTTCAAATGACTTAGGGAAATGGTTTTTACTTTGATTTCAAATAAAAATTATAAATATTCATATTTTAATTCATTGTAGTTCAAACATATAATTGATGTTTCTTAATTTTATTGGTAGTGCATTGGGAATAGATATTGGGCTATCCTACAGAGTTTAAATAATCATGCATGTAGTTCTTTTCAGTTTTTAGTGTTTGTTCAGGCTACAACTTGAGTGTGCTCTCTTGGGCGACGCTTGATTGTTGAGTCAGAGAGTGACCTGCGGGGTCACACGGAGTTAGTTCGGACGTCGAGTTTGGTTATTTTTATTTTCTTTCGTTCTGGTTTAGTCACTTTACCTAGTTTATTTATTCTTCTCTACTATGTTTTACTTCTACTGTTTTATTTATTTTTATTGGTAGAAATCATTCCCGTGATCTCTGTTGATTCCCTAGCGCTTGTCGCCAGCCTTGGAGGATCAGGAATGCCTCTCGGGCCATGTCACGGATCAGATCAGGTGACCAGTTCAGGGTCGTCCTGGGTTTTTTTGTGACATATAAGGATACATATGTATATATTTATTATATATTAGAGAGAGTTATACGTAAATTTATTATATATAGAACATAATAAGTATCCCAAAAAAACATGTTAAGAGTATTGTGTGATGACTGAACTTGGGATGACCGGCCAATGCATAATTGAAATTGAATATCTTTTTTTGTGTATGTGGTAATATAATTTATAATAATTGCATTTTATTTTCCTCATTGATGATGTGTCAGTCATCCCTCTCTCTAATTACGTAAGGATATACATGTATGTATAAAAAATGTTATGTATCTCAAACCCCTAGACCCCATCACTTGAATGTGAGTAACATTGTAATAAAAAGCCATCCGACAAGAGGTGTTTTACAAGAGGCATTTCTATTTGAAAGGAGACCAATGGTTGCTAAAATCTTCGATATTACAGGCTGCATAAGTTCACCCCTAGGTTTTTGTTAGTTTGTAAAATAATGATAAACTAATCCATATAAAGAGTGTCAATGTCAAGTTATAGTTATTTATTCATAAATAATTAAAATATGTTAAAATTTTGATGATGTGGTATAAATATATATAATGTTTTGTTGAGTTTTCTTTAGTAATCATATCACTATCAATATACTTCAATAATGAATTTATTTATATCAATCAAGGTTTTAGTTATAGTATTCCTCATTAAAGAGTGAAATATCTATTTGAAATTCTAAATATAAATGGATGTTTATATATATATATATATAATTTATTAAATATAGTTACAATAAAATTTACAAGATGTAGAACTTCATAACCTTCTCAAACAAACATTTTAGAAATCTTATATAATGTCTGGTCATGAGATGACCGTCTAATATATGATTGAAATTTCATGTGAAATTTTTTATCTGATTATTTAATTTTTAATAATTTAATTATCTTGAGATGACCGAGCAATGTATGAATGAAATTTCATGTAATGTTTTTTTGATATATAATTTCTATTAACTACCTTTTTTCCTCATTAATGACTTTCATGTCATCCTTTACTCTATATATGTAAGGACCCATGTGTTCACATAAAAAAGGTTATTTATCTCAAATCCCTAGACCCCCTCACTTTCATGTGAGTAAAATTGTAATAAAAGGGAATTTGACAAGGAGTGTTATTGTTTGAAGCTGTATTTTCAAACCATGACTGAAAGGAGACTGATGGTTGCTGAAATTTTAGATAATAGATGCATTATGAGTCCCCTTAGGTTTTTGTTAGATTATCAAATAATGATAATCAAATCAATGTAAAAATTATGAAGATCAAGTCACAATTATTTAATCATAACCAAGTTAAAAAATTTATACATTTTATGATGTAGTATATAATTTTATTAATTTTTTTTCTAAGGAATCATGTATGTGAAAATATATCAAAAATTTGAGTTAATTTATACTAATATGTGTTTTACATATAGTTTTCCACCTAAACGAGTGTAAAAACTTCGTGAATATGTGACACTGGATGAAGTTCACAAGAAGATTCATAGTCAGTTAAAACTGAGTCATGATCAATATATTAGTTCAATTACATATAAACAACTTATATATACAAAATATCTATGAAAAACAAAATATACTCTGGTTGATGATGATGATTGGATGGATGCATCATTATTGTTCATGAAATAGTGCAGAAATGGTCTAATAGAATTATATGTGGTGAATTCTAATATTGATGGGGTGAAAACTACTACTATAGAACCGTGTTATGTGAGATCTATAGAATTGAGTCCTTCACAACACTCTTAGACATTTCCTTATCATATGACCTAGTTAATAGAAAAAAATTATGTAGAAGATGATCAGGATTTGAAAGGAACCATAGGGGACATCCCTACGTGCACTCTTGATTTAATGAATCACACATTACCCAATTAAGAAATATCAAGTGATGCATCAAGAGATGATGTGAATGTGGGAGATGTGGGGAATGAATATCTTGATGTAATTTTGATAGATAGGAAGCCACGAATTAGTGGTAGTCATCCTACATTATTGACATCCTTAATCGAAGGAATGTCGCATGCACAACATTTTGATTGGGATTTCGTTAAACCAACTACTAAATTTTGTACCATTATAGGTAATAGATATGAATTTACTAATATCACTATCTATGTTGGGAAAACGTATGAAAGTAAAACTGAATTTAAAAATGTGATAAAATAATACTACATAGAGATACATTTTTCATTTGTAGATGAATAATCAAAGAAGAAAAAATATATCATTACATGTGAAAAATATGGGCTAGAATATAAATTCCAAATGAGGGTAGTATATGATATTTTTTTCATGTTGGAAGATGACCAAATTTGAAGGTTGACACACTTGTGTACATCCAATATTTTCATAGGATCACTCTTCACTTGATGCATAGTTTATATCAACTATTATTGTAGATTTTATAGAACTGTGTTAAGACATTATTTTGTCATGTA
Source organism: Viscum album (assembly GCA_963277665.1). Lineage (NCBI taxonomy): Eukaryota > Viridiplantae > Streptophyta > Magnoliopsida > Santalales > Viscaceae > Viscum > Viscum album. The sequence goes on from OY728135.1 coordinate 548,709,052, forward strand.
TACTAGAAAGAATACACCATTTTTTAAATATAAGATAACCTATGAAAAAAAATTAATGAAAAATATAATGTGTTTTGGTCAGAATTTTAAAAGTTCCATTGATCAGATACTGCATGAAACATAATCATTGTGTATTCCATCATGTTGCACCACCTCCAGCCATCTTCCCTTATCTTCATCATTTTTTGTTCTATGGTGTAGCGATGTGAAACTGCACATTTTTGGACCATCATCTAATTATTTTTCTCATAGAGATATAGATACGATATATATATATACATTTCATTTTCTATAGAGTGAGATGAATATTATATTCGAGGATGTGTCCATTATATTGGCCCTCCCCATTAGTAGAGTAATTGTGATGGGATATGTAGGTGAATAATAGTTTGATCTAGTTGAAAAATTATTGGGAATTTAGGTACATGATGATGTAAGGTCAATCATCAGTAATAGATTATGCATTCCATTGATTGAACATCACTTCTCTCATCGAGATGATCATGCCGATAAGATCACAATGTTGTGATTTACACATGCATACATTTTGAGTCTTATTGGTGGCACAATCTATATTGATCATTCAACTACATTTTAAAATTTTATGTATTTACCATAATTGGATGACTGTGATGAGATAGGGTGGAATAAATGGGGGTCTACATGTCTTTCATATACATACAATGCACTAGGTAGTGCATGTCTCATAAATAAAATTTAGATCCATGATGTGTTATTATGATACAGATGTTGATATGGGAGTGCATACCTCACTTTTCTCCATATGCATGCACGCTATTTCTTGCCAATATTTCAATAAAGTCTCTGCATGGATGATGATATGTTTTGCATTCATACAAATATCAAAATCAAATTTATAACTTTCTATTATGAAATATAACTATAAAAATGTTATCTACATGTAGAGTTAGAAATATCATTATTTAGATATATCTAGAGATGATGTCCAAAAATACATACTTATGTTGGATAGTTTTAAAATGAGAGACAGATGTGGTTATTAATTATATAGTTAAATTTTTACTATATATAGTACATGTGTTCATTTAATAATTTATTATTCATTTTTTTCAGGGATTCTATATAGTGAGGCTATCATCTAGTGTCTCCCACTATACTGTATAGTAATTCTTATGGTTAGTTCATGAATCTTTCCTATGATTCATTTTCACATTATTGAGTGGAATCATACCAATAGAGTTATGATATAATTCAACTTCTATCATCCCATTCCTGCACCAACCAACATGTTACCTTCACTTTATTCATAGAAGATCTCCATGAAGTGACACTTAAACTTGAATATATATCTTTCACAATATATAGAGATGTGGTAAAGATGACATGAGTCCCAATTATTAGGGGCTTTTAAAAGTACATATGAATTTATCAAATCAGCAGGATTATGGGGCTTGGAATCGCATGTACGCATTGAGATATCCTTCGCGACATTGATGGAGCTATCATAACTTTGTAATAATTCTTCCTTCCACTTTTGTATAGTTTTTTATTACCATTATTCAAATGAATTTTTTTTTCAAAGAATGATTTTATCACTCATCCCCTTATCATATTTGACCCTATAGAGGGATGTTCCTATGACTAGAATTATTTTTATTGAGTAGTGATAGAGCTACTTCTATCATCTCAGGATGGTGATGAAAAAGATAAAGATATAATATGGGTGAATTTTGTACTTCAATAACCTTCAACAATTTGAAATGCCTCTCTTGTTTAGAAGTAAACCTTTCCTTTACACTCAAAGATAAGAGATCAACATATATAAATAAAGGAAATGAACATAGCTATGTATAGTGGTTTAGGGCCCAAATATACCCAAGTCCACTCCACTGACACTCAAACCCACTAGTTTGGTAATTTGCTGTAGGCACTCCACAACTATTTTCATGAAGTTGAAACCTTTATAATAATCCTAAAAAGAGACTTCTAGTTCTTTTATAAGAAACATATTATCCATATCTTAGTGCAAAAAGATGACACATAATATATGAATGAGTCTGAGCAGTCAAAAATCCACCAAATCAACATAGATTGATTTTTTTGATGATTCAGGTTTCACTTCATAGTTATAGTAACAACTAAAAAATGTATTCAGATCTTCAATACAACACAACATCAAATAGTTCTTTAACTTCATATAGGATTTCTTAAAATATTTATAGAGAAAACAACTGATAGATTTTTAAATATTTAGGTATCCAAATTTTATCTCTAAAAAAAGTTTCATAATTCTTGAAAATGAAGATGTAATGATAAGTTGTAGTAGTAGTGACTATAATAACAGTAGAAACAATAACAACAATATGATATATCATAACATGTATGTCTACAAAGTGTAACTCTAAAAATAAATCTATATTTCATTACTTCTATATATTCATGTATATATATATATATTTAGATATAATTATCAATGAAAAAAATCTTGATATTTATACTATTGGTCGATCAGCTCCAAGTCAAAAAAATAACTCCAAAAATATTGGAAACTAAATCATGAATATTTAGAGTTATAAATTCTAGTAAGAATATTGATGATTTATTCTATTGAATAAGAGTCTTAAGTCAATCACAATAAGCCTTATAATGGATTATAAATGAGATTTTAACAGATCTTTAATTCCATTAATACCATTGCATAAATCACAGATAATATCATGGATTTAAAACTCATTTATGGAATAGTCAAACGTAGGATTCCTTCATGTTATGAAAAAACTGCAAATATAGGGTTTAAAAAAATTAGGGTTGATGTACCATAAATTTGTTTCCTCAAACATAGGGTTTCTTCTGAATGTAGTGCTTTTGAACCATAATTTACCAATAGCATAGGGTTTCTGATCTACACACCCTGTTCTAGATGTATGGTTTATTCCATACATCATGCTTACACATTTTGGGTATGAAATTTTTTTTTAGAAAACATTAAAACACATTATGAATACTTCAATTAATTTTCATCATGGATCAATAACATGAATATATTTATAGAATAAGTATTTCCATGAATAATAAATTCCTGAAATTCACTTAAAAGTATATTCATTATTAAAACAGATGTGGGAATTTATGAGCATCAAAACCAAAAATAAATTAACAAAATTGTGGAATCAACACATCCTCAACAATCTCCCATTTTTAGTGGTCACAAAAACAATGTCAATAATGGTAATGAAATAAATAAATTTGTCATTTAAAAGGTTTTTTCCATTACTCTCTCCGAATATCATTCATTATTTATATTTTAAAATAACTCGTCTCTCTATAAAATTTCTCCCAAAAAGTAGTACTAAGAACTTTATTTATTTATAAAAAACATTTTCCCTTATAAAATGAAAACTAAAATTATGATAAAATCTACATTTTTTTATTAAAATGACTAAAACTCTAATAAATTCTCAACCTTTTACAAGATTAAAAATATAATAGTAAAGAGTCTTTTATAAAAGAAACTAACCATAAAATAATGATAAAGATATAGATGAGAAATTAAGGATCATAATAAATTTATTATTTACAAAAAAATAGAAAAAATAACCTTGAATATTATTATTTAGGTTATCTAACAAATTGGAAAAGAAAATTTTAATAATTGTTCATTATTTATTTAAACATTTTAAAATAAAACTATTAATTTTTATGTGAAATTATTAAATACATGGTTATGTAAAATGATTAACAAAATTAAATTAAGAACCAACTATTAAAACATAATTTTACTAAATAATATATTTTAAAAATAGTAAAATAATATTAAATAAATAGAAAATTAGAAGGGTTAGAAAAATGTGGATGGTTGATTCGATCTTTTCAAACTTTGAACTATAACACTTATAGAATATAATACTTTTGATAGTCCTAATATGATTTTAATATCTAATAATCATTGTTATGAAGAATAATAACACTGTTCAACCAAAAAAAACTTTAACTTATCAAGATCAAAATTTTTTTAAGCTTCTTTTTTTGAAAAATTCCATTTGGATTAGCATTTATCCATTGAACATTTCAAAATATTCTTTTGAGATCAAACTATTTATCACATTCTGATACTCCTTTTGTAACAAATCAAAATAAAATTTTGATAAAGAATATTTTTTAGGTCATAATACGACCATTTAGATACTTATATCTCATCTCTAAGATTCATTTTTTTAGTAATCAGATTGTCAACATTGATCCGAATATTTTCACAAGATAACTGAGAACAAGATACATACCTTACATCACATATTTAAACTTTCTAATTTCATTTAGAATACTTTTCAAGTGAATATTAAAAAGAAAAAAAATAAACAATAAGGGTTGACTTTCATCCTTTTGTAAGAATTATTTTCTTCAGAACATGAAAATATTGAATGCTCCATCTTGTTGTACCTAATTTTTCAGAAACTTTTGAACAATATATTTTTAAGAAGATGATTTCATTATTAAAAAGAATTTAAAAGAAGATGAAATGTTAGTTTTTGATATTTTATAATATACTTAATTTTCTTTAGCTGAAAAATAAAGAATAATCATTACATATTACATAAGAAGAGTATTCTGGTTTTTGTAAAATCTGAAGAATTTTAAGAACACAAAATACAATGATTTCAAAAAATGAAAATATTTTATAATAAATATTATTATGTTAAAAGATTTTAAAAAAAATTATATAGAAGTATATTTAATAGATTATTTTTATAAAATAGTTAATCTGCCAGAATTATATAATTATTTAAAAACAAATACTTCTCATGTAGGTAAATTTAGTATTGAGGATTTTTTATAAGGAACTACTTTAGAGTTGTGCAATATTTATGTAGATAATTTAACATATATCCATCAATAAAACACTTAATATTTAAATAATGCATCTTTGTAGGGTAATCATTAATAAAATAAAATAAAAATTATTTTTGGTACTCATATACATTTGGGTCTAATAGTGTTAGAAATTAAATTTATAGGTAACCAATCTTGTTTAATTTTAGTAGTAATTTTACTATTTAAGTCAAAACATTCTTCTAAATAATACAAATTTTTAGTACCAGAAATTTGCGGTTTTCTAAAACAAAAATCATTTACATAACAACCATTATTTACATATTTAAAAAATTAACAGTATATATGGATTTATACTATAAACTTGGAACAAATTAATTCTTATTTATTTTTTGTATTTCACCATTACTTCTTATTCCAAATTTTTCTTTTAGTATTTTATTTTTACCAAGGATTTTATTTAAATATTTTTCTCCTTTTATTTTCATACTAGATGATTGTTTTAAATCATCAATCTGAGATAATAGTTATTTAATTTAAATATCATGTTGATCTCTTAATTTAGAAGACTTAGATTTTAAATATGAAATTTGTGTTGACAACTTTTCTTTTTCTAAAAAACTGCATCATAGGATTTATTAATTTTTCAATGATATTTCTTTATTGATTCATAATTTTATTTTAACATAAAAAAATATCTTTTCAATTCATCATAAGATAATTTTTCACAACTAGTGTTTTGAGAGTTAAAAGCATGTACCACATGATCTGTATGTACCATTAGACATATCATTTTCTTTTTTATACTCAAAATAGAAGTTTTTATAAGATTCATTAAACGAATAAGAATTATTACTCCATTAGTCCTTCATAATTCTCTTTCCTTTTATTTTATAGTTGGATTCTTTTTTTTCTTTTAGTAAAGGATAGTTTTCCTTTGTATGATATTTTTCCTTGCATTCACAACATCTATTTTCATCAGTCCCTTACTTTTTTTCATTATATCATTTCAAACTTTTTATCAAGATCTAATAGATATTTATCGATGTCTAGATAATTTGAATGAGGTGATTCATTCCTAGTAGTTTTGAGTGTAGATTCTACATGTTTCATGTGATTTTCAGCTTTAGCCTACATCTCAGCTTCATAGATCAGTAGAGATAGAATAAAATCCTTCATAAATAAATTTATTATTGGGGTATATTGACTTATAATTGAAATCATTTCATTCCACTTTTAGGGTAGTACTCTGAGTAATTTTAACTCCTTTTCTAGCTGTGAAGCTGGATTTCCCAAAGAAACAATATCATTGACTATTTATATCAACTGACCATTCATCTAGGTGATGGTTTCATCCTCACTCATTCCGAAAGTATCCAAACTGAATTTCATAGTAGTGTACCTTAATTTTCTAATGTCATCGGTTACTTCATAGTAAACATTAATAGTCTGTCACATCTCATCTGTAGTAAGACATTGATATACTCGACTGAATTTTTCAGTTCCTAAACCACACACAATACCATTAATAGATTTTGAATTTAGATCATAGTCACTTTATTGATCATTACTCCAATTTTAGATATCTTCCTTAGTTATTTCATAAGGTTTAACTATCTTTAAGTAAACCCTTTATCCAAGTTGTTTCAAGTACATGATCAAATGGATTTTCCAACATCCATAATTATAACCATTAAAATATGGAGTATGGATCACATAAATACCTTCTCTTGTATCAATAACTTTAATATATATATTCTTTTAAATCTTTAACTTAGTATTTTTAGAGGTAAAAAATATAATAATATTTTAATACCACTTTTTTGATGTCTAATTGATCAAAAAGAATATTTCAGAAACAGAATTATAGAAAAAGATCACTTCCTTTTTTTTCCAATAATTGATATCAAAAAAAATCAAGAATAAAACATAGTAATAGAGCCCTGCATTTGATACCAATTTTTATGTTAGGATAGTGATGATGAAGATAAAGACACAAGAGGGGGTGAATTGTACTCTTCAAGAACATTGAATATTTCTGAATGGCTCCCCTATTTATCAGTGAGCCTTTTTTTCTCTCAAATATGAGAGAACAACATATTTAAATAAACAGAACAAGAACAATGGTGTATAATGGTTCATGGTACAAAGATCCCTTAGTTTACTCTAGCGATTATCAACTCCACGAGCTTGGATATGTTCACTAGGCCCTATTATCCTAATACTTTTAATCCAAAACTAAGTGAAATCATTGTAAACCTTTACAATAAAGCAAAAAAGATACTTTTGGTTCTTTTACAAGAACCCACTTGTCCATAACTTAGTGCCAGAAGTTGAAACTTAATCCATATCTGACTTAGATAAGTCAAAACTCCACAAATTCAAGTGAGATCAATTTTTTTGATGATATGGGTTTCACTTCAAAGTTTTATTAACGACCGGTAGATGTATCCAAATATTCAATATTGGAAAAAAACAAATAGATCTTCAACTTCATGTAGGATTTCATAAAACTACATTAGAGAAAACACAAAATAGATTCTTAATCATGTATGTCTCTATAGTGTATCTATGAAAAATGATTCTTTGTTCTTTCAAATGACAATGTAACAATAAGGTGTAGTTTCAATGACAACAATAACAACAATAAGAACAACAACGAGATGGCATATCAAAATATGTATATCCCCAAATTCTAGCTCTGAAAAATGATTATGTATTCCACATATTCTTTATATTCACACAAACACATATATATATTCACATATATTTATCATTGAAGATAATATTGATATTTATAATTTTGGTTGAGTACCTCCAGGTCAAAAAAATAACTCAAGAAATATCATATATTAAATTTTGACTATTTGAATTAAAAAATATTCAAGAGATACATAACTTACCATAATAATTGTAATGATTTACTCTGTTGAATATGAGTCTTTAAGTAAATCATAACAAGCCTTTGAATCAGTCATAAATGAGTTTTGAATAGATCTTTAATTCTATCAAGACCATTTCATAAATCATGGATAATATCATGGATTTAAAACTCCATCATTGAATAGTCAAACGTAGGGTTTCTTCATTTAATGAAAAAACTCCAAATGTGGGGTTTAAAAATGTAGGGTTGACATACCATACATTTGTTTTCTAAAACGTAGGGTTGCTTCTGAATGTAAGCTTGATGAACCATACTTTCTTAATATAATAGTGTTGATGATGCATACACACTATTCTAAATTTAGTATTTATTCCCTACATTATGTTTACACACATAGGGTATGAATAGTATTTATAGAATATATTAAAACATGTTTCAATCACGTCAACAAATATTCCTTGTGGATCAATAACATTCATATAATTCATGTATAAATATTTCAACAAATAATAAATTCCTAAAACTCACTTAAATATAAATTCATTAGTAAAATAAATGTGGAAATTTATGAGCATCAAAACCAAAAATAAATTAACAAAATTATTGAATCAACACAGGCTCAACAACATCCTCTTATAGATGATATCTATCATGGTATTTTACTTGATGTTCTTGGAAAGGGTGAGGGTGTAGATCTTGATATTGATGTTCCAGGGGTGAATACCATGTTTAGGATAAATATGTAACGTAGGAGGAATGTGTTCATCACGATCAGCCAGATGATCCTCTAGTTCCTATTGTATATGAGTCGTAGCCATAGGTGTAGACACATATAGGGTCATCAATATATCAATTTTTTTACAGAGATAGATGTTAATTGGTCGGTGTCACATTCTTTATTATCCTCTGATCCTAAAATATGTTTTTCACATCATCTATCTTCTTCACATGTTAGGGATAGTTCTTTCCAGTAGCCACTATCTTGGGAGGTAGGAAAGGGTACATGCGATGAGACTATAGATCCACCACTTGTCACATAGGATGATGTGGAGTCACTACAAAAAGGAGGTTTTAGTGGATGTTTTTTTTCTAATGGTAACGATTTAATTCATCTCTAAATCATTTAATGATGGTTATGAAAACCGCTACATATTTCACTATCAGTAATTATTTAGTCGCAGTTATTATTTTATAGAGGTGGTTTTTGTATGTGTTATTTTTCAATATTTTAGTGATGGTTTTATTTTTTAGTGGAGGTTTTATAAGAATGACCCCGAAATAAAATAGATAAATTCACCCCAACCATCACTAATTGAAATTTTTAAGAAATTAATTTGACAGAGGTTATTATACAATTATGCTAAATATTTTTCTTAAAATACATTTTAATAAAATAATTAATAAAAATATAAATATAAACTGTAAAATGAAATAATCTAAAACATAAATTCATAGTAAAACCATAATGCATACATCATACGTCCAAAATCATATATATATATATACAACCTCATCCACCATAAACTCAGTGACCATAATCTCATTTAAATCCGAACCTTAGTCAACCCATACCTCAGTCATCAATATATACATATAAAATATATATGAAAACAATATTTGATGTCAAATATACATCAATATCATGACCTTAGCTGCATCTATCTGCCTCTATATAGACTCACCAATATGAACAAACCACATTATCCCATCAACTGAAACAAAAAAGAAGACATAAATTAATTATTAACATAATAAATCAGAATTATAGTAGAATCCTTGATAAAATATAAACATACCATAGAAACTAAGAACCATCACAAATACCTTATGAATAATTTTTTATATTAGAATGGTCATCCTCCTATATATTTTCAGCATCTATCACTTGCAATAAAAGTTTGAACACTTATGAAAATAAATACGAAGGATAAAAGACAAAAAAATATATTCAAAATGTTGTACATAAAATTTGTTATTTTTCTTATAAAAAAGAGTAAATTATAACATAAAACAGAAAATTTATCATTAAAAACACATTGAAAGAATAATCATACCTATTTAATATATGATTCAACACTTGAAACTGAAAAGATATAAATATACAAAAGTCTAATTAAATTTTTAAATCAACTTGTGGTGTTCTAGAAATTTACTTAATAATTTTTTAAATACATTAACATGAAAAAATGTCCAATATTTTTAAAATAACTCAATTATGGTTTTCAAAATATTTCACATCACTCTAAGGTTGTTTTCAATGGTTTTTACCATTATATGCTCGTTTTAGTATTTTAAAACACTAAAAATGTGTTTATGGAAATCCATAGGAAACTGTAACTCAGAATGAAATTTAGTCAGTTATTATATTTCTAAAATAAATCTATGGGTTTTTTCCTCTAATTTCATGGAAATATAATGTCATTTGTTTGGTTTTTACCCCTCAACTCATGGTTTCAAAGGCTTTAGTACCTTTAAAACCCATTTACCGAGTCATTTTAATCACACTGCACATCAGATTAACCTGTTTTATACATGTACACATCACAAATAACTAAAGGATGTCTATAATATGATTTAACATCAATATGAGACCATTTTACATGGTTTTTACCATAAAACACACATTTTTATGTTTTAAAACACTAAAACTGCATTTACGGGCATCCTGTGAAAACTGTATATCAGAATAATGTGTCATTGGTTACTATATTTCAAAAATAAATCTATATTCACTATACTATAATTTCATGGAAATATGGAATTTTTGGTCTCGTTTTCAACCCAAGACACACTTTTTTAAAGGCTTTGATACCTTTAAAAACTATCTACCAAGTCATTCCAACCACACTGCACGTCGAATTACTATCTTTTCTTTGAGTGATTGTAAAAAATAACTAAATGGTTGTTCTAAAATGATTTAACATTGATAAAAGATCCTTTTTATGGTTTTACTTTTATATACAAATTTTAGAGTTTTAAAACACTAAAAATGCATTTACGGGCATCCCAGGAAATCTATAACTCAGAATGACATGTCGTCAATTCCTACATTTCAAAAATCAATCAATGTTCATTATAAATTTATTTTATAGAAATATGATGTTGGTTTTCTAGTTTTGACCCCTGAAAAATGTTTTTAAAGGATTTGGTAGCTTTAAAAACTATTTAATGAATCATTCCGACCACAACAAACATTAGATAAATGTTTTTTCTATGTGTAAACATAATAAATAACTCCAATATCATTTCACATGATTTATCATCAATATAAGGTCATTTTATATGGTTTTAACCATTATAAACATCTTTTAGTGTTTTAAAACATGAATATCGTGTTTATTTGCATCTCGAGAAAACTGTAACTCGCAATGATGTGTCATTGGCTACTACATTTCAAAAATAAATTACTTGTAATTTTTATTTAATTTCATGGTAATATGAAATAAATCCATAGTTTTTATCTTCCAACCCACATTTTTAAAGTATTTGGTTCATTTTAAAACTTTTTATTGAGTCATACCAACCACATCACACGTCAGATTAACATTTTTTCTACCCATAAATATTAAAAATAAACCAAAAGAGTTTTTTTCAGGATTTCACAACAATATAATATCATTTTATATGGTTTGGGCTATTACACACATGTTTTAGTGTTTTAAAGCACTAAAAATACATTTACATGCATCTAAAAAAACCGCAACTTGTAATGATGTTCCATTAGTTTTTAAATTTCAAAAATGAATCTATAGAAATTTACCACTAATTTTGTATCAATCCACCTTATTTTTTTTTGTTTTACCCCTGAAACATCTTTTTAATGGCTTTGTTACATTTAAATATTGTTTATCAAGTCATTCCAACAAAAATTCACATCGAATCGATGAGTTATCTACAATTACATTTGAGAAAATGTTGAAAAATGTATTTTCAATAATTTCATATCAATCCAGGATCATTTTCTATGGTTTTGACTGTTACACCCACAGTTAAGTGTTTTAAAACACTAAAACTGCATTTATGGGAATACTGAAAAAAAATCATAATTAAATGTATTTTATTCCTACATTTTAAAAATAAATATATGGTCATTTTCCTCTGATTTCATGGAAATATAACATTGTTTTCTTAGTGTTTGACCCCCCTAACATAAGTTTTTAAAGGCGTTAATAACTTTTAAAATTGTATATCGAGTCATTTCTAACAAAACACATGTCATATTGATGTTTTGCATATGTTTTCATATCAAAAATAACTTAATTATGGTTTTCCTATGATTTTACATCAATATGAGGTCATTTTATAAGGGTTTTATCATTACACACATGTTTTAGTGTTTTAAAACACTAAAAATACATTTACGGGCATCTCGACAAAAACCTAACTCGGAATGACTTGGATTCAGTTCGTAAACATAAAAAATCATTCTATAGTCATTTCCTATAATTTTATGGAAATATAACATCATTTTTATTGTTTTTACACCCTCCCCCCGAAACACATTTTTAAAGGATTTGGTACATTTACAAACTATTAACCGAGTCATTTAGACCAAAACACATGTAAGATTGAAATATTGTCTACCCATACATGTCAAAAAACAACTCAACAGTATTTTTCCATTGATTTCATATTAATATTATGTTTTTAAATGTTTTTTATCATTATAAACACGTTTTAGTGTTTTAAAACACTAAAAATTCATTTATAGGCATTTTATGAAAATTGTAACTTGTAATGATATTTTGTTAGCTCTTACATTTCAAAAATCAATATATGCTTATTTTCATCAAATTTCATGAAACAATGACATTGTTTTCCTAGTTTTGACCCCTCAACACACATTTGTAAATGATTTTCGACATTTAAAAAATTGTATATCATGTCATTCTAACCACATTGTGCATGGGATTGACATGTTGTCTTCTCATAAACATCACATATAACTAAAAGATGGGTTTCCCATGATTTCACTTCAATATTATGTTTTTTCTATGTTTTTGACAATTAAATGCATGTTTTAGTTTTTTAAAACATTAAAACCATGTTTACGGGCATCCTGGACAAACTGTAAATCAAAATGACTTGTGAACTTCATTTAAAGAACACTCATCCGAAAATATTAAATTCATACATAAAAATGAACAATATTTAACAATATATTTTATTAATATTAAAATCATATAATATACATGTAATCAGAGTAAAAATAGTTGGTTATAGGACTCCAAATTCAATAAACTCCCACTTAGACTAGAGATAACTACCTGTGACTTTCAATCCACTAAAACTCACTTGATAATAAAATTTCTAATGAGTTAAGGCTTTAGTCAAGGGTTCCACTATGTTGTATTTTTTAGAAATACTGATCATTTTGACTTCACCTATTAGAGAAAAATCATTCAAAATATTATACTTTTGAAGTATGTGCTTCATCCACTAATGTTCCCTTAGCTATTTGGAAAGGGCCACTACTACAACATTTCCACAATAGAGTGCGATATGATATTTACTATTATGTACCCCATATAAAACAAGAATTATGTTCTGTATCCAAGATACTTATTTAACTACCTTAGAAGATATAATATACTGGGACACTACTATAAAATTTGTTGCCACAACCTGATTTTATAACTTCTAGCACATAACACCTCCATTCATAGTGAATATTTATCCCTTATGTGATTTCATATCATCTAATTTTTTTTAGAAACTATCATCTTCATATCCTCTAATTACTACTTTCTCATTTCCCTTATATACCTAGAACATATCATTAGTTTTACTCAGATACTTCAGGATAGTCTTTATTTTCATGAAATGTTGGGCACTTAGGTTAGATTAATATCTACCTAATGAAATTAATGTGTAAGAAACATCTAGACCAATAAAAATCATTGCATACATGACTGACCAAGTCACTAATTCATATTGAATCTTTTCCATTAATTATTTTTTTTCAAGATTCTAAGGACACATTTTCCAAGAATGTTGAATGTGACATGAAATTGGAAACAATCCCCTATTGGATTGTTCCATACTAAACCTCTTTAGAATATTTTTAATATATGTACCTTGACATAGGATGATCATTCTCTTGGATCTATCATAGTTGAAATTGCTACAAAATATATAGGCAGTAGTTCATGGAGAATAATTTATTCAACCATACATTAAGTGATTGTAATATTTTTATTTCATTTACAATAAGTAATATGTCATTGACATAAGCTATAATGAAAACAAATTCCCTCTGACTAAACCATTTATAGACAAAAGGCTCAAATTCATTATTTATGAAACCAAATTCAATTATGGAATCATAAAAATAAATTTTCAATCAATTAGATTATTAATTTAATCCATAAAATTATCTTTTCAATTTGAAACCATTGTTGTAATCCTTTGGAGACACAAACCCTTCAGGTGGTGTCATATAGACATATTCTTAAAGGTATTGTTAACAAAGGCTATTTTGAAATCCATTTTCCTAATCTCATAGTCATGGAAGGCTATAATGTAAAGTATATTTTTGATAAATTTCTGCATAGAAAATGGTGGAAAGGTTTGAGCATAGTCGATTCCATGATATTTTATAACACCTTTTGCAACCAGTCACTCGTTATAGGTTACAAAATTTCCCATCAATTTATAATTTCTTCATGTATAATCATTTACAACTGATAGGATTTACATACACTAGAAGATCTACCAAAATCTAGAATTGTTTTTGGAACATGGACTCCATTTTATAAGTCGTAGCTTATTTCCACTCGGAAACAAATTTTCTACTTAACACTTCCTTGTATGTTACAGGATCATTATTTTCAACTAATAAGGAGTAACCATCCTCAATTACTAGAAAACCATACCATTCTTGTTCTCTAACCTCTATTTCACTAAAACATTGTACTTGTGTGTCTAAAACATCTTATTCCATGGGGATTTGTGGAATATATTCATTTTTCAACTATTGTGCATCATGATCCTATAATTCATCGAAGTATATCTCACTCCTACTATCTGTTTTAGAGATATGATCCTTCTCAACGAATGTGGGATGTCTACCTACCACAATCTTTTTATTTTAATAATTATAAATTTAATATTACTTTATTTCCTTGGGATATCCTATAAAGATACTCTTTTTGTCTTGGGATTTATGTTTTTTACATAAAGTGGACTTAACAAACACTTTACATCCCCACGCATGTAAGTACGACCACACGTGTTTCTTTTCATTCCACAATTGGTATGTAATATTATTTTCCTCTTTAGTCGGCACTCTGTTTACTATGTATCATATTATTAGTCAAGCATATCCTTAAAAGGATAAAGGAATACTCGCATGGATCATCATTAATCCCACCATGTCCAATAAGGCGTGGTTCCTCCATTCTCTTACAGTATTCCATTATGGTGTATTAGGAGGGGTTAACTAAGATTGAATCCCAAATTTTTATAAATAATCAATGATTTCTTGATTAAGATATTCTCCACCATGGTCTGAGCATAGTTTCTCAATCTTCTTACCAAGATGGTTCTCACTTCCATTATTTTATTCCTTGAATCTCTCAAAGTAATCTGACTTATACCTCATCAAGTATAAATATCCATATCTACTTAAATTATCCATAAAATTTATAAAGTCTTAGTACCCACTAATTTAATGAATATGAAATGGTTCACCAACATTGGTATTAACTAAATCAAGAATCTCTTTAGACCTTTCACATTTTCAACTAAATGGGGCCTTGTCCATTTTTCATTTTAAAAATGCATGAAATACCCCAAGTGGTTTTATTTTAAAGGAATATAAATATCCATATTGATGTAATGTATTGAAATGTTTTTCATTTACATAACCTATTTGGGGATTCCAAATTTGGATGTGGTGTGAGTCGTGAGAATTAGTTTTTTATTGATTTCTATTACTTGGTTCATGTAATCCATCACAGAAAGACTATTATTCAAATGTGATTTACCACAAAAAATTATATATATATATAAAATAATCCAAAATTATTCCCAAATTAAAAAATAAATCCATATTTATGAAGTCTATATACAAAAAATATTTTTTTGGTCATAGGCGGCACATAACAAAAACCTTTCAAAACCAATATCATTATAGTATCTAATGTGAGGTGGTGGTCCTTTATTACTATAGTGGAAATTTTATCTCTATTGGATGCTCGTAGATATTCCTCCCTTAGGTCAATTTTTATGAATCTACACGGTTCTTATATCTTAATACATAGGTGATCACTATATGATGTATCTAAATCCCAATTTATAGAAATAGATAAACTTTAGTTTATGATAATAACACCTAAGATATCCCTTTTCATATTTGTATCAGTGCGGTTTTTCTTCTAATATCCTTTCATTCCACATGAAAAAAAACAACATCTTACAACCTTACTCTTTCCTTGATGTTTCTCTTCTTGTAAGGGAATTTTGAAGATGCTTTGTGATTAGAGATACTCTATTTCAATTTCTGTTTATTCCCTATTAGTATAGAAGAATTTTTTTGGATTTGTCTCCTTATATACTTGTTGAATAAGAGTAAGAATATATAAAAGCTACTTCTCAATGTCACTCATATTAAAATTTGAAAAAATATATAGATAATATCTAAGGGAGTTATGTAATATTGAGTTTAAACCCTAGAACCTCTAGGCTCTCAATATAGCCATTATGCCTAACGACATAAGGCACGGCTAGTGCACCCTCCTCAAGATTACTCCAAAAGAGTGATTTTGATATATCAAATCATTATTATTTTTCTCTCTATAGGTAAATACCTTGAAGACGATCTAGCATGATATATGAATAAATGTTTTCATGTAATTTCATGAGTTTGCTAGACATAGATGATAACATCAAATATTGAACATAAACTACATCGTTTAATTTTTTTTTCATAGACAATGAACTATTCACCACTATATTTCTTCATAGGTGGATTAGAAAATGATTATTATAACACAAAAGATTTTCATTCATGGTGAAATAACACTTGAAAGAATCTGAACAACTCATGGAAGTTACTACTAGTGATGAGATGGTGTTTCTCCATTATTGGTCACAAGGATAGTGTGGTGAAGAGATTCCCATTTATTCTATAAATATAAAATAGAATATTATTTGTGATCTACTTAATTTCAATTTATGATATTCATAACGGATTAATTTTCTTAATTCTACCACTATATTACCATGTCTAAACAACCCTCACCATTGAACTCAGAATTTCCATTAAAACAAGAAATTATAGTGTAAAAGATCCATATTTACATTATTTATGATCAACACTATGGTTATAAAAATATTGAGAATATATTTAGGTAGGAAGTATTTACAACTTCGGGCATGTAGCTCCTTCATCTATTGAGTGGACTCCCCAATCCAGAAATCCTTACTAGGATTTCCTCTACAATTTCCTCTAGATTTGTATTGAATAACCCTCAGCTGTTAAATTCAATACAAGTTTGGTTAATTCAACCAAAACTCTCATGATAACTCCCTAATAAATGAATTTGTACATACTTTGGCCATTTAAACACTTAGTTCTATGGTTTCATTCCCAATCAAGTAGTGAAAGGATTAGTATAGAAAAATATGAAGTTGAGGGATTTTAATTTATTATATATAAATATTTATTATTTTATCATTTTCATTCATTTTTAATAATAAGGGGTTTTTTCTTATGTGAATAATCATATTTTGATAAAACATTTATGCACAATCTGTTTATTTTTATTCTATATTTTCATATTAATTCATTTATTTACGTGATTTCAGCCTTGAATCAATATAATATATAATGAATAAGATATAAATAAATAAAAAAATAAATATGGTGTTCATGAATATATCTAATGTTTTATTCATTGATAGGATAATAAATTAACCCATGTCCTAGGAGAAACCTCTTTGTACTGGTCTTGGCATGAGTTACAGATCCACCAATCCACCTGTGTATCAAATGGATTGGAATTATCTGGGTTATACCTTGAACCTTTTCTATGCACCTTGGGGTACTCTATTAATTACATGTATTTAAAACTTACATGTAGGAGAGGGTAACCAAGGGACTAGTTAAGGGGAATTATATAAATAACCTTAGACATAAAATTCTTACATAATAATGGAGGTAGAGGTGAAACGTAGGCCATCAATTTAATTTAATAATTAATAATTCAAAAAACCATGCAAAAAATTAAATTAAATAAAGGTAAAACGTAAAATAGTATTTATCAAGCTCATGAACGGTCATATACATGAAAAAAATATAAAAAAGTAAAATTGTTTAACATTCATTTCTTATTTCTTCATTATTATTAAGATAAAAATGTTTGTATTAATTTATTAATTAATTAATTCCCTTTAATATTAATGACCATATAAATTATATTGGAGATACCCATCATAAATCAATTTATTAAAATTAAATGATATTACCAATAATTATAGACAATTACCTCAAATTTACTAAGAATTTAATAATTTTTTAAAACCATTATTAAATTTTCATACACAACATGTTACAATAAATATAATAAGGTTTTAACTCTATAATGAGAAAATTAATATAATTTAGGTATGTCCTTTATTTGGATACTACACTACGTGTACTTGTGAGTTACACGTTGTGTACCTTGATTGTTGTGTACTTGGGTCACATGCCTTGGGCTTTGGTGTGTACCCCAACTGTACTATACGACATGTAAAATCCAACTACAAGTTATGTATCTCACTTGATGTGTACTCAGGATACACACTTAGGTATTTAGTGTGTATCTTGGAAGATTACATGGTGTGTTCAAACAAGCTACATGCTATGTTATCTGAGTTCAATGTGTCTATGAGTCATGTCGAAGCACTAAATGTGTTCATCGGAAGCAGGACTATGAGACATGTATAATCCCCATACATGCCTTATATCTCACTTTTCATGTGTCCTATTGTCTAGAAAAATGGATTTAAATTTACTTATGATTTTGGAAATAATGCATTGTATTTCTTGTACAATTTCTACATGTCATGTATGTCATTATTGCTCTCGAATATTAGTATCACACAGATTTGGACATGTATATAACCACATGGATTGTGAAAATTTCACCACAAAATAATGTAGAATTCATGGTGTGTATGCTAGATACATGTCTTGTGATACAATATTTCATGTTCCAGGTTTCCTCAGACTAAACACGTTGTGAAATAAATACACCACTAGTGGTTACTGCTCGCTGTGTCTTGCATCTCGTGACATGACCAGTTATAGTGCACTTTGGTACACGATGTGTACTCCAACAACACATCATGTGATCCCATTTTATATATCCAAAATCCTAGGCACTTCCTAATGGAATATTTGGTCATTCTTCATCAATTATTAATAATCTAAGAAAAAGAAATCTTGAATGATGATGATTAAAATGTTGAAATCATGTTTATTAAAATGGATTAATAAATGAATAATTTTGGAAATTAAATTATATCCACTATTGAGAACATCCAAAAAAAATAAAAAAAATAATTATAAATATGATATGTGACTCCTTTATTACCAATTTAAGGTTTTTGGAATAGTAAAATCACCACGATTAGTGAAATAGACATAAATATTGGGTTGATTTGGTGCATCATTCAGTGTGTTATACAAGACATGAACACCATAACCAATAAATTTTTTCCACTGACTATTGAAATAAAGAAAAAAGAAAACCTTAATTCGATATTTTCATGTTAAATTTATAATTTATTTGTTAACAATCATAAGAAAAAGTTACCTCATTATGGAAATTTTCTTTGATGTAGATGTTGATCTTTTGCAAATGCTTTTTCAGACTATATTCATTTCACTATAAGTAACAAAGTGTATAATCCCTCTAGAGATTATCCACATATTCTCCTTTGATCTCCAAGATACACGAAATGATTTTTTTATGCTATAAAGGTCAATCAATTATCCTACATTGTTCGTGTTTATCACTTCTAGTTCATTCAATTTTGAAGGAATATCTATGGCGCTTCTCATTAATGAGCAGAATAGAGGAGGGACAATTGAGGGAGGATTATTTTCTGTACAAAAATCCTTAAATCTTTATTAACCCTCCATGATAGACCTAAAATTATATTTATAGATATATGGTTTAGGATAAAATATTATTTAATTTCATACTGACCCTAAAATCATGTAATAATAATTTTAAAACCCCATGAAATATAATAATAATACTGTTATAATTATTATTTCATGGAATGATCTAACATTCCTGAATGATAAATAATATTTTCAATATTTAAAATAAATATTCATCGAGAGACATTATCTTGCATCACTCCGATTCATAAAAATATATTGAATACGAGAATAATTTTTTAATTAAGTATTGCAATCTTCAATAAAAGAAATAAATATTTTATTCACAATCAAGGGAATAAATATTTTTTAAATATTCTCATATTAATATAAAGTCTTAATTAAAGAATAAATAATTATTAATTTACTTTTTGAATATTAGTGATCAATAAAACATGAATAAAATTATCCCTTGATCTTGAGAATAATATTTATTCCATTAATTAAAATCAAAATTAATTTAGTCAAGATCAATAGAAAAACTTAATGTGTGAACCTATGATATTCTTTTCCCTTATCATTTGAGTGGCTTACTTAATGTCCAATATTATTTTCTAGTAATGGGTTAAGGAACCCAAGAGAAAGAACTTAATTTTGAAACATTGATAACCATATGTGAGTGATCATTGTGTAATATAATTCTTTTATTTCAATATTTCATCAAGTAAATTTAACATTTGTTTCATCAATATATATGTTTGATATGTCTTTCTATGAATATCTGAAAAGAAACACATCATTACCCTATATCCATGGAATTTAATGTGACAGTTCTTTTCTAATAAAAGTGTCGATATTTCATCTTTTATAAATATAGAGGAGATAAATCCTTCTATGAATTATTCATTAAAAAGACATCACTCAGGACACACCCAACATATCTAACTTCCCCATGAATTGCATCATCATAGTTTATTAAATAAATCTAAGTCTGCATGTTTTAGTATGCATATATAATAATATTAATGTTTAAGAATCATCACACACATTTATAGATAAGAATATCTGATGACACCAAAACATGAAACATTTCGACTGACATCTCTGTTCTCATAATCAATCATCTTATATATTACCAAGTTTAAATTTCATGAGAATATAAATCATCAAATTGTGATTTATCTCACCTAAAATTGACATTCTATATGTCCCATCATAGAACGTCTTCTAACTGTATAACTATATTTAAAAATATCATCATAGTATTTCAAGATTATCATCATAGAAGGGAACTACTAGGACCTTATCAATGTGACAAATACTCTAGGAAATAATTATATTAAAATCATGTAGTACAATGAACAATATGTAATAAGATATTCTATTAATATGAAATTCATAGAATATACATGTAATCAAAGTGCACCAGTTAGTCCTAGGAAACCAACTCCAACATGTGTAAATATATATCCTAAAAATATATATATATTTAATATATAAATATATCAATAAGTAACACAAAAACCATCCAAAATAGTGGTAATGGTTATTTTCTAAAAATTTATAGGTATGGGTTTGAATCATAACCTATGAAAATTATTTTGAAAATTTCTTTGGGACTATGCAACTTCAGAGTGGTAGTGTTAGCCATGGGCTTGTGGTGACCCTAGATGAGTCATTAAAAGTGACGAGCATGCCTAATATGTTTTAAAATATTTCAAAATCCTTTTTATATGATGTAAAATTTTAATGGTTAATTTTTGCATTAATTAGTGTTAAAATTAGAAATCATAAAGCCTGACATTTATCATTTTTAATATAAGATTGATAAAATCTCTCTTTTATCCATGATTTACTTATAATGTTTGAAGAGTCAAGTTTCATGAAATAGTTTCAACATTAAGGCATAAAAAAATATCATCACACACCATATGGTTCCATCTCATGGGTACACTCAATTATTTTAGAATTTACAATGAAATGTGAGGGAATATGATACAAGTCTGTTGTCCATCGAGGAAGATACACTGATCTATGATCAAAAAACATAACATTGAAACCAGAATTAAAACACAACCAAGGTACCCTTGTGCCATAATATTTTATTAATCAACCATACTAAAAAATATTTCAAATTAAATAGGTGGGTAAATTATGAATATGTAAATAAAATAGAAAACACACATAGGTAAGAAGTAAGGGAGACTCGAACATGAGACCTCCCCAACACCCCATAGGGCCACTTCCACCAATATAGGTCCTAGGGCCAACCATAAATAAAAATATGTTTTAGTTAGATATAGAATCTAAAATTTACCAATGAACCTTAAATATCTTAAAAGACATTAAAGTTAAATATTTTTTGTTGCATTACATTGTAGTTTAGAAAATTAGGCTTTTATTAGAATAATATTAAATTGGGGAATGTATGAATTTTTCAACGCTATAATATTTCATTTATAAATAATTATTTTTTAATGATGTCCTATATAATATAGATTTAACATATTTAACGATGAACATGAAGAATATGAAAATATTGGAGCAGAAAAAGAATTTGAAACTAATGGAGTACATGGTGTAGATAACAGGTTGTAGATTAGATGATAAACATGTATCATAAGACCTTAAAAAACCATGATAGAAATGGATGAGAAATCAAATTAATTTTTTTAAAAATTATTTTATTTAAATAATTAATGAGTATCTGGTAATAATTATAATATATTCTAGATACTAAAATGAAAATCATGACATCATTTTATAGATCTAGAACATTTTCTTCTGATATGAATATCAAATTCTGATTTAGATGCCCTTATTGGCATTCATCCTTTAGAGAAATTTTATATAGAGATTCCAAAATATAATTATCAATTTATGGTTTTAGTAGGGAATGATAAGTGAAATCTATAACAAGAAAGTTTTAAATATTTCTCAGTGTTCTTAAAATGAAAGGATAAAAGTGTGTTTTCACCTATTTTCGATTGTGTAATAAATAGTGTGTTCAAATTTAATTGAGATAATATACACCATACCTTATTAATGATTTTATAATTCATACATTATACAAGTACTTTATGTTGTAGTGTTCTTGAAACAATAGAGTTCCTCATAATACCTCCCCCTTGAAAAAACTTCTTAAAAGGATCTGATGTGTATTATACACCGTTATTAGATATAAATATATTGATTTTTCTTCTCATATGATTTTCAATCATATTAAACCATTTAAGGAAAAAATATAACACTTTAAAAAAAATTCTTCCAAACATACACCCAAACATATCAAGAGTATTCATTAATATGCCCGACAAAATAATTATTACCTCCTAATGCACCATTTTTCGATATTCCCTAGACATTAATATGACTATAGTCAAGTGTTCCCTTAGTTTGATGTGTTTTAGTGTTAAAATTGGTATTAGTTTTATTACCCATCAAAAAATTATCATAGGAGTTGAATTTACGAGTCTTGTCACCTTTCAAAACACCTTTCTTGACTAAGATATGTAAATCCTTCTCTTCAGTATGCCCGAGTCACATATTACACAATTTTTTAGTGTTTAAATCACTCTCCTTTTATATCATTGTTCTATCTATAATATTCAAAACATTCAAATAATACAAAACTTATATTTTAGTACCTTTCATTTTAATGAATTCACCACAGATTGTTCTCATGATTATATCTTTAATGGATATCATATATCCAATTATATCCAAGAATCCAAAAGATATGAGATTATTTTAAATTTCTTACTTATCTTACATATGTAAGGAGTTGAATTTTACCATCATTGATCTTCAATCATATTATTCCAAAAACACTAGTATGGAAGAGATAGGTATTTCCCAATAACCCTACACCTCAATCAAACTCCTTGTTCCTTGGAAACAAATATATATTTCTAAAAATGTGAAATGAATAACCTAAATTAAGAGTCTATCATTTTATGTGGTAGAGAATCAAGGAAAAAAGTAAATCCAAATCTTTAATATCCTTGGTTTTATGTAAAAAATTTCATTTTATTTATGAATATTGGAATAATAATTCTAATTGGGACCTTTCTGGTGACAATATAATCACTCATATTTTTATTTTCATTTTTAGGTAGACATGATTCTATACTTTTTTTGTGATTTTCCTCTTTTGAATCCTTTCATATTCCTATTATAGGATCTTCTAGTAGTTTCTATGAATGCCTATGTTTGGAATCTATGTGGTTATACATTTCATTTGGCTTATACTAATTATTAATCATGGTATTTAATACATCAATAAAGATAACCACATCAATACCATACAATTTTGTAGTGGTTAGATAATCATAACTTTCTAGTGGATCCTTTAATAAAAAGAGGGCCTTATCTTCATCAAAAATCATTACATATATATATTTTAAATCTAACATGTTTTATTAAAACAATCAAGGTGTTTAATCATGGAAATACATTTATTATAAAAAAATTGAAATGATTTATTTTTCAGGTATAGCTGATTTATAATGATTTTTTACATATACTTATTCTCCAAAATCATCTACATGCTCTTTGAAAAGGTATCTTGTATCACGCTATAATTCTGATCTTTTGGTAACTAGTGTCAGATAATTCCACAATCTTGATGTTTGAGTGTATTCTAATCACTATCGAAGATGTTAGTAGGATTTTCATTCAGGGATATTTCTAACTCCTATTGATTTAGCACATCAAGAACCTTTCATTGACACATGAAAAAGTTTTTTATCCTCTCAAAATTTACAACCTCAAATTTGTTTTTTCACACCATAATTTTATGCTAAGAAGTTTTTTTGTCATGGTATTTCCAACTATAAGAGACTACTCAGGTGAAACTAGTTTCACCGTACTACTTTTAGTTTGAGGATTCTCCATCAAATCAGAAAAATTATGAAATTTCCAAAATATATTGCAAAAATGAATATAATTTTTTTAAAATACTTAAAATTAATTTTTAATCACTTAAATCATACTATAGAGAAAGAAAATTTCTACCCCAATTTTATTTGAATTAACCAAAATCTGACCATTTTTATTTCTCAAAAAGTAATTTTCCTCTCTTTTTTTACAATCTTGAAAACCCATACACATTTCATATTTTTTATTTTCATTCTTATTTTTATAACTTTTAGATTTATAATATGAAAATATCTTCACTCTCTTTATACATTTAAAAAATTATTTCACTTTCCCTTTACCTTCATATACACACAATGAGATAGAAAAAAATTCCCTTTAACCATTTAATTGTTTTTATACAACACTTTTCCCCTCCCAATCTCTAATTAATATTTTCACACTTCTTCTACTTTAATTTGAAAAAAGAGGAGACAAATGGAGGGGAAAGAAGATTAACCAAACAATATATATAGCTATAGGTGGATATCTTATTGTGTGACTGTTGCATTGAATTTATGATGAATTCCATAAAAAGATGTCAGACAATAACATTGAGTGTTCAAGGAGGCATAAAAATTGTCCTAGACAGACACAAACAGTAATAGGTCCTATTTTCTGGACACCAATGAGTTCACATTGGATGATGATTCAATACTAAGGTAATGGACATTCTCTAATACCATATTATTTTGTAGTTTCTCTTTTTCTCAAACTCACACACACAAGAAATGGATTTATTGTTTCCCCAATTAACTGTAAAATACATATAGATATTTTATATGGTGAGAATTATTTTTATTATGACAGGATATATATTCATAGTTATACAATATATGTTTTTTCATAGACTCAAATATGGATCCTTAAACATATAAATTTGAATTTTTTGGCTCCAATGATGGTCTGAAGGATATACAACTTTGGGATCTAGAAGAAAAGAAGATTATTTCGAGTTATTAAAAGACATTTTATGTATTTGTAATGGTGGCCTAAAATGATTCTTAAAAATATATGAAAGACTTAGATAATGTTATGATTGGAGGGTAGATAATACCATCGAGGATTGATCTAAATACACAAGAGATAAAATTTATTTAACATGCTAATATCCCCACTAAAGTGGAAGTTTCATTATAAAAGAGTAGTAAAAATCACGAGTGTATCCCCATGGGTATATTATGATGGACCATATATGGGTTATTACAATGTGATGATATGGGGTTTTAAGCAACTTTTGGTAATATGAGATGATATCTCATACATCTATTGAGAAGTGTTGGATAATAATGAGATGTAAAAGAGGAAGACAACTATAGAATAATAAATGAGTTCACTACACTTGAATTGGAAATGATAACTTGTTCCTCATTTGATGATAAAATATAAAATGGTACTTGTGAGAATAGAAAATGACACTTTCAAGAATAGTGTTAGGTATAAGACTATAATTTCTAAAACAATCTATGCATAGAAAGAAGTGATTGACTATAGTTAGATAATATATCATGTTTCTATGTATGTATTTATTAAACTTTTTTGGGAATTTGTTTCACTATAGTTAGCATAAATTGATGTTAAGACAACATTTTTCATAGAGTATTAGTGGAATGAAAACATTTGACACAACCAAATTGGTTTACTATATCAGGATGCAATAATTTGGGTTTTAGGTTAAATATAATTGTATGTCCTAAATAATTCAATTAGATTGTGGTAAAAAAGGTTTAACACAGTCATATTGAATGAAAAATATGTATGTAGTCAATTTGATCATTATGTTTACTTTTGGAAATTTCATGATGGTACATTTGTCAATCTTCTTTTATATTTTGATGATATTTTGGTTTCATCTAAAAGTGAGGTAGAGATTGATAGGGTGAATTATAAACTCAACTCAATATTTGAGAAGGGGGACCTTGGAGAGGCTAAGAAGATTCTTGTGATGGATATCAGATGAGACTATAATATGGGTGTTATTACCTTCAAAGAGATGCTACATTTAAAGAAATTTTCAAATAATTTTTTTTATTGATGATAAATCTAAATCCATTAGCATTCCACTGACACCACATATTTAACATAATGTGTCATTATCTCCAAAGAAATAATATGTGATGATAAAGAATTATTGTGTTCTTTATGGAAGCATATTGGGATACTTATATTGGTTCAGAAGAGGATTTTCGCCAAAATAAAAACTCAGTTTCAACAAAATATTTTTTAATAATCACCAAAAAATTAAATCATAGAAATAAGAGAATAATTTAAATGGGGACACATAAATTTAACCTGAAAAACCCTCTAGTGTGGAGGATTAAAAAACCCATGGGGAAACTCTGAGAAAATCCATAAATAATCAGATTTACAAAAATCCAAGAAAAAGCATAAAAATTGAATAAAAAATGAGTATAGAAAACATGTGTGAAAATACACACCATGATACACCCATATTCACTTTGAAAATCATCAGTGATGAAACATCACCACTCAGAGATAAAAACCATAAATGTGGTGTCATTGTAGTGCCTCAAATAAACCATTGTATTTCCCAATTTTCTTACAGTATAGTTCTTACCACACCCATAGACCACCAGTGATATATTTGCATGAGTCCTCTTCAGTATCACATTGCCTGAAACATGTGTTTTTGGAAGACCACACCTATCCCCTTTATAAAAAAAGAAATTCATATATCCCATTCAAAAAAATATAAAAATATAAATCTTCCCATTTAATTTCCAAAAAACATCATATCTTCAAATATTAAAGATATCCATGAGATATGTCAGTTGAACTGAAAAAAATTCTTCTACAACCGATGAAAGTGGGAGATTAAATCTAACAAACTCAGTAGGAATGTAAACCTCTTGGTATCTCAAAAACTGACATCCTCTATAGAAAAAATGACATCCATATTTTTTATCTCTGATGAAAAATTGAAATATCCACTAAAAAATAAATACAAATAGAGAAGTATTTTTCATACTTGTGTCTGCTCTTTCAATACCAGAATCAATAATATCAATCTCCCCTATAATAGTTATCTCTACATAATCTAAATCACCTACAAAAATCAATTTCTACCTCTACTAAACATCCTTTGAGAAGTTTTAAACTCTCAATGCATCACCCTGATCTTTGATTTTTATACTTTTTTCACTAGTGGCCCTCTCTGAAGAAATTTAATTAGGTTCAATACCTGAAATGCCAGACCAAAACCTCTTTGGCTTCCAAACCTTCTTCACCCTAGTCGATGGGTTTTGACTTTAGCACGACGATCTCATGAGCCAAACATTTTATGAATTCATCTTAGAAAATACATTCTTCACATCACCATATGCCATTACATCCATCCTGTAAATTGTGTCCTCCAATCATCATCACAAATCTACCATCAATCCTCATGAAAAGGTCCATCTTCCATTTTCAAACGAACTCCTAATTCAATTATTATCATGATTACAAGCATATAAAAAGTTATGAAATATACATGGCACATGTCACACATCCCTCAAAATCATCATATAACTTCCATTCATAGTGATACAAATATCACCATCACCAATTACTTTAGTAGAATCTATAGTGCCAATATTCAATATACCAAAAGTCTCCTTATTTATGTAATGGAAATAATTCCATCACTGTTTTAATATAGAAATATGTAGCTGAATCAACTACCCATTTTGTGTATATATCATACATGTGACAATCAAGGCCACATAAAAGTAAATAACATTCACCCTAAATAATACATATACTGGTATCCTAATAATTGGTTTCATGCACCTTTTTCTCCTCAATCTTATTAAAATCATAGATGTTTCTCCGCACAAGACTAACTTCATCATAAAATAAGAACTTAACATTTATTCTTATCTTCGACCGATGTCTTTGATTACTGTGTCCATATTCCATAGTTAGAATACTACTATTACCTAAGTATTTAACATTATTGGTCTTTCACTGAGTATCATTCATCAATAATGATTAAATAACATTATCTAGCTTCATTGTGTATTTCCCAAATAGAAATGTGGTGATGATATTATTATATGAATTTAGAAATGAATCCAAAGAAATGCTTTGTTTTATTATTCCATTTCAATAGGTACTACATTACCTTTATCATTGATCTTGAACTCCACTGAAGACATCTATGTCAAAAGTTTGGGGAACTCATCTAGATAGTTACATAAATACCCATTCTATGGAATTCATAAATAATACAACCATTTTTAGATATAAACTATTTATGGGGGATTTTAATTTATACATAATTTAATCTTTTCCCATATCTCCTATGGATTTATTAGATTTATCTCTTTCCATAGATTATTATCTAACAAATACATCTAAATCATTCTTATCACCAACAATCTCATATCCTTCCAATCACCATAATTCATTCTCTATAGTTTATCTGATTTTTCTTCAATTCCATCACTCTCTTCTCATAGAAAATAATATTTTTAACTCTTCTCTTCCAAATCATAAAACATTTTCCCCATATAACTGATAAATGTGGGAAGAAATACCATAATGTAAATCACCCATATTTAATTAGCAAGAAATACAAAAAACATCATTTCATATAAATATTTGAAAACCATCTTTCCAACAATATGCTTAAAAGATCCATCTAGGACAAAACGTCACCCTTCTATTGATAAAACGCCACTACTTTAGTGCTGAAATCTGAACATGAATCAACCTCACACTATCTTTTGACATCCAGAGTATTTCTATCTCTCATGATATCACTGATGTGATGTACCACAGATCAGAAATTGGGACATGCCTCTTGATCTCCTAAATCAAGAATACTCTTGTTACATGGCCCCGATCATTGATCACATCATTACAACGTTTCACCTTCTCAATGTTGATTATTTTTAATGCTATAGTGGGAGAAAGATTGATTTTGTTTCATATAGAATTGAAGTTAGAGCCTTGATGTATTCTATGGTGTGAACATATCTAGATATTTCACAAGCAATGAGAATAGTAATTCGGTACATGCATAACCCTAGTAAAGTCCATCATCAAGAAGTCAGATGGATTCTATTGTATATAAATGGTACTATTGATGTTGGTTTTAATTTTATATGAGAAAGAAATATAAGGATATTTTTTGGAGGATATGTTGATTCTTATTATCCAGGAGTCTTGGACAAGTGATAATCCATATGTGGTTATGTTTTCACTACGACAAGAGTCCAAGTGAACTAAAGATATACTCTACTGTCAACTATGACATTGTTTATTATAAAGGCTGAATATAATGTAGTGAAAAAATCTTTCAAGAAAACTAGCTAGTTTCATAGAATTATTAGAGACTTAGGGATCATATAGAATAATTGCAATGTTTTTTATAATAGATAAAGTGTTGTTTGTCTTTCAAGAAATTAGGTTTTTCATAACTGACCCAATCATATGGATGTTCTATTCCATTTCATTAGAGCGATTATAAATAAAAGGTGTATCTCAATTTATAAGATCAATAAAATATAGAACCCAGTATTCATGATAAAAAATGTGGTTATAGAGATCAAATTTCAATACTATTTGGACTTGGTGATTATCTCTCAAACTTGATATGCCTACATGCATTGAAAAGGTTGTAGGAAGAACTATTTGAGTAGTGACATGGTTATATTATTCATAAAGGTCTAAATTACTTAAATTTTACAAAAAAATAATTTCCACATAGAACTTGATACCATATATGACCATTAGTGGGTTTGGTGGTACCTAAAAACTCTTTCGTAGGGATTGGTGCAACCTAGATAAATCCATTGCAAGATTTAGCTTTATGAAAATCCTATAATGATTAATTGTTTTTCTTATTATTATCTTTATGTATAAATATGGGTGTCAATGTGTGAGAATGTATGAGTAATATTTTCCCATTATTCCCCATTATTTATTGTATGAATGAAGTTGTCTTCCCATATGGATTGTAGGTCTTCTGACCATACAATGTAAAATTACTTATTTCCCTTTTTGTGTGCATAAGTTCGACCAAGAGTAAATCAAAACAATACCATGAGAATACAATGTTAATAAATAAATAATACACATAACACAGGTTTGGAAAACATATCCCATAACCCATTGAGAGAACCCAAATAGAAAATAAGCAACCAAATAGGTAGGTGACCCGTTGCTGAAATTACATCCATAAAATAAACACACAAAACAATGATTTTATAAACCAAAAAAAACAAAAAAAAAATGTAATAAATTACATGAAACCATTTGAATTAACTTCCATGGATATCATAAAAAAATATAAATTCAATATAGAAATGAAATTAAATCTGAAACTTTATGAAACCATTATAAATCAAATATTTTAAAAATTTATGATTGGATGAGTTTAACATTGAATTTTTAGGACTGTTTGTTATGTTATTTGGGTGTATGGTGTTAGAAATAGTAAAGGTTTCATTACCGAAAATATATGATTGATTAAAAAATTCAATATATGAAAGGAAACTTTCACATCAATGTTGTAAAATTCATAAATGAACACATCCAAAACTTCTGACTATGAAAACATAAAATTAATACTTCAAAAAATCCCATCATAAGCTAATTGAACCCTAAAAACCCCTTAAAATGTTGTGAACACTTTGATTCATAAAAACCCAACATATTTGGGTCAACATAAAAGTTGATATCTACAGTTCTTAATTCCTAAAATAACTTTTGAATTCATTCATCAATAGTTAGTCCCAATCTCTAGAGAATATTAGGAGGCATAGAAAGATAATATGAATGAACCAAAAAAATCATGACCAAGTAAATGATCTTAAAGGCATTACAGGGATTGGTAATTCAAACCCATAGATTCATATTTGAAAATGTTGGATAATGGCTGAAAATAATAACAATTTCCCATAAAAATGGAATAATCTAAGGAGAAGCTCTATTTCAGATCCTGCATTCCTCTTGTAATTGCAGAAATATAGGCTGAGATTCTCCTAATCCCATGTCCACCATGATCCATAGTCCTAATGGGATTGGACCTTCCAATATTAAATTGGACCTTCCTCAACGTCTCCCTCATGGCTTCATCCTAGCACACTTCCAGGTACTCCCGCATGAGCTTGTTAAATTGATACAAGCTCACATGTGGGAACTCAGGGATTATTCATTCCCCCCTTTATCCCTCGCCCCTCACCCATCATCTCCTTGAAGAAGATACCACATATCTATCTACAAGAGAAGATTTTTTTTAGTATAAATATTTTTAATATTTATTTAAACAATTATAGGATATTTGATTTTGGAAAACTAATGCAGAAAGATGGAAGTGGCCATGCCTCCATTTAGTAAATAAGGTTATTTAAAATATACATGTTTGTGTATATAAAAATATATATGTTTTTAATATATATATATAAATTATTTTATTTTTTTGATCATGTCCTTTAATATTTTAAAGTTAAAATTTTATGTTTTTGAGAAATAAATTTCGCGACATTTAATTATATATTTTTTATTATATTTTTTTTTATTTTAAATTATGTTTTATATGTTGAGTCGGTTTTTCAAATATCATTTAGATTCTATTTATATTTTATAAGTTATATAATTTCTAAGTCACCAATATGAAACATAAAAATGTTTGAAGTTCGTGGCTCTGAAATTATATAAATAATAAAGTAGAAATAAAATCTAAATGAAATTCTACATTATTAATAAAAATATATAAAATAATTGAAAATAACATATATTTTTTTAAAAATTTAATGAAATTTAATTTTAGAGGCATAATATATTTCTTTTTTCAACAATTACATTTATATTTATTATTATTTTTACATTCATTTCATTTTTAATTATTTATTATTTTTATGAAATTATTTTTTATTTTCAAGAAATTTTTAAATATTTATTCTATGTTTTAATTTTTATTTATATTTTCTTATAGTATATGTTTTATTTTATATTAAAGTTACATTATTTAAATTTAATAAGTCTTACTATTTTTCATGTAATCGACTTTGATAACTTATAAAATATAAATTGTAACTAAAATAGTAATGAAAATTGTAATAATGGCTAAACATGTAAAAATGGTTGATAGTAAAAAGAATTTCATAATTTTAGTAAGAAAAAAATCATGTAGATTATAGACTAAATTGTTGTTTCAAATTATTTAAGTCAACAATAAACATATAAAAAAGAAGTACCAGTATTATCTTTGATGATGTATTTTCCCACAATCCGGTGTTCGAATGGGATGCTCGTATCTTGATCGTCGACCTATATACCGGGGTGGAGTATGATAACCTAGGGAGGGATCATCTTTGGGCACTAGAACCTTGATTGTCAGATGTTCTATATGTGACTCGTTAGGAGGAGGTGTTAGCTGGATGTTATCTTATGTGCCTGATCATTCTCCCACTGTGTGTGTTGATGGACCTATCATCATCACCTGGGGAACCATATATCCAATGATGGTTCAGGCAGAGAAGGTGGATTAATGGGAAATGACCCATGATATAAGCTCAAATAAGCTATACATGGAGAAAACTATGGATATACTGATAGCACAAATGGATCCCTTGCCTCATGATGCACATCACCAATTGGATAAGGATGGACTTATAGAGTGATGACCTATGCCTCTGAAATATGTGAGGCTTAACACGTATCATGATGAGTTCCACATCATCAGTGTCATGGCTCCTCAACATCCGTAGCTGCTGGAGGAGGTTCCCTAGTAGCGACCTCTACTCCTTGTGAAGGAACATCATCTCCCTGGGGTGGAATATCGAAGATACTATCATGTAAAACAAGATATACTGTAATCATTCCCTATGTTGTGGCATGGTATGCTACCTAGATAAAAATATCCCCCCCTCCGAATTAGACATCTTGATAATATGATATAGTTGAGTATGTTGTAAAGAGATTCAAAATGAATTATAAAAATTACAACAAATAGACTAATATAAATTTATTAAAATACCAGATCTAGGAGCCCTCTTCCATGTAGAGTAAGATATAATATATATTGTATTCTATTTCATGGATCATACTCAAGCTAATATGGTATAGGTAATTTCATAGTATGAATACCCACAATATTAAATGATTCTCATATGTTCTAGAGGTCATGATACTCTTCATGTCATCGGTGCCAGTCAACATCCTGCCTCCCTGCCAGCTTCAAGGAATAAGTCCCTATAAACTATGTTAGTGGAAAGGGAATACACTAAATAAATAAAAACAAGTGCATGACTCTATCAGTTTAGTGTCACCCAATAGTGTGAAAGTGAATAAGTGGAACTAAATACATGGAATTTTGAATCCCATCAGTGTAGTATGACAATAGCTGGTCTAATAGATCCCAGTATGGGATCCATGCAATTAGAAATGACATGTGAATTTTGTAAAAAAAAAACTGGTTACGAAAAAACAAAAAATATAATATTATGAAATTTATTAGTCAAGGAAAGACTATATATACATACATAGGTGGGTACTAGACTATCCAACATGAAATGATATGCAACCAAGTTATCACTCAACATCCAGTAAAAGTGTTTTTCATAACTCCACCTATAAAGTATAACATAGAACGAGATAAATAATAAGAAATTAAATTTAATAACTCACTTTAGAATTAGTAAAAAATAAAGAAGAGTGATCATACCAACGTCTACATATAGCATCATATAGCACATCTATATAAAGCTCTAGACCAATAAAATAGGGGAGAGGGGAGGGACTCACTCCCATACCCATGTCTAAATAAGGATGAAACATCCCCCAAGATCAATGTGACATGATGAGCATGTCATGCATAATGCTCTATAAGTGTAATAAAAACACACAAATCCACAACTATATCTACCATCCCAATCAAAATAGATTAGGGGATCCAGAAACATCATGTGCACATGAATACCATAGTGATCAGTTCAATGTGTCCCTCCAATGATCCCCAAGATATATTCATGGGTGTGACACATGACCATCTGCTCATCAGCACTAGTGGGTAATTGTGTAAGGTGCATCTCAATCCACCTCATTGATATGGACCCATCATCTATAGCATCATCATTTCCCACAATATTGATGCCTAGAAATTTTTATACAAGCTCATGCCAGTCTCTATGAGTGGGTCCTATAATAACATCTCCCCATATAGAAAGACCAAGAATAACTGCCACATCCTCATGGTTGATGGTCATCTCTCCCTCAGGAAAGTGGAACATGTGTGTCTCAGAACTCCATCTCTCATTGATCGCATCAAGGAGGTCGGGATCAATAAAAATAAAATAATATATAATAATTCCAAACAATATATTATGATGTAGGAATGGTATAATGGTAGCTGGAGGTGGAATTTGATGATAATAGTGTGGTCTATGCACCCAAATCCATCAAGCCTCACAGACTTCTAGCATGTCGTGTGAAACATGCCTATACTGCTTAGTGATTATCTTAGTATCCTCCATATCTACTTAAAAAAAATAAGTGTAAAATATAAATACAAATTTATGGTTAGTAGAATGTTTTTACCTATATAATTTAAGATATAACATGTCTATTACCATAGTTTCATTTAGTTTTTCTTATAAAAAATGGAATGTCTTCAGGTTTCGTGAAGACTACTTATTAAGTGGTTTTAAATATGTTTGTACTGTAGAAATGTTGTTTTTTAATATATGGTTTTATATATTTATATATATAATCATTTTTTCTTCATTTTATAATGGTTTATTAGAAAATAAGTTGCACAATATTTTTAAGGTGAGATAAAAATAAGATAAATAATCAAAAAAATTTATTTGTCCACGATAAAATGAAAATTATGATCATATAAAGTGAAATGGAAAAGAAAAACCCCAATAAATAACACATGAATTATTTATAACAAAAAAATAAGTTTACATTTACAACATAATAGAGTTTGTATGAGATGATACTGACATCATAAGTGATGTAAAATCCATCTTATTTTCAATTAATAGATTAATAACATCTTCTAATGTGATGTACTTAACTTTTTAATTTTCAAATTTCTCCGGCCTTCTAATGATAGGTTTCCTCATACCATGAATATTTCATTATATGGATTAAATCTTATGAATATTTAAAAGTTAATTACACCCATTTGGAATATTTTTTATGCTACCACTTGAAAATAAGATGGATTTTATTTAACTTTTGAAGTCAGACTCCCCTCATCCAAAACTCTATTCTGTTGAAAAATGTCAATATATTTATTATCTCTTTTAAAGAATTCATGTTTATTTAATGGGTTTGTTCTTATCCATTTCCCTTTATGTGATCATAAATATTATTTTATCGTGGATAACTAAATTTATTTGATGTTTTATCTTCTTTCAAGAACATATTATTATATCCTAAAAGTTGATACTAATGTTTGATAATACAATTTTTAATCTTTTTAAATATATGTCCAATAGTTTATAAATAAAATATGAATAATCTAAACCATATCCCTTGATAGTGTCAAACTAGGTGTACAATAATTCCTATTGTCATGCACGTGTTCTTAATCGAGTCTATTTCATTGTGATTCTTTTGGTTTTTACCCCTTGGTATATCTGTGCTAGAGTCACATCCACTTTTAGTATCCAAACATGGATTTGATTGCTTAAATAGCAACATAATATTTATGATAACAAAATTTTAGAACATCTTCTTATATCCTAAAATATAACTTAATAATTATTTAATAATTACTTAATCATTCTTTAATCATTAGTTAATCATTATTTAATCAATCTTTACTCATTAGTTACTCAATCATTACCTAGTATTTAAAAATTCATTAATCATTAGTTAAAAGTTAGTTAATAATTATTTAATAATTATTTAATATTTATTTAATTATTCTATAATCATTCGTTAATCCTTAATTAAACATTCTTTAATCATTACATTATCATTCTTTAATCATTTGTTAATAAATCTTTACTCCTTATTTAATAATTCTTTAATAATTAGTTAATAATTGTTTAATCATTAACTATACAATATTTAATCATAATTTAATCATTAATTTTTTATTATTTAATAATTAATTAAGTATTATTTAATCATTATTTAATCATTAGGTAAAAATTATTTAATCATTATTTAATCAATCCTTATGCATTTATTAATCATTATTTAATCATTAGATAATCATTCTATAATTATTAATTAAGTATTCTTTAATAAATAGTTAATCATTATTTAGACATTAGTTAATCATTTTTTAATATTTCATTAATCATTATGAAAAAATTATTTAATCATTTGTTAATCAATCTTTACCCAATATTTAGAAACTCTTTAATCAGTAGTTAATAATTCATTAATCACTAGTTAATCATTAGTTAATCATTCTTTAATCATTAGTTAGTCATTATTTTATATTTCATTAATCATTAGGTAAACAATATTTAATAATTACTTAATATTTATTTAAAAATTAGTTAATCATTATTTAATCATTATTTAATCATTAGTTAATCATTCTTTAATCGTTAGCTAACCATTAGTTAATCATTAGTTAATTGATCTTTAATAATTATTTAATAATTATTTAATCATTAGTGAATCAATCATTATAAATTAGTTAATCATTATCTGATAATTAGTTTTTAATTATTTAATCATTAGTTAAGAATTATTTAATCATTAGTTAATCATTCTTTAATCATTACATAATCACTCTGTAATTATTATTTAATCATTTTCAAATCAATATTTAATCATTATTCAATTATTCCTTAATCGTTAGTTAATAATTCTTTAATCATTAGTTAATCATTATTTAATCATTATTTAATCAATAGTTAATCATGATTTAATCAGTATTTAACCAATAGTTAGCCATTAGTTAATCATTTGTTAATTAATATTTAATGATTAGTTAATCATTATTTAATCATTTTTAATGAATATTTTATCATTATTTAATCATTATTTAATTATTAATTAATCAGTATTTAATCATTATTTATTCATTATCCAATAATTAGTTAAACATTACTTAATCCTTAATAAATTATACCTTACTCATTAGTTAATCTTATGTTATTCATTAGATAAGTATTATTAGCTAATAATTATCTAATCGTTCTTTAATCTAAAGTTATTCATTAGTTAATTTATATTGAATCCTTTCTAATAATAACTATTATTTCTAAAATATATCTAACTAAATAAACTAGTAAATACCTAAAATATTTACAACTGACTAAATAAATAAAATTATATAAATAAATTACATTAAAATAAATAGTAAAAAATACCTCTAAATGATGCTTCACAAAACACATAACTCTTTTTAGGCTATAGAAACCACCACACATAAAATTAGAATCGTCGTGTTAATTTTAGAGAGAGATGGATAGAAACTTAAATATATGAAAGAAATTT
This sequence comes from Viscum album, assembly GCA_963277665.1. Classification (NCBI taxonomy): domain Eukaryota; kingdom Viridiplantae; phylum Streptophyta; class Magnoliopsida; order Santalales; family Viscaceae; genus Viscum; species Viscum album. Next base: position 548,747,184 of record OY728135.1, read on the forward strand.
TGAGTGATAAGGGAGGGTTCCATTTTATATGAACTTCAGGGAATGGTGGTAAGGATACTGCCACCTTTCGCCATTATTTTGGTGAAAGGTGGCATCACAGAATCCTACTTTCACTTTACTTTAGGCAAAAAGTGGCATCGCCCTTGGCAAATTTTCCATGTCATCTATAAATGCCATTGAGAGGAAAATGTGACCTTAGTTTTACATAATTTCAATTAAATGTAAAGGATCCAGGGCCTCTACCAACTTTCATCATTAGTTTAAAAAAAAATAAAACCTATACTTATTAAAATAAATATTTCAAAAAAAATTATATTAGAAAAACTTAACCAATAACTACTCCCTGAAATCAGACACATATTTCAGGGTTTCAATCCTTACCCAAGCTACAACACTCAAAACCAACCTCATCGACCTTGAATGTGGGACGAAGCTTTGTTTTGATGACTGCTGCCTCTTTGGTAAGCTCAAACGTGATATTAGACACCATTTAGTGGAGTTCGGTGGAATCCCCGGGGGCTTCACTTGATATAATTTTTTTTGGGAAGACTAGCTTAAGAGCTAATGAAAACTTCTCCATGGGAAGGAAAGATTCCCTAAAACCTTAAATCACTTGGTTTTTTTCTATTTCTATGGAATTTGTGAGGAGAGTGGCTCATAATAGAATGATATCGAGGAATCATGGTTATATATAACTACTTATATTGGATTATATAGTGTTTTTATGGGTTCCAACAATCTAGTTGTTCTCATGTGGTGTTTTATTTTTTATGATAACATTTTTTGCACCCCAATTTTTACCAAATCCTAAAAATATAATAATGAAAAAATTCCTATGGTAAATTTTTTAACCATTTTTTTATAATTTATTGGAGTTTAAGTTTAAATGAATTTTAAATATGGATCCTAAATGAGTTAAAACCCCTAATTGATATGCCTATAAAAAAATGCATGAGCGGATTTAATGTATTACTTCAAAAGTTTTAATAAAATGCGTAAAATCTCTTAACGCATTCAACAGAATGAAAAACCACGTTTTGGTTTATAAAATATATATATTTATAACTTCTATTTTTATTTTTATTTTGTTATGATTTTTATGATAGTAAATTTTTACTAATTATTTAAATATAAAATTATAAAAATATATGGATTTATATTTATGTAAATAATAGATTAAACATAAATAATATTACATATTAAAAAAATATAGGAAAATAATAGTTTTAAGGTAGATATACTGTAAATATATAAAATTATGAATATCATAATATGTATCTTTGGTGGTGAGATGTTTCCTCTTTGGTATTATTATGTTCTTCATTGATTCTTATGTTTTCCTAGGGTTCTTTATTGTCTCTCTTAATGTGTTTTCGATCATGTTTGAATGATTACCAGTGGGTATTACCTTACTCTATTCAGACCTTTCAATTTGATTTTAAGGATGAAGATGGATTTTTTAGAATGAAAAAGTCATATTAGAAAGTATATGCATCTCACTAGAAGTGATTGTAGAAACAAAATTGCAACGAGAAAAAAAATTGGATTTTATTTTATAAACTTAGAATAAAAAATACAACACATAGCACACACCTACTTATAGGGATACAATCACAAACCCAAAAAAGATGAAATCATATAAAAATAAAATTCCATGATTATGGTGAAATAGGTTCCACCTAAGCCTTCAAATCCAGAGGCTTCAAGCTAGCCCTATTTGATGTTTCTCTACCTCTATTGTATTAATGAATGGTGACTGTCATCCAGATAAAATCAGATTATTCTTCCATCCAATGTAACATCCCAAGTATGTAATTAATAATAGATATTTTTATCTATGTCTATTAATGATTAAGATAGTGTTTTAGAGGCTTAAAATGAAAATAAATACAATCTTATGCATGGAATACACTAATATTCTTAAAAAATTGTTTTGCTGCCTTTTGATGGCAAACCCTTTTTAAATCAAACTTTTGACAATTTTATAATATATATTTGTCAAAATAAACATATTCATTATGATTGGGACATTTAAATTTACACTGGATAATTTTTTGGTATTTTTCTGACAATGTTCATTTTTTAATGAATAGTGAAAAAATACTGCATTTTACATCAAAACTGCTTTTTCATTTAATTTAAATATATGGTTATATTATCCTTTTAATTGGTCTTAAAGTGTAATCTGAATATATTTTTACCATTTAATCCAATGGTGGTAATTAGGATTAATTTCACTTTGGAATTGGTTATAAACTAATGCCAAACTTTTCATAGATATTGTTTAAAAAAAACCCGCTATTTGTTTTGACAACGAAAATTATTTTTAAATCAATTATTGAAATTTATGTGTTTGGAATTTGGTAAAATGGATTACATATTTGGAATCAGAAGGTCCAAATTATGTAATTAAGACTCTTTTATTTTTGGACATTATGAATAGTAATGATGGTAATTATCTTTAATTATCTTGATTAATGAGTAATCAGGTAGTTAAAGATAATAAAATGATATCATAATAATACAAAAATACCACAACATGTGTCCTAAGGCTACCGGTTATCTCATGGTCGACCATGGGATGCCTTGTGCTAAACATGGGGGCCCCATGGAATCACTTCTGTGAGAAAGTGACTTTTTATCTTTTTATTTTTAAAGAATGCTAAATGTGACAAAGAATGTATCACCTAAGTAAAATATTTTTAATTTTGTCTAAATAAATGATATTTTGGACTATAAATATTCATTGGAAATATAAAAAGATTACCTACATCATATTATTTTTTTTAAAATTTTTATACTTTAAATAAATTAAATTATTTATGACATCATGATGATGCAGCGATTACCTCATTAATAAAGGATTTAAATAAAATGAAATGATAATGTAAAATATATGACCTACACATGTCCAAAACCTATTGTATGGGTGTATTTCAAACCCTTATCACCTTACTATCTAATTATATCAATGTGGGACCTTTTGAATACGAAAATCATTTTAAAATAAAGTAACATTTCTTTACTTTCCAAGAGTGCCCCTCCTCTCCTCTTATAAAAGGCCCCCACCTCTACCTCCTTACCCACACTCCTAAAGCCTTTGGCTCAGCCAACCCCTTCCCATTTTGTCTCTCCACTTCCCTCTCTTACTCCTTAAAGCCTCACTTTGGGTAGAAATCTTCCCAAGGAAGCCTTTGAGCTCAAACCAAAGGGAGTTACCCGATTTTAAGGCAATGTCTTCACTTGAGTCCTTTTGTTTTATTTTGCTTCTAAAACCCCCTAAACTCTTTTTATTCATTTATTTTGTAACAAATATAGTATCTTAAATATACTAGGATGTTTTTATAAGAAGGATTCGAGCTACACTTACACACACCTACATCTAATGGTTAAAGGACATACTATTTCCGTGGATGGTGAATTTATGCCTCCCGAAATGATGATTGTTCAAAATTCTTTTAACACCTTAAAAGGTGTCCATTAAGATGTCACTATATTTATATATGATATATAATATGTTTATGTTTTCCTTAAGCTTCTTTATTTTTCATTTTTGGCATACCTTTATGGTTTCCATTATGGGTAAGCGTGATATCTTCATTTAAGGAAGTGCGGAGTACCGCCCCCTCAAAGTGATTTGATTCGTTAAATACCATATGTGGGACGTATAAAGGATGGAACTATGATATTATATATGATATTATACTGGAATTATAATATACCTTTATATCATTATGATTCCATTCTATAAAAAACGAAATAGAAATGAAAGTAGCGTCCATGCGTACGTACGGCTTACCGTCTCCATGAACGGTGCATTTCATTTCTTACCTCTAAATGATTATGTAATATTATAAAGGCATGTATATACTGGATATATATGATATATTCATCATGATTATAATTCTGGATATAATGGATACATGAACAACTTGTAATTATAAAGGGTTTATTTTTGACTCAAATACCAATGATCGTTAAAACGACCGTTATTAACTTAAATAATTACATAGTGTTCATGACATGGAAATAAGTGATATAAAAGGAATAATGAACTTGAAAAAGGTTCTTAAGAAAGTAGAAATTAACTCAAGTTTATTATTCAGGACATTAAAGAACGATCGAGTCAAGTCAGACCCGAGGTATGGGACTTTGTCTCAATCTCCTTTCATTGAGGCATATTTTGTTCTATACACAACCTTCTTTTATACGGTGTATAAACCCCTTTGACTTTTATGTTTATTCAAAAGGAATATTTTTTTATACGAATCATTTACTAAATGACAAAAGGGAATGTTTTTGTCATACGCATGCGGTGACAATGACTTCTCCACCGCTGTGACCATTATTTGAGTTTCGGCTTCCTCTACAAGCCATACCTTCTTTTTAAAAGAAAAATAAATACCATGTTTTACTTTTCTTTTATTTTGGTATTAAAAATGGTTTTCATAACATTTTTATATCACTGTGTTGTATTGATATCTTGTGATTGAAATGTGGGAATGTTATGTTTCCTTTATGCATGTTTTATGTGATACGATTATGTTGAGGTTCTTGGGCATTATTATGAAGACGGGTAGTTCCGTGATAAACTAAGGGTGGGTGAGCCCGATATAGCTCTCCAATGCATTGGGTAACGCGAAGGAGTGAAACTTTAAGGTTTTTCCGAAGCGATTTAGGGAATATACTGTGATGGGTATTCCAAACGTAACCAAGAGGGTTACTCCCTACGTAAGAATGTTATGAATGCCTCAAGTTACCTTTATGTCTTATGATTTCTATGATTTATTCATGATTTGATGAGGTATGTTAAAGTGCTAATGTTTTATGGGTAAAGTATGATTTCATTCATATGTATATATATACCCATGTTTCCTTTCCATATTTTTATATCCCTTACTGAGCTTTTTATGCTCATCCCAAGTTTTTTTAAATGTTTTCCACAGGTCAAGTGAAAGGTACATGATATTATGATAGTATCATGGAAGTGTCAAGAAAGAATCCATGTTTTATTTTAAATATGTTTCCATTGATGGGAAAGAAGAATACTATCTTTATGTAACCACTTTGTTTATATGTGGAATGTAATGCAATTTTTATGATCTAATTCTCTAAAACTCTAAACCCGAAAAGATCCTCAATGTGTAATCTTGTAATAACTCAATATTAAGTAAGGTTTAAGGCTGGGGCATTATATCCAACCTTAAAATTAATTTTATCATAACTAATGAATTTTCATCATCTTTCTTTACATACTCATTTGGTTGATCAATTGGTTCAAAAACCTATTTTTTTATTCTTTTAGCCTTTCATTCCATCGATGGAATGTATTTCCTCATCTATCAATTTTCTCCATATTTCATCAGTTTTAGTTTCCTCAAAGCTTACTAGATCATAAGTCGGTGAGAGATAATACAATCTTACATACTCCATTATTAGTTAAATTATATCATATATCTACAAAATTCTTTAAATGGTTTGGGGACTTATAAGAAAAATTTCTCATTTTATGTCTTCAGATGTAGAAGTATGTTGGGACAGAATCATTGGTTCTTTAGTTCCTCATTCCTCCAATGAAACTTATTCAACCCTTTATTCATCTTCTAGAGTGAGTTTTCACCTATCTAAAATTATCATCTTGATTCTTTTTCCATGTATTATTTTCATCAAATATAATATATCTAAGACAAATAATACTCTTGGTGAAGATATTACACAAGCAATATCTCATTGCTCAGTCTCTATATCTCATAAGGACACACTTTACTCATTTTTTCATGAGATTTATTTATTTTTCCTCCAGGATTATGACATAGGAAATAGAACCAAAAAAATATAAAATGGATTAAAATTTTATTCTCAATAATCCATTCTTTATGTGGTTTCATTACTTTAATATTTTTGGTTGGGTGTCTATCGAGTAGATACATTGCTCACAAAGTCACTTCATCCCAAAAAGTCATGGGAACTTATGTGTCTTCTAGTATGTTTATTTATATGTTGATAATGGTTTGATTTTTCATTTTAGACACTCTATTTTTTTAGGTATGTAATCCAATGTTAGTCAGTGATAAATTCCTTATTTATTGAGGTAATATTGAAAATAATTGATGTTTAATCCCCACCTTTGTCATATCTCAAAGTTTGTATGTGATGGTTGCTTTGATTTTCCATCAGTACCATGAATTATTTAGAGATTCCAAATACTTCTAACTTTATATTGATAATTTATATCCATGTTTTCCTACAGAAATCATTAATAAATGTCAAAAATCACCACATTTTTTCCTTTGATTTTGGATTCAATGGACCACACACATCATTGTGGACTAACTCCATGGGTGCAGCAGCTTTCCAGTTGACCTTTATTGCAAAGGTGATTCTATGATATTTTATTACAACATAAATTCACATATATTATTTAGGTTTCTAATTTTAGGAAACCCATTTACCATCATCCTTATTCCAAATAATCATAAAATTTCAATGTTTAAATTCCTGAACTGGAGATTCTATAGTGAGTCTTTCTATCAACAAACATCATGGTATATCAGATTAGATCATAAGTTGAAACTTGTAGTTCTTCATCAATGATAATGTTTTGACCATCATTCCTTTATTATTGAAAATCATCGTTTATTTATTTTTTAGGATTATGTGAATTCCATTTTTTCACCAATTTCCCAAGACTCAATATATTGGTCTTTATTGTGTGTATATGTTAGACATCGTAGATGAATTTATGAGTGCCATCTTCTTTCTGGATCATAATATATCCTCATCCTTGTAAAAATATTCTTGAGATATCTCTAAATGAAATATCTATTTGAACCCCATCATCTAGTTTCATAAATAATTTCATGTGACCTCTCACGTGGTTTCTAGCTCTATAGTCAAGATACCACATACCATGATTTTGTGTAAATATTTGTGCCATTAATACATCAGAATTTCCAAAAGTATCTCTTAATTTGATGATATGTGCCTCATCAATTTCATTTTCCATTTGTTTCTTATTCTGTTATTCATTTTTATAATTTCCATATTTTTTAAAATTATATCATTGAACATTTCTTATATATGTTTTCCAATTGTTAAATCCTCCCCTTCTTCCTTGTCCCCATTCTCATGGAGTATAATTTTGATTAACATGGACTCCTAAATTTGGGATTCATCTACCTTTTCATCCTCTTATGTGATAAAATTTTTGTCGATGTATTCATCTTCCTTGACTTCTTTGAAATTCCCCCTTACTCATTTTCATAGCTATTGAGATACGAATTTGAATGCAGGGAAAAATCTACTCCATCGGTATCACTATGGTTATTCAACTTCAATTCATGGGATTATAGAGACACCATAAGGTCTTGGATAGTTATAATCTCTAGGTTATTAGTTTCTTCAAGTTAAATGACTATGTAATAATGTTTTTGATCAATGGATCATAAAAATTGTCTCACATACCGACATATTGGAAATATTATCTCTATTTCTTCATAGTTGATTAACCAAAACCAATAAAAGTGTCTGATACTTGGTTTCATAAAAATTCATAATTAGGGATTTGAACACACATCATAGATATTGAAGTCGTATTCACTTCACTTTAGTGGCACCTTGGAATTCTTTGTGATGATTTTCCCAAATCTCCTTTGAATATTTTTATGAGGTGATCATTTTGAAAGTCACTTCATCAAGTTCATGATAAATGATGTATTTTTTCAGGTAGTCTCACTTTTATTCCACCCAAAGAGTTTCATTTTGAACATATATAAGTGAAGCCTCTACTTCATTGGATTTTGGCCCTGTGTATCCATCCTCCATGATGTCCATTAAATATTGGGTGCTAAAGAACACTCAAATTTTGATGCATGAGTTTTCATAGTTGTCCTTCATCATATTTGGGATAAAATTTTGTACAATCTCATTCACTTTGGAGATTCAAAAAATTATTTGAACTAAAAATGTCTTATGAATTTTTTTCCTTGTAGTTAATGATATAATTTTTTAGATGTTTAGTCTGATTTTGTTTGGAATTGCAGCCCATTTTTTTAAAATTATGTAGAGGTGTGAAAATAGAATCAATTAGAAAAACTAAATTTCCAGTTTTATCAATGAATGAGTAATTGGGTGGAAAGACCAAACCAAAATTAGTATAGAAAAAATGGATGGGGTCATGGAGGAAAATTGAAAAAGAATTGTAATTTTTTTTAATGAAAATGGAATGAGGCATGATGATAAATGGGGACTTGGATAGGTAAAAACATTAGAGTAGGAAAAAATAGTGGTAGGAAATGAGGATAAAGGAAAAGGTGGAAAGGCTTAATTTAATGAATTTAATATAAATTTTAGGATTTGGGAGACACATACCTACAAAATATGAGTGGCATGAGTAATATAAAAACTTTTTTACAAATTGAAAAAATAAAAAATCATCGGATAGAAAGGTAGTGGAAACCTCATAGCTGGATTTAGAATAGTCTTCAATATTCATAATATTCCTCCTTCCACCATTGTAATATATCAGTAGTGGATCTTATATTCCCTTCACATGACACATACCACCTTAAAACCCACTAATTCCACTAAATATTTATTTTCTAGAAACCAAATACCAATTTTGTAATAGATGCAGATCACTGGAGATGAACGCATGACTAAAATTGTAATGTTATGAAAACTTGATTTTATTGTTACAATTTGGAATGAAAAAACACAAGAATACCACACAAATTTTTTTAGGGATACAAACACATACTAAAAAATTGTAAATAGAGAAAAATAAATGTCAAAGAATCTGATGTAGTAGGTTCCACCTAAGCCTTCGAATCCCGAAATGTCAAGAATCCCCAATCTAAAGTTTCCAAGCCTCCATTATAGTAGTGAATGGTTTATGTATTCTAGAGAAAAATGTGTTTATTATTCCAATATAATGAACATATACATATGGGTATAGATTTTTCCATGATTGATAGGGAGAATGAATTGGTTGACATTGACATAAAAAGAGATGATATTCTTCATAAACAAATATCCTTCCTTCTTATTGTAAATTTTATCATGGAATATACATTCAATATTAATTCCATGAAGAAAATTCTTAAATATATTTGAATATTGAAGGATGGTGATTCTTGGATAGAATTAGAAGTATTATTTCCCATCTCTAGGTTTTTCAGTGATTTGAACAAGTGTCGGGTCCTAAATGGAAGACCCTGGTCTGTTAATAACCATATAATTAATAAAAATGATCTTAGTAAGGAGGGAAATTTTGAGATTAATAAATTATCTAAATCCTCCAACTAGGTTCAAGTGATAAAGATCCTATTTTTAGGAAGAAGTGAATGAGTTAATCATGGAATCAAAAACTTGATTGGTAAATTTATAGAGTGGGGTGTTTCAGAGAAAATTATTTCATGACTTTCGACTCGTATTCAGGTTTTGGTTTATATCTCACAAAATTTTATGCATGTAATGTTTTTGAAATATAATGGTTATAATATCTATATCCCATTAGAATATGAACATATTAAAATTTTATACATTTATTATGGTCATCTAGGATATTCCATGAAGGAATGTGAATCAAAGGCTTTCAATGTTAACTATGGTACAATTTCCCAGCATAACCCTGGGTTGAATTCTAAAGGAGTTCGGTAATATTTTTTTCCAGAATAAAAGAATAAAATGGAAAGGGAAAGGATTTCAAGGTAATCCATTCCTAGATTTCAATCTAATTGACTATTGATTTTTTTCATAGTAAATAAAAACAAACATGAAGAAGTAGATAAGAAAATCATTGGAGGTGATCATAGGACCCAAAAAAATGGAAACACACTGGTTTTTTTATTCAACAGATAATGAAAAAATAAATTCACACACCACACCCTATTTATAGGGTCATAATCAAAAAACAAAAAAATAGAAAACAAAGAGAAAATAAAATTACATGGATATTATATAGTAGGTGCTACCCAGGCCTTCAAATGCAAACAAATCAAGCATCCATTTTTGAAATTTATCAGCTACAATCATAGAATTGATGTTTAATACCATCCAATATTAAAAAAAAGTTTATTTTTTGAACACCCCCTTAAAAAAGTTTACCTCTTGACCCAGAAGTTTTCATAACCATTCTTCACATATTAGGGTGTCTAAAAAATAGGTTAAAAAACATTCAATTATTACTTTTATAATTTAGTTTGATCATTGTAATGGATTTCCTCACCTATCATTTTCCTCATAATTTGATTGGATTTAGCTTCCTCAAAGCTAACTGAATCTAAAGTCACCAAGAGACAATACAAGTTTTCATAATCTTCCAATAATTATTCTTTCATATATATCCACAAGTATATAAAGGTTTTGGTGACATATATATGAAATTTATCATTCAATGTCTTCAGATTTTGGAGTATGTGGTGATACTGTTATTAATTCTTCAATTTCTCAATCCTATACTGTTACTTATTCTAAACATTCTTCATTTTCCTGAGTGAGTAGCACCACTCTAGAGTAATTATATTGATTCTAATTCCAAGACCCCTTTCCATCCAAGATAACATCTTTGACGAATATAATATTTTTAGTGATGGGACTATACATGTGATGTCCCATTTCTTGATCTTTGTATGCCACAAGGACAAACATTACTCATTTTTCCTTTGTCTTTGTTTGTTTTTCCTATAGGGTCCTCACCTAGTAAATGAATCCAAACACTCTAAAATGGATTGAACTTTTTTATGATTACTCCATGATCCATGTAGTGTATTTTCATCAACATTTTTGGTTTGGAATCTATTGAGTTGATACACCATACACAGAGCCACTTCAACCCATAAAGTTAGGGGAACTCCTTCATCTTTCCGCACTATTTTTTCCATGTTGATAATTGTGATATTTTTCATTTAAGATACTTCATAGAGTTAATGTGTGTAATCCAACATCATTTGGGGATGAATCCTATTCTACTCTAGGTACTCTTGAAAGAAAATTAGAGGCGTACTCCCCACCTCAATCATATAACAATTTTTGTATGTGATGCTTATTTTAATTTTCCTCCAACCCCTTGAATTATATGAAGATTTCAAACACTTATGACTTAATCTTGTTAAAATATATCAATTTTTTCCTTCTATAATCATAAATTAATGTCACCAATTACTTCCTTTGACAATTTGTATTTTGGTTTAAATGGACCACAAACATTAGTGTGAACTAACTCATGTAGTCCGATAGCCTTCTAGTTGTGCTTTATTTCATATTTGTTTCAATATTGTTTTATTATAACATAATTTTAACATATTTTATTCATGTTTATAATGAATGAATCCCATTCAAAATCTTTATAATTCTTAATAATATTAAACATTCAATTTTTAAATTCCCAAACTTGAGATTCAATATCTACTATTTATCATCACGTACCATTATCAAACATTTTGGTACATCGGGTTGGATCATAAGCAGAAATATACAATTATTCATCATTTATAATTTCATGATCATTTTTCCTTTATCATAAGAAATAGTCATTTGTTTACTTTTTAGGCATACGTGAAATCCTTTGTTCACTAATTTCCCAAGAATGAAGATATTGGTATTCATGTCGGGTATATAGTTGACACTGGAGATGAAATTATGGTTGACATATTATTTCATGATCAAAATAACTCCTCTTACAAGGAAAAATATTATTTAGAGATCACCATATGAAATACCTCATTGAACCCTATCATCTAGGTTCATAATCAATTTAGTGTGACCTATCATGTGGTTTTTAGCTCCAGAGTAAAGATTCCACATACCTTGATTTTATATTAACATTTATTCCATAAACACATGGGATTAAATAAATGTATCTTATGTTTTGATGATATATTCCTCCTTGGTTTCATTATTCCTGGGTTAATTATTTCAACATTCATTTCTATAGTGTCTATATTTTTTAAAATTATATCATTAAACATTTCTTTTTTTAATTGAAGAAATTTTAATCCCCCCTTATTCTATGTCCTCATTCTCATATAGTATAATTTTCATATCCACAACCTCCTCAATTTGGGATTCTTCTACACCATCCTCCTTTTCTTTGATTAGATTATTATCCTTAAAATCCCCTACCCCATATTATTAAAAATTTCCCCTCTTTCTCTATTTCTGTGTTTTTCAAATAAAACATTGATTGTATGTAGTTCTTCACTCCATTGGTATCACTATAACGATTCACCTTCAGTTCATGGTCTTGTAGAGACCCAATGAGTTCTTTGATAGTGATCAACTCCATGTATTTCATTTACTCTAGTGAAATGACCATGTAATAAAATTTTGGATTCAAGAATAATTTTTTTACACATATCCATATTTCAGAAATATTTTCTCCATTTCTTTAAGGTTGGTTCACCACATCCATTACATAACTATGATACTCTGAAATAGTTTCAAAAGATTTCATAAATAGGGATTTTAACTCACTTTGAAGGGATTCATGTCATATCTTCTTTACATTTTTTGAATCATTTAAATTGAAAATGATGGTTTTCCCCTATATTCATTGGAGATGTCGATGAATATATTATCTCAAACATGGATTAAATATGGGCTTAATAGATAGTGTATTTGGCCTTATATTCTTGATTTTTTCCCACGTGAGGTGTGGCCTTTTGATTATCTAGAATAAAAGCCTCTATTTTTTTTATTCTATCTCGGTGTATCCATTATCCATGATTTCCATGACATCTTGGGTGCCAAGGATCACATGAATTTAGATGTACTAATTATTGTATTTTTTCTACATCATATTTGGGATCAATTCTTGTGAAACCTCATTCACTATGGAGAATAAATTACTTAGGGTGGGAAAATGGCATATGAAATGTCTTTTTTTTCAATGGTGCATGATACTATATATATATATATTGAGAATCCCATGTTGACTTCTTTTTAATTGAGACTGCCAATTTTTTTATAGTTATAGTTTGCTAAAAAAAATCAGAAATGTCGTGTGGTGCCAAAGTCAGATAACAAGAAAATAGATTGCCATTTGTTTTGAAAAAATTTGGTGATGCACGAAATGATGTGTGATTTTATGGGAAAAAATGGTGTAGGGAACATGAGATAGTGGCATGGAGGCTAATAGATGGAAAGAGTGGGGAAAATTATTTTTTGAAAGTGGGAGATAAAAGTGTTATACCTTTTGAAAATTTAATGTATGGAGTCAAATTATTGTAAAAAGGGGAAAAGTGGGAATTAATTTTAAATAATGTTTTTTAAAATTAAAATAAAAAACAAGGTGAAAATAAAATTCCATGCACACTATTTGGAATAGTATTAAATATTCATTTTCTTCCTCCTCTTACCACTGCAACAGATCGGTAGAGGATCTTACATGCCCTTATCATGACCTATATCACCATAAAACCCTCTTATAACACTGATTTAGAGTCTTTTTTTCATTATGTAATAATTTGAAATATTTTTTAGAATATTTATTTAGATAGGCACTAAGATGGTGTGATATTCTAAGGATCAATGTGCCCTGAACTAATTTTTAAAATATATCATATATATTAAAAATCACTCATGTGAATTATTCTAGAAATGGTTGAATAACTCTTACATGGAGGATTTGATATAAAATTTGGGGGCATATTTTAGATCAAATAATGGATATACACTTGTCAGGATATAAACTTTATCAGTGTTGGGTGTTTGGTGTAAGTGCAATCATGACAGTATAAATACAATAAACAAATTAAATTATTTAATTTATTTTCCATAATGAAGAAACCTAAAACCTTCTTTAAATGCATGGTTATGAGGAGATATTATGGTTTTCCACAAAACCCTGGAGACCTAGAGGACCATTGGATGATATCATTATTGGCAAACAACATTAGATCAGATCAGATTAAGGATTTGGTGCTAATAGTGTTCATAGATCTCACCAATGATGGCAACGCAATACCTTTCATTGTCATTGATCGATCCAAACTCCATGTAGAACATTTTAATTTTGTATTTATACTCTTTTCTCATCCCATGACAAACATGAATCGAATGACTAATGGTTTTTTTCGTGAATTGTTTGATTTGTGGTTATGGGTTATTTGTGGTATTTGGGGATTATTATTACTATTTTTATACATTGATTAATATAACTATTCATTGATTTATATACCTATTCATTGGTATTTACTATGAAAATGTATTGTGTCTAAAAAACAAAAGATGGGGTTCTTTCCTCACATTTATGGTTTATGGTTTTCTATCCCCTTTCTACATGGGTTCACGGTTGGCATATTTTGGCATGTGATTCGATGAATACCCAATGAATGGTAATTTTGCATTCAATTTTTGGCACAATTGATTTTTACCATCATCCAGGGGTGGATATTTGATGATTCCATTACGGTATACAACAATGGTAGTGGATCTATAGAAATATCAAGGGTTCCTAATACTAGTTTGGACATGTGGAATAGATGAGGCACAATGATAGTGGTTCTTGTGCACCAGATATTGCCGAATTCTTACTATCTGTGGAAAGAAGGAGGCTTAAAACTCATATTCATGAAATATGAGATGATTCATGGCAGAATTGGTGGATGTGAAAGCCTAATCAATGAAGTATGAATTTCATCTGTGGGTTCTGTAAAAAATCTGACTACATGGAACATGTTTCTATAAACGCACACCGTATTTTACCTTATATATTGTGCTAGGGTTTCAACCTGGAGAAAATTATCCAAATCATGTGACCTGTGTCACACATCGTGTGACCCTTAGTTGGCCAGTTCATCGTGTATAGGGATTACATGCCCAAGATGCTGGGTAGAGTTGCATGTTGTGTATGTAATTCCATACATCATGTACACCCTTCTAGAAGGCTCAACATGTACAAGAAGTACACTCATGAGTGGATATGTGATCCCACACACCATGTACTTCTAATGTACACAGTCATGTCAGAGTACATGGGAGAAGCCATATACTCAGACATGACCTAGTACACAGACACGGTTCGGTGTACACAGACATAGGAAATATGACATTCCAAGTGGTAGGGAAACTAATACATTCTATGTACACATGAAACATATCATTTATTTAGAAAACATATATGATGTTTAGTCATGATACATGGGAAGTAATGGTCATAGTGATACATGACGTGTAACCCCAATGAAACATTGTGTACTCCTTTGAGGGTAGGTTGGATTCCTCTTTTTCTTTATCCTAACTTCATTGAGATCTTGTGTGAGATTATTTGAACTAGTATTGATTGATTGTGTTCCCTTGGTCCATTACCTAAGGGTTAGTGTGGAATTGTTTCCTACACATACGATGGTAATCCCTTCAATGGGAATTCTTGGATTGAGTTACCAAATCCATTCATGTGGCCTAGAAGGAGATCCTCTATCATCATCTTTCCTTGGGTGGAGTTCTTGGTATCATTATGACTAATATTACATGGGAGATGATCCTATAATTATTGTGTTACTACATATTGAGTTGCTGGTATACCCCATGTCCTTGGGTGTGATCCTCATATACGTATTGTTCTCTTAAAACTTGTACCATATACTTCTTATGAAGAGATCTAATGAGTTTTACATCTCAGATGGATTCAATCAATTTTATCTAACTCATGGATTATTATCTCTCAATTGAGTTCCCTTTGGAATGGTAGGTATTGAGAGTGAAATATTTATGAATTTTTTTATTGACACCATTACATTAGTTATATAGATGGTAATGGTTATGAACACATGGGAGGTGGTGTATTTATAAGTGTACATGGATTTATTTTTGTATGTATCTCTTTATGATTGGAATATCTTGTGATGATCTTACTACCATTGCTTATTTTTGATTGGTTATTTTGGGGTTTCCTATTGGGTATTTTTATAATGACCCCTTCATGGGCTATGCCTGCACATGTCACATATTATATAGACGATAGACCTTTTTACTGAGTCCTTGGTAAACTCGGAGAAGGTTGGGAAGGTTTGGGCTAGATAAATCGAGGTGTTTACCAGTGTTTCATTCGACAGTAGTCCCCTCCATTGAATCAGGTTGGAATTTAATTTCCAGTTTTTTATTGGTCTAGTATTTGACCACTTTTTTCTTTCCAATACTTTATGTTATACTATAATTGTGAGATTGTAGATGTATGCATGCATTTTTATCAGTTTTTTCATCATTTTATGGGCTGTAGATATGTGTTTATGTACCAGAACTTTATTCTAATTCTTCCCATCTATGTGATATGTCGTCTTGGTTCTAGTCTTCATCCCCTAGCCTATTGGATGCGGTCTTGGGCTAGTTGCATCTCGGGCCTCGTAGGGTTGTATTAGGTAATAAAAGAATGATATAAAAGGGTTTACCCATCTTGAAATGTTCTAAAACTTACAAGTTATAGGATTAGTGTTTGGAGTTTCATTTTTTTAGCTTTTAGGATTGGGAATTGGGCAAAAATTGTCATAGTATTTTGATATTTTCTCTTAGGACAGGCTGTCCAGTGTTGTTTTGGAGGCTGACGTATCCATTGACCAAGAATGTGATAACTTGATTGTTTACTAGGTATATATAGATAATGTGTATAGGGAAAACATTCTTACATGCATCACATAGGAATGGGTTTTGTTTTTCATTCCCTTCTTGAGTTATCTCCCCAAATATACTCATTGACCATGGTACGTCTTGATAACTCTCAAGATTCCATTGTGATGATGGCTGGATAGGATTCCAAGATAGGATTGTAATGATGAACCGATGAGTGATGAGTTTTTTATTTCAGGGACTCCACTCATGAGGTATTTTTCTCCAAGTGTGAACCAAGTGGTGCTACCCCCTGTTGAGTAGTACATGGATCATTTTATTGATCAGGCAGAAAATAATCATCATGATGAGTAGTCAGTAGATCCATCAGGATAGAATGGTGGTTGAAATAGTATTAACGTGTTATTCAAGTTCCACATAATGTGATTTCTAAGGTTCTATGATGAGAAATACCCTCTTGTGGTAATGTTCTGACTCAATGTAGTGGTTCGAGTTTCCAACATGTGCAGATCCAAACTGATTAGATGGTTGAACTTGTGAAATGTTTTCTCCATGTAGTATCATTTCTGCCCTAAAGGTAATATAAGATGAGACATATATGTTGAGTGTGCATCATGATATACATAGTTATAAATCTCCTATGTTACATGGTTCGTACCCCCTTCTTGTGTGGTGGAGTACTGGTATGAGCCTATGGTGTGAATATACCACATGGATGAGACCCATCTCTGATGGTGGTCCTAGAGGTGAGACTTCCCTAGGGTGTCATGAGGTGTTAGTAGATCCATGTGTTGTTTATTATTAATTTAACCTTGGACATTTAATGAATAGGGGAAATTTCACCACTGAGATTCATTCATGAGATGTGATCCAAAACCATTCGGGTGAGTTACTGCCGACTAAAGTGGATATTGTTGGGGTGTGGTAGATGAATTTATCAGACTTGTGCGTTTGAGGTTGTTTTTTGTTCCAAGGGGTAGAATTAGTCCATGGTTATGGTAAAATGGTGGGATAGGGGAATAATGAGTTCAGAGTGGTAGGATCTCATATAGTCTTCAAGTGAATTTTCATGTATGACATGTGTCTTCACTGCCTCAGTTTCAATTTTCATATAGACTTGTGAGAAATTTTTTCCTTAGTGTATCCTCTATTTCAAACATATTGATACCGGTGGAGGTATTTTTTATCAACCATTGTGTTGGAGGATCCTGTAGATAGTATCAATTATTTCACAATTCTACTGACAGTGTGACTTGACTCTGGTAAGAGATAAAGATACTCGTGTTAAATCACTTCATAGTGGTGGTGAGAACGTTTGATGTTTTCCTTAGTGTGGATTTTTTTCCTACCTTCCATGATCATATGTTTCTACCAGTGTGAGTAGTTGTCCTTCTAGTTCATTATGATGGATTTATCCCCTTTTGATAAGTATTGAACCCATGTAGTGTAGGATGATCTCAGGTGTAGGATGTTATGATCAACTTCGGATCAGTTGTCTAGTGACACCTTTGGAGAAGAAGATGCTACGAGTTTTCAGTTCCTGTGATGGAAAAACATTATGAGTTCATCATTCTAAAGGATGTATTAGGTTTACCTCACCATCAAGATTTGACATTCTTCATGGAATTGCATCAAGGGAGACCTGATATTTTTTCGATCACATCAGATGAACCCATTTAGTAGTGAGAGCTTGATGTGTGGTTGGAGGAGTCTTCATATAAGGGGATTTTTAATACCGTGTGTTTTCTCATAGGTAGCCTTGTGTTTTTCTATTGAAAGGTAGATGAGTGTCTACTGTTGGGTGTGGATTAGTGTCAATTGGACAGGGTGACATGAGTTAATGTATCTACTTCTAAGAATCGATAAAATCTTCACCCAATGGTTGGAGGAAAAGTAGATCTGAAAGTCTGACCTTTGGATGGGTTATCACTAGATACTTTTTCAAGAGGTGGATGAACTTTGCATCAATTATTATAGCCAATTTGGTTTATCCGAGTCCTTGGTAATATCCTTTGGCATGATGAACGCCATAGTAGATGATACATAGGATGATGCTAATAGGAATTCTATGGGAGTGATAGTTATATGAAAACTCTAATGGATTAATTTATCAAAATATTACTTATTATAAATGGGAGTGATGGTGGGACAAACATTAGTTGAGGTGGCATGATATTGAGAGCTATACAAGGAATGGTCATGGCAGTAGATGCTCACAACAAGGTTTTCTCTTTGTTGTTGTCAAAAGGGGTGATAGAGAATTTGACCTCTTCATAGTTGACCCCATGTGGGTGAGGATGGTGTAGTGGGCCTCCATTCAATAATTATTACCCTTCAATTATTCTAATATCTAGGGAGGTATGACATAAATATAACAATTGTTATATGTTTCTTTACTATATATACACTGGATACATTTATGACAAAATTCCTTGAAGGAGGGAATCATGTCAACATTTTTTCCAAGGACTAATGGTGGTTCTGATCATTATATGAGAATAGTTTATAAGGAAGTTGTTTTCCCTTTGTATTACATCTATTAGAGGTGAGTATGTATCAATATCTCTTGGAACCACATGTACCACTAAGGGATTTACGACATGTTTTTGAGTTAAAATCTTGTTGTTTTTTCTATATGTGGGTGATGAATAATAGAAATTTTTAGGGAGTTTAGGAAAATGGTGCATGCAGAAGGTGGTCCAACGTTTTGGAATTCCCTTGAAAATAGTTTCATATTGTGATGCTCAAATCACAACATGATTTGTGAGAAGAATTGGGAGGCCTTTCAAGACACGCTTTTAGTGGGGTAGTGTGTTTTACCCCATCTAGTTATCCAGGTAGATTGGACCATTCAAGTTTTTATGATTTTTTTTTGGTTTTCATGTCATTTTTTGTGCCATGGCTAGGAGGATCATTTACCATCAGTGGGGTTTTTCATATCATGATGATTACCACTCCACCACTGTAGTAGTACCTTTTTAAGGATAGGTATGAGAGACCTTACAAGAAAATGTTATGTTGGTCAGATCTAGTGAGTGGAAGCATTCGGGTACTAGTTTTAGTGATAGTCAAGGTTATAAAGGGCACATTTCATCTAGTGGAATATAATTATTACCTGATAAAATTCAGGATCCCTTAGTTGATAGATGATAGAGGCCCTTGGGTTTGGTAAGTTATAATGTCTTATCTAGGGTGTTAGGCTATCTCTAGAAATCTTTGGCCCTTTATTTTTCTAAATCTATGTCAGGTTAGAAATGTGGTGTGTTTCTTTACACTGAAGGAATATTAGTTTTAGGTTTCTTGGTGTTCTTCACTTTCCATATCTGAGGAGGTATGTGCATGACTCGTTGTATGATATCGACCAAGGTGAGACAGTCTGTGAGAGTTGAGTTTCATTTTTCAAGGATATGGTGATGTTGAGGGCTGGTAAAATAAAAACCCTTCAAGGGAATGTTTTTTCGTGGGTCTGTGTTGGTTGATAGAATATGGACCATTGGAATATCTCGTGGGAGTAGGAGACCTAGTAGAGAGCTCAATATTCACACCTTTTGTGTAGTTTTTTATTTTCAGGGATGAAAATCCTTGAATGAGGGAATAATCCAGTATCCTAGTTTTTCTGTTTTACACTTTGGAATATTTCCATGAATATATCTAGATCCAAGAAATGAGGAAAAGTGAGCTTTTAAAGACTGGTGTGTCTGAAATTAATTTTTAAAATATATTATATATATTAAATATCATGTACAAGTATTTTTCCTAGAATCATGGAATAACTATCATACAGAGGCCTAGATCATAAATTTGAGGGCACTATTGAGATCAAACAATGTGATTTATCCTAGGTGTGATATAAACTTTTTCAGCATTGGGCATTTGGTTAACGTGCAATCATAATAAAATAAGTAAAATAAATAAATAAAACTATTTATTTCATTTTTCTTAATGTAGTGACCGAAATAATTTTCAAATAAATGGTAATGAGGATATCTTAGGGTTTTCCACTAACCCTTGGAGACTTATAGGATGGTTTTAGGAGGGAATTGTGGGTGGATGATGTTTGATCGGATCATGTCAAGGATCGTGCAACAAAGAAGTTCGTCGATCTTTCCAGCAATAGAAATGTAAGAATTTTATTCATCAATGATTGATTGAAAAACCATGTAGGTATTTTATTTTCATATTTATCTCCATTTATTATCAAATGATGAATTAATATTGAAAAACTAATGGTTTGATTCATTTATCGGTAATTTTTTAGGTATGAGTTATTTTTGTGATTTGAGATAATTATTATTTGTTTGTTCGTTGATTTTTATATCTCTTTATTCATCTTTTCGATTAAAAAATATCACGGATGATACAAAAATGGTTAAGTTTTAGTCTTTAATTTTATAGTTTATGGTTTTCTATCCCTGTTCTACATGCATTCATCATTGGAGATTATTTTGGCCTATGATTCAATGAATACCCAGTGAACTATAATTTTGCATTTGATATTTACCACAAAGAATTATTATAGTGGGTTGGGGGTGGAGATTCAATGACATGATTGTGTTATATGACTATAGAAGTAGATCCACTGATAGATCAGTGGTTCATGATACCAGTTTGGGTGAGCGGTACCAATGAGACATGATGATGATAGTTCATGAGCACGGGATACAACTTGATTCTAGAAATTGGTGGTGGGGAGGTTTTGTCAACCTCATATCCATGACATTCAATGTGATTCTTGATGAAATCAGTGGTTTTGGAAGCCTGATCAAAGATGTGTGAAGTTCTTTTGTGGGTTATATGAAAAACCCAACTACATGGGGTGTAGTCCTATGAAAAAATGACATATAGTCCCTTCTATGTGGCTCCAAGGTTTCAACATAGAGAAAAGTCTCACATGCCATGTGACCCATGCCACACACCATGTGTCCCTTAGCTGACCAGTTCAGTGTGTATATGGAGTACACTCCCAGGATTTGAATAAGATTTTCATGATGTGTGGTTCATGCCACATGTCGTGTGACCTATTCCACACATTGTGTGTCCCTTATCTAACCAGTTTGACATGTACATAGAGTACACTCCCTGGAGGATAGGTATAGTTTGATTCCATGTGGTTCATACCACACATCTTGTACACCTTAGAATATGGATCATCATGTAAAGTGATTACACACCTAGTTTTCCATGTTTTCCCACACACCTTGTACTTGGTAAGTATATAAGTAATGTGGAGTAAACAGGCATAGCCTTGTAATTAGACATGACCAAATACACATACATGGTTCAGTGTACATAGGAATAGGAATAATGACAGACTAATTAGAGGGGTAACCTCTACATGTTATATACTCTTAGGAAGCTATGCATATTGAGAAAATTTACATGTCATGTGAGTGTGAAACGCAATTAGTATCGAGATTTTTAAGACACACCATGTACCCCATTGGACATGCCATGTAATCTTTTAAGGATAGGTTGAATTACACTTTCTTTTTATCACTTCTTCATTGTGGTCTCGTGTAAGATTCCTTGGACCAATATCAGATGAGTGTGTTCCCATGGTTTATTCCCTGTGAGTTAGTTTGGAATTGTATCCTACACATAGGACGGTGATCCCTTTAGTGGGACGTATTATATAGAGTTATTTCAATCTTTTTGTGAGGCCTAGAGTGAGATCTTCTATCATAATATTTTCGAATGTATAGTTCTTTGTATTTTTTGAGAAACATTACATGGGAATCAATCATCTACTTAGAGGATTACTCTAAATTTTGTAGTTGGTATACCCCATGGACATGGGTTTGATCCTCGTCCATGTATCATTCTCTTTAAAATTTTAGGGTACAATTGTAATGGTGAGTCTCGATGAGAATTAAGTCCTAGATAGACACCATCAGTGATCTCTAAATCATTTAGTGTGTTCTATTGGTTGAGTTCCATTAGGGATTGAAGTACTTGAGGAGTGAAATCTCCTGGATGACTATTATCATGAAACGAACATAGTGGTTCAATGGTTGGAAGAGGTTATTCCCATTTGGGTTGTGGGGTCTTTCTGAATAAATCTTGATGTTATGTTTTATGTATCCCTTTATGATTTACATATCCTATTCTGATCTGACTATTCTTGATAATTAGTGCTTGGTTATTTTGGAGTGTCCTATTGGGTATTGTTATACTCACCCATGCATGGCCTCTTCACACACATATCATGTCTTATGCATATGATGGATGTTTTTGCGGAGTCCTTGGTGGACTAGGAGTCAGTGGATATAGTTTGGGATAGACAAAACAAGGTGTATACTGGTGTTTAATTTTATATAAGTCACCTCATTTTTATCAGGTCAAAAATTACTTTCTAATTTTGGATATGTCTTGTATTTGGCCCCTTTTGGCTTTCCAGTACCTTA
The DNA here is from genome assembly GCA_963277665.1 of Viscum album. Lineage (NCBI taxonomy): Eukaryota > Viridiplantae > Streptophyta > Magnoliopsida > Santalales > Viscaceae > Viscum > Viscum album. The sequence goes on from OY728135.1 coordinate 548,770,151, forward strand.
CATCATACTCTGATTGTGGTATTATAGATATATCCATACATTTTCTTCATTTATTATTCATCCTTTTATGAGATTGGATATGTGTGCATGTTTACAGGTACATTAGGATAGTTCTTCTGATGTTTTCGATATTATTTCTTGGCTCTAGTCTCTAACCTTTGTGAAATTGGAGGTGGGCCTGGGGTAGTTTCATCTCGGGCCCCATCCGGTCGGTTTGTGACCACTAAAGGTGTTTTTTAGCACTAAATACAAACTATCATGTATAGGTAGATAAGAAGATCACTAGAGGCGATCATAGGTTCAAAAAAACAATAGAAACACAATAGATTTTATTTCTTTGATTTGTAATAAAAATAAAATGCACAGACCGCACCCTATTTATAGGGATACAAGTACATACCATAAGGGGGAGGAAAGTGTTAGTTCATCCCTGTATAATATTTAGGACCTTAAAATTTTTCTTCTACTTGATGTTAAATGAGTTTCTATGAAGGATTCTAGAAATTTACATTCACTAACTATCATGGACACATTTACACTATAGGATAACAATGGAAGTAATTTTTCTTTGCCAAATGGAATTACAAAATTACTTCATAATAATGATTTACCACTTGGGTATTCATTTTCTAATCCCTTAAGATTATATCCTGAATTTTTGATTTTTTAATCAGAAATTGATACGAATAGAGGAAAAAAATGGGGAAAAATGGTCTTTATTTCAATTTGAACAAATATTTCCAAAATGTACACTCTACACCTCTCTCTCTCTCTCTCCAAATTGAGCTCTCAAGGATCTATTAAGAGATATAATATATCGGTTACCTTAGTCCTATAGAATCCCTATTGAAACTAATTGTTCATGGTGGAATGATCCTAAGTCCTTCCATAAATAGGCATTGTTGGAGGTGTCAATTTTGACATAACTCTCCCCACAAACCGCCACAAATCCTGACCTACCATGATGGGTGGAGTTGATGAACCATCCACCTACCAATGTAACTAGAAATATCTATCACTTTGACCCCTATATATGAAATATTATGAAGTATCATCAAATTTCCATCATCTTCTTGACCAACAACCTTTGTCAATATATCCACTAGTCTCTCCTACATGCAGATCTTCACATGTCTCATTAGTTTTTCATCCACCACTTCATGTATCTAATGATAGATAATGTCAATTTTATTCATCCAAGATTGGTACATGGAGATATTTATCAAGTCCAAAGCACTTTTACTATCATAGTGAACCATGTACACCTTCTAGACGAATCTGAAATCTTGGAGAAAATTATTTATCCACAAAATCTCATTTCCAACATATGATGTAACAATTTACTCTACTACAATCCCGGATATGGTGAAAAACTTTTTCGAACTTGAATTCCATGATAAAACTCATTCTACAAAGGTATAGATATATCATATTATAGGAACACTACTGTTAATATATTCATTCATATCTTCTTCTGTATATACCTCTAAGATAGTTTTATCTCCCCCATAGACAAAACATAACTTTTATATGCCTTTGAGATACCTCAAAATCAATTTGACTTTGTCCAAGTGTTTCTTTCCAAGATTGGAGAGAAATTGGATCATAATCGCCACTACATCGACAATGTATGGTCTCATACTCACCATAATGTACCTAAAGCTTTGATCTTCTAAGGAGTATGGTATCTTCTCCATCACCTAAATATCTTCCATGGTGATGGACATGAACTCTGGATCAAATTCAGTTGGCTAGGAAGAGGAATGCTCATTGGTTAAGATAATTCTATGTTGAAACATTTCAGAAAATGTTCAACATACTTCTCCTTAGATAGCCATAACAACATCCTCCTTTTTTCACAAATGATCTGAATCCCCAAAATCTATTGACTTTCTCCCAAGTCCTTTATATCAAAATACTTGGATAACTCCTTCTTCAATAGGATAATATTCACTACATCCTACCAAATGATCAACATTTCATCAACATAATAATGAAGAGAAAAAAAGTTACCATCTTGAATTTTCTAGAAGTAAACACATTTGTCCTCCTATATTTTATTGTAGCCATAACTCACCATGAATTAATCAAACTTCTTTTATAACTATTTGGGATCTTGTTTCAATCTTTACAGGGTCTTCGTCAATTTTATGAGGAGTTTTTATTATTCAAAAACCTGAAAACCTTTAGTCTAGTCCATATATATCACCTCACAGAGGTTACATTAAAGAAAATATATCTTCATGTCCATATATTAAAACACTATGCCCAAGCTAGACACCAATTAAAAATTTACTAGGATTGAATCCATCTTTACAATGGGTGAAAAGATACAATCAAATTCAACTCCTTTCTTTTTAAATAATCCAATGACAACTAACCAAGATTTAGGATAGAACTATTTTTTCTGCCATCCTTCATCTTCCTGAACCCCCATTTGTTCCTTATTTCCTTCTTACCTTTGGGTAGTTCCACCAAATCATGTGTCTAGTTCTTTTTTAAAGACCCTATATCATCTTACATTTCATATAGCCAAATGAGTTTTTTAGGATGAGTCAGTAATTCTCGGTATTCTTCAAAATCCCCCTCTTTATTCAGAAAAATGTTTTATGACTCTGAATATTTTTTTTCACATCATCCTTCCTCATGAATATTTCGAAGCTATGAAAAAGAGTTACTACATCACCTAACTCATGTTAAGGTTTTGTTTCTTCTTGTGGAGAGGATTGAGTCTCACTCTACTCAATATCCTCCCCCACTACCTCATAGTTTGCTGCCGATGATTCTTGTTTCACTTCCTCATCTTCATTATTATGTGGTGATGGTACAAGTGTTGGATCATGAGTTTATTCCATGAAAATTTATTTTAGCTACATTCTAGAATATTTAATTTCCTTGACCTTCTAGTTTTCATGAAACCTAACATATCTACTTCTAATCACCTTCTTCTCTTTTGGGTCCCAAAGCTAGTATCTGAACTCCTCATCTCCATAACTGATGAAGATGCATGTATAATATCTCCCATATAGCTTCTTTCTAACTTTCTTGGATACATGTGAAAATTACAAACATCCAAAAACTCATAAATGAAAGTAATAGAGATGTTTACAAGACCGTACATTCTGTGGAATCTCAAAATTCAATGAGGTTGATGGTGATCTATTGATAAGGTAGCATGCAACCTGAATAGCTTCTCCCCTTACTAGATTTGGTAGCTTTTCTATACTGGTAATTCTTATAACCTTATCCATAATGGTTCTTTTCATACCTTATAAAACTCTATTTTGTTTTGTATTGTGTAGGACAATCCTCTCATGCCAGATTCTCTGAATCCTGCAATAGGCATCAAATTCCTATGATGTGTACTTTCCTCCATTTTCTTAATGAAGAAACTTCATATTCCTTCCCAATTCACACTCCACCATGGCATGGAACATCTACAAATAGTCTATTACTTGGTCCTTGTTTCGCAATAATAACACCCACACCCTTCAATATGAATCATCAATAAAGGAAATGAAATATTTAACACCTCCCAGTGAATCCACCTCCATGGGTCTGAAAACATCATAGTTTACCAGATCCAATATATACAAATTCCTTGATGAATTAGTATTGAATGATAATATATGATGATTCTCATAAAATTAATATTTTTAAGGATCAAGTGATAAATCCTTGTCAATGTTGATGTACTTTTAATTCATCAGGGAAGATAACCTTCTTTCACTAATGTGGCTAAGTCTCCTTTGACATCTATCAGATGATGTCTATCCTTCCACTATGTTAAGGATATGTACATATATATTCACATGATTGTTTTACAACATACTTAATATGTTTCCTCTGGTGATGATGATTGATCCTTTCACCATCCTTCATGCTCTATTACTAAATACATTTTCATGTCCTTTTTGGTTAAAGGCAATTCTTGATATCAGGTTGAGTCGAAGGCTTGGAACATTTCAAACATCCTTCAAGGTTATTGTTTATACAAAATTCATATTGACTTGGATATCACCCATTCCTATAATATTTTATGAACTGGTATTTCCCATCTTGACTGCACCAAAGTCACCAGCTTGATAAGTCAAGAAATAATCATGATGTTGAGTGACGTGGTACGATGTTGTAGTATCAAACACTCATTTTTTTCTAGCATAGTTTATGATATCATATCTTTTATTCATATTTGTATAAATTAATAACTTATCTAGTAATTATTATGTGTATGTCTCAATTTTTTATATGATGATTTCAATTTTGGTCTTTTTCTTATAGAATCTTTTAGCAGTTCTTATTTATGTGTCCTGCCATGCCACAATGGTAGAAAATGTATGTTGGACTCCTAATATATGTTTAAATTAATCTAGTCTTTATTCTTCCACAACTTCATACCCCTCAAAATCCTCTTTGTTGTCTCCCTTTCTTCTCAAGAACAACATCTTGCATCTAGTTATAAGTCACATCCTTCCTTTGGGCCTCCTCATTGAATAGTTCTTCCTTTACAATTTCCATGGTATGTTTACCTCTAGGAGATGAGTTTCTGAGGGATACCAAAAATGTATCCCATCTAATGAGAACCGTGTAGAGTAGGTGGTTCACCTGGTCTTTATCAATCAAAGACTTACCTGCAACCACCAATTGATTTACCATACTTTTCAACTTGCTGGTGTGTTGAGTTACAGAGCATTCACTCTATAGTAAAATATTCGTTAACTATTTTAGTAATATGATCTTTTTCAAGCAGTATTTTATAGGTACGTATTTTACAACTTCATCCTAATTTCATAAATTCAGTGTCTTGTGAAACATGGTGGTAGACAATGTGATCAATACATCGACATATTTGACTGATTTCCTTCTTGTTTAGATTCTTCCACTCGTCTTTCTTATTGGCATCGAGGTGGACTCCCTTTTTATCAATGGGTTAAAAAATATCCTTATTGTTAAAAATATATTCAATTTTATACTTTAAAATTGGGAAGTTTAAAGAATTAAACATGAACATACCTCCCATGGATGGTCCCCCTATTTAATTTCAATTCTATAAAAATGTGCATAAATTTTAAAAATGGAGCTCATAGTTGTATCTGGAATAGTCAAAATGGTGTAATAGACACCTAGATCATCTAAATCAGACCCCGATTGATCAAGATATGACCAAATTAGTGTCAATGGCTGAGATTGACCAATGACATAGTGATGACGTGGTGATGACATGTCTTTTCAAAGAATCTATTGGAATATCACTGGAAATATTGTCAGTGATGAAACACAAACATTGACCAAACTTCTACTAAGCCTAGGGAGATTGTTTTTTCTCTATTTTCAATGTCATTTGGTCCATTGGAATCAACTCAACATGAACTTTAATAATAGGAATTAAAAAATGATTCTAGGAAACATGAATTTTCAAGTCACTAGAAAATATCCACTACTCACCACCATTTCACTGAAACTCACTCTGATGCCACTTTTTCTGATTCACTAATCCCAAAGAGTGAATAATGGAGGATGAAAATGGGAAGAAAATGGGTTTTATTAAACTTGAACACTTTTTAAAAAAACAACATCTCTACATATATCTCTCTTTATAATGGATAACTCAATGATCTATCACTGGATAGAATTTATCTCTATATTGGATATGAAGAAGCTCTCTTTGATATAATTTTTTTGGGGGAATGCTCCCATAGCCCTCCTTAAATAGTCATGGTGTGAGGTTTCAGGTTTGAAACAAATCCCCCACCAACCCCAACGAATCTCCACATACCATGGTGGGTGGAGTTGGTGCACCAAACACCAAACAAGGTAGATGAAAAACTCTATCATTATCTATATTCTAAATGGGGAAGTTATTCTAGGCTTTAAATAGTCCCAAACATGTAGAAGGTGATCAAGAAACTAAAATATATATTATTAATAGAATTAATAATAAAATAAAACAATTCTATTTAAATGGTGATTGATTTTTGTTTCTCAAAAATGAATGAGGGTAAAAGATAAGGTTTTAAAAACTGATCCTTAGGGTTAGAGGTTAGAAAGGGATAACCCTCCCTATATTCATGAAACTCTTATGTTGTAACTATCATTTGCTTTAAAATCAATGCACAATTCATTCACTCAAATTTTATAACTCTATATATAAACCAAATATGGTTCTGTTGTATTAATTCATGTTATAAAGAAAGTAAATGAGTTATATTACTTCTAAAATTTTATTTATGGGAATCTTATCGGTTTAGAGGCATGGATATACATGGGTTATATGCCTATTATAAAAAATATTAGAATGATGATAAATTTAAATATTATTCTTGTAATAAAATTTATACCATCATTCAGCATTTTGGGATACCTGAATGGACATTCTAGATATTTTATGGTTGGCTATTCTAGGGGAATAAGCAAAAGTCCTTGGAGTTTCTAGGTTTCCATGTTTTAATTATTCAAGTCCTATTTTTTAGAGGGGATTTCAATGAAATTCTTATTCAGAATGAGAAGGAATGGGTAGTTGAAAGACCTAATTTTATGACAGATGATTAATAACATGTAAGGTATTCTATGGGTTTTTTAGCCTTGTGTTTCTCTAGAATCCCATTCATTTGGTTTTTGGGTAAGTCTAAAAGTGCTGTAATATTGAAATTTTAGGATATATTTTTAGGGTGTAATGATTTCAAGTGTCTCTTTCACCATTTCCAAGTCTCTAATCTCCCCCCAATCTCTTTAGATCACTGATCAATTATTCTCAATATGAACCATTTTGTTATACATAATTGGAATGAAATATTGTTCATATTTGAAAGCATATGGATAAAGGAAAAGAAGTTGTGAATATGCGTTTAACCAAAAAGAAATATTGGTGAGTCTGATACCACTAGAAAAATGGAACATGTGGTTGAATTCTTAATGTACGGGTGTGATAAAAAAAATTAAACATAGGTATTAAGAATGATTGCATTGATAAGTTCTTATAAGAATTTTATTTTCTTACATCCTCGAATACTAAGAATGAGTTATAATCTACTCATAGGAAAAAACCAGTCACATGTAGATGTGAGAGTCTCTTATTAAATAAGGATGAAAAAATGGTGTTTTCCTTCAAAAGGGGTCTTCAAGACATGGAACGAACCAAATTTTGGGGATAGAGATTCCTTATGGATGATCAAAATTATAGGTGAGCTAAATTCATAATCTTTTACTTGGTTTCTTCTATTATCTTTTTTCATTAAGAGGTACAAATCTTCCTTATGACATTTTATTTTATATTCCCCCTAGGATCTTAGTGTCTAGGAACCAACATACTATTAAATATATTTCTGATAATGAATTTCTCAACTCTATCAAGAGAATACATGCCACTAAGTCTCATATCCCTGATGGGTCCCATGCGATTTTCTTTAAATAAGACTTTCATATTCTGGGTCCTGATATTACTAGGTTCATGAATGACCTTTGTAAGGGTATAGAAAACTTCATCCCTATTAATGAGACCTTGATAACTCTAATTTAAAAGTATTATAATCCTAATATAGTTATAAAATTTAGGAAACATTTCTTTTGTGATTTGAACAATTAAATAATTATGAAAATATTGGTCAACCATCTTTAAAAACTATTGCTTACATTATTTCTAAAATCAAAGCACCTTTATTCCTAAAAGGCTCATTTCTGATAATGTTATTATGGACCATGAAATATTTATTTATATGATTATTTGTTTCTATTTTAAGATATTTTTGATGTCCTATATTCTGGATATGATAGATTTGAATGGTATTTATTGTGTTTTTTTCTTATTAAAATGGTGTTCTATACCCAATGGGTTGATATCATCATGCAGTGTGGTTCATCTCTTTATTTTAAAATAGAAATTAATGGTAATATTACCTAAATATTTGATCTCATATGTGGACTTTGAAAAGGAGATAATCTTTCCCCTTGTCTCTTCATCATTTTCATTAATGTTTTTCTAGTCTCATTTTAAGATTAGTGAAGGATAAAATTGTTCATGGTGAAAATTTATATCATCAAGGCCCCCCATTTCCGGCCTTTTAATCATATATTATAATATATTATTTAGGAGTTCTAATCTGAGAGAATAAAAATCTATTAATAATTCTATTTATAATTTTGATATTAATTTGGAGAAATAACGAAATCTTTCAAAATCAAAGATCGTGTTTAGTAGTGGTACCTCCCATATAAGGAAAACTGATCTAGAAGGTGTGTCAAGTTTCTAAGTAGTTAAAAAACAGCATAAGTACCTTAGCCTCCCATTAATTTTATATATTCCAATAAAGAGGTGTTATTTTTTGTCATTGAATGGGTTTCTAAAGAAATTTAGGTTTGATCATGTTGGGGAATTTATAAGGCAAGGGAAAAGTAAATTATTAAGGAAGTGGCACAATCCATCCTTGTATATTTTATTTCCCTTCTCAAGATTCTATATGTTTTTTCTGATCATCTTCACTCACATATTCCAACTTTATGGTGGGGATACAATTATGGAAAGTATTAAACACACAGGTTGTCTAGGGATAAGTTATATAGTCCAATGGCATGAAAGGGAATGATATCCAATAATTTGGAACATTTCAATGATGTGTTGCTTGCTAATAATGGTTATATCCTTCTATAGAAGAGCGATTCCATGTGATCCTATGTGCTTCGTTCCAAGTACTATGCTCACTCATATTTTTTCAATCCATGTTTAAGTCATATACATTGTTTTCATTGGAGAAGTTTATTGGGTTAACATTATCTGCTGATAAAATGACTTTGTTGTAGTATTGGAAATAGTGATACAACTAATATTTAGAATTAACCATGATAACAGTTGATTAAAATTATCTTTCATATTATTCCAATATTATAACATTACTTGGTTAGTGAGTTATATAATTAATAGAGGGGTGTTTTGTTACTATATATGTTAGGTTCATGGGTTAATTTGAGGGATCAAAATATTATTATCATCATTCCTGTTATTGATGGGGTAGGTATGGACTAATTATATTGTATTTGGGAGGATTGAGATACCTATTTAGTTAAGTCAGGCTATAGGTTTTACCTAAATCCTTCCCTTCTTGAGGTATCCTAGTCTTGTAAATTCATTTTGACGTTTCCAGTTCAACATAAAATTTCGTATTCTAGTGGAAGGTTTTTAATAATTATTTGAACTAGATAGTGTTTGGCTAATCATCATGCTTCCAATGATCATTTTTTCTCCCATCGCCTTCATGATGTTTAATACCCCTCCCATGTTATCCTGAATTTCCCCAGAGTGAAGGATGTTTGTAAATAATAGAGGGAGTACAATCAGAAGTTAATTTAACCTAACTACAATTTACCTTCTAATTTGGTTATGTGGACTTCATTTCTCCATGGTGAAATAGTTATCCATCTCTATGTGATTTCTTGATGATATGACCATTTCAGAATGATTATGTTCTATTATGTCAATAACATAAGCCAATTTTTTGATTATTGAGTAACTTAAGGGTTTTATGCAATTAATTATAAAATAATGTGTTTTTCTACAATGTATAGTGACCCCAATGCAGGTATATGGAAACCCCACTAGTTGGTGTCATTAAAATTAATTTTGATGAATTTATCATCAAAAAACATAGGGTGTGAAATGGTTTGGTGGCTCTTGATGACCATGGATTAGTTATTTTTTATTTCCAACTGTTCCTCTATGAAAACTATATCCCTCTAATTACAAAGACTCATTCTATTATTTTAGGTTTTATTTCATCCTCTGAGAAAGAGTAATGGGATATTACCATTGGGTATGATTTCTAGGTTTTTTCTAAATATATTTCAGATTATGATGATGATTTTTAGTAGTTTTAAATTAATATGAATAGTATTTGATCTTTGGATGAGAATTTTTATACAACCCCATTATTTTATATGTATAAAATTTTAATTATTCGATAGCTTTCCTTATACACAACTCCGAGTCTATATGAACCACGATATAGTATATAGTTATAACCTAGATGTTTAATTGGAGGGTCTGAATACTAATAACCACTTTATTAAAAATATGATTTAATGTTTTAATAATTAAAATTCATTGATTAATTTTTAATAAATAATTACTCCATTTTCAATAAAGTCATTTTATACTTTAAAAATTTATTTTCATCAAAAATAGTTTTTTATGTTTTTACGTGAAAACATTATAGATAATTTCAAATATTTTAAATAAATTATTTTAGTAAATGAATGTAATTTTTGAAATAATCCTGTTAATATTATACAAGGGTGAGTTTATAGGATTTTTCTAAAAGATTTATTTTTCAATGAGTAGCGAAAAAACTGATTTTTGTAAAAAAAACTATCATTTATTTTCAAGTAAAAAAAAATTATTATTTTTATTTGATCTTAAATAAAAATAATTATAATTTATTTATAAATAATAAAATTAATTACATAACAATCATCATACACTTTATATTTATAAAAGTTCGTTTTTTTTGCATAAATTATTTTTTCTAAAAAACTGATTTTATGTGCCCGATATGATTTTATATTAATAAATTTAAAAAATTACTATTTATTATTTGTTTAAATTAAATTAATATATTATATATTTAGTCATATATTTTAACTTATGTTTTATTTTTTTACAATGAATGTAATGTATATAAATTATGTTTTATGCTTAAAGATTCATTCTTCTAAAACGGTTTTCATTGTGGGTTGCACGTTTATTTAAAATTAAATTATGACACTTATAGAAATTTGATTTTGTAAAATGGATTAAATATTTGGTATCTTAAAAAATTATTTAAACTAATAGTTAAAACTTAATATTTTTTAATACAGAATAGAAAAAACTGTAATATTTTGTTACCACAATTGAGGTAGAAATGGGTTTACTGTTGGTTAAACCAAGAGACCAGGGTAGTATTACCACCCAAAAATATATAATTCATATTATTTAAAGATAATTTAACTTTATATTATCCTAAATTCCAATAAATTTCCATTTTGATCCACTTTTCCGTTAAAGTGACTCTATATCGTTGAAATCTTGTAAGAAATTCTATTTGTGCCCCTCCCCTCACTTATATTACAAAGCCTATTCTCCTCCATTATTCACACAAATTGAGCATTTTATAATAGATAATAAATAATAAAAAATATTTTAAATCCATACATCTATCCTAGATCTTTTGATATTCCCCTAAGACTAATCCTTCGAGGCTTAATTTGTATGTCAATGGAGTTCACTCAAAGAATATGTATAGATCTGAACAAAGATATTTCAATCTTATTTATTATTAAAATTAATATAAATGTGTTTTATCTATAACAAATAATTAATAAAATACTATAAATATACTAATATGTTATTATGTTGATAGAACAACCATTTACCACATCTTCTTAATTAAATGGCAGATGGAAGTATATTTAGTGTGTATGTGTGGACTATCACCTCCACGTAGCAATGCAATTCATTTTTCAAAACCAACATTCATGGTTTGTTATTATAATAGTTTTAATGTTTATATATGATATATATTTAATAATAGTGATTTTATATGGTCTGATTAATATTTATCTCTCATTCCATCCATCAAAAAATGGAAACATCTGTCTTGCGTATGTACAGACTATTATCTCTATATAGCGATGTAACTCATTTTTTTATCATTTATTTATATCAATGGTTATGATATAGTATATAATGAATATATATAAAATTTATATCATTATTAGTATTCTGGATATGAATGAATCAATATATAAGTGCATGGACCATAACCGATGAACCAAAACATACATGAAAAACAAAGAAGTTAACACCATAAATGATTATAATAAAGAATGATTGTTAATGATCAGGTGATAAGATGTTATATGTAAAACATGTATCAAATTATAGGTATTATTATGGTTCTATTATAAAATTATAAAAAAATTAAATATATTATACAGAATTTTAGGGCACTGATGAAGGAATACAAATTTGAGTTAAGGGTTTTATGTCACAATGTCATTTTTACCAAGATTATTTTTGCTTAATTTTATGATGATAATTTTGTATGATATATCTCAACCAAATATTATTTATTTTATTCTCCTATTTTTATATTTATACATTTCATGTTTTAAATTAATTTTACTCCATTTTAGAACTCAATAGACTAAACAAAATTATTGAAGACCTACCTTATTTTACCCTTCATTCGGGATTCATTTATTCCATGTAAATATTTATCAATGAAATGTTTTCAAATTTTTTAATATTACAAAAATATTATTTAGATTCATTTTAAACTATATTTTACTCTCCTTTCCATTTTTTAAATGGAATCTTCTGATTATTTTCCAAACATGATACGTTTGACTTTTGTCAAAAAAATGATAAAGGAATTTTTGTTTTAACATACACTGCGTAAGTATATTCCCCCATCATTATTAATAATATTTTATTTATAGATTCATTTATAAGGTTCATTTTTTATTTTCAAATAAAATGTTTTCTATAATATTTTGGAAGTTTTTTATTCAAAATAATTTATTTCAAATAAAAAGGTTATTCTCCTCACTAAGTTATCAAATGATATTTTAAAGGTATTTTTATCTATAAAAACATAATTTGAGGTTCCATATGATTTACTAGTGGTATAATCCAATTTTACCATATATATTATTTCTCTAGATGGTTTATAACTATGTTGATGAAATTTTAATGAAACTCATTTCCTATCCATGAGTTATGATTTTATGATACGATGAATATTTTATAATCATTTGGAACACATATGTTTTGTTTTCAGTATGTGATGGGTGGGCCTGGAATTATATAAACCAATAGTAAATTTAGTGAAGAAGGATATCTCATTATATAATAAAGACAAGAATGGAAAGTGAAACCAATCCACTATGATAGTCCTAGCAATGATCCTTAACTAAGGAAATGATTTTTCTAAGCTTATGTACTTGCCACAACTTATGTATTATGTATACGATATGTTTTCAAGGATAATAATTTATTATTTATGATTCTTAACTCTTATGTGTTACATATATGGATTGATAAAACTTTATTACATGTATCATTATTTTGATATAGGAATTTATGGGTATGACTTTCCAATGTTTTACCTCATATTCTTATACCCTTATGCTTATCTTATGCTCACTTATGATCATTTATTGATATATACTATATTAAAAATTACTATTAATATGAAAACACCCTTTATTATGATTTACTTACCTAAGTTATGGATAAATTTTTTATGTTTGTTATGTCTAATAAGGGTGATAATTGTGAAGAACTAAATGGGAAATTATGTAGATCATTTATCTACATGTTGTTTATTTATCCATGTTTCTAAGTATACTAAACCATTTTGGTTATGTTGTGGATCATGTTGATATATAATATATATTTTCACCAATAAGATGTAGTATTTTTTTATAAAAATTATGGGACACTATAGTTGGTATCAGATTAAGGTTTAGTAACTTCTTGAAACAAGGAAGAGGTAATTTTAGTAAGAACCATTACGATCATTCAAATTATAAGACAACATCCTAATTTATGGAAGAGAAATGAGTGTGGTTTCACTAAAAAAATATATCCCTATAGGGATACTACAATTAGAGGTGGTTTTGGATTATATGTATCAAGTGGTGATAACCCTAAAAAAAATTTGTTGAGTATATCTCAGTCATCATTCTGGTGCATGATGAATTGTCACCCAAAATTCACCTTGTTTGACACTCTTGAGAAATATTTTAAGGTAAATTTGCATGTTATTTAAGATTCATAATAAAGGATAAAAATATTTAATGATCATGGATGAACTAGGTTAAATATATGGTTTCACAGATTGAAAATAATGTTTCATGATTTATATATCCTATAAATGATTTCCATGATTATACAATTTCCCGCTATGATTTTTGTTTCTCATAAAATGATTTTTGGTATTAATCTATGATTGGAACCATAATTAATTGTGTTAGTACATAATTTTAGGGAAAATTAAAAGATTTTACTCTAGAGTAATTGATTTTTATAGGATACAGAATATTGTTATTCTTACACAACATTCTCAACACATCAATCATGTTAAAATTTTAAATGGAAAAAGGAAGGAACATAATACTATTAATTCATTCACGAGGAAAAATCCGCCATATTTTAGTGGGTCCATAAATCTAGTAATTATAGATCAATGGATCAATTCCACTAAATATATATTTTCCATTCTCAATTGCTTAGAACATTAAAAGTTTATCATAGTTGTTTATCATTTGGAAGGTGAAGCGAATCAATGGTGGACTATTATCAAGAATATGAGGCATCAGGAATAAATTTTCTACCTAGAGTGGGATGATTTTAGGTTATTATTTTTCAATAAGTAATTTTTCAATATTCTTCTTAGGAATATGGTGGAGTAATTCCATTACATAAGTAGAAGGATGATGAATTTGTTGGTACCTATGGTGAAATTTTTACAATACTTCCATGGTATGATTTTAGTATTGTCATTAAACCAAAAAGTAATATTAATGAATTATTTAGTTTCTTAAAACGAAGTCACTGAAGTGAAGTGTCTTTAAGGGACATCAATATCTATAAAAAAAATCATTAAACGTGTAATGAAGGTTGTAATATAGGTTGGACCCACCAATAAATATCATGGTTTTGATAGGAAAAGTAATATTTAATTTAAAGTAAATTATAATAAAAATAAACATGGAGGAAAAAGGATATGTTTTACATTATATAAAAAGTGTGGAAATAAGAATGGAGAGAATTGTATTAAGGGTACTAGTGAATTTTTTAATTCTAGAAAATAAGGTCATCGAGAATTGGAATGATAATTTAATATCAATAAGTTAGTTAATGATGAAAAAGGGAGAGAAACATCAATATAATCCACCTCTGTCACTTAAATGATTTAATTTCAAGGATTATGGACATGCGATCACTATTGATTATATGGGGTAAGATAATGATGTTGTGAAAGGTAAACTTGCCATCCACTCCAGAACTGCTAATGTATTATTTGATTTTTGTTCTACCCACTCTTTTATATTTGAATAATTTTTCAAGGGTATCACATTTCCACCTCAATAATTATATTTTGGAATAACAGTAAAAACTTCTAATGGTATGATTAACACATACAATGTCTATAAATCCTCCCATATTGAATTTTGGGCGAATGTGCTCCATCAAATTTTTTTTGTTCTTCCTCAAGTAAAATTTGACGTGATTCTGGGCATGGATTATATTTATTTACATAAATCTCATATCAATTGATAGGGAAAGGGAATTATTTGATATTCCTAACCAAACTATGATTTTTTATCAATCTGTGGATAAATGTAAACTTCTAATGGAAATAACATATGTTTCTTGGGTCTTTATTTTTATTAAAAAGGGAATTTATCTTAGATGGTTGGGGAGAAACTAAACCTTGATGATATGCCTATTGTACATGAATTTTTTTATTACTTTATTGAAGAGTTACTAGTTTTCATCTGAAATTTTATGTCAATATTTCAATAGAACTCATACCCAGTGCTACACCTATTTATAATACACAACATAGAATGACCATGATTTATTTGTATGAGTTGGAGATGCAAATCCAAGATAATATTGATAAGGGATTCATTCATCCAAGTGTATCTCCATGGTTTGAAAATATTATTTTTGTTAATAATAAGTAATGTTAAATGTAAAACTACATTTATTATTTGGAACCTAACAAGATCATGGTCAATAATAAGTATCATCTTTCCAGAATTAATGATTTTTTCAAGAAATTATGAGGATCTCAATATGTTTTCAGGATTTATATTTGATCTAGATACTATCAATTTTGGGTCATAAGTGAATACATGCCCAAGAAAACCTTCCGATCACGGTATATAAACTATGAATTTATAGTCATTCCATTTTTTCTTACTAATTCCCCCATTATCTTTGTGGATTTAATGAATTAAGGCTTTATATATTACCCTGATCAGCTTATGGTAGTCTTAATAGAAGATATTATTATATATTAAATGGAAAGGAAGACTATTAATATTGCTTTAGGATTATACTGAATACCCTAAGAAAGGATTTTATATATGAAAAATTTAACATATGTGAATTTTGGAAATAGAAAGTTTCATTTTTTCATCATGAAATCTCAAGAGATGGTATATCAGTGGATATATCCAATACCAAAATTATTAAACATTATCCCAGACCAACCAATGTGGTTGATATTTATTGTTTTCTTTTATTGGATAGATATTATCAATGATTTTTGAATGATTTATCATTGATATATTATATACTAAACAATTTACCTTGGAATGAAGTTCTGTTTTTTTAGACATGTGAATATAAAAAAAAATTCAAGGAACCTATGAGAAAGTGGGTCAGTTCACCTGTGCTCGTGAAAAACTGTAGTGGGGAAGTATTTCTGATTTTTAGTGATGCATATAAAGGGTTTTGGGATGTGTTCTCATGAATAATTATATCATGATATATTGAGCCTCATTCCAATTAAACGTTCACGATAAAAAGTAATAGAATAATGTTTTTGAGTTAGTAGTGTTAAACTTTCCATTACAGATATAGATTCATTATCTTAATAGGAAAAGGTGTGACATATATACTGATCATAAAAGTTTAAAGTATATATTCACCCAGAAAGAGTTGATTAAGAACCAATGAATGTGGTTGGATTTAATTAAATATTATGATTTCTGAATACATTACCACCATGGGAAAGTGAATAATGTGGCCCATGATTGATGTCAAATGGTTCATGCTAGATTATCTGTGATGAGGTTAGAAATAACCAATATTTATGGATTTTCAAAGGATGGGGTAAAGACTCTACCTTAAACAAAACATAATATTGATTTTTTTAGTCATGAAATTATTCTCTTACATTTTAGGATCATTTCAAGTTTATAGTTTTAAATAATTAGATCATTATTTATAAATAACAACCCACATTCATAAAAATTGGATACTACTAAAACATTATCCATTTCTTCTATAATAAAAAAAAATTCTCAAAAACATAATTTCTTTTAGTAAAAAATATTCACAACATTCATCTTGGATTCTTCATTTCTATTACCCAACCTTAAAACCTACGATTTTTTAAAACATGGGATGATCAAAATAATATCGGTATGGGACATAAAAAATATGAAAAGAAACTTATATTCCATGAATACATATAAACAGATAAAAATACACTTCTCACCCTTAAAAGTAACATATACTTACATTGTGAAAACATATGGTTTCCATAAAATATAGAAAGCATAAAAATCAATTAAAGTAACTTGGTGAGTCATTTTCTTATCATAAATAATTATGATTGTAACCCTCACACCTTCTATATGATTTTTAATCCTCACGAATACCTTATAATATTACCATCATGGTACCATTATGATGTAACTATCAGAGTTACACCCATTTCGGTCTACTTACAATAGAACCAATGCATTGGTGGTATATCACAGACCCACCCATATTTATTCTATAATATAATACCCATCATAATAAACATTTCTTAATAACCATAACATAATCATAAAACCTGAATACTTGCATCATACAAACATTTCTTATGGAAAATTACTTTTTTAAAAGGAATACAAATCCCATACAAAGGAAAAAATTTCTTTGAAAGTAACCATGTAATCCTATAAAGAAGGCTTCGAAATAAAAATGTGTCATGGAAATAAGGAAATTCTCTCATTCCATATATGTTAAGAAGAAACATTCTTTTTTAATTTTTGTAAAAAGGGACATTAAATGGGATTTGAAAAAGAAAATACCTTCCAAATATCATATCATTGAAGTTTTATTAAACAAATTAATGGAATATATAAAATATTTTTAAATCCACATAATAAAATATAAAATAATAAAAATTCATTTGATAAATAATCTGATCATGAAAAAACCAATGAAGTAGAAGGTTAACCCAAAGAATTGAAATTTCGTTAAGAATAGTCTTACCTTATGTCAAAAAGTGTTCTCCTCTTATACTTAATGTCTTGAAAAATAAAATTTTGTCCACTAATTAATTAATCATGGACCTAATATACATGTATTTTATTTATTATAATTTTATTAATTACATTTATGGCCATTTTAATGATTTAATATATTCAATTTCATCATTTCAAGATCATTTGTTTCATGGATTTATGGATGGTTCCCTTGAGTATATTTATGGGATTTTTTAAAATGGAAGAAAAACTAAATAAGTGGAAATATTTGATTTTTATCCACCTATAAAATTTTAAATGGTTTCATATATCATTTTGTTTTATGATATGATAATGATTCATTAGTTAAAATTTTAATGATGAATGTTAGTTTATTTTGGTGATTTTTTGATTATCACAAACTAGGTTGGTTTTATTATTTAATATTATTTATATATATTAGTTACAAAACATAAAACATTTTTTAATTTATATTTAAAAAATTAACCATTATAATGTTTTTATGACCATCCATGAAGGTGTTAAGGGAAAATGAAAACTCATCATCCATAAAGGTTATGAATCAACACGTCGTGGACAATGTTTTCATTTTCTAGAATAAGAGGAGAAGAACAGAGGTTTGATGAAGGATATTTCATTAGAATAATAAAATTATAGTATATTTATGATACTGGATTTATATTTTTACTTTGGATAGGGGAGGTGATGAGGGATAAGAAAGAAATAAAGAAAGAATTTAAAAGAGAAAGAAGAGGGATTTACGTCTTGAATATAGACTCCTTGAGAACCTCCTTAACATGATTGGATTTGGTATTTTGGTGATAACATAATTTATTAAATATGGGAAAGAGGCTTGGGAATATAATTGGGAAGAATTTAGTCAAACTACAAGGCTTTAGAGGTGTTATAAGAAGAGGTGGTGTAGGGTGGTATTTATAAGGAGAGGAGATGATGTTTTCGATTATTTTATTCATTTGTTATTATTTTTGCTAAAAACTATCAATAGTGTTTATTATTGTGACTAGGTACATTAATTATATCATGTGATTTTGAAATAATGGTTTCTAACTTCATCAATACATCATCCATGATCCAAAAATTCATTTATTTAATTATACCATAAACTATCGTATGTCACTATTCACCAAAAATTCAACTATTTCAAAAAAATACAAACAAAAATCATTATAAACATTTTTCAATGTTTATATTTCAAAAATATACTCCCTTATTTGAAAAAATATATAAATATGATAAAATTCTTTTTTAATTAAATTCATCATTTATTAACAAAATACCGATTTTAATATTATAATTGATTTTATGACACTTTGAAAAATTAAATAAGGTCTCATGAAATTATCATATAATTATAATATAACAAAATATTAATTTATTAATCTATTTTATGAAAATTTATTTTATTTTAAATAATTATATTAATTATAAAATTGAAAATAAACATTTACATTTCAAAAAAATACCAACACTTAATTTATTATTTTTAAAACAGTTATTTACTTTTTACGTGATATAAACATATCATAAAATTAGTTATAATATAAATAATTTGAATTTATTAATTCTTATGTGAGGTTACTATTATATTATTATAGATTCCATTAAATCTATAAATACCACTTACTTAAAAAGCATGTTCACCACACGCGGTGCACAATTGCACGCCGGTTACCCAAGCGTTTACGCGGCGCCGGCCCCCGTTGGGGAACTGGGCTTCACCCCTTGGGTGGGCCTGGGGAAGGTAGGGGATTCGTGGGCCACTGCATGCCTGACCGCGTACCCACTCGGGGGATGGGCCATCACCCGCTTTGTTTCCCGGCCCCTACCTTTTATAAGAAAATAAGAGAATATTATTTCTTAAGTACCTAGGTTTTTATATTTTCCACTATCTAGAAATTTAATACTTTCCATTTTTATTAACTTATTAAACAAGTGAGTATAACTTTACATAATATCATTTTTAGTTTCCAATGTATTTTTTCAACCATGTGATTTCACCGTAAAACATTAACTCGATGAATTATCATATTCCATAATACTTTCTCTCTACGGTCAACAAAATGAATAGGATTTTCCTCATATAAAAGGTTATCTTTAAACTAAAAAATCTCAAGGTTCAAAACATGAGTTGAATTTAGAACATACTTTATTAACATTGAAACATGAAAAACATTATATACTTGGGAAAACTTGAAGGGAATTCCACTCAGTAGGAAACTGATCCAAATTTCTCCATAATTTCATAGTGTCCAATGAACCGTATACTCGGCTTCCCCTTCTTAACAAAATGAAATAGAACTTTCTATGGATAAACTTTTATAAATACATGATCACCTACTTTGAAATAAATATTCTTCATCAGGTTACCTATATAATGTTTTTCCTACAATGATTTATCCTCATATGTGGATAGATAATTTGTACTTTCTCATCAAATTCCTATACTAATTATGGTCCCATCATCTTACTTTCCCTAACTTTATCCCAAAATGTTGGAGTTAGTCACTCCTTTCTATATAATTCTTCAAAAGGTACCATTTTCATACTATAATGAAAACTATTCTTATAATAAAAAGTTACTAAAGAAAGGTTTTGGTCCCAACTTCCTTGGTAATCCATTGAGCAAGAATGTTGTATATATTCCATGGTCTGAATTGTTTCTTGATCTATCCATCAGATTGAGGATTAAATGGTGTGATAAAATTTAATTCAATTCCAAGAGACTTATGAAAGACTTTCCAAAAGTTATAATTGAACCTGTGATCATGGTCAAATACAATGGATAGAGGAACACCCATGTAACCTAAAAATATCTTTAAGATACAACCAAAAATGTTAATCTAGAGGTTGAGTGTATTGAATAGGAATAAATTATGTAGATTTATTCATTCAATCAATAATAATCCAAATTTCATTTTTACCTTTATAAATATTCTGTAGTCCCACCACAAAATCCATGAATATATTTTCCCATTTCTACTCTAGCATTGGAAAAGGACGAAGCATCAACTTTGGTAGTTTTTTCTCTGCTTTAACCTGTTGAAAAGTCAAAGATTTCATGACAAGATTGGAAATATATATTTTCATTCCATCCCACCAGTAATACACCAGTTGTTCTATGTACATCATTGTGCTGCTAGGATTAACTGAAAATGGATAACTATGAGCTACACATAAAAACTCTTTCTGTGACTGGGAATCTCAAGGCATGCATAATATGTTTCTGAATCTCAAAACACAATATTAATCAATGATAAATTCTATAAACATAACCTTTTAAACCAATTATAACTTTTTCTATAACTCATGGTCTTCCTTATATGATTTCTTAATTTTATCTTATAGATACAATTGCACTGACACCTAAAACAATACAGAGGAATTTCCTGCACCAATAACTTCCAAGCCAAAATTCATTGAATCGTTAACTAAGGGTTCATTTTCCAATCATAACATGGTTAATTTAGAATTATTTTTTCAACTAAAGACATTTTCCACTTTGTTTTCTTTCCAAGATTGTAATTGATCATAAAATCATAATCCTTTATTAGTTCAATCTATCTTCTCTACCTCATGTTCAATTCATTCTGAGTGAATATATACATAAATATTTTATGATCAATATATATTTCACATTTGTCTCTATTTAAATTATGTATCTAAATTTTTAAAGTGAAAACCATAGTTGATAATTATTTATCATGTGTGGGATAATTTAACTCACGATGTTTCATTTTTTGTGAATCATAAGAAATTACCTAATCATTCTGTATCAGCACACCACCAAGTACCTTTAAATAAGCATCAATATATATGAAAAAATATCCTTTTTTGGAAGGTAGATCCAAAACTGGAGCATTAACCAATATTATTTTTATTTCCAGAAAATAAACATCACATTATTCTATCTAAATAAACATATCCTGTTTTAATTTTAACATAGTTATTGGGATAAATAGCCACAAATATTTTTTAACAAACCATCAGAAATATCTTGAAAAAACTGTACAACTATAAATATTAGAAACATTTTTAGGTATTTTCTATTCATCAAAAACTTTTTAGCGAGATCAACTGTTATTCCATCCTTATTTACAAAATTCCCAAGAAAATAAATATGTTCTAATAAAAAATAACATATTATAAATTTTCCGTATAACTTATTTTCTTTAAGGTTTGTAGAAAAATATTTAAATGTTTTTCATGATCCTCAAAAATCCTTTAATAAACAAAAATATCATTAATAAAAATGGAAAAAAAACTTATCCAAACAATCACAAAAGAGTCTATTCATAAGATCCATAAATATGGCAGGTTATCTATTAAACTAAAGGGAATAAAAAACTCATACTACCCATATCTAGTATGGAATGTTGTTTTGTGAATTCCATCCTCCTTCACTTTTAGTTGGTGGTACATAGATATTATGTCAATCAAAGAAAAATACTAAACTCCCTAGAGCTGATCAAACAAGTCATTCATATGAGGCAATCAATACTTATTATTAATAATAATGTTATTAAAATCTCTATAATCAATACAAATACTCATAGAAACATCTTTATTTTTAATAAAAAACAGAGGCACCATGTGGTAAAGTGATATGTAGAATGAAACCTTTATCAAGAAACTCCTACAAATGATTTTTCAATTCAAGAAGTTATACTTGAGCCATTATATAGGGTTTTTTTTTGAAATTTTCTGGGAATTCGAAACTAATTAAATGGTAAATTAAACTTCCCGATCAAATATAACATTAGAAAACTCCTCATAAAAACATATGGGTATTCATTTACTAATAGAACATCATTAATCTAAATAGTTCTGTTGTTTTCAACAATATGTGAATGATTACATTAATTTCCACATTTTAATAATTTCTAAGATTATTGATATGTTATCAATGGTATGGTTTTATTATTGTATACAAAATAAAACTATTTAAAAAAACAAATTCCTTATCTCTATAATCAATATTTGAATGATAAATAGAAATAAAATCCATACCCATAATAAAATCAAACTCTAATAAGGGAAAAATAGGTTTTGCAAGTAATGTCTTTCCACATACAAAAATTAGAATATTCTCATAATGTCCTTTTTCCTTAATATTTCCCCATGTTGATTTAACCATAAGTTTTGGTATCATTTCTTGAGATGAAATTTACAATTTATAGAAACATTCCTCAGAAATAAAGGATTGTGTATGCCCCGTATCAAACAAGACAATAGAAAATATGAGTAAACAAACAGTGGACCTGATACCACTACATTGGATGGCCCAACATATACTGAAGAAGTCAAAAAGGATTTTAATATAGCATTTTTGTTATAGTTTTAATGATTCCCATCATTTAGATCCTTCTTTGGGTAGGTATGCTCATAATCCATATATCACCAAATTTTAAAACATTATAGTTTTCTTATCAGAAATAAATATACCGACAGTAACATCCATTTCATTAAAATCCTTGGACATATGTCCAATCTTACCACATTAAAAAAAACTTATCAGATTCATTATACTATTCCCTAATGTTCTTTTTACTAAAATTCCCATAAACTAGAAACCGTATTTTCTTACCTTCAGATTTACTTAATTGGTTCTTTCCCATTGCATGCTATTTGGACATTTTCTTATTCTTTTTTTCAAAGTAATTTTTCTAATCATAAATCTCCATTTCTACCCTCTCATTAAATAGAAAAAGTTTCTTATAAATTTTTAATTCATGTGAATCCAATTCCCTTCTATAATTGATCTTCAATCCTGAGTAGAAATGATTGATTTTACTATCAAGATCCTAAATAAGATTTAAATAATAAATTTCCAATCAAGGTATGTTTTCTTCATAAACGTCCATTGAATCTTATAAATTTTGTTTCAATTCAAGAAATTGATTTTCTATCTTATGTTTAACCACCTTAGGAAAATATATTTCAAGAAATATATTCTTGAATTCATCCCATTCTAAGGCTTTAATATCTTCTCTTTCTCTAATATTCTTGACCATTGAAAACCAATTGTTAGATTCACCTTCAAAATGATAAATAGAAATAATAACCATATGATTGTCAGACCATCCCCATGATATTGCATTTATTGTCATGTTTTTAGTCCACCCTTCAGATACCCCTGGGTTAGAATATCCACTGAAAGTATGAGGGTGTTACCTCATAAAATATTCAATTTTCTTCATGTTCCTTTGTGGTGTCTCTGGTTATTCTCTTACATTGATGAAACCCCCATTTATAGCCTATGTCAACAAATCCATTACTATCACAAATAGCTTGGCTCTAATTACCACCATTTCATGTTTCATATTTAGTAGGATAACATCCTCTTGGTGCATCCTACTTCACCTTCCCTCTTTCTTTTTTGGAAAACCATTATGAATTGATATAATTTAGATGAATAAAAATGGTAATCCTAAAATTATATATCATTTCAACTTAACAATATGGTAAAAGTCATTTATGGTATTCTATTAAAATCATTCTAACCCCTAAAGTTATCTAAACCATCATTTGATGCCAATTGTAATGACCTAACCTTAAATAATGTATAGAAGAAACATAATTTCTTTTTTATGAAAAATCATCATAACATTCATCTTGGCATCTTATTTTCTCTTACCCAACCTTAAACCCATAGAAACACTTTTTAAAACGTTGGATAATTGAAAACATATTAATAAGGGACATATGAAAAAGAAGTTAAGAAACCCGTAGTCCATGAATACTTATAAACACATGAAAGATATACTTCTCACTCTTAAAAGTAATATATTCTTTTTGAAAACATGAGGTTTCCATAAAACAAATAAAGAATAAGAAAGACATTTATGTAACTTGGTGAATAATATTATTACCATACTTACTTATGATTGTAACCCTCATGATTACCTTACAATGTAACCCTCATGGCTACCTTATGATGTAACTACCATAGTTACAATTGAAATAACCATTACTATTGACTTCCAACATACCCAATGAATTGGAAGTATTTCACAGACCCACCCATGGTTTTTATAATGTAACCCCCCATCATCATAAAAAGTTCCCCATAACCATAACATAATCATAAAACATGAATAATTACATCATAAAAACTTTCCTTATGGAAGATCACTTATTTCAAAGGAATACAACGTACATACAAAGAAACACATTTTATTTGAAAATGAAAAAGTAATCATATAAATGAGTCTTAAAAATAATAATGCTTTATGAAAATGATAAAATATTCTATTATCATATAAGTTAATATGATACATTATTTTTTAATTTTTTAAAAAAGATATATTAAAAAGGATTTTAAAATTAAATCCCCTTATAAATATCATATTGTTGAAGTGATAATAAATCAAATAAATTGAATATTTATAATTTGTATCATTCCAAATAATAGAAAAAATAATAATAAAATTTCATTTCATAAACAATCTTATCATAACCAAATCAAAGAATTATAAGGTTAACCC
This sequence comes from Viscum album, assembly GCA_963277665.1. Lineage (NCBI taxonomy): Eukaryota > Viridiplantae > Streptophyta > Magnoliopsida > Santalales > Viscaceae > Viscum > Viscum album. The sequence continues at coordinate 548,795,686 of OY728135.1, forward strand.
AAAGAATGGAAATTGGGTTAATAATTCGCTTACCTTATTTCTAAAAGTGTTTTGATCTTGTACTTAATATCTTGGAGAATCAAATTATATCCATTAATTAGATAAATCAGAACCTCTTATACATGTATTTTATTTATTATAATTTTATTAAGTTCAATTATGGTTTTTTTGATGAGTTATAAAATTCCATTTCTTCATTTCGAGAGCGTTCGTTTCAGGACTTTACGGTCAATTCCCTTGAGTATATTTATAAGAGTTATTTTCAAATGGAATAAAAACTATAGAAGTATAATTATATGATATTTATAAACATAAATAATTTTAAATGGTTTCATATATCATTTTTTCAGATATTTTAATGATTCATAAGGTAAAATTTTAATTATGAATGCCAATTTATTCTAATGAATTTTTTATTAACACAAACTAGTTTTTTATTATTATTTAATATTATGTATATATATATATATTAGTTACATCACATAAAAAAGTTTTAATATAAATTTTAAAATATTTTTAACCATTATAATGGGATTAGGATCAGACATGAAGGCGGTAATGGAAAATTAAAACTCATCATCCAGGAAGGAGGTGAATCGACACATCACGGATGATGATTTCATTTTCTAGAATAATAGGATAAGAGGAGAGTTTTGATTGTGGATATTACATTAAAAAATAATATTACAGTATATGTATTATACTATAGTAATCATTTCAATTTTTCTAAGGGAGTTGAGAATAAGATAAGAAATAAATAAAGAAAGAAAGAAATGATTTAAAAGAGAAAGTAGAGGGATTTACCTCTTGAATATAGACGCATCGAGAACCTCCTTAAGGCACTTTTTTTGGACTATCGGTTATACATGAAGGTTTATCACATGGGGAAGAGTCTTGGGAATTTAATTGAGTATAAATTAGACAAGATACAAGGCTTTGTAGGTTTGAGGAGAAGAGGTGGTGAAGGGTGGTATTTATAAGGATAAGATAGGGGTTTTTTATAATTTTATTCATTTTTTTTATTATTTGGACTCAATATTATCAATATTATTAATTCATGTGACTAATTATATTAAATAGTAAATGTGATTTCTATATAATGGGTTCCTACCTCATTGATACATCATCCATGACTCAATTATTCATTTATTTAATTATACCGTAAATTACTATATTTCACTATACGCAAAAAATTAAAATATTTATGAAAAATCACAAAACATTACCCAAAACATTTTTCAATGTGTAGATTTAAAAAATGGACTCCATGTTTTGAAAAAAAATCAAAATATGATAAATTTAATTTTTAATTAAAATCATAATTTGTTCAAAAAATATTGATCTTAATATTATAACTGATTTTATGAAAATTTAAAAAATTAAATAATGTATCATAAAATAATATTATAATTTAAATAAAAAAAATTACTTTTTGAATTCATTGTATGAAAATAAATTTTATTTTAAATCATTATATCAATTATAAAATTGTAAATAATCATTTACATTTCACAAAAATACCAACACTTAATTTATAATTTTTAAAACATTTATTTACTTATTCCATGATATAAATATATCATATTTTCACTTATAAGATACATAAGTTTTATTTATAATTTCATAGGTGAGGTTACTATTCTATTTTTATATATTTCTTAATTTCTATAAATACCACTTATTTTATTATACATTTATAATTGAATTTACCAATTTAATTACAGAATGAAAAAAAGTATTTTATGTGTACCTGGGTTGTTAAAGTTAGACATTGTAATATTAAAGGAATGGGAGATATATTATATTAATCATATGAGTGTTTAACAATCTATCTATGTAATGATTAAAGGGGTACAAAAGTAGCATGTATAACTATAAAAGATGGTAATAAATGTTCTTAATTTTAGCCTTGATTGTGATATAATGATAATTATCAATAACTGAGTATGTTTCGTGTTAATATCATACCTAAAGAAGGAACTATTATAAGAATATAATATCTCATCACTCTTTATTCATCCTAGAAGTATGAAGATATATAGATATCTGAAATATTGTTTCTTAGGGGAAAACATGAAGAGAGATATTGCGGAGTATGTATCTTGGTGTTTAGTATGTCAGAAAGTTAAGGTTGAGAGACAAAATTATAAAGGGATGTTACAACCATTACTCATACTATAATGTAAATGGGAAAAAACACCATTGATTTTGTTTTCTGATTCCCCAAAAACATCTAAAGTCCATAATGCTATTTGGGTTGTGGTCAATAACCTTATTAAGTTAGTTCACTTCATTTGTACCAGAGAATATTTCTCTCTTGATATGATTTACATGATATACATTAATTAAGTGGTAAGTTTATATGGGGTACCACATTCTATTCTATCATATCGGGATATATACTTTACCTCAAAGGTCTAGAAAATTCTTCAATAAGACCAAGATATAGAGTTGTGTTTCAGCACTACCTATAATCCCCCAACATATATTCAATTTTCTAGGACTATTTAAACTGTAAAGGATATTTTGAGATCCATTCCCTATATTTCAAATGTGGTTATGATCAACACCTTCCTCTTATCATGTTTTCTAGGAACAATAGATTAACTCAAGCATTCATATGGCTCCTGATTAGGCCCTCTGTGAAATTAATTGTAAAATAGTGATATGTTTGGATGCATTTGGAGAAATACAGCTATTGGTACCTATGGGAGTTGAGGAAATGGAATAAAATTTTAGATCTATTATGTTTCTTATAAATTTAGCTTAAAGTCGGTAGAAGATCAATCCTGAAAATCATCAGTGAGATCTGTAATTTGATGTTAGTGAGAAGGTTTTCCAACAAATTTCTCCCTATAAAAAGGTTATGATATTTATAAATAATGTAAAGATAAGATATAGATTTAGTAGTCTCTTATATATTGTTGATCGAGTAGGGACTATAGATAATTTCATAGAACTCCCACCAGAACACTCTCAGGTTCATGATTCGTTCCATGTATCTCTCTTGAGTAAGTACATACCTGATCCTTCACATATTCTAAACTAAGAGGTTTTATCACTAGATCATGACCTTTCCTATGAAGAAAAACTAGTATAAATATTAGATTTAAAATATAAATTTATATGGAACATGACTACTCAACTAGTTAATGTTCGTTAAAGGAATTAGAAAATTAAGAAATCAAAATGAGAACATGAGGATGTGATGAAGTAGAGATATAATCAATTTTTTGGACATGAGTAACAAAATTTCAAGGTAAAATTCATTTTAATGGGGGGTGAATATGACACCCCAAGATATTATATGTATTAAACATGAAGTATTTGATATCTTTCCTTACACGCAACCTCAGGTCTAAATGAACCACAATATACCAATCAATTATATCATAACCATTTAATTGGAAGGTCCAAATAGTAATAATAACTATGCAAAAAAATATGTTTAAATATTTTAATAATGAAAATATATTGATTAATTCATAATACATAAGTTCTCAAATTGTAGTCAAGTCATTTTACGTTTACAAAATATGTTCCCCTAAAAAATTGTTTGTATTGAATTTATTATATATGATAATTATAATTAATTTATAAAATACTATAAATTTTATTTTATTAAATTAATATCATTTTTGAAGTCAGTAATTCAATATTATCTTTGGGTAAATTTTTCAGTGGATAGTGAAAAATATTGATTTCTGTAAAAGATGTAATCTCTTTTCAAGTAAAGGTCAAATTATTTTATGGATTTGATCTTAAAGTAACATATGTATACTTTAACTATAAATTTTATAATTAATTTCATATCAATAATAATAATACATGACTTTTATATATGTTTATTTTTCGGATTAAAACTCATTTTTCAGAAAACAATTATGTGCTTATTGTTTTTTATCTTAATATATTAAATTAATATCTATAGATTAATAGTTTTAACTAAATTTATATAATATATATTCTGTAATATATTTTAACATTAATTTTATTCTTTTTAAAATTAATATAATATAAATAAATTATGTTTTATAATAAAATATTAATTCTTCTAAAACAGGTTTTCATTGTGGGTTACATGCATATTTTAAATTAAATTCTTCCAATGATTAAAATTGAATATTCTAAAATGGATCTAATATTTTTATTCATAATAATTAATATAATATAATAGTTTAAACATAATTTTTGGAAATAGTGATTAGTAAAATCATGTTACCACGGTTAAGGTTAAATTTTTTTTTTCAGGGGTTACACAAAAATATATTGGGACTATTGACACAAAAACTAGTAAAATTATTATTTTTTGAATATATTTTAACCTTACATTATTCTACCTCCAAATACACAGTAATTTATAGCCACTTTTGTTTGACCCATACTTGTATGTGCATAAATTGGAGTATGTTTTGAGTTTGTTGTCAATACTCAGTGGATGTTCAGATTATGTGCCAGAAAAGTGATCTTACAGTTCAAGCAGATAACAGTATTGAAGGTGACACCATTTTCTAGTGTTTACCAAATTTCTGGACCTCAAAATTGAAAAAATGGAGAAAAGTGTGTTTTGGAAAAGGGACTTGCGCACCGGTTACTTTGAGGCTTGGAAACTTGCGCGCCACATGTTTTTCAATATCAGAACATCAAAATATGGAAAAGGAAGAAGGGGAAACCATGTTTTGAGTTTGGTTGCGCAAGTGTTTGAGTTTGGTCACACAAGTGACTAGCACGGTAGAGACTGGGGTGGCTGGACTTACACGCCGAGAGGAGACTTGGGCGCTACCACGCAGGGTGTCCTGAATTCCTATAAATAGAGGACCACCCCTCCTCTTTTCAAGTGATGTTCGAGACTTAGAGAAATTCAGGGCTCCCGCCATGCAGGTATAGTGGTCGCACAAGTGGGTCTGTGGTCGTGCAAGTATAAGTTGTGTGAAAGTTGTTTGTTGTGCGTCCAAGGTGGTTTGGGTGAGAAAGGGTGTGGGTCGCCCAAGTTTGGAGTTGGGGAAGGAAGTGTCGCATAGGTGGTTTGGTGACACTTGTGCGCTGGGATTTAAAGAAGCGCGATAGTTGACTGTTTCACTCCAAAACTGGTTTGGGTGGAAAATAATGTGAGTCGCGCAAGTTTGAGGTTGAAAATGCAAGTGTCACGCAAGTCGTAGAGGTGAACTTTCACACCATATTTAAAACTTGCATGTCGTCTTTGAGAAGTATGCCAGGTGTAGTTGATGCACGCCAGTCTTTTTGGAGCTGCCCGAAAGCTGGAAGATTGCCCGATACCTTCAGTACAAAGTGATATTAGTCTACAGGTGAGAGTTGGACTTCAACAGAGCATTTACATACAACAGAGGATGTATGAATTAGAGATGATGAAGAGAACTTCAAATCTATAAACTGAGTGGGACTTCACCAAAGGCAGTGATCCAGGGGGAGTCAATGGGAGTGACCCGAGGGACGTAGTGATCTATCCCCGAACTTTTGTAAAGGAAGTGATCCTGGGACAGAGTGACTTTGCCCGAACCTTTGTAATCCACAGCTAGTTAAGTTTAGAGGAATTTGGTACGACCAAAAACCTGTCAGCGTATGCTCTTTGGACATAGCCCTTAGTGGTGAACCAAGTAAAAAGTGTTGTGTCATCTCTCTGCATGTGAATGTTTTCTTTCTGATCATAATCATAATACAGTTTTAACAAGTTCCTATCAATGTGGGAACAATATCCATCATATTAAAAGAAAACGTTGTCACCCTAATTCACCCATCCCCTTTCAGGGTGTCCCGGGGTCCTACAAGTGGTATCAGAGGGAGGTTGCTGGTGTTGAATCTGTCCTTTTTCATCATGGAGAATGCAGTCAATATCAGGGGAGTCCCTCTCTTCGCTGGAAGTAATTTCCAAATATGGAAGAATAGAATGAGATCTCATCTAAGATCCATTGGAATGGAAGTCCTTTTTTCCACTATCCAAGGTATTCATGTTACTGATCCAATGGGGCTTTCTATGATGGATGTCGATAGAAAAATTCTTGATGCTGATGTTAAAGTGCAGAATGATCTCACTGCTGCCCTTTCTGATCAGATCTATCTAAAGGTAATGAGTTTCACCTCAGCAAATTCTATGTGGGATAAACTTGAAAATATTTTTGAAGGAGATAACAAAGTAAAGGAGGCGAAATTATAAGTCCTACACAATAGGTTTGATGATCTGAAGATGCATCCTGATGAGAATGCAGACTCCTTATTCAATCGAATTACTGAAGTGGTTGGAGTAATTCGGGCTCTAGGTGAAGAAATAAAAGATGTTGACATTGTAAAGAAAATATTAAGAAGACTTCCACCCCTATACAATGAAAAGGTGTCATCCCTTGAGGAAATAGATCTTCCCAAACTTTCTTTGGATGATCTGTTGAACATCCTAGTGCATTTGGAATGAGATTCAAACAAAAATATTCTACTACATGAGTAATCTTGGAAATGGCGTTCAAATCCATGGTGAAATGGAAAATTTTAAAAGATATTAGTGGTGAAGACAATGATGAAAAATAAATTCTTTCTCTCATAGCCAAGAACATCCAAAATGGAAAAGGTAAATCCAAAGGGATGTTACCTTTAGCTTTCTTTCATTGTGGAAAAGTCGGGTAAATCGCTTCTCAGTGCTTAAGAAAGATAGATGATGATGATAGCGATGTTGAAAACATTGAGAAGACTCGAAAAAGGTTTTTCAAGAAAGGAGACTTCAAATCTAGAAAGAAAGTTCTGAAGAAGTGTTTTTTTTGTGAAGAGGATGAAGATGAAAATGTATTCTGTGATGAAGAAGAACCAAAATTTAAAACTGGGAACCATGCTTCCATGATGGCCACTGTTGAAAAATCTGAAGATACTAGTGGAGAAAATTAGTTGAAAACTAGTTCAGATCCCAATTTAAAACTTAAGGATGTTTTTAGTAAGCTTAAGATTAAATGTAAGAGTTGAAATAAGTGGAAATCAATTGTAGAAGAATCAACTGAATATGTTGATCAACTCGAAGCTTAAATTGAATGACTGGAAGAATTGGTGAAAGTACAGTCTAAAATTCTTGAAAGAAATGATGATGTATTGGATTTGAAGCTGAGAATTGAAGAGCAGGAAAAGGTCATCAATGACCTCACCTCCAGACTAGAGGAAAAGTCCAAGACTACTGAGCGTCTTGAGGAGGAAGTTGTTACTATTAGGAGTAAACTTGAAAAAGATTCAATTTCAAAATAATCAAGGAAGAAAATACAATTTGAAAGGTTCTTAGATGCTGAGCTGTTGGAGAGAGAAAAATGAGGCTCTAAGGGAGTTGAACATATTTTAAATGATCAACGACCTTCCTGCATGGGAAATAGTGGAATTGGCTGTGAGGCCGAATTGTCAAATGCTGCAAATAAAGGTGACCAAAATAAAGGAAAGATGAAAGTTGGTGATATGGGAAAGTCTTCTAAAGTGATGAAACAGAAACCCCCAATTCAATCTGAAAGAAGAAAAGAATATTATCCCCGTGCCTCGTGGAGAAGGGATCCCTCATACTATTCTCCCACAGAAGAAGGAATGAGGACAAATAGAAGCAAGAATACATTTCCCCTCATGAAGTGTCAGTTCTGTGGATATTTAGCCCATACCATGTCTTATTGAGAAGAGGCAAGAAGATATCTGAATGGAGAAGATATAGGATTTCAACAGAGGAGAAAAAATTCATATCCTAAGTATTTTAAAAGAAACAATTACTATGTATATTGTTTTCATTGTTCTAACTTTGGTCATAAGGTTGTTAATTGTAGACAGAGAAGGGACATGGTAACTTCATACTGAAGTTAGAGATAAGTCATGTCTCGTCAGCAAGACAATGTTGCTCTTTCAAACAGGTTTTGTCCACTCAAAGAAGATTTTGACTATGAATAACCAAGTTACATGGAAGAGATAATTGAAAGGCCTTCAGTGTTCTATACTCAATCCAATGTCTCATGGAATGAAAGGAAGAAAATTGAGAAATCCAGCCTTGCAGAGGTAGCCCTCAAAGCTACAAAAAGCAACAGTACCTGGATTCTGGATAGCGGTTGTTCATCTCATATGATAGGTAATGCTGGACTATTAATGGATATCAAAAGGAAGGTTAATGGTACGGTATGATTTGTTAATGATGGAGCTCTAAAAATCAAATGCAGTGGAAGTACTGAATTTGCTAATGGATATCTAAAGAAGACTGAAGTCCTTTATGTAGATAGCCTACATCATAATATACTCATCAAGAGTCAACTCTGTAACTCGAGACTTATAGTTACTTTTAATTAGAAAGGATGCACTATCAAGGAAAAGACAGGAAATTCACTTATGAAGGGATGCAGAACATAAGGCAACTTGTATCAGGTTGATAGTAAAGAAAATGTTTGTTACATGAATTTTTAAGAAGAAAACAATTTGTGGCATAAGAGACTAGGACACATCAATCAACAGGACATTGAGAAAATATCAAAATTGAGGATTGTCATGGACATTCCCAACTTGAAGCGTGAGCATGCAAAGTCTTGTGATGCTTGCATTCGTGGGAAGCTGTTCGGTAGTTCATATCGGCCAAAGAAGAAAAGTGCATCCCATCTTCTTGATCTAATTCATACAGATGTATGTGGGTCGATAAATGTTGCTGAAACTCATGGAGAAAGTTACTTTTTCCTTTTCATAGATGATTACAGTAGAATGGCATGTGTAATGGTCATTCACAGGAAATGACAAGTGCTTGACTACATGAAAATATATTGGCAAATCACCGAGAATGATACTAGACGAACAATAAAAGTGTTATGATCTGAAAATGGAGGGGAATACACGTCCATTGAATTTAAAAATTACCTGGAGAAGCATGGGATACAACATGAGGTAGCTGCTGTAAGAACTCCACAAAAAAACGGAGTTTTTGAACGTAGGAATCGACAGGTAAACAACATGGCACGATCTATGCTGATTGAGAGTCATATTTCACGACATTACTGGAAAGATTCTGTTCATGCTGTAGTATATATTCAAAATCGAACAGGACTTTGTATGGGTGAGATGAAGACACCATATGAATTGTGGCATGGAAGGAAACCCTATTTGAAATACTTTCATGTTTTTGGAAGTAAATGCTTCATTAGAAACAAATAAGGAAATCAATAAAAGTATGGTGACAATGCAGATGAAGGAATTTCCCTTGGATAATCAATGAACAAAAAAGCCTACAAGTGTTTCAATAGGCAATTAGGAAGGATTATGGAAAGCAATGATGTTAAGATAATTGAAGAAAAAACCACAAATGCTTCAAGGACATCATATCCTGATGTGATAGAAAGTGAGGAAGAAAGTGAACGTGGAGAAAATACAAATACAGAAATAGAGGATGTTGTACAAAACACTCAGAAGTCACATCATGATGTTGAATCAGAAGAAGAATCTAAAGAAGAAACTATGGCTGGAGAGGATGCAACTAAACCGCACCGGAGAAATCTTAGAGCTGAGATTGATCCATCTAACATAATTGGGGACAAGAGTGCACCCACTCAAACAAGGAGGATGAGGAATAACCCACCATCAGAATTTCTTTCAGTTGTGGAGCCATCCTCATTCTATGAAGCTGCAAAGGATGAATCATGGGTGGAAGCCATGAATGAAGAGTTAGATCAGATAGAGAAGAATCAGACAAGGGATCTTGTCCAGAGACCTAAAGGTCACAATGTGATTGGTACAAAATGGATCTTCAAGAACAAGTTTTATGAGCATAGAGGTGTTATTAGAAACAAGGCATGACTGGTATGTAAAGGATACTCCCATATTGAAGGCATTGAAGTTGAAGAAACCTTTGCTCCAGTGGCTAGACTGGAGTCAATCAGGCTTTTCTTTTCCATGGAACTCCAAAGAGGATATAAAGTATATCAAATGGATGTCAAGACAATATTCTTGAATGGTGTACTCGAAGAAGAAGTCTACATTGAAAAACTAGTGGGTTTTGTTCTTGGTACTGATGAAACAAAGGTTTGAAAATTGAAGAAAGCTCTATATGGTTTGAAGCAGGCACCATGAGCATGGTATTCCCAGCTGGACTTGTATCTCAAGAAGCTGGAATTAAAAATAGGAGGAGTAGACCACAATCTATATGTGATGAATTCTCCAAAATATCAGTTCATGGTTCTAGTCTACATTGATGATATCATATTTGGTGCCAGCAGGCAGAAATCGATGGATGATTTTTCCAATCACATGACATCAGAATTTGAAATGTCTATGATTGGGGATTTCACATATTTCTTGGGGCTGCAGGTGATTCAAAAGAAGGATTACACAATCATTTATCAGGAAAAGTGTGTAAGAGATCTCCGGAAGAAGTTTAATATGAAATACTCCAAACCAATGTTAACTCTAATTGTAGTTGGAACTAAACTTGGAAAGCATGAGGATGGGACCTCTGTAGATCCCACAGTGTACAAGAGGATCATTGGGTGCCTACTATACCTGACAGCGACACAACCAGATATTGTCTTTGCCACATGTCTTGCAGCCTGCTTTCAGAGTAATACAAAGGAGGAATATATGGCAGCAGTAAGAAGAATCATGAGGTATATTCAAGGTACTCACAATTGTGGCTTATAATTTGCTATAGGAAGGGATAGTGAATTATCAGCCTTTTATGATGCTGACTGGGATGGTGATGTTGTGTTCAGAAAGTCCACCAGAGGTGGTGCATTCTATATTGAGAATAAATGTGTTGGCTGGTTGAGCAAGAGACAAGAAAGTACTTCTCTTAGCATTGCTGAAGCTGAGTATATCTCCGCCACAAAGGCATGCACTAAACTGTTATGGATGAAGCAACAACTAGCATATATTGGTGATGAGGTGAAACTACCAATGGTGATTTACTGTGATAACAAGAGCATAATTGATCTTATGAAGAATCATGTTCAGAATTCTCGTACGAAACATATTGAGATCAGGTATCACTTTATCAAAGAAAAAGTTGAGCATGGGGTGATTAGAATGGATCATGTGGGAATAGATGAGAATGTGGATGATATCTTGACCAATCCACTATCAATGGCTGTGTTTGAGAAGCATCGGTTGAACCTTAGTGTTCAGCCACCTCCCAGTGCATAAGGAGGTTACAAAATACCCCTCTCCCCAGTTATGTTAAATGTTTTTAATATGTTTATGTATGTGTTGTAGGTTTGTGGGGGAGATACTATCCAGGGGGAGTGTGGTTTGAGCTGAAAAATGAACAATTACTGGTCTTTGGGTTTATTATAAATGGGGGAGAAAGGAATAAATTCAGGCATGTAATGCTTTTGTGACACATTGATAATTCAATGTCAGTGATAGGATGGGAAGGAATACATTGGACAGCAACCCAATTCAAGCTTCCACTCTTGTTTTCTACACCGAGTATTGATCATGTAGACTTAGAGTGTTGGCTGAGTTGATTCGTGCGTTTTTTGTTTTCATGTGGCTGGTACTCTATTGAATTTATTTACTTATTGTCAATAAACCCAAGGGGGGAGATTGTTGGACTCATGATTGTCTTTGCATGAATTGGAGTATGTTTTGTGTTTGTTGTCAATCCTCAATGGATGTTTAGATTATGTGCCAGTAAAGTGATCTTACAGTTCAAGCAGATAACAGTATTGAAGGTGGCATTGTTTTCCAGTGTTTACCAAATTTCTGGACCTCGAAATTGACAAAATGGAGAAAAGTGTGTTTTGGAAAAGGGACTTGTGCTCCGGTTACTTGGAGGCTTGGAAACTTGTGCTCCACATGTTTTTCAAGATTATAACATCAAAATATGGCAAAGAAAGAAGGGGAGCCCATGTTTTGAGTTTGGTCGCGCAAGTGTTTGAGTTTGGTCGCGCAAGTGACTAGTGCGGCAGAGACTAGGGTAGATGGACTTGTGCACTGAGAGAAGACTTGAATGCCACCACGTAGGGTGTCCAGAATGCCTATAAATAGAGTACCACCCCTCCTCTTTTCATGTGAAGTTCAAGACTTAGAGAAATTCGGGGCTCCCGTCGCGCAGGTGTAGTGGTCGTGCAAGTGGGTGTGTGGTCGAGAAAGTATAAGTTGCGCGAAAGTTGTTTGTTGCGCGTAAAAGGTGGTTTGGTTGAGAATGGGTGTGGGTCACCCATGTTTGGATTTTGGGAAGGAAGTGTCGTGCAGGTGGTTTGGTGACACTTTCACTCTAGGATTTGAAGCAGTGCAACCATTGACAGTTGTGCGCCAAAACCGGTTTGGGTGGAAAAGAACGTGAGTCACGCAAGTTTGAGGTTGAAAATGCAAGTGTTGTGCAAGTAGAAGAAGTGAAATTGAGAATTGTCTTTAAAAATTGTGCACCGTCTTGGAGAAGCATGCCAAGTGTAGTTGAAGCACGCCAGTCTTTTTGGAGCCGCATGAAAGATGGAAGATTGCCCGATACCTTCGGTGCAATGTGAGATTAGTCTATGGGTGAGATTTGGACATCAACAGAGAATCTACATACAACATAGGATGTATTCATTAGCAATAATGAAGATACCTTCATGTCTATAAACTGAGTGGGACTTCACCAAAGGAAGTGAGCCAGGGGGAGTCAATGGGAGTGACCCGAGGGACGCAGTGAGCTATCCCTGAACTTTTGTAAAGGCAGTGAGCCTGGGATAGAGTGACTGTGCCTGGACCTTTGTAATCCACAACTAGTGAAGTTTAGTGGAATTTTTTACGACCGAAAACTTGTCGTCATATGTTCCTTGTACGTAGCCCTTAGTGGTAAACCAAGTAAAAAAGTGATGTGTCATCTCTCTGCATGTGAATGTTTACTTTCTGATCATATTCATCATATAGGTTTAACGAGTTCCTACCAACGTGGGAACAAGATCCATCACATTAAAAGAAAAAGTTGTCCCCCTGATTCACCCCTCCCCTCTCAGGGTGTCCCGGGGTCCTACAACTTTTCCATTAATTTGACCTTATATCATTGAAATATTTTAATAAATTCCATGTGTGTCTCTCCCCTCACTTAAAAAAGGGGGCCTCGTCTCCTCCCTTATTAATACGATGTTAGCCTTCAAGATTAGATAATACCTACTCCAAAACCTTCCAAAACTCCATATATTTATCTTGTATATTTTTTTATTCTTCTAATACCAATCCTTTGAGTCTAAAGTTGTAAGCCAAAGGAGGTCTCTCAAAGAAGTGGCATGAATAATTACAAAGATATTTCAATTTTATATATTCTTATACTTACTATAGACATGTTTTATCCATAAAAACATGGTGAAACCAGTATCATAAAGATACTAATTTTTTATTATGATTATTTCACAGTCATTTACCACCTATTCCCAATCAAATGGGAGATGAATGTATCACTTGTGTGTATGTGTCGACTACCACCTCCACATGTTGATGTGATTCAATTTACACCAAAATCATTCATGGTTTATTAGTATGGTATATTTAATTTTTATATATTATATTTATGTTATAATAATTATTATATTAGGGTGAATTAATATTTACTTTTCTTTCATTCCATCCATTAAAAAATAGAAAAATTACTCGTGCATACATACAGACTATCATCTTCACATTGGGATGCAATTCATATTTCATCACCAATTTATATGAATGGTCATAATTATTTATATGATGAATATATATTATATTTATGTAATTATTAAAATTATGGAGATGAAGGAACCATGATAAATTGGATGGAACATAGTTTTGGAACCCAAACATACATGAAATACGAAGCAGTTAACCCCTGAAATGATGATGATAATGATTGATTGTTATTGGATGTGTGATAAGATATTATATGAAAAAATATGGAATTACAAGTATGATTATGTTTATAGTATATAATTATAATAAATTTTAAATTTATTATTCATGAGGTTATAGTTCTTACAAATAAATATGGACTTGAGGTAAGGGTTTTATGATACAATCTCATATTTACCAGGATTGTTTATGTCCAAATTTTAAGATGTTGTAGTTATATGATATATCTTTCCCAAATCTTATATATTTTATTTTATTCTGGTTATTTTTATATATTTATTTTCATTTTTTTAATTTTCCAGTCATTAAGATGTAATGGATATATTTTGTTCATGTAGAACATTGGAATATTTTAAGGAATATTTCTGAAGTTACAAACTGAGTTAATGTGGAATTATGGTGCCTTGAAAGCCTTAGTGTGGTGGTATTAAATATTTTTTGAGTATTATATCATTCACATGAATTTTTTATGAAATAATGTAATCAATCCTGAATTATTTCTCAGATCAGAAATCTAAGACCACCATTAAATCTAGAAAATGGGATTTACCCTAGCTACGACATAATGTTGGTGGGCTTTGGTAATCCAGTTAGAGGAATTCATTAGTGGGAGCATTAAGTGAATTAATTAACTAATTTAATTTATTTATTTAGTAGTCCAAAAACTTAATAATATCTATAAATACATCATTATAATGTTTTTATAGGGTTACCTAAATAACCCTAGGAATATTGGATGAGAGGGAGGAGAACTATGTCATCACTAGTAGATCAAGGATTGACAATGAATGGATAGAGTTGGGCTATGAGTTAGATGATGAACATAGTTGGATCATTATCTTCATAATTTGTGTACATTTTCCTCACCAATATTTGATCCAAAACAGTGGTTGGATGTTTTTTTATTTATTTTATCTCTGTTTTATTATCCCATGACATACACAAGTCAATCCTTCTATTAAGATTTATTCGAGGATAGATAATTGATTTGTGAACTACGATTTTCCTTCCTTGGTTTGTAATTGATAATGATTTTTGGTGTCTATTGGTTCTTCATTTTTTTCAATAAAAAAATTGAATCTAGGAATTCAAAAACAATGGATAATGTCCTTTCATCTGGTTTTTATTGTTGTTTTCCCCCACTATCCTTTATGTCCTTCACTATTGGCCCATGGAGTCAAGGTTAAACATTTTTAGGGTCGGTTTGGGGATGATAGAACCCCTATATTCATTGAGGTTGCATGAATGATGTATCGAATGATGGGTTGTAGATGGATTGAGGATACATACATGATGGTAGTGATTAATTTGTGGATCAGATATCTAAAGCGGTGGAAGATACACAATATAATCCCACACAGTCAATCATATTTAAAATTTCTTACCATTAGAGGCCTGAAATCAATGGCTAGTGCTGGTTTATATTATTTCAAAAGATTGGTGTGGTTGACCAGGTTCAAACAGTGGTATAAATAGAAGATCTGAGATCCACAGGGAGAAATTCAATTTATGTGAAAAATATTATTACACTCCATTTATCCTCGAGGAACACATTCTGTATAGTCCCCTGGTAGAAAAGGATATGGTTTAGGGTAGATATATAAATCACATGTCATGTTTGTTGATATACATGTCATGTGACCCTATGCTGGTGGCTCTTCGTGTACTTTGGGAGTACACAGGCATAGACATGGCCAAGTACATGGGAAAAGTGATATTACAAGGGAACATCACGTACTCAGGTGTAGCTAGTGTACATGATCTTTGATAGTGTGCACGAGCATGGGATAGGGTTGACATGGAAAGGCCCCGGGTGGTTGAGACACATTGTGTCTCACCAGTACACACCATGTATTACAAAATGGATTCTAAGACCTTTCTAGGTGAGAACATTCATAGGTCAAGTGTTTAGGTCAAATGTCATGTAATCTTACATACACACTTATACATCTCCCAGGAACTTCAACTTTCCATATCTCTTTTTTTGGGACTTAGATTTAGGACCATGAGTATCCTATATTGATTTTATTTCTACATAAAATATGATAGTGTACTTCATTGTGGAATGTCACATATGACGTTAGGTTTTCCAATATTGATTCTTATTTAGGCAATGCTTGACAATTAGTAGTGATCAAGAAAGATCATCAGAGATATTTTAGGGATGGTACTCCCCTTCTACACTAGGGCACAATTCTCCCATACTATATTTTTCTTGGGTCCTCTATCTATAGAGTATTACTCCCTCATCATCATGCTTAAGTGGGGATAAATTCCTCCACTAGAGTTGTGGCTCCCTCGGTTGTAGAACAAAAAAGTGATGAACATTCCCTACTACCAATATTCTTGAGAGGTGGTTCATAGTACATAGATAAGGATAGTGCTCCCGCGAATGTAGGTCATAGTAGTGATCTTCAGGCCCTCCACACTCTTTATATAGGTTACATGGGGTTCATGGTTATGATACGGATCTCCCTTGGATGTGGAGTGCAGTAGCATGGTGTGGTCCCCTCCCAATAGATTATTATGCAGTTGCAAATGATGTTGGGCATCAGAGATAGACCTTTAGTGATGTTGGAAGAATCACAATTCTTAACTATGATATGGAGATGGAGATCCCTTTTCTCTATTAATTCGGGCTTCTTGTTAAGAAAATTTGGGTTATTAATTATAGTTGTTGTCTTAGTTTCATATTCACATGGCTTTGTGATGATGATATGACTACTCTCTCTATTATTTGAGCTTGGTGATTTTGGGGTGTCTTAATAGGTATGCATATACTCACCCATTTATAGTACTTTTCCACACATTTTTTTGGATTATGTAAATGATATGAAGATTGGTATTGACTTCAATGGAGAATAGTGGTACTTGGGTGCATCGATTATGTTCGGTGGTCAGATATAGAGATAAAGAGTCAAGCTCAATCAGTTTTACCATTTTCTATTTTTTGTCATCATGCGATATTATTTCTTATCGGCAATACATTTTTTCCATTTATATTTTCTATTTATACTATTGTACTCAAATATATTATTTATATGTTATTTAATTCATGGATATACTATAGATATTGTATTATTTTATTATTCCACTTCACTTTTTCATAGACATGGTTGTGTTTATGCATATTGGTACATTAGGCTAAGGACTATCATTTAATTTTATGCTTTCTCGGCACTTTTCTACAACACCTAGCCTATTAGAGGTGGGATTTTAGGGTCACACTCAACTTGTTGTCAGCCAGGCAATCCTCAGTGGGTCGGGCTGTGATAGAGTGGTATCAAAGGTGGTTTGTCCTTGGGGTGACGGACCCAGAGCAAGGATTGGTTGGGAATATAGCGAAATGATGTTGGATTTTCTTGAGTGTAGATTTTAGGCTAGGGAAACCAATTTTGGTGTGGTAGTCAAAATATACATACACCAAGACTCAAACAATATTCTTATCGAATTAAAATACTGAGAACTAGGTTTTTGGGAACAAGTGGTACATGCATAATATTTGATTGAGTCCTTTAACTATATTTCTTGAGTAAACCCCCATATATACTATATAACTATGGTATGTCTTGATAATTTTTAATATTCCTATACAATGATGGAAACCTAGTATTTCTATGTAGTTTCATGATGATAACTAGTTGATCAAGGATTCCTTAGTTCCGGTTCCCATTTATGATTTTTTTCCCCTAGGGAGTAGAGCAGTGTTACAGTTTGTTGAGAAGCACATGGAACCATCCTTTATTGGTCCAGATAGATGATCATCGGTATATTGAGTCTTAGATGGATATATTTGTATATGAATATGGTTCATGTAGGGTGATCATGTTGGGAATTTTTCAATGATAGTGACCACTTGGGTTTAATGATGAGCTAGAACCTCAAGCGATGGAGGAATGTCTTGAGGTGGTTGTTCAAGTTTTATGGCTTATTTCAAATCCGACCGATCAGATGGTTTCACTCACAACTAGTATTCTCCATGTAGTGGAATTTAGTTATGGTGGTACCAAAATATGACACAACTATTTTTAATTTTCATTACTGGTTCTAGAGTTAGATATTTTCCATGATTCATAGTGAGCCAATCCCCATTATCGAGTGAAAAATGACTTATGTGAGCTTATGGTGTTAGTGTCCTACTTGGTTAGGAACCATACTAATGTTGGTCCTATTGGTGATACTCTTAAAGGAAAAAATATAGAATTATTATATCTATATTTTATAGGTGTTTTATGTGGCATAAAGAATGAAAGGAAGAAGGGATGTCCCCCCCCCCCAATGAACTGAGATGTGTCCTTATGATGAGATTTAAAATTGTTCAGGCAAGTCAATTCTACCAAAATTGGATAGTGTCAAGGTGTGGATGATGATTTCCTTTGAATTTTATGTTTTAGGTTATTATGATGTGCTGAGGTGTTATAGATATCCTTGGCTATGGTAAACATGGAGGCGTGGGAAAGGAATGTTTAGGGAAGTTGGATCTTATGACTCAAAGGTTTCATGTGTAGTTTGAGGTATGCCATGTGTATTCTCTACTCCATATTCCGTTTTAGTACATATTCTAAACCCACATTTCTCTAGATGAATCACCTATTCAAGACCTAAAAATATCATTGGAGTATTTTTTTCTTGACCCTTACATTTGATGGATCTTGCAGAGGAGTATCAGTGGTCACACACTTCTACTAATGGTGTGATCTGACTCTAGGATGAGAGAGATTCTCACGTGGAATATTTCAATAGTAGTGGTGATTCCCTGTGTTGTTTTCCTTAGTGTGGACAATTGCATGCTGTTCATGATCAATTTAATATTACCACTAAGGGTTGTTGTGTTCCTGAGTTATTGGGATGGGACCTCCCTTCCTTGTTGACAAGGAGTGACCCTAGGTGGAGTAGGATGAGATCATGTGTAAAATGATATAGTTTAATTATTATCAATCAACTATTAAGACCCTTAGAGTAGCAGATGTTTTTAGATTTTAGTTCATGTGATGTTAGAGAGGTATGAGGAAATCTTAACTGAGGATGTTTCAGGTTTACCTCCCCATTGAGAGTTTTTTTTATTCTGAATGGACTCACACTAGTGATGACCTGGTATCTATTCTAGTATATTGGATGACCCTCTATAGTTAAGAAAATTGGGGGTGTCGTTAGAGGAATCAACAGAGAAGGATATTCTAATACCAGTGTGTTCTCCTTGAAATCCTTATGTTGTTTTCCTTGGAGGAGGATACGAGCTTGAGGATAGGTGTGTATTGACATCACCTGATCTAGGTGACTATTAGGGAGGAGTTTCTACACCTGAGAATCAATGAATTCTTTAATCAGTGGTTAGGGGTGAATTGGTTCTTGGAGTGTGACCTCTGGAAAATTAATCACTATTTCTTGGTTCAAGAGGAGGATGTACCAAGTATTTCTTCCTAGAGATGATTCATTTTCTGAGTTCTTAGTGATACTCTTTAACATGTTGGATGCCCCAATAGTGTTTATGAGACCTATGGACCAGATCTGTAACACGTCTTGGATCAGTTCATGGTAGTATTCTTTAGTGACATCCTAGTGTGTTCGTAATAAGAGGAGGATCATTCAAGAAATTTGATAATGGTTCCATACTTGCACGCCCTGAATTTTTTCATCTGTTGTTGTTGAGCATGGTGATAAGAAGTTAGTCGTTGTGTAGTTGAACATTGAGGTTGAGTTTGGTGTGTCATATGACCATTCAATGGTTTTTACACTATAACACCTTGAAAAGTTTTATTTTATATTTTTCTTAAAATAATTTGATTTCTTCAGTATCTTGTGTTGTACACAACATCGAGTTTAAACATACTATGAAAAAATATTAAAATATTACTATTTTAACATAAATATTATAACCTAGCCATATAATTGGATGGTATGAATATTAATAACCATATTATAAAATATATTAATTCTTAGTAAATAAATACTTAATTTTTAATAATGTCATTTTATTCTTTAAAAATATGTTTTCTTCAAATAAATAACTATTTTATTTATTTAAATGATAAAATAAACATATTTAATTTTGAAAACATTAAAAAATTTATTTTAAAAAATAAAATTCATTTTTTAATTAATAATTTCAAAATTATCTTATGTGGAAATTTTGGGAATTTTCTAAATAGTTTGAAATTTTAATTAATAGTGAAAAATGCTTATTTACATTGAAAACTATATATTCTTTTAAAAATTAAAAGGTAAAATTATATTTTGGATTAGTTTTAAAAATTCATTATCTCTTATTTATTATAAATAATATTATTTTTTTATTTAAAATGAATTTTATTCAAGAGTGTTGTATAAAAAAAGTTATACTTAAATAGGGATTTTTTTGGAAAAATTATTTTTGGTTTCATTTTTCTAGTTTAATTTTAAATTAAATTCTTCCAATTATATGTTTTTAAATTTGATAATTTTATTCCATATTTTTATTCATGAGTTCCAAATTTATTCAATAATCCCCTTTTATTTTATGTCAATATTAATAGTAATCGTGGTAAAATTTGGCATCTCAGTAAAGAGTAAATTGGTTTAATATAGATTAAAAAAAGTGATAAAGCCACAATTTTTCATCCAAATTCTTAGTGGATGAATTAAATTCTAACATTAACACATAATGTTCTAAATTTAGTTATTTAATTGAAACGTTTTCATGAAAATGACTTGTACATTATTAAAATCAATGAAAGTGACAAAATGTCACTCTTATTTTTAATAAGTATAATATTTTTAGTAGGGGTTAACTAGAAGATATAATAAAAAATAAATATTATTTTTAAATATTAAATTTTTATCTTTATAATGGTAATTTATTTAAAAAAATATGAATTAAATAATTACCCAAAATGCGTACACATTATTGATGCAGTAATTATTGAATTAATAAGAAAATCAAATAACTAAAAATAAAAATATTAAAAGTGATATAATTTGAGATATTTATGGAAATATATTTATTGTATATATTACCATAAAATTTATAGGATATAATAAAATATTTCTTTATAATTTTACTTGTTTTAATGATATTTTTAAATGTCAATGTAGTGAATAGTATCAAAATTGACAACAAGGATATTTTATGGGGTTAATATTTTATTAAATTATTTTAAAAACATAAAAATATTTAAAAAAAACAAATTTATTATGATATGATCTAAAAATTGATAAATGTTTCATTCATTGTCCAATTTACACCATATAAGTAAAAATTATAACCAATTAATATTGAAAACCTTGTTATCGTAGTTAAAATTAAAATAGGCTAACTAAGGGTTAACCAAAATGATAAGGTTTAAAATAAAACCTTTACATCTATAATTTTTATTTTTTGATTATATTTCATTCTTATATTATTTTATCTTCTAGTAAGTGTATGTTTGGTGGTATTTGGGTATAAAATTAATTTATTATAATTTAATATTTTGAGAAATTTCCAAAACACCCCTATCCTCCTTTATAAATACCACCCCTCACAACCCCTTTTACTTACACAATCCAAGACTTTAAGATTTAAATATATTTTAAACTACTCTACTCCACACTCTACTCACATCCCTGTATATATTATCTAAAAATATCTCAAATCCAAGTTCCGAAAGGGATGCTTTAAGAAGATGATATTCAAGAGGTAACTTTCTTTAACCACCTCTCTTAATTTCTTTTCTTCTTCTACCTTCTACTCACCTCATTATTACATAAAAAAATATATTATCATTAATATACTATAATTTTATATTTTTAATGTAATATTTTCTACCCAGCCATTTTTTCTCATTTCCCCCTTTTAAAAGAAGGGTATCTATTGTCCAAATTATGGCGATCAATCGTCTCCATGAATAATGAGTTTTTGTTTTTCATTACCACCTTCAATTATGGTTATAAAACTATAATTATGGTTAAATAATATTTAATTTAGTATATTATAAATTATTCCATGTTTTAAAACTAAAATATAGACATAATATTAAATAAAATAAAAGTAGTTCGTGAAGGACATAAAAAATGAAAAAAAAACTAAACATTTATCATTAATGTTTTATCAAATGAATAATACTCATTCCATAAAAAATTACATATGGGAACATTTAATTTTTTTTAAGTGTATTAATACCATTTCGTTTGACTTCTAGAATATTATTCCATTTTTATAAGAACTTCCATAATTATACTCAAGTGAATCGACCATGAAAGCTTGAAACCAACACTCCAAGAACGATGAAATTCAACCTTATAACTCATCCAAATGGTCATAAATGAACTTAATAAAATTATAATAAATTAAATACCTGTGTAATAGGTTCTTAATTATGAAATTAATTAATCTGATTTTATTATCCAGTACATTAAGTGAAATTTTAGAATTCATTCGAACATAATGTAAGGGGTCTCTATGAACCTCCATATTTACTTTGGGTTACACTTTATCTCTATTTGACTAAATTTATCACTTAATTATTATTATATACTTCTCATATGTTCTATTTATATATACCACACATATTAATGTAACTTAATTCATCCGTATTTTATGGTTAATTACATGTTTTATAAGGTTTCCTTCTCAATTCGTCTTCAAAAGAAAGCCTGATTAAAGGGAGATTCTCTTTTTCTTACCATTTTCAAGTACACTCCCTAAACAAATATAATATTACAATATTTTTTTAAATCATGAAAATTTTCATGAAAAAATATTTTATTTCCTTTATGGTTTTATGAAAAAAAATTAGTCATTTATCCTCTTTAAATACTCTTTATTATATTCCTCAAAGCTGTGATTAAGTGGAACATTTATAAAGTTATCTAACCACTATTTTTAATGTTTTATATTTAGTTAGACTTAATTATTCATAATATATTCTTATAAATCCTTTATTAATGTTTAATTATGATTTAAGTAGTTTCTTTCATGGATACCATTATTATACGCCCTTTGGTTATGCCTTATGAAATGGTTAATATACCCTTTTAATTCCATGGGTAACCCTTATGTTTATTACTTATGTTTGAGTCTTTATGTGGAACGCATATGAAAGAACAAGTTATAATGGGTGCACCTAGATTGTGATCTAATGAATTAGGTAATGTCTTAGTCTCATAATAATTTATGTATAGGATTATGGACTAAACCTAATCTATTATGGGATTGTGTTCACCGTGTGATGTAGTCTTGGAAGTTATCCTTGACTCATGTTTATGTCATGTATTATGTTTCTTCTACCTTCCTATATTTCAATCTTTATATGATTCCATGTTAAATATGTTATGCTTCCATATGTTATTCATGATCCATGCCTTTTATGTTATCATTTTATGCCTTATAACTCATGTGTTGTGCTTTATTTCCATGTTATTCCCTTACTAGGCTTTTTAGCACATCCCTGTTGTCTATGTATTCCCTAGATTATCCTATGTGGTTATAAGATTTCAAAGAGAGCTAGGAACTCATTATAAATATTAATAAAAATATGTTTTATTCTATTTACATATTTTTCTAATTTTGTTCCTTGTCTCCTAATCACACTATACTTTTTGATCCCTTTTTTATTTTATGGATAATTATGCTTAAAATAATGTAATAATATATATATATATATATAATGATTGGGTTTGTATATTTGGTATTAGAGCATGATCTAGTTATTTTTTGGATTAGGAATGGAAATATTTAGTAACAACCCTTGGTATAATTATATCACAATGGATAACTTATATTTAAACTTATGGAATCACAAGTTACGACATACATTTCATTTATAAGTTTATCCTTATATGTTTATAGTTTCATTTTTATATGCTCAATATCTATTTTTTTGAGCCCCGATGATTTTATTTACTAATTATTATTTTTTTTTAGTTAACAGAAGGAAATAGGAGAACTCATTCTAACAACCAATGTGATATGAAATAAAAAAAATTCCCTAATGATATTACAAACCTAATGGGAACGAGAGTTTAGAATATAATTAAAGTACAACTCAACTAGATCATGTTATGAATAATAACTTGAATCGTGTGTAACTCCCTCATTCTCCTAAGAAAGGCCATGTTTTTGTTCAATCCTTTATGTGAAAAAGTCCTCCCATATTTAGTTTATCTTCTCATCCCCTCATTACAGAACAATTTATTAACTCTATTAAGAAAATATTCTATATCCTTCAGTAATTAAAAGAATAGAAAATCATGTTTCAAGTCTATAATTTTTATGGGGGGCCTGATTAATGGTGGACACTAATGAGGAACATGAAGAATAAAGAGGAAATTGATTCCATGGAATGGGAAGTATTCAAGGAAATATTTTTCAATAAATATTTCCCAGGAACTCTCTATCTTAAGATATAGATGGAGTTCCCCATACTGAAGAAAAATAAAGATGAGTCTATTTGAGTGTATGAGGAAACTTTTACATGGATTTCATGATATGCCACATGCTTTGTTTTTAACACTGAAATAAAGGTTAAATGCTTTATATAGTGGATTAAAGACAAGTATATTGAAAGCTTGTTGATACCACATAAGAAAACAAAAAGACAATAAAGGGAACTCAATATATTTCAAATCTCAAGGAAAGGATCCAAAAGTTCAAAAAGAAAATCAAAACACTCCCAAAGAACTGCACGATGGAATATGTTTTTTCACCTATGTGTAGCACCTACGTGAATGACCTACACGACAGAACTGTGTGATAGAATATGTTTGTGCACCTATGCGGAGCACCTGCGCGACTGAACTACGAGACAGAGCTGCATGACAGAATATGTTTGTAAACCTACGCAGAGCACCTGCGCAACGGAGCTGCGCAAAAGAGCTATGCAAGAAACATATCTTTGACCAAGACACATCTGTTCCTCTAAATAGATCCCTTGGGCTTCCCATTTCATGGACTGAAAATAGTTGAAAGACTCTCTAAATCTCCTATTGCATATCTCTTTCTCCTAGATCCCTAGAATTGTCATAGGTAGCTCTCTAAACCATGAGAGAAGAGATAATTAAACGGGATAATAATGTCTTGAATGTCTTTTTACAAATTTTACATAGGTTTGGTCCTCAAATGTAAAACATATTCTTGAGTCATCATTCATAACTGTGTGGCATACCTGTGCACCGTACCTGAGCGGTATACCTACACAGTACATCTAAGCGGTATACCTACATGGAATACTTGCTTGAGGGACCTATGTGACCTAGTCAAGTAACATTTTTAAAATCCATTCATGGTAGGGCATCTTCTTCCATGGTTCTCTTATCTGAAAGGGACTAATTTTAAGCCTCCACCAAAACCTCCTGACTTGTCAATCCTTTGGGAAAGGCACATTAGCGTGTCTCCTATTTGGGTTTGTATTTCAACAGTCATAGGTTTCTCAAATTTGTTTCACAATGGGTTTAGTATTCATGGAGTGTCTGTGGGTTTGTATATCTATAGTCACATGTACCTTTCTCCTAGAAATAATGTTGGGAAGTTCACTTTTTGGAGGAGGGTTGGGTCCTTGCCTCTCCCTTCTCAAAGAGGAGACCTTGAACCTAAGGTCTCTGGTAGGGAAGGTACGACTCATGCCCACTTTTATATTTAAATAATACAGTAGAAGTCTCCCATCCTCTACCAGGATCAATTTTAGGAAAACCAGCTTGGCATAAGCCCCTAGAGTTTCTTGTATGAGGTGGAATCATTCCTCCTACTGTCTTCTTCGGTGCCAAAGACCAAAAGGGGATGGGCACAGGGTCTTTTGTTACCCTTTCCCTCTCCCACTGCGCTTTGTTACCATGGGCAGCCATCATGTTGTAAGCCTCTCACCTTCATCCCTTGCTCCTTATGTTGGACCCTTGCCCAATGTAAATAGAACATAGGGAAGCCTCATCGCCTCACCCTCTTCCATGATCGAAGCGCCCTCTTCCATCAGTGGAGGAGGAAAAGTGTGAAGTGTCATTGTTGAATCTTTCATATCCTCTTGTTTCTAACACTGAGCATGACTCACGTGGGATTAGATATACATGATGGTTACAATGTGTGCACAATAAATCATTACATTGAACTATGAGAACTCTGATTTCCATCATAATCAGGATACGTCAGAAGCCTTCTCAAGGCCCATGTTCATTGGACATCCTCCTCATGAATCCAACCCTAATTCCCATAATCTGGGAATCCTTCTTAGGAATAAGACCCAAATTAAACTCCCAATTCATCAAGGCATCCTTTTCAAGAAGTAATCCCCAACACATCTCTCTCAAAGGACCATAATCTCCTATGAGACTTATCGAACTATGTGGGATTTGATTCCCATCCATATGGGATACTTAGGAATCCTCCATGAGGTTCAAACCCTACACTTCAAATCAACCCTGTTCTACTTGGGCTATATTCCCAATAGGGTCTGATCTTACATAGAAACCCATATCCTTTCCATGTTCTTTGGGCTGCTTCAGCATAAGTCCCACACTATGTTTTGACCATGCACCTTTCTCATAGAGGTCCTTATCACATGACCTTAAAAGGTATGATGTGTCCTTTTATGGATCACTGAACTATGAGGGTTCTCATTCCGTTCATAAGGATATGTAGGTATCCCATTTTACGAGCATGATCCCAAGATCAAAACAATCCTTCATATCCCTAGATGATAATAAATTCCAGAGTTCCCCCACTGAGTTTCTTAAAAACCAGTATCATCACAGCGATGATTAAAATATTCTCTAAGAAGTATATTAGAGGATACCATTGATGGAAAACCTCAAATAGATAAGGATATTTACATTAATGAAGAACCTTGAATGCATAATGATGATTCTAAATTTTACATATGGTATTAAGTGATAATAAATTCCAAGGGATACTTATGAAATACTTGGTAAATTATGATGGATTCATGAAAATATTTTGAATTTACAAAGAGAGTCCCGGAGTAGACAACAATTCCCCCCAAAAGGGTGTGATGAGTCTGACCTCACATCCACTCAACCAATGAACGTTCCTAAGTATCTTAAAGTTAAAACTTAATGAATACCTGCCATTGGAAAGCAGGTCCTATTTGGATAAATAACTATTGGAAGTTTCCAGTTCCATGAATAAATCTAATGGAAACCGCCTAGAAATAATGATTCTTAAAACTAGAACACATGTTTCAAGGAACTATGAAACAAAAATGGTGAACCTGACGTAAATCCTTAACCAAGTTAATAATGTTACCCACCTGTTAGGCCCCTATCAATTGATAAAAGAAGGAGAGACAAATGAATTAATCACGCATGTATCCATCTAAAAAGACTTTTTTTAATAGAGCTTGTTGTTGTATTCAAGTTTTCCACAGAACTCCCTTCAATCCAAAGAAGGGATTTATCCAAGACAACATCTGTGAACTTCTTGACCACTACTCAAGATAGATCTCCATCTATGGGAAGGACTTCATCACCAACCCAGCATCTTCAATGCTAGGTCTATAATGTGCTGGTAAATGAATATCTCTATCATGGTATAATCCCGACTTTGGAGGCTGCTCAACAGGCCCTCCAGGTCAACAATAATCCTCGATCATCTGGACAACGACGATCAATGGTCAAGAAGAAAACGGTGCCAACCATCATCTCCAACTGTTTCTGGTCTTTATCCCCAAACTGCAACAATCAATCCATCCCATACTATAGGGAGGTGGATCAATAGGTCACTCAAAGCCTCAATTCAAGAATACAGGAGTCCTTCCTGAGGACTCCCACTAGCAGCCGCTACCAGAATCGTGTGGTAGTAGACCCCCAACATGATGGGGGTGTTTCCTATGACCGTTTTTCCAAAGTCTCTCAGACTCGGGAATGTAAGAAGAACTTCTAGGGACACCGTCCGGTTAACAGGGAGTAGGTTCTCACCTCTTCCTCCTCTAGAGAAGTCCATCAATTTAACTTGATGGAAAACAACGAGTGGGAACATACCCCCATTCGTCCTATTTTTTCTTCTCAGAAGACTCGTTTGACATCAACCCACCAATCCCACAAGATAAACCTGATGGAGTAACATGAATAGGCATATACACCTATTTACAAGTTATCAACCAGTTAGTTGGCCCGTCTGACTACATTAAAAGAAGTTCTCCAATCTAATGTAGTGGAAACTGGTAAACAGAAACATACACCTATTTACAATCACCAATTCTATCAGTAGTCTCGTCTTCCAGTATTGAAGGAAGTCTATGAACCATACTTTAAGGGAAATAGACAGCATGAACATACACCTGCCAATGTTCATCAATCCTTCCAACAATCTCGTTTGGTAGCACTTTAAGAATTCAGTTGGAAAGTTCCGATGACAAATTTGGGGAAGACCCAACTCTCTGCCCCCATGCATGAGTGCTGTCAATACCCATTTATAGGAAAATGAGGATAGGAGCAGGCACATACACCTACTCATGATACAAAATGGATGTATATTCCTATTTCGGCCGCTGAATTCACCAAACAAATCCTATCAATGGTGAAAGGGAAGACACAAATACATGCCCATATTATAGAAACATGTCAGGATATTTTAACAACTTTAGCATTATTAGGGGAACATACACATAAATCTGTCCCCACACATGGGATGACACATCAGCATTCCATATCAGAGTAGATACATACCTCTTCTCCATCCCAGGAGGTTCATGGGACATACTCCCCCATATCATATGGAAAAAAAAGATTGGAAACATACATCCTTTCCAATTAGAGTTAATCAGTCTGTTCTGGTAACCACTCCAAGGAAAAAACATACACTTTCCCATGATAATCACTTTTCCTAGAAAGTGTCCCCAACTAAGTATAAGATAACATCCAAGAAAAAGTCTCTCCAAACATTGTTGGGAAATCAAGAGTTAAGTCGTGATGTGGCTCCTCTTAATGTTGGAGTTCTTGAAGCCCTCATACATTTATCTAT
This sequence comes from Viscum album, assembly GCA_963277665.1. NCBI lineage: Eukaryota > Viridiplantae > Streptophyta > Magnoliopsida > Santalales > Viscaceae > Viscum > Viscum album. The sequence continues at coordinate 548,824,397 of OY728135.1, forward strand.
TACTTCTCAAGATCATATCCTCTCATTACCAAATTATGGAAGTGGTAGTTGAAATTATGAAGTTCCTCGTCGGAAAATTCATCATGAATGCATGCTTCATGGAAATTTGGTCAATCCAGAGTCCCTATCTCCAGATGAGAGCCACGAAAACCCTCTCTGTGGCTAGAAGAACACGGACCAAGAATATTTATCCATTATTGTAATCCATTGTGGTGATCCTCCCCATTATGGCATTCGCTATGAAAGTCCTCTCTATAGTAGTATTTCAAATTGTCAAGACAATTCCCTAATTGACAATATAGCGATGAGAAATCCCTTTTATCTTGTGGAACTTGAAAATACAAATCCATTCATGTCTGATGCATTATTATTTACGGGTGAAACACTTTCTCAACTAGAAGACATCTAAAGGGAACCGTCATTCTCTAAACCTCATTTAGGACATTTTTCTTCTAATACAGAGCATCCACTCTGGTCAGATCAAGTGGATTAATCTCTAGTAAAAGATGATGAAGATGTGTTAAACATGAGGAAACAATTAGCGAAAGGAGAAATACCAGTCATGTTCTATAATTTGGAAAATGATCAGTATAACATTCTAGAATTGATGATAGAAGATTGCATTCATGACATTCACCTCAACCTATGGAAAATTCTTCATCATTTTAAAACCAAAGTATTACCATATGATGAATATCAAAATCATATAAAAGTAATAGAAGGGTTATAGTTCCAAATTGACATGACATATCTCTCATTTTCCCAACATCAAAAGGTTGAAAAACATTAGAGAACCCTTCAACGTGCATGTCTCAATGCTCTAAAGAGGCTATGCCAGTTAATTTCTGATTCCTCATCTAGTGTTCGTATCAAAGGATGGGGTGAATATGAAGCGTTGCATTTCACTACACTCCAAAAATCAGTAAAGTCCACCAAAAATGGTCTCATGAAATGTTATTTCCCTTGGTTGGCCACAATCAATAGGTTTTGTATGTAATAAAATGTACGCTCAAGAACAGGCCTCAACCAGTTCTCATCAGAATCTAGCCCAAAGAAAAGAAGATATTGAGTTACTTTTACATCAAGCATCTGAAAATCTTGAGCAGGAGTCTCGCTTAGAGGATGTTATGTGTCAGAGAATGGAAATTTCTGAAATAGCACAGTGATCTTCTGAAATTGGTGATTTAGGTGATTGTTAGATGATGCAGATAGCTAATGTCTGAACCAAAATCCACAAAATCAGAAGTGCAGTTGCACGAATTTCAGCCATAGTAGGTTAAGAATCACCCCAGCTTTCCAGGATGGGGGTTCATTTAATTAAACCTTCCAATTCATTAAAAAATTCTTGATTATTTGAATAAGAAAAACATGAATGGTCCCAACCTATAGGGCTGGGTGATTTTTCACATCTGCAATCCCCTCCTCAACGGAAGTCATTTTTTCCCGATTAGGGAAGAAGCCACATGGGAAGCGTACAACTGAACTATCCAAGGGTTCCCTTCAGGTTACTATGCACCAAAACATTCCAGGGAATTATTCATATAGGAGAACAGAGTCTCATGGAAGACACAAAGGGAGGCAAAATAGCAGAAACACTGACATAATGCCATCAATACATTATGCATTTGTGAATGTTATTAACACCATTGCAGAAGATCCTCCATAAAATAATTCCAATTCAGGGGAATCAGAAGATGAAGTTATTTTCCATAATACGGTACACACCGAGGAAAATTAAGAAGGTGTGCATACCCAAAATTAGAGGCTTACCCATAGTCTAAGTATGCCTTCAAATAATCAATTCCCCCTCTTCAAAAGTCATCTAACAAGGGGAAAGGAAAAAAGTTAGATTTCATCTCACTTTTCCACTGGAGAAGGTCAATCTCTTTCACATGAAGAGATATTTTCATAGCAAGCAGAGGAAATGAAGGAGTTGAAAAGACTCAACACATAGTTACTTTGAAACAGAATTTCTGCTAGACGTATTCCCCAGGAAATTCCTTAACTTATAAATCCTGTAGGATCTCTTCAGCAAAGAGGATTTGTAGTAACTATAGATACAGATAATGAATGCCCTCCATTGGGTACAAAATCAAGGAAGGAACATATACATCTTGATAGGCCTTTTACCGTAGGTTATCCAGAGCAGATATTAGTACCACTATCAGTGGTTTTACCGGTCGCTGCACCAGCTCAAGCTCCAGTTGCTATACCTGCTCAGGTTCAAGCTCATTCGGATGTTCCCAAAATGCTTATGAACACAATCGATGCATTAATGGCTCAGTTGTAAGCTATTATGGAATGACGTGCACCAGTTCAGCCGGAAAGAAGAGCTTACCCTGAATGGGTGGATGCAATTTCTCCCCCACCAAATTTTGTGAATACCACATTCCCAATCCTTAATGGTTCGGGAGATCCAGAAAAATACTTAACAAATTTTGTTTCTTTTTATGATCCCATGATGGGAACTTCTCAACAACAAGAAGAAGTTAGGATTAAGAGTTTTGTTCAGTCATTACAAGGACCATCTTTTGTATTGTATACAAGTTTTCAATCTTGATCAATTACACGATGGGAAGATCTCCGTCATAAATTCCTTCTCCAATTTATCTCAATGCTACCAAAGATGAAAGTTTTTTATATTACCAATTGTAAACAAAGGGAGAATGAAATAGTTTTATATTTCATTGCATGATGGAAAGGATTAACATATTCCTTAAGTCTAGCACTCCCTCAAGAAGAATTGCTAGCAATCTGTGTGAAAAATCTGCATGATGAATTACACACACCCTTGATCCCTGTGAAATACACAGGAGGGTTTTGAGACCTTAATTTAATTTCTCAACAGATAGAAAACTCTATTATAGAAACTAAGGATAAAACTCGTGTAATTACATCAGCTTTGGGGAGGTGGATAGGAAAGTCAGAAGGTGCTACAATCACCCAAAAACAAGCACATGTACCTGCTTCTACTTCAAGAACCTCATCATACCGAAGGGCTCCACCTCCTGAGCATCAACAATAATGACTACCTCATAAAAATGATCAAAGATATCAAAGGCGGAAATATTTGGAGGAAATAAAAATAATGTTTATTATTTTAGGAATGAACAAGTTACTGGTTACTTCATCTCATCCTTATAAAAAAATTTGTTCAGTTTCCAAGGATAAAGAAGCCAAATAAAGACGGAGATAAAGATCTTCCGAATTATTTTCCCTTTCATCAGATGTGGGAACACCCAATTCAAGAGTGTTTTGTTTTCAAAGACCTTCTGAAAAATATGGTAGACTCTGGACAAGTGAAATTGAAAAGCTCATCAGCTCAAGTAGCATGTGTTACTGCTACAGATCTAGAGGAATAGGGCAAATGGAAAGAGGTCAAAAGTAAAAATGGGAAAAAATATAATGATTGGATGATCAAGAAAATGATCAACTAGACTCATGCCATTTTGCGAACACAATTGAAACAACCTATTGTGTCTTCTTCCACTCCTATCACAACAAACCCATCTTAATCAAAAGGCCATTCCTCAATGAAGTGTAGTGATCATAAAGACAAAGAGCTGTCAGAAGAAGATGATCTCATGTCAAGAAAAAAGTTATCCTTGACCCTGGAAATTTTTATGCCATCTATTTAAAAAGAATGAGCACTTCCCCACCAAACGGTACAACCAGAATTAACATGTCAAGAAGAATCATCATTAGATGAAGAATTTATCTTTGGTTCTGGTAATGTTATCCATTTAATAGATCCTTATGCCAATGGTGATTATGATTATAGTGATCCAAAATTCCTTGTACCTAATTGGGGAACAATAGGAAGGGTCCAAGGTAGAGGATACAAGGGAAGACCTGGGAATTCCAGAAACCACCATTTTAACTCTACCCCTGTTTGAACCATATATACAGGAGAAACTCATAGAAGATCCCTTCAGCAGGATCAACAGGAACAAAAAGTTTCTTCCATGAAAGATAGGTTCAGTTATAACACAATTATTTTGGAAGACTAATTAGAAGCCACGCCATCTTCTTCTCAACAAATTAATAGACCTAGTTAGTCTAATATACCAAATATAGTAGTATTTCCAGCTTCTTCTCTGACACAGAGTACATCTACAAAAGAAGCGTCAACATCAAAAGCACTTGAAAAATCACATATCCATGCTGGGAAATGAAGACCTTTGGGCTAAAATAAGGATGTCTTGAAACAATTATCCCATGTACCATCCATGTTGTCAATTCTGGATGATTTGAAACTGTCAAAAGATCCTCGAGAGTCACTCATTGAGGCTTTTTCAAGTCCTCAAGAGTTTGAAACTGAAGTTATTTCTAATGAGGTTTACCGTATAGAGAATGATCCTATAGAATATCATGAATTCATATATATAATAGATGAAGATGTAGATGATGTTGTGCATGGGCACATCAGACATATGTATTTGTCTGGAAAGTTCGATGACATAGACATCTAACGAGCCTTCATTGATAATGGATCCAGAGTCAACCCCATTCTTGTTCATACACTTCATCGATTGAACCTAACTGAATCTGACTTATCTCCTTCTACTATAATGTAGAAATCTTATGACAAGAATTATAAAGAACCACTGGGATAGATTACACTCAGAAATCAATTTGGAGATCTTGTTTCTAAATCATATTTCATGGTTGTTCGTCAAGACACATCCTTCAATATTCTTCTTGGAAGGCCTTGGTTGCATCAATATGGAGCCATACCTTTGTCATACCACCAATGTCTGAAATACTATTTCAATGGTCAAATTAGAACATTGTATGGTGAAAAGGCTATGTTCAAAACATGTGAATATTAATACATTGAGGCAAAGTTTTATCACACAAAAGGAACGATGCCCATGACAAAGGAGATAACTAGATTTAATGCTCCAAATAGACTGGAAAGGATCCCAGCAAATCCATTCATTCATTTGAGTACAGATTATGTGTTACCCATCAATCAAATTGAAGGGGTAAAACCAAATATAAACACTTTTCCAGTAACTTCCATTATGTCATTTTCGGAAATTGATCCTAATAACATGAGAGAAATTATTAATACACCAAGAAATGATGGAAGCCTGAATGGAGATGTTTTCATCTCATCTGGTGAACTAAAACAAGCCTCTGCTTCGTCAACCAGAGTAGAATAGATAGTGGTAATTCTAGAGGAAGACAAAGATGTTGATTCTTAATCCATCAATCCCTATTTATTACCATAGGAAGACCCTTCATCATTAGTAGGATCAGATATGGTGGCCTTTTCTTTAGGATGATAAAATACTGATTTTCCCCTAACACTGTAAGTTTTTCCTCATCATCTACAATGCAAGTTAAAACAGAAGAGGTAATACATAATGAAGAAGAAGAGGAAGATATCGGGGATGCTCCTCTAGAATTTGAATAAGGTGTCTCTTCCTCCGTGGATGAACTTAGAGAAATATATATGGGTATAGAAGAAGATCCACACCCCACTCTAATTAGTGCGGCCATGACCTCTAAAGAAAAAGAGGTGTATACTTCCTTTCTAAAGCAACATAAATATATATTTTATTGTAATTATACAGAAATGTCAGGTCTTAATCCTGATGTATCCACCTATCATTTGGGTTTTCCAGAAGAACGTTGTCGATTTAAGCAAGAAGTAATGATAACACACCCATATCATGCCTCTAGAATTGAAGTTGAATTTGATAAGCTTATAATGTATAGCTTTGTTAGGGAAGTTTAGTCTCCCAAATGTCTAGCCAATATTGTACCACTGAAAAAGAATAATGGGAAAATTAGAGTTTGCAATGATTTCAGAGATCTTAACCGGCATTTTCCTAAAGATGATTTTCTAGTCCCGATTACAGAACTTATAATTAATGAAATAGATAGCTATGAAGATCTTTCCTTCATGGATAGATACTCTGGGTATAATAAAATTTTTATGGGCCCACTAGATGAATAATCTACAGCATTTAGAGCCCCTAAAGGTGTGTTTTTCTATCAAGTAATTCCCTTTGGCTTAAAGAATGAAGGTGCAACATACCAATGTGCCTTGAACCATATCTTCAAACCCTTATAATGGATTTTTTTTGAATGTTATGTGGATGATTTGGTGTTCAAATCTAGACAATGTTCCAATCACTTGGCTGATTTGGAAACCATATTCAATAAAATTTGGCAACACAGTTTGAAGATGAACCCCATAAAATGTGCTTTCAGGGTAACCTCAAGAAAATTACTTTTCTTTGTTGTACGCCATCGTGGTATCAAATTTGATCCTGAGAAAACAAAATCAATCCTTGGTATGTCACCTCCTCAAAATTTGAATGACTTAAGAGGACTCCAAGGACACTTGGACTATATTCAGTGCTTCATCGCCAATTTGGCTGGAAAGTGTTTTCCCTTCACCAGATTAGTGAAGAAGGGAGTTACCTACCAATGGACTAAAGATTTCCAAGAAGCATTTGATATCCTCAAGAAATACCTCTTGATTCCACTTTTATTAAGGCCACTTGTTGAAGGAAGACCACTTATTCTCTATATAATAGCTTTAAAGCTATCACTAGGTTCCTTCCTCGCCCAAAATAATGATGATGGGAATGAAAGAAGCCTTTACTATCTCATTCAAACTATGATTGATGTGAAAAATCTGTATTCAAGTATTTAAAAGTGCTTCCTGGCATTAATCTTTGCAGTCCAGAAATTGAGGCACTACCTGCAACATCATGAGGTCCAATTGGTGCCTCGTAATAATCCACTCAAATTTATACTCAGTCATCCTATGCTTTCAAGATTTCTGGCATGGTGGGAGGTTATTTTTCAACAATTTGATATCCAGTTTGTGCCTAAAAAGGAAACAAAAGGCCAAGATCTGGATGATTTCCTTGTTGAGCATCCATCTGCGGAAGATACATCGTTTAATACTGAACTTCCTGATGAAGTGGTCTTATCTATTCAAGATAATTCCAAAAAATGGGAAATGTATTTTGATAGTGATTCTAGAAGTCCAACAGGAAAGAGAATGGAAAACCCTAAAATCAACAAGGTTGGATTAGGAATTGTCCTTATTTCCATAGAAAAGGAAGTATTACCTTATTCTTTCCAATTATTGAAAGGTTGTACCAACAATGATGCATAATATCAAGCTCTCATCGCAGGTTTGGAATTGGCCCTTCAAATAAAAATGGATCATTTAAAGGTAAAAGGTGATTCAGAATTGGTAATCAAACAAATCAATGGGGAATATTCTATCAAAAAAGAAAAATAAATTTTTTTGTGTGATTACTTTAGAGGGTTAATCGCTAAATTCCCCTCATATCTAACTTTGTCTTATGTCCCGTGATCACAAAATGCTTAAGAAGATGCACTGGATAACCCATCAATAGCCTTGGTAGATCCAAATCAAGATGAGATAGTAATCAGCATAACCCATCTCCATGTGGTCTCACCTTTTGTTCAAACCAAAATGGTGGAAATTAATGAAATTTGACCTATTTCTGAACCATATGGTCATACCATGGGATGGAGAACATCCATCATGGAATATATTCAAAATGGGGTACTTCAATTAGATATGGCTGAGAAGGAATAGATCTAGCAACGAGCGGCCAATTTTACTTTTTATAATAGTCCAGACCACCAAAAGATCCTTTACAATCAAGGATTTGATGGAATTCTCTTCAGATGTATTGATGGAGAAGAGATTGAAGCTGTCATGAAATAAGTACATTCAGGAGCTTGTGGTGAGCACCAATCTGGGCACAAACTCTCTGATTAGATCTGATGGCTTGGATACTTTTGACCCTCAATGATGCATGATTATACATATTTCACTAAAAAATTTCATCCTTGCCAAGTCCATTCCAGCTTCATTCATCAACCCCCAGAGTTACAACATATAGCTAAATACTCTTGGCCATTTTCCAAATGGGGAATGGATATAGTAGGGCATTATCCTCCAGCCATGGCTAAGCAGTTCAAGTAAATTCTCACTGCTACTAAATTCTTCTCTAAATGGGATGAGGCAATACCTCTCAAGGAAGTCGGATCCAAAAGCATTTTTAGTTTTTTCAAAAACTAATATCATCACTAGATTTGGAATCCCTAATACTATTTTGATGGAAAATAGAACCAATTTTTGTTTTCATGAAATAAAAAAGTTGTATCAGGAACATAATATCAAGTCCAACCATTCATCTCACTATCATGCGGTGGTCGATGGATAGATAGAGGCCTTCAGTAAGACTATATCGAATATACTCCAGAAGATGGTGGATAAAGATAAGAAATCATTTCCTGATAAACTTTTGAATGCTTTATGGGATTATCAGACAAATACTCGTACTGCTACCCAAGAAACTCCTTATTCATTGGTATATGAAACTGAAGAAGTTTTTCCAATTGAAATGAAATTGACTTCACTTAGAGTTGAAATCTTTGATCAGTCATCTACAGATGAAAGGTCTCAGAAATAGTTTGATGACTTGGAAATATTAGACGATAAAAGATTGCATACTTTACATCATCTAGATGTCTATTAGAACATAATAGTGTGATCTTTTAATAAGAAAGTCATCATTCGTTCATTTATTCAAGGAGAATTGGTATTGGTTCTTAAGAATCCAATGATACCAAGGAAGAAACGTCCAAAACATGAACCAAAGTTGGAAGGACATTATTCCATACATAAGGATTATTCAAATGGTGCCTATTCCTTAATCTCAATCGATGGAGAGCTTATCACAACTCCAACAAATGTGAGATTTTTTAAGAAATACTTTGTGTCGTTTTGTACAAGTATTCCTCACTACAAGACTTTAAATTTCATAGTGTAATGTCCTTACTACAAAACTTAAAACTGCATATCCCCAATGACCTAGTTATAAGACATTAAACTACATAACAACCATAAGCATCCATGCTGCATGATGTTAAAATTCATAGCATCTTCATCCTTTTCATATGACATTAAATTGCATGAAATCATTTTTATAACTAATGTTCTCTTTATTAGAAGTTAGGAGCTTCCATAAGAAAATATCATTGACATCATCACTACTCCTTAGTAGTACATGAGTCCCTCTCTTTCCTATGTCTGAGTCAGATCTTCATAGAGACCATGTTTCAAGAACTATGTATGGCGTGATTCTCATTTTCAATGAGATACATAGAGATGCCTAAATCTCTAATTTGGGCCCAGCCACAATCACAAAATCTTCTTATCTTCTTTTCTACTTTTGTATATGAATCGGATCAATATACAGTGATTCCTTAAGATATATGATTTAGTCCTTATACCATTTTATGTCTTAAGATTTACCATTCTCTTAGAATGTGTCAAAAGCCTCCATTCTTCATGTCAAACTCAATTAGTGTGAGGAATGATTGTTTAAAGAACTACGTACAGATTGATTCTCATCAATTTTGAGATATGTAGAGATGCCTAGATCTCCAATATTGGGCCCAACCACTATAAAAAATCCCTTTTATTTCTTTTATAAGAATAAAATCAATATAGATAATGTTTTGAGAACTATGTAAGTCTTGATTCTTTCCCTAGCAAGACATATAGTGACACTTGGGTGTTATCCATTAATCCAGTTACAATATGTCTTCCCTTTGATATCATTTCATTGTTGTCCTTACCACACGATGTTAAACTATATGGAAATATGATATCACTACTCTTTATCTATGTCACCATTGTATTATAGAAAAGACCCTTACTACTCCTTGTTTCTCACATCAAGCATAGCTTAGGTGAGCTTAAGAATTGGGTAAAAGGACTTTTTATATAAGTAAGGTATTTTAATTCCTTTTGGGGGTGAAAATGTCCTCATTATATGACTTTAAACTACACATCGTAATATTAATTCAGAAGAAACAAAAAAAGTCTCCATTTTACATATGAGTCAGATCTATGTAAAGGATGTCAAACACATGGCCAATACTGGTTCAAATATTTCTCATACGCATTAAACATAAAACATTACCATATTTTATACTCTTAATTTTGAATACTTTTCATATATTCATAATATTTCTAACGGTTTTTTGGTGACAGAGTTTTTAATACCTGAGAGCTCTTTTCCCTTACTACACAGCACATGCCCTTAGGTGTCCTTGCATAAGTTGCATACAAAATAGGACTTTCAGTCAAAAGATGTCACTATTTGGCTATGCAGAATATGCCCCAGTTGGACCTGCATAAAACAACCCCTATAATGGGTTTGTTAAATAACGGTAACTTCATTCTTGGTTATAGAATCTTTGTCCCCTTTAATCTTTGATGACAATATAAGAGAATTTGTATTTTAAAACAGTCATTCAAGTATACTTGTCCCATTATCTTTCTCACAATCTGAATGTCTTCAAGACCATGGTTTACACATTTCCCTCACCATGTGTTCAATATAATATAAAATAACCTTAAAATCACTTGGCCACATATTACATATTGTTTCAATTTCTGGTCCTAGTTGAATGACCTAAAACTATAGACATTATATCTCTTACATTTGGGTCAAACCTTCATAAAATTCTTATTCCTCCAATTCTTTGGACACTCTTGGTTAGAAATACCCTTTCCATATTTAGGGACCTTTCTCCAAAAATCAAACTCTTTGCTTCTTAAAATCTGAGTCTCTATAAAATTTCTTCGTCTTTTAGAAATAGGACATTAAACTTCTAAGAGCTCTTTTTTTACTATACAGTATGCTCCCTTAGGTGGTGATGCATAAGTTGCCTACATAACAGGCCTTTTAGTCAAAAGATTCCATTATTTGTCTATGCATCATATTCCCTAGTTTTCCCTTCATAAGATAGCCCCCATAATGGTTTTTTCAAATAATGGTAACTTCGTTCAAGGAAAAGACATCCTCTAATGCTTTTAGCCCATTTCCCATATCATTCCTCGATTTCAGAAATTCCCAAATCATATTTTACATTTTTCCCTTCCATACCTAAATATCATAGTATGTTTCCAAACAAATTATCAATAAATTGGGAGAATTTTCTCATACATTTGGTAGGAGTTAAAGACCTTAAATTAAAGCAGTACAACATCCTCACTACATGACTTAAAACTACACATTACAATGTTCTCACTCCATGACTTAAAACTGCACAATACAACATCCTCACTACATGACTTAAAACTGCATAGTACAATGTCCTCACTGCATGACTTAAAACTGCACAGTACAATTTCCTCACGGCATGACAAAAAACTGCACAATACAATATCCTCACTATATAACTTAAAACTGCACAGTATGATGTCAGAAATTCTCCCTTTTGGATAAATTTTAACCGTTACTCAAGAACCAAATTTTTATAGAAATGGTTTTCCTATTCATGACTTATGTTGGTCTAACATAGACATTTTTAATTCTTGAAATTCCTTTCCTTGTAAAAACCACCCATTTTGGTCTGGAGTCACCGAAATCTTATTATTCCCAATTTATCAATAGTAAAATGTTAAACTTAAAAGATCTCTTTTGTTTGACTATGAAACACATACCCTTAGGTGGCCTTTCATAAGTTTCTTACATAATAGGCCTTTCAGTCAAGAGATGCCACTATTTTGCTACGTAGCATATGCCTTAGTTGGCCCTATATAATAGAGCCCGTATAACGGGTTTGTCAAATATTGGTAATTTCATTCTTAGAAAAGACACCCCTTATGTTGATACAAGTTATAAATTTGGTTATCATAAAAGTCATGGCACAAGATTCCCCTTAGAAATATTTAAATAATATTAAATAAATTTTTAGCCATGGTATTTTTTTGGAATCTGATTTGAAGTTTATGGTCAAAGTTATTCGACCCTAAATATTATCACATTATAGTCCAACATGCATGACTCTAAACTGCCAAATACCAAAAGGCTTGGTACTCATTATATTGAGAACCCGCAAATGGTACTCTGAACAAAAGTCGAGTCCCATCTCACTAAACGTGCATTTTTGTATGATTTAGATAATATTGAGCAATAAAAGGGTCAAAAGATATGAAATTTGTGGGGTTATACATATAACCCTAGTAACAATCAAATTATTCTCATTAGGGACATTATCCTAATAAGAAAATTTTGAGCACTCCATTATTTCCATTATAATAATGATTGTCTGACATAAAGGTGTAATTATCATTTTTTTACCTTTAATATTGCAATCATGGAAAAAACTAATGAAGACATGTATGATTGAATACAAAGGTTCTCTTATTCGTATAAAATCATAGGTGCATCCACAAACTGGAGCCTCTCTATCATGTTTTAGAATAAGTTCTCAACATGAATATTCATTTGTTGGACAGCTTCATAAGCTTTATTAGCTGCTCGTTGAAGTTGAGATAGTTGACCAACTCCAACTGCCTCTGCTTGATGAAGTTCTTCCTTAGTAGTTTAAATGGTAGTTATCCCCTCTAGTTGGGTTTTCTCCCAATGTTTGATTCAATTGATCAAGTTTGTTATGAACAACATCCATTTGTTGTTGAAGATATAGCATCTCCTTCGTGGCTTCTTTAATTATTTTTCTAACTTCAATTGATTTCTTGTTATGATTTTCCTCCACATCAACTATTGCAGCTTGAAAGACCTCAATATTGATAATTCATTTAGACTCTTCAAAAAAATCAAAACTTATGCTCCTACTCCCGCTAGTGAATGACCTCTTTCATAGTATCATGGATTGCTCGATAATTAAGTCCACCAAATTCCAATAGACAAAACAGTACTGGGAGTTTGAAAAAATGGGATAGTAATTCATCTAAAGGCTTCGAATCAATTATTCTCTAGATATACTTCCATTTCTTCTTATGTGCCATGCTAAGAGCATATTGAATCTCTATGTCTAAATCTGAGTGACTACTATGAGGTAAAATGTACTCTAGAAATAGGTCACTTAAAGAGCTGCCTTGTTCTAATTCTCTTGAAATAGTAGAAGCTTCACCTTCTAATCAGGGATCTGAAAACCATAAATGAAAAATCAAGGTCATTTTTAGTTTCAAATTGAAGAAACAGATATGATTCAGACAATTGATTATATTGGCCTAATTATAAGTCAGCTACTTGAATGGATTCATCTCCTGTATTCTAAGCTTCAGTTATTTGAACAGATGTTTCTTGAGAAGGGGCATTCCATTGAGTTTTCTTAGTTGTTATATTCACATTCTCTGGAGCATCTCGTGATGTAGGATCCTCTAGAAGTATTTCTCCAGCTCCAACAGAATTATAGAGTGGGATACCCCGTTCCTGAAGAGCCTCTGTGACATTTTCTACAGATAAAGCTGCATAAGATGAACTTTGAGGTAAATAATAAAATAAATAAGAATAACAACATATGGAAAATGAAATAATAAAGACTTAAATTCATGCAATTCCTCATGAAAATCCCTAAATTCATTGATGGAACTTGAAATATCAATACTTGTATTACGGGCTTTCACCATTTCAGTATATGCAGCTTGGAATGTTATAGCATCCTCACCATTTAAGGTATCCAACAAATGTGGGTTGATACCTAAATTGGCCCTACAGATATTCTATTACATTGAATCTTCTATTGGTATAGAAGCATCCAGTCTTTCCAAGTGTGGGTCAACATCAATATTTCTCTCGGATTTCCCTGGGTCTTTATTCCTTTCTTTTTAAACAATAGGAATATTATTGTTGATTATTTTAGGATCCTTTGATAAAAGAAACTGAGGAATTTATTTACTCTTACCATGGAATTACTCTCTCTCAGTAGATCCAGGAATAGGTATAGTTTAATCTTTTGATGATTTATCTACTGAAATTGCAGATTCGTCAATATGAACTTGGGTTTCCCCTGGGGTTTCTTTTTCTGGCCTCAAAGAATCAACTCTTAATCCCTTAAGAGATGAGAAAGACATAGATCCTACAAGAGGATAAAATGTGTTTACCGAAGTGTATTGAAAAAATTATATGCCCTAAGGACAGTATAAATACTTACTCCTTCGTCGAACAGTTCGGATCAATCTCATTGCTCTCTTTCTTTTTTGTTCAAAAGATTGGGGAGAGATTGAAACACTCCTTTTAGCAGGAGAAACATGAGGTAATGGTTGTGGATTATCCATCGCCATTACCCCAGCCATGATTCTCGCTCCTGGAGAAAGTTCTGGATACCTGGGAGGATCATTAGTTGCATCAATAGGAGAGCCTATAGGACCATACTTAGGTGATTCGAAAATTAGTCCAGAACTTTCTTTTCTACATTCAAGCTGCAAAAATATATATTCATCAGGATTAATGATGATAAATGGAAAAGCAAATTTGAGACAAAAGAAAAAGGGAAATAAAATCTCATTATTAACATAAATATCCCAATCTTCCCCAGAGTCGATAATTACCACTTCATGTACTCTGAAGTCCAACATATGAGATACTCGTTTTGAGGCTGGGATTTTTTCATCAGTTGCATATATAAAATCCTCCAGCTCTGTAATATAATTCTGTACTTCATCCAAGTTATTTTCAGGATTGAAATCAGAAGGTTCTTTGATGTCACCAATATCTGGTATTCAAATTCCATACTAGAGAAATGCCCATGCATCCCTAAGATCGCGAGTTACACCCTCCCAATAAGGAATGGGTAAAGGTCACCCATAATTCAATCTTGTTATGGTTGATTGTGAAGGAGATTCAATGCCTTCTAAATGGTGAGCTTCTTCCGGCCTCATTTCTTCAAAACGTTCAATAGAAGGAATAGAAATCTCTGTTTGATGGAAGTGATTGAATCACCTTGGCATTGGAGGCATTACTTTTTTATCCCTAGTCTTCTTGGTATACCTCCTGCGTCGACATTTTGAGGTCTCTAAAACCTTTTAATCTTATATATCATCCATGTCCTTGGACTTTTTACTATGATTTCCACGTGTAACAGTCGTTGAATCCACCACTCGATATATTCCTTCTGTCAAAGCCCCTTTAAGATATGAAGAGGCCCAAGCTTTGGCATACCCAGATTTCAATCCAATCGATGCATCTGGTGGAGGTAGCATAATTGATAGTTTTCATACCTCTAAAGACGTTAGGATCCATAATTGTCATGATACCATTGGGTGTTTCTCTTGTCTGACATACATTGGTGGGAAAGTGTTTGATTGTTTAAGGAATCTGTACTGATGAAAAAACCTATAGGGGGACATAAGCCTCGTAGATAATTTCACCATCAATCCTGGTTGATAATGCGCCATCCCGGAATACCATCATATATCTCATAATTATTTTCATTACCATAATCAATAAATTCTCCTACTGGTGGTTTACCAAAAATAATGAAATTGAATTCTCCTAATACATTCATTATCTTTAGCACCACATCAGGTCTCAAGTTTAGAGGCTCAATACTAGAAAAATTATGTAAAAATGGGTTGAATCAAACATTGGGAATTCTTACTGAATTTAACACTGAGTATGAAGAAAAATGTTCTGCAATATATCCCCACAACACTTAGAATGGTCCAGCAATTATAAATGGATCCTTCCCATTATATAAATGGAGCAGAAGGTGGTAAATTCTTTCCAATACAGGGGGTTTTAACCCAATATACTTTCCTTCTACTAATTTAGCTGCAATGGTAAAATTCCTCGATCTTACACCACCGCTGAATTCACAAACTGGATGAAAATACACGCTTAGCCACAAATCAAGGAAGGAAGTTCAGCATAATTTTTCATCTATATCAGGTTTCACTTTATAGACCCAGTTCTTATAGTCATCCCTTTACAGCATAGGCCAATATGTGCCTGAAATGCCCTGTTAATCTGTAGAAGGACAAATATTCAGACATCCACAGGTTGGACCTTTATCTATTTTTGGTTCTAAGAAGGCTTACATCCACACTATGGAATGGATATCTTTCTTGTATTTTTGTAAATTATTCACTATCATAAATAATTCATGGGATATCAGTGGTGTTCTAGTAGCATCACCCCATGTTTTAGCTGGCATAATGAATTCATCATTCATTTCCCCAAGAATGGGAATCACAACTATTTGGTAAATATCCCAGAGACTAATACCAACTTCACCATGCGTCAAATGAAAGGAATTTTTTTGTGGACTCCAATGGCTCAGTAATTCAAGAATGAAATAATTTTTATAAACATATGTTTTCCCTATCCAGAAAACTTCATAGATATGAACGTCTGATAACTCTTTTCTGAATTCTGCACAAGTCCCATGTAACCAGAATGCCCACACCACTCGGGTTTGACACCTCCCCCAGAACAAAGATCCTTGTCTTCCTTCCAAACATTAGATTGATCTGTTTGAGAAGACCAAAAATTGGAATCATAGAAATGTGGTATTGAATTTATAACATGATTGTTTATATTAGGAGTGAAACCACTATGATGAAAGATGAAACTAATAGGGATTGTTCCTTCTTGTACTGGAACCCCCCTTACACTAATATTCATGCAGTTACAATTGGAGTATTGAAGAAACCAATTATTTGGAAAGTACTTCTTAACATACAGAACATGAGAATCTTACAACATCCAATGCCCGTACAAGGGTAAGTAAGGAATTTGTGGATAATCATGGTGGTATAGAATTAATCCCTTCCATAACCCTTGAAAATTTATTTCAACAACATCATAATAGTCTGGTCTGACGATCATCATCATTTCATTTGGATGTGTGTTAGCTTCTTTAGTATGGGTCATCAAATGAGTCATTCTTTCCTGAAAATTAATTACCAAACTTCTGCTTTTAGGTTGGAATTTTTCAAAGAGATAAATCAAAAAAAAATATAAAAGGACACTGTTCGTGTAGGTCCTTCAACGAGGTCCATCGCATAGGTCAATCAATGAATTCGATCGTGTAGGTCCCTCGAAAAGGAGAATAGCGTAACTCCTTCGATGAACTCCTTTATCTTAGCCCCATCGATTAAATAATTTTACCTTGAAAAATTTTCAAGAAAATTAAGTGAGAGAACAATGCGATGGGGATGAGTGAACAAACTACGCAACGAGATCCGTCAAATTCTGAAAAGCCCAAGTGAAAAAAATTGAAAATGAACAGGCCTATTTATAGAAAACTGAAGACCAATGTTCCAGGACTATGCATAAAATATTCATGGGATATCTTTGTGGGGTATCTACAAGGTAAGTCTGCATTGTTTAGAAATTGATCCATAGTCTTTTTCCCCACAAATTCACCTCAGGAATCGACTCTCTTTCTATTTTTAGATCCAATCCTGAGAGGGATATTTTTTAGATACCAAATAAGAAAAAAATACTATTAATTGAACTCTAGATATTTCAAATATCAATGAAAGGTTCCAAAAGTTCAAAAGGAAAATCAAAACACTCCCAAAGAACTTTGCGACGGAATATGTTTGTGCACCTATGCGGAGCACCTGTGCAACTGACCTACACGACAGAAATGCACAATAGAATATGTTTGTGCACCTACATGGAGAACCTGCATGACTCACCTATATAGCATAACTATGTGACAGAATATGTTTTGGCACCTACGTGGAGCACCTACACGATTGACCTACATGACAGAGATGCACGACAGAATATGTTTGTGCACCTACGCGGAGCACCTGCGCAACGGAGCTGTGAGACGGAGCTATGTGAGAAACATTTCATCGACCAGGCCTCATTTGTGCCTATAAATAGAGCATGTGGACTCCCCATTTCAAGGAAAGAAAAAATTTTAAAGACTCACTGAAGCTACCATTGTGTAGCTCTTTCTCCTTGATCCCTCTAATTGTCTCAGGTAGCTCTCTAAACCACAAGAGAAGAGATAATTAAATGGGATAAGCATGTATTGAAAGAATCTTTACAAATTTTACATAGTTTTGGTCCTCCAATGAAAAACATATTATTCATTCATCATTCATACCTTCACGGAATACTTGTGCACCATACCTGCGTGTTATACCTACATGGTACATCTAAGCAGTCTACCTAAATGGAATACTTGCGTGAGGGACCTACGCGACAAAATCAAGTACCCTTTTTAAAATCCATTCATCATAGGTTATCTCTTTCCTTGGTTATCTTATCTAAAAGAGACTAAGTTGAAGCCTCCACCAAAACCTCCTGACTTGTCAAACATTTTGGAAAGTCATATTAGCGTGTCTCCTATTTAGGTTTGTATTTCCACAGTCATAGGTTTCCCACATTTGTTTCACAATGGGGTTAGGATTCATGGAGTGTGTTTGGGTTTTTATATCCATAGTCACATGGAAATTTCTCCTAGAAATAATGTTCGGAAGTTCCCGGTTTGGAGGAGGGTTGGGTCCTGGCCTCTCCCTTCTCAAAGAGGTGACCCAGAACCTCAGGTCTCTAGTAGTGAAGTTACGATTCATTTCTAATTTTCCTTTTAAATAATATAGGATAAGTCTATCTTCCTCTAACAAGTTCAATTTTAGGGTAACCATCTTGGCATAATCCCCTAGATTTTCTAGCATGAGGTAGCACCATTACTTCTCTTCTATTCTTCAGTGCCAAAGACCAAAAGGGGATGGACACATGGACTTTTGTTACCCTTTCCCTCTCCTGTTGCGCTTTGTTACCATGGGCCTCCATCCTGGTATAAGACCCTCACCTTCATCCCTTACTACTTAAATTGGACCCTTGTCCCATGTAAATAGAATATATTTAAGGCTCATCTCCTCGCCCTCTTCCACATTCAATGTGTCGACTTCCATCAGCGGAGGAGGAAAAGTTTGAAGTGTCATTATTGAATCTTTCACATCCTCTTGTTTCTCACATTGAGCATGACTCGCGTGGTCATGGAGGTACTTTATTCTTACAATGTGTGCACAAACACTCATTTTAATGAACTACGAAAACTCTGATTCCCATCATAATTGGGATACGTAGGAAGCCTTCTCAGGGCCCGAGCTGATTGGACATCCTCCTCAGGAATCCAACCCTATTTACCTTAATATGGGCATCCTTCTCAATAATAAGCCCAAAATTAAACCACCAAGTCATCAAGGCATCCTTCTCAGGAAGTAATCCCAAACCCATCTCTCTCAAAGGACCATAATCTCTTATGTGACTTATAGAAAAATGTGGTCTTTGATTCCCATCCATATGGGATACGTAGGAAGCCTCCTTAAGGTTCAAATCCAACACTTTAAATCAGCCCTGTTCTCCTTGGGCTATATTCCCAAAAGGGTCTGATCTTACTTGGAAAGCCATATCCTTTCCATGTTCCTTGGGCTACTTCACCATAAGTCCCACACTATGTTTTGTCCAAGCACCTTTCACTTAGAGGTCTTTATCACAGGACTTAAAAGGTATGATGTGTCCTATTAAGTGGCACTGAACTACGAGGGTTCTTATTACTTTCATAAGGATACGTAGGTAGCTATTTTTAAGGGCATGATCCCAAGATCAAAACAAACCTTTGTCTCCCTATATGACAATAAATTCCATAGTGTCCCACTAAGTGGCTTAAAAACCAATATCATCACAATGATGATTAAAAGAACATCTAAGTAGTATATTAGAGGATACCATTGATGGAAAACCTCAAATATATATAGATATTTCAATTAATTAAAAACCTTGAATGTATACTGATGATTATAAATTTTATACATGTTAATAAGTGATTATAAATTCCAAGGGATACTTATGACATACTTGGTAAATTAATAAGGATTCATCAAAATATTTTAAATTTACAAAGAAAGTGCTGGAGTAGACAATAATTCCCCCCAAAAGGGTGTGATGAGTCTGTCCTCCCATCCTCTCGACCAATGCACATTCTTAAGTATCTTAAAGTTCAATCTTAACGAAATCCTTCCTTTGGAAAGAAGGTTTTCTTTGGATAAGGAACTATTGGAAGTTTCCAGTTTCATGAATAATTCAAATGGAAACCACCTAGAATTAGTGATTCTTAAAACTAGAATACACATTTCAAGGATATATGAAAAAAAGATTTAGTGATTCAAGACTTTAGAAGCTATGAAAAGGTTTCATGTTGTGCCCTTAAGGTTGAGATGGAGATTGGAGGACCTAATCGGTCTCATGGGATCGATGATAAAAAGTGGAAGATGAAATTTAATATGGTAGTATAAATAGATAAATCTTATGGAGGAATGGAAACCCAACATCCCATTTGTTGAAAGTCTGAAGGAATCATCCTAGGAACTATCTAAAAGGAACCAGGAGATGCTTCAAATATGTAAAAAAGGAGAATCAAGCAAATAATTGGTAATGCTATTTGAAGAAGCCCACTAATGAGTAAGAAGAATGGAAGTTTTATATCAATACTCAGTATGTGGTTCGAAATTTCAAATATAAGGAACATGGTTATTATGTGATCCAATTCCCTGAGACACATTTTTTAGAGAGGATTAATGATAACAACCTTTAAGGAAGTAAGGAAGCGAATATTAAATAATTACTACTAATGAGGGGGCTGAAAATGATGTGATAATAGATATACTGGTTATTCATTCAAGAATAGTGAATTTTATATTTGATTTTTGTTCTACGCATTCTTTAATATCTGTCAGGTTTAGTATAACAATTCGAAAACCACCTCAAAATTTGGATATTGATTATTTGTGAGAATAAAAAATTGGAAATTATTGTATCTAAAGTATATAAATCATCCCTAGTCAATTTTTTAGACTAAAAATCATAGAAAATATCATCTTACTTCCTTTGAGGGATTTTGATGCTATATTGGGTATGGATTGGATACATTTAAACAAATTATACACCACATTTTGAGAGAGTGAGATCAACCTCCACATCCCGAGGAATCCTAAAATTTTATACAAGTGTAAGGAGGAGGATGAATCTACTTAAAAACCATCAAATAAATTTTCGATATTATTTCTTTATAAGAAAGAATTTCGTGATCAAATGATTGAGACAAAGTAGTGGGTCGTGATTAAAGACATTCCCATTATGAGGGACTACACTAATGTGTTCCTTCAATAATTTTGTAGTCTTCCTCCTAACCGAGTGGTTGAGTTCTCAATTGAACTTATACTTGGATATCTTCCCATATCAAAGAATCCTTACTCTATGTCCACCATTGAGTTGGAAGAATTGAAGAAGCAACTATAATAGAATCTAAAAAAGGGTCTCACACATTTGAGTGCATACTAGTCCTCTTTATTAAGAAGAAATATGGATCAATCCACCTATTCATTGATTATCATGATCTCAACAAAATCACAATATTGAAAAA
This sequence comes from Viscum album, assembly GCA_963277665.1. Lineage (NCBI taxonomy): Eukaryota > Viridiplantae > Streptophyta > Magnoliopsida > Santalales > Viscaceae > Viscum > Viscum album. The sequence continues at coordinate 548,845,613 of OY728135.1, forward strand.
CTATCCCCTTCCATGGATATATTACTTGTCTGATCAAGTATGTTGGGATAATTATTTCACTAAGGTGGACCTTCGGTCAGGATATCACCAATTAAAGTTGAAGAAGGAATATATTCCCAAGATAGCCTTTCGAATGAGGTATAGACACTATGATTTCATAGTTATTCCCTTCATACTCATTAATTCTCCAACAATATTCATGGAATTAATGAATAGAGTCTTTAAATATTACCTTAATGAAATTGGTAGTATTTATAGATGATATTATAATATAATCTAGGGTTCACAACCCCTTTTTCTAGTTACTATGATGGGTTAAATAGATTCTATACTACTTGACCATGGGGATACAGTTTGACTGAGTGTTGGATCTTTTTCAAGCATCGTGGTAGAGGACACATGTGCACAAATTTTACAATGTCAACCAAGATGAGTTATACATTGATGGTGGACTTACATTTTTGAGGAGTTTGAAGATTTAGGTTGTATTTTGGAATAATATAATACCCTTTGTGGGAATGATTTTACTTTGGTTTCATGTTTATTAATATCACATGAATCTTCTAGAGAGCTCATGTGATTGATAAAAATATTTTCAACATTTTTATCCTCAATTTTCTATGTAGATTTTTAATTTTATAGATTTAAATCCTTGAAGAATGGGAGATTTTAATGAATATGTTTTCCTTGTAAGACTTTATAGTATATTAAGGAATATTTTTAATTCTAGTTGCTAAGTCGTCATGGAATTTCGGGGTCTTGAGGGCCTTGGTGTGGTGATATTTATAATATTATATCATGCACATGAATTTTTTCAAGAATAATTTAATATCTCTTAAATGAAGGATCATATTAGAAATAGGATACCTCCATTAGATATAGAACGTGATTTTTACCTTAGGTGTGATATAATGTTTGTCAACATTGGGCATTCAGTTAGAGGAATATATTGGTGGGTGCACAAATTGAATTATTTAATTGATTTATTTAACTGAACAAAAACCTAATCCTATCTATAAATACATCATTAATAATTTCCCCCAATTTTAGATGCACAAAATTTAAAGGATTAGAGTAGGAGGAGTAGAACTTTGTATTCAATGGTGGATCAAGGATCGATGATGAACAAATCATGGGAAAACATGAGATGGATGAAAAACACAATAGGATCATCATATTTATCCCTTTAGGATTTGTTCCTATCCTATGATCGATCCAAACCTGAGGTGGGATGTTGTTTTATGGATTTTATCACTGTTTGGTTGTCCCATGTTATACCCAAGTCAATCATTCTAATAATATTGATTCACAGATTAGTGATTGAATTTTATATTGTGCTTTATATTCCATTGTTTTGAATTAATAATATTTTTGGATGATTATTGTTTATTCATTCATTGTACTAATGGAAATTAATTGAGGAAAACCCAAAAAAAATATTTGAGGTTAGTTCCTATTTTGTGTATTACGATTTATCCCCACTGTTTATTGTGTTCTTCACCATTGGCCCACAGGGTTGTGATTCAACATTGTTGGGGAGTGATAGATCAGGATTGAACCCCAGATTAATGGTGTTTATAAGAATGCTGAATAGATTGATGGTTTGTAGTTTGATCAATGGTTATATGTTATATGTGGGTAATTCCTTCATGGATTTTAGATCCTAATAGGAATGGTATGTGTGGTATAATTCTTAATGGTCAATTAAACATCTGATTTCCATTCATCATAGACTAGTAATCAATGGTCGGTAGTGGTTCCTATGATCTTAGTGGGTTCGGGTGGTCAACCAAGCACGAATGCTAGCAGAAATGGTAGATCTAAGATCTGTGAGGAGAAATATGGTTTCTATTCAAAACTTGACTACATGTTGTTAATCCCTATACAAAAAATGCTATGCATTCCCCTAGCCACAATGTATAGGGTTTGGAAAATATACTAATATCACAAACTAGGGATGTTGATATACAATACATGCAAACCTATTATGGTCGATCGGTAGTGTACTATTTCATTAAACATGCATGGACATGTCTATTCACATGGTAATATCCATAGTTCATGATCAATATTGTATACCCAGACACCACTAGTGTACATTCCCATTAACATTGTGCAAGGGAACAAGCTAGGAGGATACATGCAGACCTTGGTTGGCTAAGACACACCCTATATCACCTTTATATGACATGTATTATGACATGGATTTCAATCCATGTCTATGGGAGAACATTCCTAGGTGACTATGTGAGGTCACATGTTGTGTGACCCCACATAAACATCATATACTTCTCCCAATAACTTCGACCTTTTGTATATCCTTCTTTGAGAATCATATTTTGGCCCATGAGTAGCCTATCCTGAGTGTTTTTTAAAATAGAACATGATGGTAACCTTCACTGTGGAATATGAGATATGATTTGAGTTGTTTCAATTATTTTTCATCTTCAGTTGAGGCTTGACCATTGGCTGTTATCATGCAGAATCATTAGAGATATGTCAGGGTTAGTTCTCTCTTATTACACTAGGGAGCCTTTCCCCATACTCTTTGTACAGGTAGAGTCGATACTACCCTATACTAAATTTATAATATGTCTTATATCTATATATTTTTACTCCCTTATCTTCAAGATCTAGTGGGGAATGGGTCCTTGACTGGAGTTGTGGCTCTGTCGGTTGTGGAGTGCTGTCGTGTGGACTAGGGCACTCCACTAAGATTTGTGACAAGTTGTGTGTGTTTTATAGATAGAGATAGTGATTCATTGGCTATGGATAATAGTGGTGATGTTATGATCCTCCCCACTATTAATATAGGATGTATGGTATGCATAGTTTTGAGATGGATCTCCCCCAGCTATGAAGTGCAATAGAGAGGTGCATGACCCTCCCTGTGGATTCATATGTGGTTTCACATAATTCTAGGAAGTAGATATGAACCTTTGGAGTTGTATCCATACTCGCCACACTTAGTTGGGCTGTGGAGATGGAGATCCCCTTTATCACTTTTTTTGGGATTCTTGTTGAAAATATCTAATATATTGATTATGGTTGTTGTCTCAGTTTCTAAGTAATATAGATTCATGAAAACTAGTTGACTACTCTCAATTGATGCTTTAAGCTTGGTGATTTAGGGTGTCCTGCAAGGTATCTATATACTTTCCCCAACATAATTTTTTACCTCATGTGTCATATATTATGCATAATATGATCAGATTAGTGGGTACATTGGTGGATCATAGCGGTCCTTGGGTTCATTGATTGCATTTGGTAGTTGGACTTGGAAATAAAAAGTTTGTCTCTCTTGGTTTCCCCATTTTTCTAGTTATTGTCAGGTTGAGAATTCATTTCTAGTTGGGAATGTAACTTTGCCATTTAATCTATAGATTTATATTTTTTTACTCTTATATATCCCCTATAGGTTATTTCATGCATGTTTATACTCTATATATTGTAGTAATTTGTTATTCCTTTTCACTTTTTCATAGAGATGGCAGTGTTCATGTCTCTTGAAAATTATCTGTTTATTTGATTATCGAAATCCGCTTAAAGGATGAGCGATAACCTAGACCGATCCTTACCTGAGATAAATGATTCAAAATTCAAAATTATAAAACCCAAAATCCATGATTTCCTCTTTCACGAACTATCTTCCCAATGCTATCATCACAAATCTCAAGCCATCATTACGCACCATCGGGTCTGATCTCAAGACGTGAGTTGCCTCAAAATTACCACTGCAATGACTGCCGGTAAGAACACACCGGGCCTTTTCCCACCGCTAATTAAAATGACCATAACACCTTCAACCAAGACGAACCACTTCATCTCATCACCGAAAGCACAATGTCGTCACCACTATAGAAATGCCATAACCAGACTTCACAGAATATCTTAATCACAAACCAAATAAACCATAACAAACCACAATCACTATAATAAACCAACTATGTTAACCAAACACCACCACTGGAGACCATCCTCATCGAAACTCAAAAAATATTGACACTGAACCATTGTGAACAGCCAAAGGCCACCACAATAACAAAAATATTAGTAGAGACATAGATAAAATCATCCCCATAAAAACCTTAAATAGATCCAGAACATATCGCACAAAAATAATCGTTAGACACAAAATCCCACCTCCCAAAACCTTTAGAAACGCTGCTCCATATCTGAATCAGAGAGGGGCATAGTGTCTTGGGGTCAGGGCAGGTAAAAGAGCAGTTGATGCCTCCTTGCTCGCCCGGACTGAAACCTGAACCCAAATCAATGAAGTGGCTGACACGGGAGTGCTTGAAAACCCCTCAGCTAGAAAACTGCATATCCCAAAACCATAAAGTATCCATCACTCTAGATCTCACCTGTAGAGGTGTGATGGAACCCGAGGTCAGAGAGGGGATGAAGTAGTTGAGGGCTTTAGCACCCACCTTCTTCCCTGAGAGAAAAACACCAAAAATCCACACCACCGAAAAGAAGATATTGACACCACAAAGGGAGGAAAGGAAGAGGGTAAGGTAAGGAGAGGGAACATTAGACCAACGTGCCACTGGATCCAAAGAGTAGGTTTTGGAGAGGAAACCCTAGGCTGAGAGCAAGTTTGGGGAGAGCTGATGGAGAAGGGTGTCATCGTATTTGTTGTGTGTATGTGTATAGGTACATTATGTTAAGGCCTTCCACTTTAGTTTATGCCTTCTTAGAAATTTTCCTCATCCCCTAGCCTATTGGAGGTCGGAATGGGGTGTCCCACTTAGCTTACCACCATCCAGGTAGTCCATGGTATGTTGGATCATGACATAAGTACTCAAGAGACCGAATGAATTATTTTAAGGAAAAACAGCCTTGTTTTTTCATTTAGTGAGAAATATTTTCTTCCATGTCCTTATTTTTCTTTAAAAAAATTTCAAGAATATTTTTTCAATTCTATAAATATTATTTAGATTCATTTTTTATAATATTTTACTTTCCTTACCATGGATTAAAAGAAAACTTCTTATCATCTTCCAAATGTGGTACTTTTGACTATTTATCAAAATTGTGAAAGTATTTTTTTTAACATACACCACATGAAAGTATTCCCCCTCCATCATGAATAGTATTTTATTTAAATATTAATTTATAAATTTCCTTTATTATTTGAATATAATTTTTTTCATATTTTGTAAATTTTTTGATTATAAATAAGTGATTTCATTGGTTATTCTTAATAAAAAAATTTCTAATGATATTTAAAATGTATTTTTTATCTATAAAAACATCCTTTTATGTTCCTATTATTTACTAGGGATATGATCCAATGTAACAATATTTATTCCTTCTACGGATGGTTTATAATTATGATAATTAAATATTTAGGAAACTCATATCATTTCCTTGGGTTATGATTTGATGATATGACGAATGTTTTATGATATTGTGGAACACATATGTTTGGTTTCCATTATTTGATGGGTGGGTATAAAATTATTTATCCATCAAATGCATTGTGTAAATATGGATACCTCATGAGATAATAAGGAATAGAATGGGGAGTTATCCTAGTTTGATAAGGGATTTTTCCAATAAGATATTATTCGGTGTGAACCTTAACTAAGGAAAATATGAAATGGGGAGTGAAACCAATCCACCATGATAGTCTTCGAAATGATCCTTGACCAATTAAACGATTTTATATTCTAATGTTCATGAAAAAAACTTATGTATTATAATTTTGATAAGTTTTTATGGATCATTATTGGTTATTGATGATTTTGAACTCTTATTTATTATGTATTTCGATTGATACAACATTATTTCATGTTTCATAATTATGATATATGAATTTATGAGTGTGAACGTATAATATTTTGATCATGTTCACATTACCTTATGCATATTTTATGATCACATATGATCATTTATTGATATCTCTTATGTTTATCTTTATTGAGAATTTGAGCTCACCCTTTCATATATTTTCCTTCCCCATGGTTATGGAGAATATTTTTAAGTATGTTAAATCTAATAAGTGTAATAGTTATAGATAACTAATGGATAAATTATGAATATTTTTTATGTACTTGCTTTTTATGTATCCATGTTTTTAAATACACTTAACCTTTTCGGTTCAGGAATGAATTTAATTCATATGTAATGGATATTTCTGATAATAGGATGTGGTTTATTTTTATGAAACATATGGTTTGGTATTGTTTTCTCTATTATAATTATTTCTTTAATAAAATATAGGGGATTAATTTTTCCCATTAGCTAGAGTACTGGAATGCATATAGTGGTACTTGACTTTCGAATAATGATTTTCCTAGGAGGATTTTTTATCTAGTAATTTTTTATTCTTGTTATATTTAAGTGATCCTTTTATTTAAAAAAATAAAATGTAAAGATACTATAAATTTAAAATAATAATAACATAAATATAATTTTATAACATCTATATAACCTAAATAATAGTTATTAATAATGTAAATAATGGTTATTAATAAATATTGTTGTTAAGTAATTATTGTAATGTAAATATAATGATATTAATGTAAATAAATATTAAGTAATTTTTATCAATAATTTATATAATATTAATTATTAACATGAAATATAGGTCATCCATTAACTTTGGATATTTTTAAAATCCATCAACTCTATTGTTTGTATTCTTTGATTCCCATATATATTATTTTTAACTCATATACCAAAAGTTCATGTGGAATATAAAAAATAATTCCAAAATAATATTGCACTCATCCATTTGCTCATCATTTCCATTTTCTCTATATAATGAATGTCTGAACCATATCCCTTAGTAAAAAATGAAGAGTGGTGGAAACCAACCAGAGTTTATTGAGACAACTACCACCATCCCCCATAGAATATTATTATGTCATTGTTGTAAATTAGGAAAAAAATATCATTTGAGTCATTATATTCCACTAGTTTGATGACATGGAGATTCTGGAAAGATAAAATTGAAAATAATTTCCTTAACCCCCAAAATACATAAACAACCATCCTCAACTAAACAACATCCTACAACCACCTTAGAGAATACTAACATGATAGTATCTCAGATGTCCTTAAGTCATCGAAATATATACTTTTAACTTAAATATACATATAATAATTACATTAATTGTCATAAAAAACTAAAAAAAATATTAGGGAAAGAGACATTTGAGGGGAATACCACTTTGATAAGGAAGAAAGGTGTGAAACCCACATTTTGGGGGAATTCTAGTTTCAAAATGTTTTTATAAGACATGATCAATTTGGGTTGGATAATGAGAATAATTTGGAAGAATATATTGATCGGGAGTTGGGATTATGATATAAGAGGATGTACACTTAATGTATTTGTTTTTTCCATGTTAAGATATAAAATACAGTAAGTAATTTTTTCAAATTTAGGGGTTGAGATAGTGTGAGATTCTGAGGACAGGTGATCCCAGAATGGAAATTTGATAATTATTAAATATATATATATTATATTCAAGTATTTTTCCTAAAAAAGTGGAATAAATCTTAAATTAAGACTCATTTCAGAAATATGAGACTTTCATTGAGTTCAAAATGTGTTCTTTACCCAAGGCATGACATAACCATTGTCGATGCCAATTGTTTTTGAAAACATTATCTTGGGTGTAAATAATGAATGAATTGATTAATTAATAAATTTTTCTAAAGTGACACAATGAAATAATATTCCTCTATTTCAGCACAATTGTGACCAATTCTTAGGGTTACCCATATAAACCATGGAATTGAGAGAGAACATTGGAGGAATACTTGGATAACGATAACGATGGTGTGAGGATTGTTCTTGACAACGGAAATCATGGATCTCTCCAATGGAAAAGACATGAATTATTTATTCATTATAAAACTATCCATCTAAAGGTATAATTTTTATTATATTTGATTTTTCCCTTTTTTCTTATCCTATGAAAAATTTGAATCAATCAATTAATGGATTTATTCAAGGATCGATCATATTGTGTGTAAGGGATTATTATACAATTAATTTGGGGGTTTCATTTGTAAATTAATTTTAAAATATTAATTTCTCATTATAGTGTAAATGTATCAAAGAAAACATGAAAAATTCACAAGGTCCATTTTTCGTGTTTTTGTTTGGTGCAGTTCTTCCCCCATTCATTTCTTGTTCCTTGCCAGCAATCATTTTAGCCGGTGGTTTGAAAAATATTTGGTAATCAATCAGTGTGAACCCATTTCTTACTAAAATGGATTGATAATATAGATCCTGAATTTATTTTGAAATGATATTGATCTATGATGGAAGTGATGCAGATTCAAGACTAGATGAGAGATATTCATATATGGGTTTTTGGTGCACAACGAATTCGTGGGTTCAAGTAGAAATTTCTGGTGAATCGGAAGCCGGAATCTGACCACCAGTAATGGTGAGGCTGGTCAACCTCTAAATATGAGATTCATGGGAATTTTTGGAAGTGGTTATGATTGAATTAGAATACTTCATGAATAATCATGGGATTTAGGAAATTTCAATTATACACGCTGTGTAATCTGGAGATACATTAGTGTGGGGCTCAGGATGTGGCACTATAGTTTTTGTGGAGAAGAAAAGTATCAAATATAATGTGACCCTAATAATCTTTTATTATTTTGGGTTGTTTCTGATGCTTTTGCAGGGGTACGCGTGTTCGTCTGCTTGAGTGCGACAGGTGCGGCTTTTGTTACCCCGTATTCTCGCTTTCCAAAGGTGGGAGGCATTCGCTCCTTGTTCAGGGACGTTTTTTCCTTGATCAAAATGGGATGATGGGATTTTGGTTCTTCCTTCCATGGATTCCTCCTTGGAACTTGTTAACTAGGCCATGTCTCCCTCGTAGATTTATGTCATGGTTCGTGAATCACGTTCTCGGTTCCATATCTTCATGGCTGCCGATTAATTACACTACTTCCGTATGGACCTTCCACGGGGTCTTGACATGATAGAAACCTTCGGTCGGAGTAGATTACAACATCAGGCATGTCGGGGCATCTCTCGGTGCATGGACATTGGGGAACCTGTATTCTTCCTCATAATAGGGCATCTCAAGGGTGCAGAACCCGAGGCATCCCACGTCGAATGTAGGGAATCACATGCCATAGGCATGTATCTGAGGTTTTACTCAGCTTCCCATGTTTAACACAGGATATGTCATGAGTTTAATGTCTTACGGATACAGTTACGCCAAAGGCATGTCTTCCAAGGTTTTCCTCGGGCATCTAATGTTCATCACGAGGTAGGCTGTGAGTTTAACATCTTGCAGAGACGGTTACACCAAGGGCATGTCTTATGAGGGTTTCCTCAAGCATCTCATGTGTAACATGAGGTAGCCCATGAGTTTAACATCTTGTGGAGATGGTTACGCCAAGGGAGTGTCTTCTGAGGTTTTCCTCAGGCATCTCATGTTTAACATGAGGTAGGCTGTGAGTTTAACGTCTTGTGGAGATTGTTACGCCAAGGGCATGTATTTTGAGGTTTTCCTCAGTCATCTCATGTTTAACACGAGGTAGGTCGCGAGTTTAACATCTTGCGAAGACGGAGTGAGAGTGATCAGAACGTCTCATAGAGACTGATAAGATTGTTACATCCCTAGGAGGGAACACCTGGAAGGTTTACCTAGTATATGGATCAGAACGCCCAATGAGGATGGATCTGAGGTGGTGTGCCCCATAGAGGGGATATGTCACACCGTAATGGCTGATCTGAACACCACTAAGGGTGGATCAGGGAGAGTGCACCCCAGAATGGGGAACATCAAGGTTTACCATTGGCTAGGATTTAACCTCATGGAGGTTTCCTACATACCCTGTGTAGAGGACAGGGATCAAAACCCACGTACTTCGAAGGGGTGATGAATCAGGGGGTACACAAAGAACAATGACCCGGAGACATGTTGGGGCATACGCGTGGATAGCGGCCCAAGTACTGCTTGGAGCTGTGAGGAGGGTGGATGACATGATCCTATCAGGATGTGGCATCCTAGGTAAGAATCAGGATGGATGACAGATAATTTCATGGAGTGGAGGGGGAATGAGATGGGACCATCGTGAAGATGATGGTAGTGATGGGCTTGAGCCTCAAAGAGACCTCCTACGTATCCCTATGGCAGGGAATCAAAGTTTGAGTAGTTCGGTGGGACAATGGGACGCCTGAGGAGGCGGCCCATGATAATGGATGCATGGATGGGACCCAGAGGAAGTGGAACCTCTGGGTTGGGGAATTTCCTTCCCAAGACACATAGGCTCGAGGGAGAGATCATGATGAGACATGAGTGATGGGCTTAAGCCACAGGGAGGCTTCCTATGTATCCCTGTGGTAGGGAATTAAAGTCCACATAGTTCATATGATGACGGCTTACCGTCTATTCGGGTTTTCAATGGATTACCACTGGATGAGGTCGCAACAGCTTACCGCTGCAATGAAAGCGGCTTACCGCTGAATGGAGTGACAATGGCTTACCACTGAATGAAGGACCACAGTTTAACGTCGTGTGGGACGGGGGTGAACCGCTGTGAAGGGGGTCAGAATGACCGGGTGGTGGGCTTGAACCTTATGGAGGCTTTCTACGTACCATTCCTTGACATGGATCAAAGTCCCCGTTGTTTGGGATGGGCATGTCGGTGAACCGACGTGAAGATAGACCGGGGGTCCGATGGTTGTTGGGATTGAACCTCGTGAGGCTTCCTACATACCATGCCTTTACATGGATAAAAGTCCAGGTAGTTCAAATGGTGTGGGGCTTACACTCTGCAGTGACCCAAGTGTTGGTGAACTGACGTGAATTGGGTCAGAATGACTGGGTGGTGGGTTTGAACCTCATGGAGGCTTCTTATGTACCATGCCTTGACATGGATCAAACTCCCCGTAGTTCGGGATGGGTGTGTTGGAGAACTGACGTGAAGATGGACCGGGTGTCTGATGTGTGTTGGGATTGAACCTCGTGAGGCTTCCTACGTACCATTCCTTGACATGGATCAAAGTCCACTTAGTTCAAATGGTGTGGGGCTTACACTCTATGGTGGTCCAAGTGTTGGTGAACCGACGTGAATGGGTTCCGAATGACCGGGTGGTGGGATTGAACCTTATAGAGGCTTCCTACATACCCTTACTTGGCAAGGATCAAAGACCATGTAATTCATAATGGTGTGGGGCTTACAATCTAGGTTGCCCAGCTGTTGGGGAACTAACGTGAAGGGGGTCGGAGCGACCAATGGGTGGTGGACTTGAACCTCAGGGATGCTTCCTACGTACCCTATATTGGCACGGATCAAAGACCACATAGTTCATAATTGTGTGTGGCTTACACTCTAGGCTGCCCAAGTGTTGGTGAACTAACGTTAAGGGGGTTGGAGCGACCAACGGGTGGTGGGCTTGAACCTTGTGAGGCTTCCTACGTACCATGCCTTGACATGGATCAAAGACCACGTAGTTTAGGATGGTGTGTCGGGGAACCGACGTGAATAAGGACCTTGGTCCTGGTGGATGGTGGGCTTGAACCTCGGAGAGGATTCTTACATACCATGCCTTGGCAAGGATCAAAGACCACGTAGTTCAGAATGGTGTGGGGCTTAGACTCTAGGCTGCCCAAGTGTTGGTGAACCGAAGTGAAGGGGGTCGGAGCGACCAATGGGTGGTGGGCTTGAACCTCATGGGGCTTCCTACGTACCATGCCTTGACATGGATCAAATTCCATATAGTTCAGGATAGTGTGTCGGGGAACCTATGTGAATAAGGACCTTGGTCCAGGTGGATGGTGAAATACAGTTTAATGTCATGCGGGATGGGGGATACTATTTATCATCATGCGGGACGGGGTGTTGGTGTCATGGCTAGTTCTTACACTAAGCCAACGTGAGTCGTGCTCGATGTGAGAAACAAGAGGCAGTAGAGACCTGACGATCACGTTGCGAAAGGTGCGTTCATGGGATGTGGAGTGGGGCTTACTCATGGAGCGGCCTAGGGAGAGAGAGATTGGGACTTACTCCAAGATGGAGGCCCGTGAGGGTCAGGGCTTACTACAGGGTGGAGGCCCGTGAGGGTCGGGGCTTACTCTAGGATGGAGGCCCATGTGCCGTTGTGGAACAACAATGGTGAATGGGTCTTACGCATGGAATCTGCCCGGGTGCCGCTATGGAGCGGCAATGGTGAATGGGGCTTACTCAAGGATGTTGCCCGGGTGCTGCTATGGAGCGGCAATCGTGGATGGGGCTTACGCAATGAAGCTTCCCGGGTGCCGCTATGGAGTGCCAATCGTGGATGGGGCTTACGCAAGGAATCTCCCCAGGTGCCGCTATGGAGCGGCAATCATGGATGGGGGTTATGCAAAGATGTTGCCTGGGTGCCACTATGGAGCGGGAATCGTGGATGGGGATTACGCAAGGAAGCTGTCGGGGTGCCACTATAGAGCGGTAATGGTGTATGGGGTTTACGCAAGGAAGCTTCCCCGGTGCCGCTATGGAGCGGCAATCATGGATGGGGCTTACGCAAGGAAGTTGCCCTAGTGCCGCTATGGAGCAGCAATCGTGGATGGGGCTTACATAAGGAAGTTGCTCGGGTGCCGCTATGGAGCGGAAATCGTAGATGGGGCTTATACAAGGATGATGCCCAGGTGCAGTTATGGAGTGGAAATCGTGGATGGGGCTTATGCACGGATGATGCCCAGGTGCCGCTATGGAGTGGAAATCGTGGATGGGGCTTACCCAAGGAAGCTACCTCGATGCCGCAATGGAACGACAATCATGGATGGGGCTTACACAAGAAAGCTGTCTGGGTGCCGCTATGGAGCGACAATCGTGGGTGGGGCTTACGCAAGGATGTTGCTCGGGTGCCACTTTGGAGCAGCAATCGTGGATGGGGCTTATGCAAGGAAGCTTCCCGGGTGTCGCTATGGAGTGGAAATCGTGGATGGGGCTTACGCAGGGATGCTACCCGAGTGCCGCTATGGATCGGAAATCGTGGATGGGACTTACGCAAGGAAGATGGTCGGGTGCCGCTATGGAGCAGAAATCATGGTTGGGGATTATGAAAGGAAGCTTACCGGGTGCTGTTAGGGAGTGGAAATCGTGGATGGGGCTTACGCAAGGTTGCTGCCCAGGTGCCGCTATGTAGCGGAAATCGTGTATGGGACTTACGCAAGGAAGCTACCCAGGTGCCGCTATGGCGCGACAACGGTGTTTGGGGATTATGCAAGGAAGCTTCCCATAATGTCTTCCTCATGTCTGGCCATGAGGGCATCCCAACCCACTTGTGGATTGAGGCCTTCACCTAAGCGCTGGTGCACAAGAGGTATAATGTGAAGGGGCATTTGTATAAGGCCCCAGCCTTAAACCTTACTTAATATTGAGTTATTACAAGATTGCACATTGATGATCTTTTCGGGTTTAGAGTTTTAGAGAATTAGATAATAAAACTTGCATTACATTCCACATATAAACAAAGTGGTTACATAAAGATAGTATTCTTCTTTCCCATCAATGGAAACATATTTAAAATAAAACATGGATTCTTTCTTGACAGTTCCTTGACACTATAATCGTATCATGTACCTTTCCCTTGACCTATGAAAAACATTTCAAAAAACTTGGGATGAGCATAAAAAGCTCAGTAAGGGATATAAAAATATGGAAAGGAAACATGGGTACATATATACATAAGAATGAAATCATACTTTACCCCTAAAACATAAGCACTTTAACATACCTCATAAAATCATGAATAAATCATAGAAATCATAAGACATAAAGGTAACTTGAGGCATTCATAACATTCTTACGTAAGGAGTAACCCTCTTGGTTACGTTTGGAATACCCATCACAGTATATTCCTTAAATATCTTCGGAGAAACCTTAACGTTTCACTCCTTCACGTTACCCAATGCATTGGAGAGCTATATCGGGCTCACCCGCCCTTAGTTTATCACAGAACCACCCATCTTCATAATAATGCCCAAGAACCTCAACATAATCGTATCACATAAAACATGCATAAAGGAAACATAACATTTCCACCTTTCAATCACAAGATATCAATACAAAAAATTTATATAAAAACATTATGAAAACCATTTTCAATACCAAAATAAAAGAAAAGTAAAACATGGTATTTATTTTTCTTTTAAAAAAAAGGTATGGCTTGTAGAGGAAGCCGAAACGCAAATAACGGTCACGGCGGCGGAGAAGTCGTTGTCGTCGCATATGTACGACAAAAACATTCCCTTTTGTCATTTAGTAAACGCTTCGTATAAAAAATATTCTCTTTTTAATAAACATAAAAGTCAAAGGGGTTTATACACTGTATAAAAGAAGGTTGTGTATAAAACAAAATATGCCTCAATGAAAGGAGATTGAGACGAAGTCCCATACCTCGGGTCTGACTTGACTCGATCGTTCTTTAATGTCCTGAATAATAAACTTGAGTTAATTTCTACTTGCTTAAGAAACTTTTTCAAGTTCTATCACTTATTTCCATTTCATGAACACTATGTAATTATTTATGTTAATAACGGTCATTTTAACAATCATTGGTACTTGAGTCAAAAATAAACCCTTTATAATTACAAGTTGTTCATGTATCCATTATATCCAGAATTATAATCATGATGTATATTTAATATATATCCAGTATTTACATGCATTTATAATATTACATAATCATTTAGAGGTAAGAAATGAAATTCACCGTTCATGGAGACGGTAAGCTGTATGTACGCATGAACACTACTTTCATTTCTATTTTGTATTTTATAGAATGGAATCATAATGATATAAAGGTATATTATAATTCCAGTATAATATCATATATAATATCATAGTTCCATCCTTTATATGTCCCACATATGGTATTTAACGAATCAAATCACTTTGAGGGGGCGGTAGTCTGCACTTCCTTAAATGAAGATATCACGTTTACCCATAATGGAAACCATAAAGGTATGCCCAAAATGAAAAATACAGAAGCTTAAGGAAAACATAAACATATTATATATCATATATAAATATAGTGACATCTTAATGGACATCTTTGAAGGTGTTAAAATAATGTTGAACAATCATCGTTTCGGGAGGCATAAATTCACCATCCACGGAAACAGTATGTCCTTTAACCATTAGATGTAGGTGTGTGTAAGTATAGATCAAATACTTCTTATAACAACATCCTAGTATATTGAAGATACTGGATTTGTTACAAAATAAATTAATAAAAAGAGTTTAGGGGGTTGGAGAAGCAAAATAAAACAAAAGGACTCAAGTGAAGACATTACCTTAAAATCGGGTAACTCCATTTGGTTTGAGCTCAAAGGATTCCTTGGGAAGACTTCTGCCCAAAGTTAGGCTTCAAGGAGTAAGAGAGGGAAGTGGAGAGACAAAATGGGCAGGGGTTGGCCGAGCCAAAGTCTTTGGGTGTGTGGGTAAGGAGGTAGAGGTGGGGGCCTTTTATAAGAGGAGAGGAGGGGCACTCTTGGAAAGTAAAGAAATGTTACTTTATTTGGAAATTATTTTCGAATTCAAAAGGTCTCACATTGATATAATTAGAGGGTAAGGTGATAAGGGTTCGAAATCCACCCATCCAATAGTTCTTGGACATGTGTAGGTCATAGATTTTACATTATCATTTCATTTTATTTAAATCCTTTATTAATGAGGTAATCGTTGCATCATCATGATGTCATAAATAATTTAATTTATTTAAAGTCTAAAAATTATATCAAAAATAATATGATGTAGGAAATTGTTTTAGATTTCCAATGACTATTTATAGTCCAAAAGATAATTTATGTAGGAAAAATTAAAAATATTTTACTTAGGTGATACATTATTTGTCACATTTAACATTCTTTAAAAATAAAAAGATAAAAAGTCACTTTCTCACAAAAGTGATTCCATGGGGCCCTCAAGTTTGGAACAAGGCATCCCATGGTCGGTAATGAGACAAACAGTAGCCTGAGGACACATGTTGTGGTCTTTTTGTATTATTATGATATCATTTTATTATCTTTAACTACCTGATTACTCATTAATCAAGATAATTAAAGATAATTACCATCGTTACTATTCATAATGTCCAAAAATAAAAGAGTCTTAATTACATAATTTGGACCTTATGATTCCAAATATGTAATCCATTTTACCAAATTCCAAACACATAAATTGCAATAATTGATTTAAAAATAATTCCTGTTGTCAAAACAAATAGCAGGTTTTTTTGAAACAATATCTATGAAAAGTTTGGCATTAGTTTATGACCAATTCCAAAGTGAAATTAATCCTAATGACCACCATTGGATTAAATGGTAAAAATATATTCAGATTACACTTTAATACCAATTAAAAGGATATTCTAACTATATAATTAAATTAAATGAAAAATCAGTTTTGATGTAAAATGTAGTATTTTTTCACTATTCATTAAAAAATGAACATTGTCAGAAAAATACCAAAAATTTATCCAATGTAAATTTCAATGTCCCAATCATAATGAATATGTTTATTTTGAAAAATATATATTATAAAGTTGTCAAAAGTTTTATTTAAAAATGGTTTGCCATCAAAAGGCAGTAAAACAATCTTTTAAGAATATTAGTGTATTCCATGCAGAAGATTGTATTTATTTTCATTTTAAGCCTCTAAAACACTATCTTAATCATTAATAGACATAGATAAAAATATCTATTATTCATTACTTACTTGGGATGTTACATCCTTCCCCCCTTTAGAAAATTGAGTCCCCGCAATTTATTTACTTATTGACTAAATGGGGGTACTTATCCCTCATTGCATTTTCAGATTCCCATGTTGCCTCTTCCATCATGTGGTTTTTCCACAAAACCTTTACCTGATTAATCACCTTATTTTGTAACAATTTCTCCCTGTGGTCAAGAATCTGGACCGGTTGTTCCTCATAAGATAGGTTCTCTTCCAACTGAACTACCTCTGGACTCAAAACATGATATGGATCTGGCATATACTTTCTCAACATCGAAACGTGAAAAACATTGTGTACCTGAGATAAACTTGGAGGTAAAGCCACCCAGTATGCAACTGATCCAACTCTCTCCAGAATTTCATATTGTCCAATGAACCTTGGACTCATCTTTCCTTTCTTACAAAATCGCATCACACTTTTCCATGGTGAGACTTTGAGAAAAACATGATCACCTACCTCAAAAGTTAGATCCTTCCTCCTGTTGTCTGCATAACTCTTCTGCCTACTCTGAGTTGTTCTCTTGTGTTTATGAATCAGTTGAACTTTTTCTGCCATCTCTTCTACCAATTCGGGTCCCATCAAGTTCCTTTCACCCACTTCATCCCAGAAAGCTGGAGTTCGACACTGCTTCCCATATAATGCCTCAAATGGTGCCATCTGTATACTGGAATGAAAAATGTTATTATATAAATATTCAACCAAAGAAAGATTTTGGTCCCAAATTCCCTGATAATCCATCGAACAATCTCATATCATATCCTCCAAGGTCTGAATTGTTCGTTTTGACTACCCATCTGATTGAGGATGAAAAGTTGTAATAATATTTAATTCAGTACCCAGCGACTTCTGAAGGCCTTTCCAAAAGTTAGAAGTGAACCTGGGATCACGGTCAGATACAATGGAGAGAGGAACTCCCTATAACCTGACTATCTCTTTAAGATACAAACGGGAAAGTTGATCTAGGGATAAATTATCTCGTATTTCTAGGAAATGAGTAGATTTAGTCAAGCGATCAACAATAACCCAGATTGCATTATTACCTCAAGATGTCTTCAGTAATCTCCCAACAAAGTCCATGGATATACTCTCCCATTTCCACTCTGGCACTGGTAAAGACTGAAGCATCCCTTTCGGTAACTGCCACTCCACTTTAACCTGTTGACATGTCAAACACTTCATAGTAAAATCAGAAATATCTCTTCTCATTCCATACCACCAGTAATACTCTCGCAGATCTCTGTACATCTTAGTACTGCCAGGATGAACTGAAAACGGAGAACTATGAGCTTCACATAACAACTCTCTCTTCAACTGTGAATCACAAGGCACACACAATCTCTTCCCAAATCTCAAAACGCAATCATTATCAATGTTGAATTAATGCAACTAACCTTTCTGAACCTTCTCTACCTTTTTCTGCAACTCACTATCTTGCTTCTGTGCTTTCTTGATTCTATCTGATAGAGATGATTTCACCGATACCTGAAATAAAACAGAAGGACATCCTCCACCAACAACTTCTATGCCAAAGTTCATCAAATCCTTAACCAAAGGATCACGTTCCAAACGCAACATTGTTAATGAAGCATTACTTTTTCGACTCAAAGCATTAGCCACTTTATTTGCTTTTCCCGGATGGTAATGAATTGTACAATCATAATCCTTGATTAATGTGACAACCCTGCTTTTTATTATAACTTAAACATGCTTTATTACATAAAACTTCACTTGATACAACAAAGAAGATAGAGAGGTTTAGTGTCTTTGGGGCTTAGGATCATTAAATAAAAACATTAAACATGAAATACACCATCTTTATTGAAAACTTCCTTTACATGACCACTACATTCCTTCGTACTTAGCATTGCATGGGATAACCTGAGGACATGCATAAGAAAAGGGTGAGCTGTAAAGCCCAGTAAGGGAGTACACATGGAATAACATGAGGAGTACAATACATGTTAGGAAATAGGCATATCAATAGAGCATAAAAGAAACATGAACATAAATGCATGATAAAGCATGGTAATCATAACATGGAAATGTGGCAACAACACTTAACATTGAATTACCATGAGCCAAGGCTCATTGCACATGGAGCATGAGTAAACCCTCATTGCACTTGAAGCACGAGTAAACCCTCGTTGCACTTGAATTAACAAGAGTCAACAATCATTGCACTTGACGTATCATGATACTATACTTTACCCAATGCATTGGAGCGCTATAAGGGTGCACCCTTCTTAAAGATTTCATTTCATGCATAAGTGTGCCACATGGATCATAAAACATGGATGCATAAAACATAATCATTTATTCCATGATAAAGGAATGTGGAATTAATACATGAAACTTTATAATCAATAAGTGAATGTGCATAAAGGTGAATATCTTTGATGGAGAAATGGGCATGGTATTCACTACACAATGACATTGGCTTAGAAAATCGGTGTGATTTCGGCAGCGTAACGGCGTGACATAAGAATTCATAAAAAGTTTGATGAGAGAGAAATGGGTTACTTGTCATATTTACATGTAATAGAAAGTAAGGAAGTCAAATAGATACATGTCTCAACAATTTTAATGGAATTTAGATTCATGATACAAATGTATTGCTTGAATGTAAAAGAGGAGAGAGAAGTTCCTTTCAGAATTTCATCATAGTAACAGGTGTACATGGGAGGCATTTAATGAGAGAGAAAGGGGTCTCCCATCATTCAAACAATAAGAGGGCAGTATGGGGGAGGTTAGAAACCATACCCCAACATTCATAATTGAAATTAAAAGGGCAAAACAACTTAATAAAAATTGACAAAAATGAGAAAGGGAGAAAAACCCCTTACTTGGAAGTGTGCTTCCAAAGGCTAGAGAGAGGCTTGTGAGAGGATTCTTGGGAGCTTGGGGCACCTTGATAGGATTATAGAGAGAGTAGATCAGAGGTTGGACGAACTCCAAGGGCTTTGGGTGAGGAGGAAGTGGGATCTTGGGTGGGTTTATATAGGAAAGGTGAGAGAATTCTTTATTAGTTAGGTTTGGGACCCCTTATATTAAAATAATCCAAACCACAAACCATCCCTTGTTATTTGCCCATGGTTTCTGGAAAAGGAAAGAGGAAAACAATATTTTACAAGGCCAAGGTCCGAACTTATTAAAAAATTAGGGTTGCTTATGTGGAGGTGAGTCACACTCCCATGGAAATTAATTTAAAATGGCAAAGTGTTGAATAAGTCTTGAGGGCTCCATTAATGCTTTGAAAAGTAAGTCAAAAAAACCCAAAATCACATTATTTTAATGATAAAACACATATTGGCCGAACATAAGGATTATGGTATTTTATTACATCACCATTGGGTCATTATAATGTCATAAACGACATTATATATTTAAATGGTATTTAATTTTTACCCAAAAATTTGACTATCTCAGAAAATTATGAAAAATTCACCGTTGGATAATTTCGACGTCCTGATTCCAAAAATAATATTTTTTTATCTAAATAATTTTATAAATATGTGAATTTTCACTTTTAAAATAAAAACCGACATATAAAAAATTCATGGGTTTTGACAGAAATGGCTTTCAAAGCTTAATAAAAAATTTAATTGCATTCATAAAATTATAAGGTCATTTATATTTAATAAAAATTAATTTAATATTAATAATAATATTTTATTAAAATATTATTTAATTCAAAAATCCCTTAATTTAATAAAATATAATTCTTAATTAAATAATAACCAAAAGCACCATTTGTACTTTAAAAACTATTTACAATGTATCAAAATTGACTAGAAATTATATTCATTATTATATACAAAAATAATGCACATGAACATAGTACTACTTATTTGTTACATAACCCCTTAAAATAGCCGCATAAGACCTAAGGGTAAGGTGTGCGATGGTGACAGACTCTTGGGGTGGCTCGGATAACATCGCTCGAGTGGTAATCTCTATCAACTTCCACTTTTCCCGTAGACGGTCCCGTTCGAGCTTGACATAATGAAGCTCAGCTTGGGCTTGGTCAAGGGCGAAGCCCATAGATGCCACCTCTTTTCCGAGCTCCGACAAATGGGCTTCGTATGTGGCAATTCTACTGGATGAGGTCATCGCTTCCTTTGTCTGAGTAAAATTGGGTTCGTTAAAGCCATATATGTATACCACTCAAGTGATCACTGTTCAACGGCTATAAAAGTAACAGTCACAAATCTTAACATAAAACTAAAGAACTTGAAATCTTATAAAAACATTTTTCATAAAGAAACATTTAACTGGATGAAGAGGGATTTTACATTAATGAAACTTTGGTTCGTTAAAATATTCCCCCCTTAAGAAATTTCACCCTCGAAATTTTCCTTTTCCCACACTAAAACAAATGTGGGTAACTCAGCTTCATCATATCCTCTGACTCCCAAGTTGCTTCTTTAAACTTATGGTTTCTCCACAACACCATGACGAGGGGCATTGTCTTATTTTGTAGAACTTTTTCTCTACGATCTAAGATCTTCACTGGTTTCTCCTCATAAGAAAGATCATCTTCCAATTGTACCACCTCGGAAGAGAGTACATGTGAAGGATCTGGTATGTACTTCCTTAAGAGGGATACATGAAAGACATCATGCACCTTGGCCATAGTAGGTGGAAGTACTAGTCGATAGGCCACAGCCCCAACACGATCAAGAATCTCGAAGGGGCCGATGTACCTTGGACTTAACTTCCCTTTCTTTCCAAACCTCATGACCTTCTTCCACGGAGATATGCGTAAAAACACCATGTCTCTGACTTTAAACTCAAGGTCTCATCAACGATTATCTTCATAACTCTTCTGTCGACTTTGGGCTGCCTTGATATGCTGCTAAATGGTTTTCACCTTCTCCACCATTTCTTCGACCATTTCTGGTCCAAGCAGCTTACGTTCACCAACCTCATCCCAACATGCCGGTGTTCTACACCTTTTGCCATACAGGGCTTCATATGGTGCCATTTGGATGCTCGAGTGGAAACTATTATTATAAGAGAACTCAACCAGAGGAAGATGTTGATCCCATCCTCCTTTAAAGTCCATTGAGCATGCTCTCAACATGTCCTCAAGTGTTTGGATAGTCCACTCGGATTGGCCATCATTTTGAGGATGATAGGCCGTACTGAAGTTCAGTTCATTATTTAGAGCATGTTGTAGACTCTTCCAAAACTTAGAGGTGAATCTTGGATCTTGTTCAGACACAATAGTTAGTGGTACTCCATGAAACCGTACCACATCCCTGATATATATCCGTGCCAGTTGATCCAAAGATAAATCATCTCGAATAGCAATGAAGTGTGCAGTCTTTTTAAGACGATCCACAACAACCCAGATTGCATTGTTGCCTTTGGATGTCCTTGGAAGTCTGGTGACAAAGTCCATGGTGATGTTCTCCCATTTTCATTCTGGTATGGGCAATGGTTGCATCATCCCCGTAGACTTCTGCCTCTCTTCCTTCACTTGCTGACACACCAGGCACTTTGATGTATATTCAGCGATCTCCTTCCTCATATTATCCCACAAAAAGTTTTCTCGGAGATCTCGATACATCTTTGTGCTCCCTGGGTGAATAGAGAAAGTTGAACTATGTGCATCATCCAAAAGTTCCTTCTTTAGCTCCAGACTTGATGGAACACATAGTCTTTTCCCAAACTGCACAATTCCTTCCTCATTAACATTAAACTCCGAGGATTTCCCCTTTTTGATAGCTTCCACTTTTTCTTGAATTCCCACATCATCCTTTTGAGCATCCTTTAACCTTTCCAAAAGAGATGGTTGAGCAATCATTTGTGAAAGGATTGATGATGTTCCCTTCTTTATGATTCCCACGTCCATCTTCATCAAGTATAAGAATATTGGATCCTTCTCAATTCTCATCATTGATAGAATCGTTGGATCCTTTCTACTTAGGGCATCTGCCACCTTGTTCGCCTTCCCAGGGTGGTAATGTATTGAACAGTCATAATCCTTGATGAGTTCTATCCATCTTCTCTGGCGCATATTAAGCTCTTTCTGTGTGAATATATATTTAAGACTCTTGTGGTCAGTATATATCTCACATTTCTCTCTATAGAGATAATGCCGCCAGATTTT
The DNA here is from genome assembly GCA_963277665.1 of Viscum album. Taxonomy (NCBI): domain Eukaryota; kingdom Viridiplantae; phylum Streptophyta; class Magnoliopsida; order Santalales; family Viscaceae; genus Viscum; species Viscum album. The sequence continues at coordinate 548,868,448 of OY728135.1, forward strand.
CAAGGCAAAGATCATAGCCGCCAACTCTAGATCATGCGTTGGATAGTTTTTCTCATTGATTTTCAACTGCCTTGAGGCTTAGGATATCACTTTATCATTCTGCATCAGCACACATCCTAAGCCCTTTTTTGAAGCATCACTGAATACCAAAAAAAGATCCCCATTTGTGGGTAAAGTGAGCATTGGTGCAGTGATAAGCCTCCTTTTCAACTCCTTGAAGCTTTCTTCACATTCATCACTCCAAGAAAACTTTACTCCCTTTTGAGTTAGCTTGGTAAGAGGGTTGGAAAATCATGAGAAATTTCTCACAAATCGTCAATAATATCCAGCTAACCCCAAGAAGCTACGGATATCAGTTACCGATGTTGGCCTCGGCCATCCCTAAATTGCATCTGTATTGGAGGGGTCCACAGATATCCCATTGCTTGTGATGATATGGCCCAAGAATGAGACTTCCTTCAACCAAAACTCACACTTTCTGTACTTTTCATATAGCTTCTCCTTGCGCAAAGTCTCTAGTACAGTTTTTAAATGATCCTCATGGTCCTCCTTGGTTTTGGAGTATATTATAATATCATCTATAAAGACTACCACAAATTTGTCAAGGTAATATCTAAAGACTCTATTCATCAAGTCCATGAATATTTCTGGAGCATTGGTGAATCCAAAAGGTATTACTATGAATTCATAGTGCTCGTACCTTGTACGAAAAGCATTCTTGGGGATATCTTCCTTCTTCACCCTTACTTGATAATATCCCGACTACAAGCCCACCTTGGAGAAGTATTGTGCTCCACGCAGCTGATCAAACAAGTCATCGATTCTTGGGAGAGTATACTTTTTCTTTATTGTGATTTTGTTAAGTTCATGATAATCGATGAAAATCTGCATTGAACCATCCTTCTTCTTGACGAAGAGGACTGGTTCACCCCATGGTGATGCACTTGGGCATATAAACCCTTTATCCAGGTTCTCCTGTAGTTGTTTCTTCAACTCTTCAAGCTCAAAAACAGCCATTCTATATGGAGTCTTGGATATTGGTAGCTCCCCAGGTATAATTTCAATTGAGAACTCAACATCTCTTCTTGGAGGAAGACCAGGAAGTTCCTCGGGTAACACTTCAGCGAATTCCCTCACAATAGGCATTTCTTCAAGGGTGGTTTCTTCCTTGGACTCAATCATCTAAGCCAGATATGCGTGCTCATAAGGCAGTAATATCCATGCTTGAGATGATGGAGATAAAGGAGACTCATCTTCCTCCTGACACTTGTAATGAATCGGGGGTCGATTATCCATATGGAGTGTGATTTCCATCTCCCGACAATTTATGTTGGCTCTATATAAGGAAAGACAATCCATGCCAAGAATTGCATCAAATTACACCAGAGGGAGTATGATGAGGTTCTCCGGGAAATTCAATCCACAGATTATAATAGGGGAGGACTTATACTCATGGGATGTAATGACTGCCCCATTTTCCATACTCACCGACATCTTTACTTCCATGATTTGTGGTGGTGCTGGGATTGTTCTACTAAACTTTTGAGATATAAAAGAATGCGTAGAACCTGAATAAAAAAGTATGTTCTCTATTCTTGAATGAATAACTAGCATACCTTTCACCACTTCATTGTCGGGGTTCACTTCGGCAGAAGTGATGGAAAAATCTCTTCCTTGTTGTCTTGGAGGTTGTTGGTTGCCTCCGAAAACCCTTGGATTAGGGAACTGATTTGTAAAATGACCCAGTTCTTTGCATTTGTAGAATTGAAAAACGCGTTGAGGTTTCAACGGAGCGTTCCTCTCCTCTGTCGTAGCTGCGGGTCCTTCTTGCCGACAGTTAATAGCTAGGTGCCCTTCCCTTTCACACTTTAAGCATTTTCTCTTCCCCCTAAGTCAATTTCCAGGGTGCTTCTTTCCGCACTTTTGGTAAGTGGGGTGCTGGAACTTTTTAGCGTCGTTGGATTTATCCATCGGCCCACCAGCATTGAATTCCACCTTACGCTTCTTGTCCCCATGATACCCCTGTGATTCTCTGATCTCCATTTCAACCTTGAGGGCACATCGGACAATTTCCTCATAGCTGTCGAAGTCACGGATCGCTAATGCTTTCCGCAAGCTAGGCTTTAGCCCACCAAAGAAGCAGTCAACCTTGCATTTGGGGTTAACGACAAAGACAGAAGGGTATCATGCAAGCCTTGTGAAGTTTTTCTCATACGCTCCCACAGATTCTTCATCTTTTTTCTTGAGGGAAAGGAAGTCCATTTCCATCTTAAGACGGAGGGTGCGAGGAAAATATTTATCGAAAAACATCTTCTGGAATTCCTTCCATTCCAAAGCCTCGATCTCCTCCTCAGGGTTCATATTTTTGATCAACTTCCACCATTGATCAGCTTCACCCTCCATACGATAAGACGCTAGGAGAACCTTCTCTTGTTCAGAACATTGAAGGACGGAGAATATATTTTCAATGGAGTTTATCCATTTCTCAGCGATCGTGGGATCAGATGATCCACTAAAAGTATGAGGCCTTTGTCTCATGAAGCTTTCAATAGCGACTTGTTCTTTCTTAGGGGGGGTTGAACATTCCTCTTAACCCATGTTTCTATTCAAAACTTGAGTTAGCTGAGAGAGAAGCGTGAAAAAGTTCACGATTCCCGCTCCCAATGGATTGGGCATCTCATTAGTACAATCATCACACTGATCTTCACAAAGGTTGTTAGCCCGAATTCTCCTATTACTGGCCATTGGCTGGAATAAAAGGAAATTAAGGGGTAACACATAAAGGATAATCCAAAGACAAAATTTGATGACTTATAAATACACTTTAATCTCTTTAACTCATGAGTCTATAGGATTCAATCCAGGATTTTCATGATCTACCTTCTAACATATATTCTTAGGGGCATTTTTCCCTTAATAAGGGTTCATACTAAGCTTTTGAATTTATCAAAACATATCCCCCTGGAGTGTTGTAACCAAAAGTGCAGCAAGGCCCGTTGTCGTGCACCAGTTCCCATTTGAGTCTAGCTCAAAGCGGTGTTTTCGGGTTTTACCCCTAGGATACATCTGTTCCAGAGCCGCCTCTACCTGCTCGTATCCAGAAAAGGATGTATTTGCTTGTTAAACCACTTACTCAATACTTACCAAAACATAGGGATGTTTTTGTTATACTTAGTCTTGTATCTAAGGCTTTACTAGGGTTTCCTAATCCCAAAAATAACTAAACCTATCATTTGATACCAACTGTGACAACCCTGCTTTTTATTACAACTTAAACATGCTTTATTACATAAAACTTCACTTGATACAACAAAGAAGATCGATAGGTTTAGTTTCTTTGGGGCTTAGGATCATTACATAAAAACTTTAAACTTGAAATACAACATCTTTATTGAAAACTTCCTTTACATGACCGCTACATTCCTTCGTACTTAGCATTGCATGTGATAACCTGAGTACATGCATAAGAAAAGGGTGAGCTGTAAAGCCCAATAAGGGAGTACACATGGAATAACATGAGGAGTAAAATACATGTTAGGAAATAGTCATATCAATAGAGCATAAAAGAAAAGTGAACATAAAGGCATGATAAAGCATGGTAATCATAACATGGAAATGTTGCAACAACACTTAACATTGAATTAGCATGAGCCAAGGCTCATTGCACATGGAGCATGAGTAAACCCTCATTGCACTTGAAGCATGAGTAAACCCTAATTGCACTTGAATTAGAATGAGTCAACACTCATTGTACGTAACGTATCATGATACTATACTTTACCCAATGCATTGGAGCGCTATAAGGGCGCACCCATCTTAAACATTTCATTTCATGCATAAGTGTGCCCCATGGATCATAAAACATGGATTCATAAAACATAATCATTTATTCCACGATAAAGGAATGTGGAATTCATACATGAATCTTTATAATAAATAAGTAAATGTTCATAAAGGTGAATACCCTTGATTGAGAAATGGGCATGGTATTCACTACACAATGACATTGGCTTAGAAAATCGGTGTGATTTCGGCAGCGTAATGGCGTGACATAAGAATTAATAAAAAGGTTGATGAGAGAGAAAGGGGTTACTCATAATATATACATGTAATGGACAGTAAGGAAGTCAAATAGATACATGTCCCAACAATTTTAATGGAATTTAGATTCATGATACAAATGTATTGCTTGAATGTAAAAGAGGAGAGAGAAGTTCCTTTCGGAATTTCGGCATAGTAACGGGTGTACATGGGAGGAATTTAATGAGAGAGAAATGGGTCTCCCATAATTCAAACAATAAGATGACAGTATGGGGGAGGTGCTAAACCATACCCCAACATTCATAATTGAAATTAAAAGGGCAACACAACTTAATGAAAATTGACAAAAATGAGAAAGGAAGAAAAAACCCTTACTTGGAAGTGTGCTTCCAAAGGCTAGGGAGAGGCTTGTGAGAGGCTTATTAGGAGCTTGGGGCACCTTGAGAGGATTTTAGAGAAAGTAGGGTAGAGGTTGGACGAACTCCAAGGGCTTTGAGTGAGGAGGAAGTGGGAGCTTGGGTGGGTTTATATAGGAAAGGTGAGAGAGTTCTTTATTATTTAGGTTTGGGACCCCTTATATTAAAATAATCCAAACCACAAACCATCCCATGGTATTTGCCCATGGTTTCTGGAAAAGGAAAGAGGAAAACAATATTTTACAAGGCCAAGGTCCGAACTTATTAAAAAATTAGGGTTGCTTATGTGGAGGTGACTCACACTCCCATGGAAATTAATTTAAAAAGGAAAAGTGTTGAATAAGTCTTGAGGGCTCCATTAATTCTTGGAAAAGTAAGTAAAACAAACCCAAAATCACATTATTTTAATGATAAAACACATATTGGCCGAACATAAGGAGTATGGTATTTTATTACATCACCATTGGGTCATTATGATGTCATAAAACACATTATATATTTAAATGGTATTTAATTTGTACCCAAAAATTTGACTGTCTCAGAAAATTATGAAAAATTCACCATTGGATAATTTCGATGTCCTAACTCCAAAAATAATATTTATTTTATCTAAATAATTTTCTAAATATGTGAATTTTAAATTTTAAAATAAAAACCGACATATAAAAAATTCACGGGTTTTGACAGAAATGGCTTTCAAACCTTAATAAAAATTTTAATTGCACTCATAAAATTATAAGGTCATTTATATTTAATAAAAAATAATTTAATATTAGTAATAATATTTTATTAAAATATTATTTAATTCAAAAATCCCTTAATTTAATAAAATATAATTCTTAATTAAATAATAACCAAAAGCACCATTTGTACTTTAAAAACTATTTACAATGTATCAAAAATGACTAGAAATTATATTCATTATTATATACAAAAATAATGCACATGAACATAGTACTACTTATTTTTTACATAACCCCTTAAAATAGCCGCATAAGACCTAAGGGTAAGGTGTGCGATGGTGACAGACTCTTGGGGCGTCTCGGATAACATCGCTCGAGTGGTAATCTCTATCAACTTCCACTTTTCCCGTAGACGGTCCCGTTTGAGCTTGACATAATGAACCTCAGCTTGGGCTTGGTCAAGGGAGAATCCCAAAGACGCCACCTCTTTTCGGAGCTCCGACAAATGGGCTTTGTATGGGGCAATTATACTGGATGAGGCCATCGCTTCCTTTGTCTGAGTAAAATTGGGTTCGTTAAAGCCATATATTTATACCACTCAAGTGATCACTGTTCAACGACTATAAAAGTAACGGTCACAAATATTAACATAAAACTAAAGAATTTGACATCTTATAAAAACATTTTTCATAAATAAACATTTAACTGGATCAAGAGGGATTTTCCATTAATGAAACTTTGGGTCGTTACAATTAATTCCAGCCATCTCCTCTGTCTCATGTTTAACTCTTTATGAGTGAATATATACTTTAAACTTTTGTGATCAGTATATATTTTGAATTTTAATCCATACAAATGTTGCCTCCAAATTTTTTAAGCGAAAACAACAGCAGCTAATTCCAAATCATGTGTAGGGTAATTTACCTCATGAGTTTTCAACTGTTGTGAATCATCAGCAATTACCTGATCATTCTGCATTAGGATGAAACCAATTCCTTTCAATGAAGCATCACTGTATATAAAAAACTCACCATTCCTAGAAGGTAGTGCCAAAACTGGAGCATTCACCAATCATCTTTTCAATTCCTGAAAACAATCATCATATTCTTTTGTCCAAATAAACATAACACCCTTCCAAGTTAGCTTAGTCATTAGACTAGAAAACTGTGAAAAATTTCTAACAATCCTTCAGTAATAGACTTCAAAACTAAGAAAACTACGAATATCTGTTACATTTGTGGGTCTTTTCCATTCTTCAACAACCTTTGTTTTTTCCAGATCAATAGTTATCTCATCTTTAGAAACAATGTGACCAAGGAAAGAAATTTGTTGCAACCAAAACTCACACTTGCTGAATTTTCCATACAGTTTCTTTTATTTTAAGGTTTGCAAAATAACACTTAAATGTATTTCATGCTCCTCTTTACTTTTATAAAACACCAAAATATCATCAATAAAAACAACAAACATTTTTCACCTGAGTCAACTGAGACATCACTGCAACAAAGTGTTTAGTTTTGATTCTGACCATCTCAGGATACTGATTTGAAAGGTCATTTCCCTCTGTATCCCTTCCTAGAAAAGATTCTCTGTTTCCTCTATGGAAAACAATTCTTATCACAGAAATACCTTAGGTGAAGCAACATGGTAATCTTCAAATACTATATCACTTCAATTTGACCATAAAAAAATATTTTTGGATAATCATTTAATAGAATTCTAACTCCTAAAGTTATCTAAACCGAACTTTGATACCAACTATAAGGCCCCAGCCTTAAACCTTACTTAATCTTGTGTTATTACAAGATTACACATTGAGGATCTTTTCGGGTTTAGAGTTTTAGATAATTAGATCTTAAAACTTGCATTACATTCCACATATAAACAAAGTGGTTACATAAAGATAATACTCTTCTTTCCCATCAATGGAAACATATTTAAAATAAAACATGGATTCTTTCTTGACACTTCCTTGACACTATCATCGTATCATGTACCTTTCCCTTGACCTGTGAAAAACATTTCAAAAAACATGGGATGAGCATAAAAAGCTCAGTAAGGGATATAAAAACATGGAAAGGAAACATGGGTACATATATACATAAGAATGAAATCATACTTTACCCATAAAACATAAGCACTTTAACATACCTCATCAAATCTTGAATAAATCATAGAAATCATAAGACATAAAGGTAACTTGAGGCATTCATAACATTCTTACGTAGGGAGTAACCCTCTTGGTTATGTTTGGAATACCCATCATATTATATTCCCTAAATCTCTTCGGAGAAACCTTAACGTTTCACTCCTTCGTGTTACCCAATGCATTGGAGAGCTATATCGGGATCACCCGCCCTTAGTTTATCACGGAACCACCCGTCTTCATAATAATTCCCAAGAACCTCAACATAATCGTATCACATAAAACATGCATAAATGAAACATAACATTTCCACCTTTCAATCACAAGAAATCAATACAACACATTGATATAAAAACATTATGAAAACCATTTTCAATACCAAAATAAAAGAAAAGTAAAACATGGTATTTATTTTTCTTAAAAAAAAAGGTATGGCTTGTAGAGGAATCTGAAACTCAAATAATGGTCACGGTGGCGGAGAAGTCGTTTTCGCTGCATACGTAAGACAAAAAAATTCACTTTTTCGTTTAGTAAACGCTTCGTATAAAAAAGATTCTCTTTTTAATAAACGTAAAAGTCAAAGGGGTTTATACACTTTATAAATGAAGGTTGTGTATAAAACAAAATATGCCTCAATGAAAGGAGATTGAGACGAAGTCCAATACCTCGGGTCCGACTTGACTCGATCATTCTTTAATGTCCTGAATAATAAACTTGAGTTAATTTATAATTTCTTAAGAACATTTTTCAAGTTCATTATTACTTTTATATCACTTATTTCCATGTCATGAACACTATGTAATTATTTAAGTTAATAACGGTCATTTTAATGATCATTGGTACTTGAGTCAAAAATAAACCCTTTATAATTAAAAGTTGTTCATGTATCCATTATATCTAGAATTATAATCATGATTTATATATCATATATATCCAGTATTTAAATGCATTTATAATACTACATAATCATTTAGAGGTAAGAAATGAAATGCACCGTTCATGGAGACGGTAAGCCGTACGTACGCATGAACGCTACTTTCATTTCTATTTCGTATTTTATAGAATGGAATCATAATGATATAAAGGTATATTATAATTCCAGTATAATATCATATATAATATCATAGTTCCATCCTTTATACGTCCCACATATGGTATTTAACGAATCAAATCACTTTGAGGGGGCGGTAGTACGCACTTCCTTAAATGAAGATATCGTGTTTACCCATAATGGAAACCATAAAGGTATGCCCAAAATGAAAAATACAGAAGATTAAGGAAAACATAAACATATTATATATCATATTTAAATATAGTGACATCTTAATGGCCACCTTTGAAGGTGTTAAAATAATGTTGAACAATCATCGTTTCGGGAGGCATAAATTCACCATCCACGGAAACAGTATGTCCTTTAACCATTAGATGTAGGTCTGTGTAAGTGTAGCTAGAATCCTTCTAATAAAAACATACTAGTATATTGAAGATACTGGATTTGTTACAAAATAAATTAATAAAAAGATTTTAGGGGGTTGGAGAAGCAAAATAAAACAAAAGGACTCAAGTGAAGACATTACCTTAAAATCGGGTAACTCCCTTTGGTTTGAGCTCAAAGGCTTCCTTGGTAAGACTTCTGCCCAAAGTGAGGCTTCAAGGAGTAAGAGAGGGAAGTGGAGAGACAAAATGGTAATGGTTTGGCTGAGACAAAGGCTTTGGGAGTGTGGGTAAGGAGGTAGAGGTGGGGGCCTTTTATAAGTGGAGAGAAGGGGCACTCTTGGAAAGTAAAGAAATGTTACTTTATTTGAAAATAATATTCAGATTCAAAAGGTCCCACATTGATATAATTTGAGGGTAAGGTGATAAGGGTTCTAAATACACCCATACAATAGGTTTTGGACATGTGTAGGTCATAGATTTTACATTATCATTTCATTTTATTTAAATCCTTTATTAATGAGGTAATCGTTGCATCATCATGATGTCATAAATAATTTAATTTATTTAAAGTCTAAAAATTATAAAAAAACTACTATGATGTAGGAAATATCTTTATCTTTCCAATTAATATTTATAGTCCAAATGATCATTTATGTAGACAAAATTAAAAATATTTTACTTAGGTGATACATTCTTTGTCACATTTAACATTCTTTAAAAATAAAAAGATAAAAAGTCACTTTCTCACAAAAGTGATTCCATGGGGCCCCCAAGTTTGGCACAAGGCATCCCATGGTCGTACATGAGACAAAAAGTAGCCTTATGACACATTTTTTGGTCTTTTTGTATTATTATTATATCATTTTATTATCCATAACTACCTGATTACTCATTAATCAAGATAATTAAAGATAATTACCATCGTTACTATTCATAATGTCCAAAAATAAAAGAGTCTTAATTAAATAATTTGGACCTTCTGATTCCAAATATGTAATCCATTTTACCAAATTCCAAACACATAAATTTCAATAATTGATTTAAAAATAATTCCCGTTGTCAAAACAAATAGCGGGTTTTTTTGAAACAATATCTATGAAAAGTTTGGCATTAGTTTATGACCAATTACAAAGTGAAATTAATCCTAATGACCACAATTGTATTAAATGGTAATAATATATTCAGATTAAACTTTAATACCAATTAAAAGGATAATCTAACCATATAATAAATTAAATGAAAAAGCAGTTTTGATGTAAAATGCAGTAGTTTTTCACTATTTATTAAAAAATGAACATTGTCAGAAAAATACCAAAAATTTATCCAATGTAAATTTAAATGTCCCAATCATAATTAATATGTTTATTTTGACAAATATAGATTATATAATTGTCAAAATTTTGATTTAAAAATGGTTTGCCATCAAAAGGCAGTAAAACAATCTTTTAAGAATATTAGTGTATTTCATGCATAAGATTGTATTTATTTTCATTTTAAGACTCTAAAACACTATCTCAATCATTAATAGACATAGATAAAAATATATATTATTCATTACTTACTTGGGATGTTATAGTTTGAATCAGTCCGAACAAATGGAGATGAAAAGTGTGAATCACATGAACAACATTCGGCATGCGGTGTGGGTGGCATGACGATGGAGGATAATTGCTAGACGTGTTCGAAACACATCATCAATATCGTTTTAGCCTGAAATGGGGACAAAAAAATGAAGGTCAACTGTTGACCATGTTCGAAACACAGGACCTGACTCAAAGTGTCATCCAAAGCCTTCTGGGGCATTGGCCCAGGATGGTAGGTGAGCCGATGCAGCATGGGACCAGGCCGTTAGGGGGTCCCTTCAAACATGGAAGATAATGAAGATCTGAATGAAGGACATGCAAAGCATGGGGTTGAGTGATGAAATGTTTGAATGGATTCAAATGCTCTTGAAATTATGCCACTACAATCATGGCATGAGGCATCTTATGCTTTTCACATAAGGCATCTTGTATTTGGAACAAGAGGCATCCTATTATTGAATGATAGGGATTACTATAGTTTATAGTCATGTAGGGAGGACTATTGGCATCTCATGCTTGGAGAATAAGGCATCTCTTGTTAGAAGCAAGAGGCATCCTATGTTTGGAACATAGGGATTACTACAGTTTAGAGTCTTATAGATAGGACTATTGGCATCTCATGCTTAGAGCGTATAGAATATCTTGTTAGATGTAAGAGGAATACTATGTTTTGGAACATATGGATTACTATAGTTTAGATTCTTGTAGATAGGACTGCTGGTATCTCATGCTTGGAGCATGATACATCTCTTACTTGGAGGAAGAGGCATCCTATGTTTGGAACATAGGGTGTACTATAGTTTATAGTCGTGTAGATATGATTGTTGGCATCTCATGCTTAGAGCATGAGGCATCTATTGTTAGAAGTAAGAGGCATCCTATATTTGGAACATAGGGTGTACTACTGTTTATATTCATGAAGATAGGACTGTTGGCATCTCATTATTTGAGCATAAGGCATCGCTTATATTGGGTAAAAGGCATCATATGTTTGGAACATAGGGAGTACTATAGTTTATAGTCGTGTAGAGAGGACTATTATGCATAAGGTTCCTAGAAATGGCTGGTGTTGGGTATTACACAAGGGAGGCCTTTTCTGGATCAACCTGGCATAGGAGCCAAGTGATTGGGTTTGGAGGAGTTACCTGAGGAATGGATCGACTCAAGGTACTCGGGGAATTGATGATGAGAATCTCAACTCATGACATGGGAATGAAACCAAGAAGAATATGTCGACTCAATGTGTTTCATGGTGTGTGGAGGAGTATCTCAAATCATGGAATTCCATAGGTGGAATGTGGGAGCGCATAAGGGCGTTATGGAAAATCCCAACATCCCAGCCCAAACATTTCGTGGTGCGACTCTCCATTTTTCATGGGGGTTAGTGCCGGACTGCAGTCCCGGCCCGAGCGGGGGTACGGGGGCGCATCCCCCGTGGTATGGACCAGTGGTCACGAAGTTAGGAGCCTCTCAAAGGATAGGTCTTTTCAAAGTAGTTTAGTGGAGAAAAGAGGCTCGGGGGAGCATGGGGTCTTGCGAAGCATTGACTCACGGAGCATGGGCTCGCAAAGTATCATCTTGCTGAGCATGGGCTCGTGGAGCCTGGGCTTGCAGAGCATGATCTTGCGGAGTAGAAACAGGAAAGGAGCCACTCACAGAGCATAGTCTCATGGAGAAGCAACACGAAGGAAGCTTCTTGCAGAGCATGGTCTCACGGATCAGCAACGCGAAGGAAACAGCTCGCGGAGCATGGCCTCACGGAGCCACTTTGCGAAGGAAATCAGAGCTCTGCGAACCGGGAGATCGGCCGCCCAAGTGGTGAAGTGGCCGTATAGAGAAGGGGTGAACTGGGTATTTATAGGGGAGAGGCACCATGAAGCAGAGCTCTCTCGGTGCGATGACAGTGCTTGCTCCGTAGCGGTTAGTGAATTTCAAATGCGGTCGTGAAGCGCCCTGCCTCCTTGCTTCGCGGCGGGTCTTCGTGGCCGGTCGTGAACATAAAAGGGGTTCACAGAGCCTCCCACCTACTTGATTTGCGGAACGTCGTGAATTTAAAATGATTTTTCATAGTGTCCCACCTTTTTTCTTTGCAACGGAACTCTGCGATCGCAGAGGGGGCTTTGCGAACGGGCTTCGCAAACCAGTTTTCCATCCCAACTTCAAATGTTCATAACTCCTAATCCCTAACTCCTTCCGGGCCCTACAACCTACCAAATAAAAGCTTTCAAAAATGACTACGATCTTGGATCCTTTATGGAAGCATCTAGAAAATTTTTTGGATGCGTTTTCCGGTGCCAACAGGGGTCTCCTCTGTTGGAATTTAAAAACTTTGTGAAGGGGAATTCAATGGGGCTCCATCATTTCTGACCTTCTTGAGGTGACTTTGTGTTTTGGGTATTGTTACCCTACTTGAATAAGAAATTAACTTTGAGTCATGTGACCCTTAATTGGTGGCTCGGTGTGTGTCTAAGGGGACACACAGACACTGACAAGGCTAGTTACATGATACATCTAGAGCACACAGGTTGATCTATATACTCAGACATGGCTTCATACACATATGCATCTTGGTACCTAGAAACGACCGGGTATACATAGGCATGGGCAAGATTATTGATATATGGATAGACCCATTACTGAAAATAAGAATCATTTAAGTATAATAGATTCCATTTAATACTTAAAATATGACTTAGATACTTTGTTCCCCCTAATGTGGACTAGTTTCCTTAAGGGTGTATTCCTCTGATCCATCCTTGTGAGGGTATAGTATGGACTTTAATCCTGAATAAAGTATTATGATCCTCTATAAGGGATTATATTTTGGTAAAGTTGTAGGAATATATCCCAGAGGCTTGTATGAGATCCTTTATCATCTATTTACCTATATAGGGTTGTCAGAATTGATGTGACCAACTATACACGGGTGTCAATACCCTACTTAGTTGTTTAATACAGAATGGGTTATTTAGTATTACCTCTTTTCTCTAAGTGTGATCCCCATATGTGTGTTGATCTCATTAAACTTATATCATGTACTTACTTATAGTGATACTTGATGAGCATGACATCTTGGATGGATTCCATCATTACTCTCAGACATGCGGACTGTGTTCTCTCGGGAGAGTATGGTTATGGACTCTCAAGAAAAATCTTCGTTTGGAAATTCAATTTTAACGTTACCATGAGACTTAGTGCCAACTATGTGTATTCTTGAATGTTTTATTATATGTATAAGATTATGATTGATATATCCTATGATGAGATAACATCTCTTTATGTTTTATACTAAGTGATTTTGAGGTGTCTTGTTGGGTATTGTTACACACAACCCTGAATGTGGTCTTCTAGGACATTTCATGTCTTATTCTATTGACCAACCATTATATGGGGTAATTAGAAGACCAGAAGCTAATGGATCCAATATTTGGGATATAAAACCCATGGTTCATTATAGGAGTCACATTTTACTATAGTTCTATCTTACTATCTAGTTGGACTTCTTAAAAGAATTATGGTCTTGTTTTTTCCCTTATTGATTCCTAGTATTTTCAGTGTATTTTGATCGTGGGATTTCTATGTATTCATGAATTTGGTATCAGTTTTATTTTTCATTTCATCGTTTTATGGTCTTGGAGATGTGAGTGTATGTACAAGTACCATTGGCTAAGCCCTACCATGTGAGTTTTATGATTATTCGACACTAGTAACTAGCCCTTCACCTATTAGAGGCGGTCTTGGGGTAGTCACACTCAGTTTAACATTGGCTAGGTGATCCCCAATGGGTTGGGACATGAAAAGTTTTTATCAATGGAATGTTCCATATTGGAACCGGATTTTGATGTTTTTTCTAGCTATGAGATTAGTTTGGGTTTTATTGAATCATTATTAAGTGTTTTGAGTTTGTATTATAGGATAGGTACTATAGTGTTGGTGTGTTGGACAACATATCTATACACCAAAAAATTGATCACTTTCCTTTTGACTCGATACATGTAGAAAATGTTTTCAGGGAAAACATGGATACATGCATCATATAAGAATGTGTTGAGTTTATATTTCCTTCTTGAATCAGCTCCCCATATATTTTCAATTATTTTGATGCATCTTTTCTATTTTAGAATACCTCAATGAAAATTTTGAGCTCAGATTTAGTATAAGGATCATGAGAAATATCACCTCAGTGATGAGGCTTCAATATAGAGATCTGTTCAAGAGGTAGTTCCCTTGGGTGGTTTTCTAGTCATACCTCCACCCATTGAGTAGTAGATGGTACCCATAGTTCTAATTAAAAAGGTGCACAAGCTGAGAGAGATTCATGAGTTTTAAAATTATTGACCCCTCGTGTTTATAGGTGAGATATAACCATAGGTATCCTAGGATTGTATCTAGGTTATTTTTTAAGTCTTTCATTTCATCAGGACACATTCATACCATATAGTAGTCCTGGTGTCCAGCCTTCTCCATGCTTTTAAAGGTCATTGGTGGAGCTTGGTGGTTCTGTCATATGATCAGGTGAATCTTTTATGGATAGAGTTTGAATTTATCCTAAGTGAGGAGTACCCACTATATATGATGCAATAATTGTGAATCCATGAGATTTTACATTTAAAATGGAGTGTCATGAGTGTGGGTGAGTATTCATCGAGATTTACCAACATTTTTGATACATAATAGATATAATTAGGGATCCATTATTTCGGGCATGAACCATTAAGAGAGGCCTACATAGAGACATCTAGGAAAATGTGATACCTCTATGATTTCCTACTTATGATGGGGTTATAAGGTGTTCCATGGTGATAGAGATCATTCAGTCCAAGAAAAAACTAACAGTGGGTTCTTGTAGTGAAAACACAAGGGATGAGACCTCAACACCCGGTATCCAATGGAAAAAAGAAGGGATTTATATATTTGATACATTTTAATAGGTTATATTAGGAATGAGGGGATATGGTTTGATGCTCTCAGGATGGGACTAGTTATCGTAGGGATAGGTGATGCTTCTCTTGTGATGGTCGGGGAAATATCATACAGGATTGTCTGACTTGTCATATGGATGAGAGAGACAATGGATATTCTACCTAGGAGATGGTAGTGTTAGGGTTTGGGAGGTTAGTAAAAAATCATATGTGGCATAGGATTTTGGAGACCAGCGGTATGTGGAAGATAGTTTAACATGTTTCCAACTCTAACCCTATGTGGTCCCCACCAGGATCAAGGAGCTGGTGGATGGGGGTAAGGATAGCTACAGTTTCTAAATTCCTACAATCCAAAGGCTCTGATGATGATTAGTGGTATGATATTCATCTTATTTACCTTATTTGTAGTTTTGATAGACACAGACACAAGACAATATTTTCTTTCTATGTTACTAGTTCTAGACATCGAGGTTCTAGTTGAGCCCTTGGATCAACCTTTATACATGGAGACTCTTACCGAAGATGACTTAGTGAGCACACACTTTTTGAAAAATTGATGAGACCTTATAATATTATCTTAGGCATGGAATATCTATACACCATTCATGCATGGATTTACTATTTTAGGTGGAGGATGTGGTGTGTCCGCTTTGATGGGATGAGTTTTTCCTTTCTAAGTGAGAGGAGACCCAAGAAGAGTAAGATGAACTTATATATAATAGGGTTTGTATTATTACTCACTAGTTGGATATAAGGACTCTTTGAGCAATGGATGATCTAGGCTATTAGTTTCCAGCTATGTTGGCCAAGTACAAGGACATATTTCTTGAGGAAATGTCAAGAATACCTCCCCGCCAAGATTTGGACTTCTGTATTGACATATACATTGATACAACCCTGATATATGCACCATAATATTGAATGGATTCCGTATAGATTTCCAAGTTGAGGGTGAAATTGGATGTTTTTCATATGAAGGGATTTGTGAGACACAGTTCTTCCCCTAGTAATCCCATGTTTTGTTCTCTAAGAAGGAGGATTAGATATTGAGGTTATGCATAGATTATTGAAAATTATAAATATCAATCATCCACTTCCAATGATTGATGACTTATTCGATCAGTTGAAATGGTCTTGATGTTTCTCAAAGATTAACCTTAAATCACACTATCACCGTCTATGAGTATGGGTTGAGCATATACAAAAAAATGGCATTCAGATGTCACTACATTCACTATGAGTAATTGGTGATTCCCTTCTATGTGACGAATTTTCCAATAGTGTTTACGGGACTCGTAAAATTTATCCTTATTTCATTCTTAAATTAGTTTTTGGGGGTCTTAATTGATGATATAAAATTATACTAGGTGTATGAGGAGGAGAAAACGAGACACTTATGGATGGTTCATGACACACTCTGAGAACAACATATTTATGGGAAGATCATGAAGTTTCATTTCTAGTTCTAGGAGGTCTACTTTTTGTGACATATTATCACAACCAATGGATTATAAGTGGACCCAGAAATGTTTAAGGGAGTGTTATATTGGGATACACCCAATAGTGTGATGGAGGTTCAAAGATTCCTTGGGTGGGTAGGAAACTATTGGTGAATTATGCTTGATTTATCTAGGATATCAACACCTTTGAATAATTTTAACCAAAAGGGGTAGCCTTTTGTATAGACAAAAAGTTGCCAACTGGATTTTAAGGAGTTGAGGTCGAGGTTTATGAGAACCCCCGTCTTGAGGCTTCCAAAGGAATGTGTTGAGTATGTAGTGTTCTACAATTCCTTAGGGACTAGACATGGTTGTGTGTTGATGTAGATATAGGATTTGATTACCTATGGGTCTCAATAGTTGATACCACACAATAAGAACTATATGAACCATGATCTTGAGTTGGTAGTGGTGGTCTTCACCCTAAAGATGTGGTGACATTGCCTTATGGGTGAACAATTTATTTTTTACTCTGAACACAAGATTCACATATATGTATTATCTTATAAGGATTTTAACTAGAGATATAGGAGATTTCAAGAGTTCCTCTAGGACTATGACTTTAATATAGTCTATAATCTAAGGAAGGGGATCATATTTTTGTACACTCTTAGTATGTGATCGTGTTCCCATTTTTTATTTAAAGTGTTGAAGCAGTTAGTCTCATTGTATTTTTCCTTAGTAGAAAAGGATGGTGATTCATATATTCAGTTAATGGTTGTTTCCCCACTGATCTTATAATGAGTTAGGTAATATTATAATGGAGATATCGATTTTAAGACCTTACATACTCATATATCCACTAAATTTACTCCTTGTGTATTTTTTGATGTTGGGTAGTAGATTATTCTTTTTAATGGATGGGTTATGGTACCAATTATATTGTGAGTGGAGGTGCTAAGGGAGTTATATAAATCCTATTATGTGTTATATCCCGGTGTATTAAATATGGTCTAATAATTCTCATGTTAGTTTTGGTGGCCATTCTTGAAGAAGGGTGTAGCGGATTTTGTCTCTCGAGGCCTTAATTTTCCCCAAGTGAAGGAAGAGCACCAGGTTCCAATGAGTTTAGCTCAACCACTTGAGGTTACATAGTATAAGTGGGATGGAATATATATATATATGTGTGTGTGTGTAAATCTTGATGGGCTTACCACAAACATCCAGAGGACATGATTCTATTTAGGTTATCATAGACCAACTCACCAATCCATATCACATCCTAGCTAATCAGAAGAAATGTTTGGTAGAGATCTTGGGATGACTCTATATGCAAGAGATAGTATAGATCCATGGAGTTCCACCAATTATCCTTTCATATTGTGATTATCTCTTTATGAAATGATTATCGGTAGGATTATAGAAGTCCTTTTGGAATCAATTTCATTTGAGAAAGTTGTTGTACCCATAAACTAACGGCTAGTATGACTAGACCACTAAAGTTCTATAGGACATGTTATAGGAATTCATGTTATAAATTGTATATTATTTAGAGGATCACCTACCCTTAATATATTTTAATTAAAACAACAACTACCATTACACCATTGGTATGGAATCATTAGATTCCTTGTATGGGTGACCCTATAGGTCACCACATTATTGGACCAATCCTGGTGACTCATCACTCAAGAATCCAGAGTTGGTTTCAACTATAACAGGGAAGTTTTAGATCATACAAGAGAAGATGAGGTCTTTAGAAAGCCATCAAAATTCTTGTGAGGACCAATGACAGTGGCCTTTAGAGTTTGAGGAGGGAGACCATATGTTTCAAAAGTTCTCACCTCAACATTTATTAAGGAAATTTATTTGGTGTTTCAAGATATATCAAAGATATATTGGCTCTTTATGGATACTACACAGAATCGATGAGGAGGCTTACCACTTGGATCTACCACACTAGGTAGACTGGGTACACTATGTCTTTCACGTGTTGTGATTGAGGAGATATTTGTATAACTCAACGCATGATATTGACTAGGTCAAGATGAAAATCAAGGAAAGATATACCATTGTTGATCACCCAATATAGATCAAATATTGGTAGGATAAAATAATCTATGTGTGAGTGATTCCTTTAGTGGGTTTCTTGTGGTAGCATAGAAATCTTAAGGAGAAAATCTAGGAGAAAGAGAGTCGGATTCGGGCTCAGTGCCCACATCTTTTTGAGTAGTCCATTTCTGATTTTTGAGAGGAAAAACCCATGGTGGGGAGAATATAATTTCTTATTTCTTTCATGTTAGTATTTGAAAAATATCTAGTATTATTTTCAAATCTAGGAACTAAGACATCATGAGATCTTGAGACCTGGTGACTCAGGAATTTATATTTAAAAAATATTAAACATTTTAATATCACACATGAGCAGTTTTCATGAAAAGGTGTAATAAATATTAAACTTAGTCTCGGATCATAAATCTAAGTCTATCAATGAGTTCATAATTCAATCTTTACCCTAGTCGTGATACAATATTTTTCAGTATTGGGAATTTGGGAAAAACTATCATGGGTGTAAATAATAAATTAATTAATTAAGTTTATTTTAAGTGATGAAAAGACCAAATATTAATCTATTTAATCACACTTATGACCAATTATCTTGGTTAGACACATAACCCTAATACTTGAGAGAGAGCATTAGAGGATTTCCAGGAGATTGATGATTATGTGTCAAGGATCATTCATGCCAATGGAAATCAAGGATCTTTCTAATGATAATGAAATGTATTCATTCTTAATCAGTGATCAGACTATATTGAGGTTGTACATTTCTTTAATATGGATTTATCCCTATTTTCTTATCCTATGATGAACATGAATCAATCCACTAACGTATTGATTCATATATTGGTTGTATTGTGGGTATGAGATTATTATAATGGGAAATTGGGGATTTTAGTTTGTTGAATTAATATAGAAATCTTCATTATTCATTAAAATGGAAATGAATCAAGAACAAAATAATTAATGGATGATGTATATTCATCATGTTTTTGTTTTTTTCATTTCTTCCATTATTCTTCATTCATTCATCCTTAATGTTCTTTTTTTCAGTTGTTTGATAAATATCTAGTAATTATTCGGTGTACACTCATCTCTTGGAACAATGGATTAAAACCAAAGATATTGGTTCAAGTTGGGGATGAGATCGAGATGCAATGGTGTTGATGATGAATCAATAATAGATCAGAGACTTTCATGTGCCGTTTTTTATATTTGATAATGGCATGGATTCAGGTCACAATTTTCGTTAAATCAGAAGCTATAATCCATCCATTGGTGACGATGACACTAGTCCACCTACATATTTGAGTTTCATGGGTTTGTCTAGTGGTTTTGGTGATGTAATCATAATATTATGTAAAAAGCATCTGATTCTATTTTTTTTTTGAAATACACTATGTGTAATCTAGATATACACGTCATGTGGGGCCCTGGATGAGATTCTAGGGTTTATGTAGAGAATAAAATTATCACACACTATGTGATATGTTCCGTACACCATGTGACACTTACATGGTGGTTCAGTGTGTGTATCAGGTTATATATTGACATAGAATCCAAAGTAAATAGGATAAGATGTACACTCAGACATGGCCTAGTACATGGACATGACTAGGTACACAGACACGATTAAGTGTACATGGACGCAGGCACATGCCATGATACACTGATAGACCCAATTCCAAATGGACACATCATGTAGTGTAAGTACACACCATGTACTACCAGTACATGCTATGTAATGCTTCAAAGATGAAATAGAGACATAATTCCTCTTACTGTGGACTAATTTTCATAAGGGTGTGTTCTTTAGATCCATCCCTTTGAGGGTATAGTATGGAATAATTCCATAAAAAGGGATTATAATCCTCTATAAGGGGTTAGTTTTTGATAGAGTTGTAGGAATATCTCCCAAATCTGGGATGAGATCCTCTGTCATCTTTTTTCCTAGGTGGGGTTCTTGAAATCGACATGACCAACTATACAAAAGTGTTGATCCCCTAATTAGCAGTTTAATATTTATTGGGTTAGTTGGAATTACCCCATGGCCCTAGGTTTGATCCCCATCTATGTATTAATCTCTTCAAAATTACAGTGTGTACTTTCTTATGATGAGACCCAATGACCACAACATATTGGATATATTCCTTCAGCACTATCAGACTCGCGAAGTGAGTTCTCTCAGGTGAGTGTGATTAGGGACTCTTGAGAAGAATCTTAAACTGGAAATGATATTTTGAACTCACATTAATACTTACTATTGACTATGATTATATCTGGATGTTTTATTATATGTATAATATTATCATTGACATATCCTATAATGATTTGACTATTATTGATGCTTTATGATTGACATATCCTAAGAAGTTTCCTTTTGGATATTATTATACTCACCCCTACAAGGGTTTTTCATGCACGTGTTGTGTCATATGTAGATGACCAGAAATTCAATAGGGTTATTGATGGACTAGGAGAAGATGGATCTTATATTTGGGCTAGATATACTATGGTTTGTTCTAAGAGTTTCATTTGAATATATCAACATACAACTATTAGATTGGAATTATTTACAGTTGTGGTGGTCTTGTTTTTAGACCTCATTACTTCTCTAAATTTTTTTTTTACTTTTTTGTTTATTTAGATGTATTCATACATTTGGTATTAGTTTTTTTTCATTTCATCATTTTATGTGCTTAGATATGTGTGTGTGTGAGTGTGTGTGTGTGTGTGTGTGTGCCATAGGATAAGGCCTCCAATGTGAGAATTATTCTTACTCTGTACTAGTCTCTAACCCCTGGCCTATTAGAGGCAGACTTGGGGGTAGTCACACTTGGATTATTGCTTTCTAGGAAAGCCTCAATGGGTCAATTCATGATAGATTGGTATTAGAGGAGCGATCTATCTTAGGACCACAGTTCATAGTTTTGTATAGCTATGAGATTAGATTATATTTTAAGAAAATATTAGTAATTTTTTTGAGTTCGAAATTTTGGCCAGAGACTCTAGTGTTAGAGTGGAGGAAGATATATCTATAAACCATGGTTCTGACCACCTACATTTTGACTCAGTGCATATAGAAATTGGTTTCAAGGAAAACATGGGTCCATTCATCATATAAGAATGAGTTAGGTTTCAATTTTCTT
The DNA here is from genome assembly GCA_963277665.1 of Viscum album. NCBI lineage: Eukaryota > Viridiplantae > Streptophyta > Magnoliopsida > Santalales > Viscaceae > Viscum > Viscum album. Next base: position 548,890,325 of record OY728135.1, read on the forward strand.
ATTAAGTCATCTATCCAAATATACTCATTGATCATGGTATGTATTTTCAATTTTAGGATGCCTCCAGGATTATTTCTAGATTTTATTTAGCATTAATATCACAAGGATGATCCACTCAATGAAGAAGCTTCGATACAGGGACTTACTCAAGATTTAGTGGCTCTGGGTGGTCTTCCAATAAAACCTCAACACATTGAGAAGTATATGGTTCCTATAGTATCATCATATTAGGTTCATAGAATGACCATAATTTGTGAGTTCCAGTATCAACAACCCCTTGAGTTTAGGGTTGATCCATACCCATAGGCATATTAGGATTTGGTCGAGGTTGTTTTATTAGTCTTTCATATCATCAGTGTACTTTTAGACCATATGGTGGTCCTATCAGTGATCCTTCTCCATGGTTATATAGGGATTTGGTGGAGATTTGTGATTCTACCATATGATGAGGTGAATCTTTCACAGAAATATTTTGAGAATATCTTCAAGTACAAGTACTTTCCAGCTATGATGTGAGTAGTAAGAATCCAGGATATTTTACAGCTATAGAAAAATGGTATGATTGTAGCTGATTATTTGCTTAGGTTTACCAACCTCTAGTGATACTCAATTGATATTATAACAACCCAGTATTAACATAAAACAACATTAAATTATTTTTGCAGAATAATTAACACATTACAAAAATAGATTTCCAAATACCATATTAGCTTATTGCCTTTAGAGACAGGGATTAGAAACATCTATTCTGGAAAAAGATCTTCAGAGTTTCCCACAAAGATATTCCCCTTTAGTACCCCTACCTAAAACCATTATTTATAACATGGGGAAAAGGAAACATAAGAAAAGGTGATCTCATATTCTCAGTAAGGATAAACAAGGGAGACATGTAAACATAATCATGAGGGTAAGGTTATGAGAACATGATCATGAAAATAAACGATCATACCCTATGTATCAATAATTATAAACATGAATCATGGAATAATGATTGAAAATTCATAAGACATGAATCATAATGAAATAAAGAACATAATCCATGAAATCATAAAATATGAATAATACATGGAATGATAGAATACACATAAACACCTAATATCATTTTCTATAATTCAATACACATTTCTAGAACTTATTAGGGTGCTTTATGGGGACTATACTTATTGGGAGGGACACACCACCATCCCCAGTCATAGGCCTTTCCTTGTGAGGGGTCTAGTTTCTTCTATATCTATAATGGATTATATTTCCCCATTTTCCTATAGCTGATCAGGTTTCTCCATCTTACCATAGTGTATCATGATTCTCATCTTCATATAGTTGATTGGGTTTCCCCATGTGCTCATAGTGGATCAAGCTCGTCGACTTGATTTCAATCATTATCTCATGAGACATAAATAATTACCTAATTAATTGGAGGGATATATAGGTCTCACCCATCACATAATAAAAACCATAGATGTGTGCACCATAAGAACACAAATCATTCATCATATCAGAACCCATGTAATGAAATGTGTTTCATAAACATCATTCAATCATAACATAACCCATATAAAAGAAATAGGTTTCATAAAAATCACTACATCATAAAAATAAACCATTATTATAAATAAGAAGAGTGGTATAATTGAGTCATATCCCAAGTAAAACAAAAGTAACATAAAATAATTTTATCTTATATGGAAAATATTTTTGAGATCACTTGAAAACAATTTTTGAGGAAAATATCCATGCTTATTTGAAATCATTTTCTTTTCTTAAAATGAAGTTTGGTTTTAAAATAAAAACGTTTTAGTTGAAAAGAACCCATGAATAATATAATTTAAACTTAAATTCATTAAGGAATCATGACGGTGGAAAATTGTTTTCATTCCATATAAGATAAAAAAACATTATTTTCATACTTTTGCTGGAAAATTCTCAAAGTACCTCGTTGGGAAAATGATAAAAAGATTCCTTTCAAACCATGTAGTAAAATTCAAAATAGATAATAACTGACTTTAAAATCCATTGGAAAATAGAAAAAAAATTGAAACCATTTTTAGAAACCATGGACATGGAGGATAAATATTATCCGATTGATACTTAAAACAAATCAATCCCAAATATTTCTGAAATTGTGGAGTAAATACTCATTACTTTATAATCAGTAGAATTGTATGCCCTATCCAAGAAAAAAATTATATGGATATTAAAATACCATAATATTCTTAATAGTCCTCATAAATTATATTCACAGATAGTATATACACCATGTAGAAGAAACTTTTGGTGTATAAGTCATGTTTCCAACAAAAAATAAAGTGAGGAATAAATCCATTACTACTTGAGTAACATTAGAGTCATGAACCCCGTAAAATAATAAATTAAATTAAAGAATTTGATATCATTAAATAAATTACATTAATGATATAAAATTTCATAGGTCATTATATACCACACAAAACATAAGAGAGTGGTGAATACAATATGTATCTCACGGAAATAAAAAGCGAGATGAAATTCTCTTACTTTAAGTTTTGACATCTTTTATAGAAGTTAAAACCTCCTATATAATAAATTTAATTTTATTATGAATATATCATAAAATAATTCTCATATATTTAATACCATATATTATTTACTTTTGACTTTATATTACTCTCGAGTTAACAGTTCCATGTTAAAGCAATATTTCGGGTAATAATTGTGTTGTTTATTATACGTGTTCTTATTTTTATTCATGATCCTTTTGATTAAAAAATGATTTAATTATTTAAATAATGTAAAAAATGAATTATATATCATATATATTTTGTATATAAACATTTATAATAAACTATAATATATATATATGTGTGTGTGTGTGTGTATGTGTGAAATAGAATACATTGTTCCTAGAGACGATTGGTCGTACGTATGCATGAACGTTATTTCCATTTTCCCATCTGGTTAGAAGAAAGGAATGTATATGATGTATTATCACTATATAATCATTTTTATGTCATATAAAAAATATAAATTCATATAAATTCATCCATATTAACAGAAATGAAATATAAGAGAATAATGAATAATATTGAAACATGGATATGGTAAGCTATACGTACGTACGAGCAGTGTTATCATATTCACATACTTTTAGATGGTAAAAATTTAGACATGATATTATCATTAAATAAGTACAATTATAACATAAATATCATATAAAAATGGATTTTCTATCATATTTCACAACCATAAGAGGGGGTAAAGGAAAAACAAACAACAGTGTTTCGTGAGGCGGTAGTTCGCTGTACACCAGAATGGTATGTCCGTTACCCATTAGATGTAATTATGTATGAGTGTTGGTATAAAACATAATATAACAACTTTATATTTGTTTCTGACTCTTTCGTCGGGGCGCGCAGCGCGCGCGTGCGTCTATCACGCAGAGTACGTGCGGCTTGTTTCCCCACATTCCCGCTTTCTAAAGGCGGGTGGCATTCACTCCTTATTCAAAGACGTCTACTCCTTGATTGAAATGGGATGATGGGATGTTGGTTCCTCCTTCCATGGATTCCTCCTCGGAACTCATCACCTAGTCTGAGTCTCCCTCATAGATTTAAGACGTGTTCGTGAAACTCTTCTCGGTGCCATATCTTCATGGACACCAGTTAATTACGTTGCTTCCGTCGAGACACTCCAAGGGGTCTGTTTGGGGTAGCAACCTTTGGTTAGGGGAGTGGTCATGCTGAGGCATCGTTGGTATGTCTTGACGTTGGGGGATTGGCATGTCTGTCTTTTTTACCTTATTATAGGGCTTCTCGAGGGCGTGGAAGCCCGAGGCATCCCACATCGAATGCGGGGAATTGTATTCCATAGGCATGTATCTGAGTTTTTCCTCAGCTCCCCATGTTTAACACAGGGTATGCCGCAAGTTTAATGTCCAGCGGAGATGGATCGGACTGATCGGAACACTGAGAGTGGATCAGATAAAAGAACCACCCCCCCCCCTAGAGGGAATACTGATATTGGGGCCGACATGTGGGTGGCTTCCCAAATGCTGTGGAGTGGAATGAGGTGGCATGATACCACCAAGATGTGGCATCCCTGTTAAGAATCAGGATGGGTGATGAATTGTAGGGGCTTGAACCTTGTGGAGGCTTCCTACGTATCACTGTGGTAGGGAATCAAAGTCCATGTAGTTCGGGATGGAATGGGGCTTATGCTCTAAGGCATCCCAAAATGATGGATGGATGGGGATTACGCTCTGAGGAAGCCCACAATGATGGATGGATGGGTCTTACGCTCGGAGGAATCCCACAATGGTGGATGGATGGGGCTTACGCTTTGAGGTGGCCCACAATGGTGGATAAATGGGGCTTACGCTCTGAGGCAGCCCACAATGATTAATGGATGGGGCTTACGCTCTGAGGCGGCCCACAATGGTGGATGGATGGGGCTTACGCTCTGAGGTGGACCACGATGGTTGGTGAACCGACATGAAGAGGAAGGAACGACCGGGTGGTGGGATTGAACCTCGTGGAGGCTTCCTACGTACCATGCCTTGATATGGATCAAAGTCCTCGTAGTTCAGGTGGTGTCGGCGAACCGATGTGAAGATGGACCGGGGGTCGGATGGGTATTGGGCTTGAACCTCAGGGAGGTTTCCTACGTACCATTCCTTGACATGGATCAAATTCCCCGTAGTTCAAGTGTACAGTTTAACGTCATGCGGGACGGGGCATTTGGGGCTTACGCTCTGAGGCAGCCCAAGAATATGGGGTTAGTGAACCAACGTAAAGAGGGACCTGGGGTCCAGATGGATGGGGCTTACACTCTGAGATGGCCCATGATGGTGGGGCTTGAACCTCATGGAGGCTTCCTACGTACCATGCCTTAGCATGGATCAAAGTTCCTATTGTTTGGGTTGGATGGGGCTTACGCTCTAAGACGGCCCACAGTGATGGGGCTTGAACCTCTTGGAGGCTTCCTACGTACCATGCCTTAACATGGATCAAAGTCCCCATAGTTTGGGTGTACAGTTTAATGTCATGTGGTACAGGGAATTTGGGGCTTACGCTCTAAGGCGGCCCAAGAATATGGGGTCGGTGAACCGACGTGAAGAGGGAATTGGGGTCCAGATGGATGGGACTTACGATCTAAGATGGACCAAGGTGGTGGGGCTTGAACCTCATTGAGGCTTCCTATGTACCATGCCTTAGCACGGATCAAAGTCCCCATAGTTCGGGTTGGATGGGGCTTATGCTATGAGATGGCCCATAGTGGTGGGGCTTGAACCTCATGGAGGATTCCTACATACCATGCCTTAGCATGGATCAAAGTCCCCATAGTTTGGGTGTATAGTTTAACATCATGCAGGATGGGGGTTGGTGTTATAGTCAATTCTTACTCTAAGCCCACATGAGCCATGCTCGGTGTGAGAAACAAGAGGTGGCAGAGACCTGACGATCACGTCGCGAAGGGTGTGTCCGTGGAAAGTGAAGAGGGTCTTACGCGTTGGGCAGCCCATGGTGATGGGACTTACTCCAGGAAGGAGGCCCGAGGGCAAAAAAGCATAGTGGGAGAGGGGTTTGGCACCGAAGAAAGGAGGAGTCCCACTTCCCATTACGCTCCCCGCTGGCCCTGGCACCAGGGAAGTACGGAGGTGCACGGGTGCTACCTTCCACAAGAGGGGCTAGGGGCTCACACCAAGGAGGCTGCCCTTACCCATGGAAAAAAACCACTCTGAGAAGGATGATATCATCCCATGTGGGGGGTGATCCCATCCATGTGGAGATGAGCAGGCATGGAGAATATCCGAGATGGGGGGACCCTGCGTGCAAGGCACGAGGCTGGATCATAGTTTAACTTCATGTGTTGAGGATGTGGTGCTTGGCAGTTTAACATCGTACAGCTCAGATGAGGTGGGTTTTCTCCACACCCCTAGGACTTACATGACCGGTACCCTTTACCCCTTGTGGGGGGGAAGGTACCGGAAATTCCGTTCTGAGGGGTGGCAATGACGGATAGGTCTTATGCATGGAAGCTGCCCGGGTGCCACTAAGTAGTGGCAATGATGAATGGGGCTTACGCATGGAAGAAGCCCGTAATGTCTTCCTCATGTCTGGCCATGAGAGCATCCCAACTCAATGGTGGGTTAATCCATGTGATTGAGGAATGCACCTATGCGCTAGTACACAAATGGTATAATGCCAAGGTTGTTGGAATCGGCCCGAACAATGGGAGATGAAAAAGTGTGAATCACATGCCCGGCTTTCGGAATGCAATGAGGGTGGCGTGGCGATAGAGGATAACTGCTGACCATGTTCGCAACACACAATCCTGTCGTGTTAGCCTAAACTGGGGACAAACAAATGAGGTTCGACTATTGACCATGTTCGAAACACAGGACCTAACTCAAAGTGTCTCCCAAAGTCTTCTGGGGCATTGGCCCAGGATGGTAGGTGAGCCGATGCGGCGTGGGACCAGTCCGTTAGGGGGTCCCTTCGGACATGGAAGTGGATGCAGATCTTAATGAAGGACACGCAAAGCGTGAGGTGGATTGATTGAATGTTTAAACGGATTCCAACGCTCTTGAAATTATGCCACTGTAATCATGGAATTAGGCATATTATACTTTTCACATAAGACATCTCTTGTTTGGATCAAGAGGCATCCTATTATTGAATGATAGGTCATTTTACTCAGGGAATTGATGATGATAATCTCAACTCACGATATATGAAACGAACCCAGAGGAGTATGTCAACTCAAGGTGTTTCATGGTGTGAGGAGAAGAATCTTAAATCATGGTATTCCCTAGGTGGAAGGTGGGTGCGCATAAGAGCGTAATGGAAATCCCGACGTCCCGGCCTGAAATGTTCGCGGTGTGACTCTCCATTTTCATGGGGGTCTATGACGGTAGCGAAGGGACTGGCCCAGAGGGATGGGACCGCAGCCCATCACTGACCCTGAATGGGGGTGCAGGGGCGCAGCCCCCGCGGTATGGACCAGTGGGCGCAAGGCAGTATACTATTGTGCGTAATAGGAGCGACACATAGGAAAGGCTACGCGCAATAAGGAGGGGTTGCGTGCAATAATGGTGGCCTACACACAATTGCGCGGAAAACACCTGGTCGGCGTGAAATCAGAGAGATTTGGTGTGGAATAGGGGGGTTGAGGTTTTGCATGCGACCCGAAGGGATTGTGCGCAGATAAAGGGGTGTGAGCGCAAAAGAAGGATTGCGCACAACTTGACCGGCCTATGCGCAAAGTAAGGAATTGCGCGCAAGGGGTGGACCCCGAAGTGGGTTGTAGTTTAGTCAAAGCCATGGGGATCTCGCGCGATGGCGGACCCCGAGGTGACTTGGCGAGAAAAAGAACCCTACATGAAGGCCATATTGCATGTGCAGGGAATGAAAATTATGCACCTGAGAGGCGGTTCGAATTTTTTCGGCCTCGAAAAGGAAGGGGGTCTCCTTCTATTTATAATCCTCTGGTGGCGCGGAATGCAAGGCTTGCACGAAATAATTACACGACCAATGCGGCGGCGCGACATATCAACCGCGCGGGGCTCGGGTGCAAAATAATTTTCTTCCGGCACCGGGACCTTTCGTGAATCCCGGGGCCTTCGCACGGGACATAATTTTTTCGCGTTCTTCTCCTTTTTTGCATGCAACCACTCTAGGCCCTCCAGACCGGGCCTCCGGGTCCAAATATGACTTTGCTTTTTTGTTACGGAACTTTCCTCAGCACTTATGCAATTTTCAGCATCTACAATATTATATTTTTTATTATAAATTTATTATATAAACATGAAATAAAAATAATTTAAGGAGTTCATGGAAGAACTAAAATAAAATGTATGTTGATGAATGTCACCTCTTCTTTGGGTATCTCTTTTTGATTTTCACAAAATTAATCCATTGGATGGATTTATGACCAATATAAGGCTTATAGGACTAAGGGAAGAAATTTTAGAGGATACTTGGGCAGTGGTTGGATGATAAAAGGGATTTAGATTTGTTAATAAAAGAGAAGGAGTGGTTCCCCTTTACAAGAGAGGGTAGGGGAACTCTTGGAATCTCCCAAAATATTAAATTAATATAAATTAATTTTAAATTAAAAATGGCTCTAAAATGAGATGTGTAGAATATAAGATGATGATATATCTAAATCCTGTCAACCAATAATTTTTAGACATGTTTAGATCATATTATTACCCTTATCTTTTGTCATTAACCCTTAATTAATCCATTTAACTCTTACTTTGAAAACATGTGTTTTTACTACTTATGGGTTACTATAGTAACAATAAAATCCCAAAAGAACCATAAATGAGTAATTTATGACATTTCATGAATTATCCAAATTATTTCACCAAATATTGTATTTTTATAAATTTCATATCATTTACTAAAATATTATTTATTTCAAAATATCAATAATTTCAATTTTGACACTTTTAATTACTTGACTTTTAAAAAATATCATGAAAACATGATATATTTGAACCAAATCATTTAAAATATCTCTAACATGTAAAATTAATCCATAAAATTATTATATGGCATTAATTATACAAAATTATATTTCTTTTAATTTTTTTAATATCATTTAATTGATTATTCCATTAATTAAATAATTCTTGCATCATCATTGGGTCACTATTTAATTTAATTAAATCTTTCCTAAAAATTATAAATAAATTACCATGATGTATAAAAAAAATTTATATTTTCAAATAGTATTTATATTCGAACATATCCATTATATATCATCATATTAAAAATATTTCTCTTGTTAAAAACAAAAGTGTGACAAAATTTTCTTTCCTTTGAATATAATGCTATAAAAGTGTTAAATACCTCAAAGTGGATCCATGTAGACATAAAATAGTACCATGGAAGTTTCTGTCAACAAAAACTCATCCAATTAATTTATGACAACTATTAGGGTAAATTTATATTAGTTATAATTCTATTTTAAACTTTAATTTCCTGATTTACCCATAATCATGGTAATAAAAAGTATTACTAATGTTAATATTAATAATGTATAAAAATTGAAGAGACCTATTTAAATAATTTAAACCTTATGATTCTAAAAATTGAATCCAGTTTTCCATATTCAAAACACATAAATGTCAGAAGTTAATTTATAATTAATCTAGTTGGTGGGGCAAGAAAACCAGGAATTAAAGTTAAAACATGCTAATGATTGAAATGTTTTTATATCTAAATTAAGTGAAAACTTAATAAAAATGGAATATATAAGTTTAACTATTAAAAAATTAATCTAATTATACTTTAAAACTAATCAAAAATATAATTTAACACCAAAAATTATTTTTTTGAAAAAAGTTGTTTTCAATTAAAATATAGTATTTTTTACTATTCATCAATACATGAAACTTATCGGAAAAATACCAAAAATTAATCCAAAGAAAATTTTTACCCTTAAATTTAATATAATAAGTGTATTTTTTCAAATATAACATATAAAAGTGTTAAACATTTGATTTAAAATGGGTTCTCCATTAAAAGGTTGTAAAATTACTCTTTTGAAAAATATAGGTTTTATGCATAAAATTGGGTTTGTTCTTATTTTATGTATAAAAAATCTACTGGATGAATATAAAAAGTATTTTATTGAATATATAACCTATATATTTCATTAATATTATTCATTAATTATAATTAATTTAATTTCTTATGACAAAATTACTTTGGGAGCATAAAAATAAAATTATTTGCTTTACAATAAATTGGAATATATTTTCAATTCTAATGATTTGAAATCCACTAAATTCATTTTATAAAACTTTTATTTTCATAATTTAGTTAATATTAATCATAACTACTAATTTTAATGGATAGTAAAAAAAGTATTACTTTAAATAATAATAATTTAATATTATACTATTTTTCGGTAAAACTCAGTATTGCGTGTAATGGAAGCTATCAAAAGAACTTTGAATTGTGTGTAATGTATTCCAAACATAGTTTTGTGTATACCAAAAGATAACCCAAGTGTTTCATGTATTAAAATATAAACTTGGTATAGTGTATAATTCAAACCAAGCATAGTTTTTTCATATATTAAAAGATATAGTCAATATTGTGTGAAATAAAAAATATCCAAAAAATTAAATTAAATTGAGAAAAAATGTTTCAAAAAATATTGGGGTGTTACATTATACCCCCATTAAAATGAAATTATCCCTCAAAATTTGTCAGGGTTATCAAAGGTTTAATACTTGAATGTTCCTTTTTTATAAACCCACATAATAAAAAAAAAAAAAACTTCCTTTAGAAAATGACAGTTAGAAACATTACAGTTACAAAAAGTAACTGAAAATTCGTTTTACACAAAGGAGAATATAAGTATAAATTGAGAACATGGAAAGGGAAGAGAAATATAGCCATCATGTTCTGATGGAGAGTGATATAGAACTTGGTTAGAATAAAGTTAATAATAACAAATAACTACTATAAAATAGGTCTTTAAAAATGTTAGAAATAGCCTTTATCAGCTCTAGAAAAGTGTTGACTAATTGAGTGAGATTAAAAGAACTAGTCTTTTATCAACACTAAAAATTAGATGATAATGGGGTCTTTTACCAGCACTTAAAAAATACTAATAAAATACCCACTAATCGGTGCTTTTCTTAGCACTGTTAAAGGCCCAATTTATCAGTGCTTATAAAAGTGATAATAATGGATACTTTTATAAGATATTTTAATTGTGGTGAAAATGTTTCCTTTATCAAAACTTTTAAAAGACTTGCTAATGGTCCATGTTGTAGTATGTTGAAACAGTACACTCCAGCACTAGTGCAATGTGCTGTAATAGCACGCCGCGAATCCCGAAACACACCAGATATCAATAAAATTAGTCTCAATACATAATTTAAATGAAATTAAATTTATAAAACAAATACAAGAAAAAAAACTTTATTATAGACATTTAAAACATTGGTTTATACAATTACATAAATATAAATTATTACATACCTTCAAAAACATCAATATTATTGTGTCTTTTAATCATTACACCGACTCATACTATATCCAAAGAAACCACCCTTACTTGAGTGAAATAATGCACCTGTATAAGAAAATAATTCTTATATTAGTATTAATATAATGAAATAAATTAAGAGAAAGTGTTAATTTTATTGAAATTGATGTCAGATTTAAATAAAAATATATACTTAGAGTCATACTGGTAACATCATGCATCAGATTGAGGTGTGGATGATTCCAACATGCCTCAAATTACTTATGGAATGTTTTCCAAAATTATCAAAACAATCTAAAGGTATTTTCTCGGTTTTGAGTATGTTAGTTGTCTTTTTTTCTAATATGTCATGTTAAATAGGAAACACACACTTTTGGCTCATTCTGATCACATATTATATCTATTTTACATGAAATTGATTCCTACATTCCAAAAATTAATTATGAATCATTTTCTTCAATTATAAAGAAAATATGAGTGTGTTTGATCTTTTTTCAATGAGTGACACTTTTTGAACTAAAATGTCGATTTTAAACTAATAAGGGAGACTATAAGTCATACTAGGCACATCATGTATTATGTTAAGGTGTAAGTTATTACTATAAATCAAAAATGACTTAAGGATAGTTTTTGTAAAGTATTAAAGAAATATGAATGTGTTTGCTCAGTTTTTAGTTGTTCAATTTTCCATTTAACTAAAATTGATGTCAATTTGAAATAAAAATACACACTTTGAGTTATAATAGTCACACCTTCGGTTTTATTGAGGTTTGTATTGTTCCCACACATTTTAAATGACTTATAAATCAATTTATTAATGTATAAAAACAATCTTAATGTTTTTTATCTGTTTTCAGTATGCCAGTTGATTTTTTTAATAAATGTCATTTTAAACTGGAAACACTAAATTATGACTCATTATGGTCACATTATGTATTATTTTGAAGTGACATTGTTTCCTATATGTCAAAAATTAATTATTAATCATTTTACTAAATTATTAATAAAATCAAAGTGTGTTTGATCAGTTTTTAGAGAGTGATGCCTTTTGAACTGAAATGTCGATTTTAAAATCATAACAGACACTTTCAGTTGTACCGGAAACATCATGTATCAAATTGAGATGTGTCTGATTACTACACATAAAAAATTAATTATGTATATTTTTGATAGTTTATAAAAAAAAATTAATGTGTTTTCTCGGTATTGACTAGGTCAATTGTCCATTTTACTAAAATTGATGTCAATTTTTAATTAAAATATGTAATTTGAGTCATAACAATCACACCATGGGTTTGATTGAGGTTTAGATGATTCCTACATTTCTGTAATGAATTATGGATTATTTTTATATAAGTTTCAAAAAAATATTAATGTGTTTTCTCAATTTTGAGTATATTAGTTGTCTTTTTAGTAAAATGTCATTTTAAACTAGAAACATGAACTTTTGACTCATTATAATCAAATCATGTATTTAATTGATTTGATAGAAATTCCTACATGTCACAAATTAATTATGAATCATTTTCCTAAATTATCAAAAAAAAAATACAAGAGTGTTTGATCATTCTTCAACATGTCACACTTTTTGAACTAAAATGTCAATTTAAAATTGATAAGAGACACTTTCAGTCATACCAGGAACATAATGTATCAGATTGTGGTTTGGCTGATCCATTGACATCAAAAATGAGTTACGGATCATTTTATTAATGTATAAAAACAATCCAAATGTGTTTTCTAAGTTTTTAGAAGGTCGAATTTCCATTTTATAAAAATTGATGCTAATTTTAAATAAAATATTTCATATTGAGTCTTACCATTAATATTGTGGTTCATATTGAGGTGTAGCTAATTATTTTGCATCTCAAATTACATATTGATCATTTTTATAAAGTATCAAAATAATATGAATGTGTTTCCTTAGTTTTGAGTAAGTTAGTTGTCTGTTTTACTAAAATATCATTTTAAACTAGAAACACGCACTTTGACTCATTCTGATCACATCGTCTATCAGTTTGATGTGAAAATGATTCTTATATGTCATAAATTACTTATGAATAATTTTACTAAATTATCAAATAAAATCCAAGTGCATTTGATTTGTTTTCAATGAGTGACACTTTTTGAAATTAAATGTTGATTTTAAATAAATAATAGATAGATTGAGCCATACCATGCACATCGTGTATCATATTGAGGTGTGGTTGATTACTACACATCAAAAATTAATTAGGGTTCATTTTATTAAATTATCAAATCAATATGAATATGTTTCATTAGTTTTGATCTTGTTAGTTGTCCATTTTACTAAAATTAATGTAAAATTTAAATAGATTGAGTACTTGAAGTCATACTGGTCACATCGTGTGTTGGATTGAGGTGCAGTTGATTCTTACACATCCTAACGTCTCAAAAAAATCTCAACTATCAATGTTACCATTATATCCACAAGATTTATTTTTCAAACTATCAACACTGCCTGAGAAGTTTTGAACAAACAACCCTTTCTCAAAAAAATAATGTACTTATATAAGAAAATAATTCTTATATGAGTAATACTAAAAATAATTATATAAATTATAAACATGAAATAATACATTAAATATATGGAAAATTATTTTACTATGGAAACATCAAGATTACCATTATGATTGAGTAGTGGAGGGAACTTGAAGGAAAGTTATAAATTCCAGCATTGCTGGGGTGAAAGTTTTTGAGGGAGAAGAAGTCAGTAAAATGTTTGGTGCACAAAGGCATGAAAGATGCAAAAATCACTAAAACATGAACATAATAATCCACCTGCATAAGAAAAAATTTATTATGTGTGCAATATTAAAAATAAATAAATAAAACATAAATATGAAACAATACATTAATTATATAGGCATTGATTTTACTATGAAAACATAAAGATTACCTATGTGATTAAGTAGAGACACATTGTTTCTCTTCCTGTAGACTAAGTTGAGGGAACTTGATGGGAAATGATAAATGAAAAAGTGCATGGGTGAAAATGTTTTTATGGAAAATAATTCTATGTATGTTTTGGTATAGAAATTCATAAAATATAGACATACCACCCCAAATAAAACAAAAGAATTCACCTATATAAGAAAATAATTATTATGTGAATAATACTAATGATAAATAAATAAAACATATATATGAAACAATAAATTAATTCTATGTACAATGATTTTACTATGAAAACATCAATATTACCTCTATGATTGAGCAAAGGAAATGTTGTTTCTTTTCCTGCACAGGAAATGGAGGGAACTTAAGGGAACATGATAAATGAAACACTGTAAGGGTAAAAAGGTTTTGAGGGAGAATATTTTTTGGAATTTTTGGTAGAAAAAGTCATAAAAAATGAAAAACCTCCCCAGATCAACTAAAATAATCTACCAGTATAAGAAAAAAATTATTATGTAAGTAATACAAAAAAACAAATTAAACATAAATATAAAACAATAAATTAATTTTATGGATAATGATTTTACTATGAAAACATAAATATAACCTCTGTAATTGAGAATAGATATCATCGTTTATCTTTCTAGAAAGTCATGATCGATGGATAGGAATCTTCTAAAATAAAAAAAAAATATACAAGGAATAATGAAAATTAAATAAATATTCCATTATATAATTTTTCAGTAAAATAGAGAAATTATATTGTAACATTACCTTTATATATTTCCAAGGGGCTTCCATCATTATATTTTGTTCATCTGAGGGATTGGTGACATCATCATGTGAAGAAGACATTGTCTACATCAGTAGTCAAATGTTTAATTTAGATTGTTTTAATGCACTAGAGAACATATAATTTTATGATGAAAAACATAGTATATTAAAAAAACACGTTTACCTTCTCATTGAACTTTCCTTATTTTTTGTAAGGTTTCAAGGATTTGGTTCCTCTATAGAGAATCCAAATCCCCTCTTTTTGGTCCCCTATAACTTACAAGACGTTGTCTATAGTGGGACCAACATGAATTGATTATGATTACCCAATAAAAGGGTCATCCTCGATTAAAATTTCATCTAACCTAACATTTGTTTTAGTCACCAACAGGAAAATCATCCATTTCTTGTTTATTGGATCAGAGATATAAAATACTTGCATTGTTTTTTATGCCATTATGAACATCTCATCTTTTACCACTTCCATGCTAAAATTCACCCTCACAAATCCCATTTCATCAACTTTCACTGCAATGATATTGTCAACCCATTGGAAATGAAAATTCATCACTATAAATCATGTATAATACAACTCATATATATGTTCTATAATCCCAAAATATGACATATTTGCATAAATTTGATTAATATCCTTGGAACTAGATATGTTAATCACTTTAGACACAATCATAACACCACTATTTTGCATCGTACTGTAGTCATTATATTCTTTTGTAAAGAACATATAACCATTGATTACAAAACCAATGTAACAAATAACATCTGTATTCAGTCCTCTGGCTATCCATTGAAGTAATTCATTAATTGAATTTGAATTTCAAGATAACTTCATATAAATTTGATATCATAATCATCCTATAAACTTTTTATTTTATTTATTTGATCTCCATTTTTTATCCCTTGATGGATTCTAATATCTAAGAATTTCATTATGGGCTTCAATGTATAGATCAACAACATCACTATTATGTAAAATAAAATGGTGTGATTGCTCCCACTCTATCAAGGAAATTGTAACAACATATCTACCCAAAATCCTTTTTCCCATAAGGCATTCGTTGTGATGAGTTTTTAGGAGACCAATCCTATCAACAACTGATTTAAAATTGGTATAGAATTCAATAGATTCTTAAACAATATATTGTTATGCAATACAACCTTTTAGACAGCTTCGATTCATGACATACCTTTTCAAAATCTTCTTATAACGTTCAATGTGGTAAATCCATACATAATGGACAAGACCACATAGTTGAACCTCTCTATCCAATTGAACCATTAGGTGGACCATTATATCAATGAATGAGGGTGGGAAGAACATATCTAATTCAAATAATATGAATATAACCTCATTATTCATGATAGGATACTTTTTCGGGTCTATAACATTATTGTATATGGAATTGAAAACTAAAAAGATTCTAGTTAATGTATATCCTACATTTTGAGGGAGAATGTAATGGAAATCAACCAGCATTAAATATTACATCAAAACATGATAGTCATATGATTTTAGTCCTCATAACATAAAATTATTATTTAAAACAACATTCTTAATATTATAATTATACCTTTATAGAACTGTTACATTATTAAAAAAAGGAAAAATTGAAAATTTTCATGTTTGGATAGTGTAAGCTGTTTGAGGAAGAAAATTCCACCTTTTACCCTTCACTAGTACCAAATATTCCCTTATCTCCATTTCAATAAAGTCCAGCCTAGACTTGATGTCGTCTTTCATTTTTTTCAGGAAAATTTAGTAATGTTTCAATAACACTATCCTATACATTTTTTTGACATGAAATACATCAATAAAATCCCTGAAATATAAAAAATTCCACATTGAAAATTATAAGAAAATTGATCTCTTATTCCAACCTAATTTTGTAAAGTTTTTTGAAATTTTTTACCAAAAAATTGTTTCAATATATTTTACTTTATTGTATAGTTCATCACCCATTACTGAAGATGGTGTTATACCTTGTTCTATATTCCCATCGAATGTTGTCATCCAGGATCAGTATTTATAGCATCAGGGTAAAAAAATTCAATTCCCTAAAAACACAGTCTTTCAGAAATGTTTCAAGCAAACTGATTATCTGTGTTTTTCACAAATGGGACACCCCAACATTATTTTAATTCTATAACATGATAAATTTCCATAAGTAGGGAAGTCATTTATCATTATGTAAAACATGGACCTCAATGTGAATTCATCACTTCTATGAGCATCATAAATTATAACTCCTATATCCCACAAAAATTTTAGTTATCTGATCAATGGAGTGAAATAGACACCAATATCATTACTAGGTTTCTTTGGTCTAGATATAAGTAGAGACAACATAATGTAGTTATGCTGGATGCATAACTATGATGGAAGGATATAATATACCAACATGAATGGCCATGTATTGTGAGTACTACTCTGTACTCCAAAATGATTTCTTCCCTCTATAGATAATTCAAGATGAATGTTTCTCAACCCATTTCCAAATTTAGGATACTCCCATTTAGGAGAATATTCTAGATGATGTAGGCTCCCATATTTAATTATTTCCACTACATGAAATTTCAATTGTTTTGAGATTTCTTGACATCCATAGAGTCTTCTAAACCATGTAATTTTAGGAAATTTCCATATATATTTCAAAGGACGTGATTCATTTTTCTTGTATCGATCAGTTCCACACCTAGGGAATTTTATGAGTGATTCATGGTCCTTGAAAAAATATATGAAATCATTTGGAAAAACATTAATTTTTAAGTCATCATTTCCATTTAAGATTACATTTTTTAGCATTATATTTTCAGAATAGTAGTTCATTTTATTCTGGTAGCATATAATTTAGGATACCAAGTAGTTATGTAAATCTGGTGTCACTCTATCTGCTAAAAGCTTTCAAATTATATAACTTGAATACTTCTGAAAATGTTGGGTATTTAGTACAACCAATATACAGTGGTTTCTTGGAATAACTACTTAACTCCTCAAACAACTTTGGAAAATAATGAAGGTTGTCTCAAATTTCAATTTTCATTTCTTCCATGCAATCTCCATCATCCATTACACTGATATTCAAATCAAATGATCCATAAACTACAATATCATCCCAATCGGTGTCCACATTCAGTTTGTCTCGGTGTTTAGTACAACATTAATATCTCTGATCAATTCTTTGACAAATCAAATGTTGTTATAACTCTTCTAGACTAATCATTTTTGAATAAAAACAATGTAATCATGGACAGGAGATTTTGGTAGAGTCCTATGCATGATCTCTTGTAAACTTGATGAACTCTTTAACTACATCTTCATACTATTTTGTCAAATTATTAGCATGAATCCCATTTTTATTCATATCCATCCTATTGGATTCATAAAATATTAATTTTGTATAAAACATAAATACACATAATATATTCATTATCAATGTTAAAAGTTATAGACAAATATAATAAGAAAAACTCAACATTTAATTGTTTCAAAAAAATTCAATATGTTGAAGAAAATGGGTAATTAAATTTAAGAAAAGAATCACTCCACTATTATAGGTTTCATCCTATGAATTCATTCAAAGGTGAAAGTTATAGACAACTCATCCACATCAACTCATCTTCTAGACATTAATCATTGCATTTTGTTGTTTGACACATCTTTCATATCTTGTGTACATACACCTATGTTTCATTAAATACTCTAAGCATCACTAACCCATGAGATGAATAATTTTCTTATTAGTATGAGAAAAATAAAATAGATGGGCGTATGAGTTCAAAAAACAAATTTCAATAATGGATATTTGGGAGACTAATTTGATTAGGATAAAGTTTTCTATAAAAGATTTAGCAGATGAGTCTCAAGCAAAAAATTTCAATAATAATTGTCTTTTAACACACATCGAGTGTCTATTAAACCCCCTAAACAAATGAAAATTTAATGTAGGAAATTAAAGAGTAATTAGAAATCCAAATATGATGAACAATAACAATAAACTCTAATTCAATCAACTTGAAGATATAAAAATGTATTGATAAAACATTTTAATAATTAAAGAGTTATTTCATATACATGGATAGTAATTAGAGATTCCTAGTGGTGGAACCAATACATGTATACCTAAAATGATGAAACCCGAAAATTAATTTCTAATATATAGAATTTGATAACTTTAATCCTATTATTTTTGGAACAAGTAATGTAGAAACCTAACGAATTATTACATTTAAAATTAATGGTGTATAAAATATTTGAAAACACCTCAAGACTCTTGGGATTTTATATCACCACACTAACCCATACCAAGGATTTTAGGGAGGTCTTTGCATCAGATCTATCCATCTGAAGGATTATAGGGAGGCCATCTAATATACATTGACCCATCCTTGAGATTCTAGTGAGGTCTATAAAGAAGTTAGGATAAATAATTAACTCAAATCAAAAAGATATATCACAAATAGGGGATAAAAACACACCAAACCTTGCAACGTTTATACCATAAGCATTTAAAATTATATATATATAACATGGAATTTATAATACACATAATTTCAAAAAAAAATACACATTTAAACAGAAAAAAATTATGAAAATAAATACAATCCCTTTCTAATTTGGAAATTCAAAACCATATTTTGTGAATAAATAATTATTAAATCACCCTTACGTAATATGTTTTAAAAACATATATAAGTAAATATAAATATATACATTTAAACACACACACACACACACACACATATATATATGCACATATATATATATCTTTATAAAATAAACTTAAATTCATAAAAATATATGTAACCCTCATATCATAATATCACAATGTAGTAAAATAAATACAACCCCATTCTAATTTTTAAAATAGAGAGCCAGTCAAAATAAATAAATATAGTATCACCCTTAATAAGATTTATCTTAAAATAAAATAACAAAATTCTGAGAAAATAAATTTTTAAATAAAAATCCATACACCAAAATATTAAAATAGAATTTAAATAAATATATTTCCTTACATGAATTGCATAAAATCAAATTCTGTTGTTATTTTGCACCATCACCATACTGAGAAGTGGATTACTAAATCAATTTTCTCATTCGTTTAAGGTTTTTTATCCAAAATCTCCACTATTTATACAGTGTAATAAGTATTTATTTTATTGGTTTATCTTTGAACTAAATATGATTCTAGAAGATTTCAAAAGAATGACACAATTAAGCTTGTGAAGAAAGATGGGGTATAGATATAGATAGTGAATCAAATTTATTCAAAACATTAATTTAAAAACACCAAATCATGATATCCAAATCAGTAGTCATGAAAACAAAAGATCATAAAAAAAAGAAAAACAGTATACAATGATTGATGAACAACTAACTGATGTCATCATAAAATAAGATATCAAAAACAAAATGGAAAATACAGAAAGAAAATTTGAACCTATAAAATATCACCTATTGAGAGCGTATTACACCTTGTTCCTCTTACCTTGAGTATAAAATATCTCAAATTCATAGTCCTGGATGAACTCAAGCTATTACCTCTATCTCAATTTAAAATCCTTCTAATATACGACATAAGTGAGATGCTTTTGGTCAGAGTAGATGACAAACCACTCACCCAAAAAGTAGTATCACTACATATTAAGAGATAAGAATACCAAAAAAACTCAAGATCATGTGTAGTGTATTTATTATCATAAGATATTATCTACCAATACCCATAGGTAATCATAACATCCCTCTACTTTAGAATACAACCAAATCTAATCCCTAAATCATCACAAAACATCATGTAATCAACACCCTCCTATGGAAACCTCAAGATGGGGATGATCGTCAACCACTATATCAACTCTTGAAAATAATACTATAACCATTATTACTATATAAATGGATTAACATTCTAGTTAAAAGTATTCAAAGGTGTCAATACACTAGATAATTTATTTAAAAATATCTTGTAGTAACCTACCAACCCAACGAAGCTCTATACCTCCATCACACTCTTGGGTAGATCCCAAGATGATATTGTCTCGACCTTTTTTGATTCCACCTTTACCCCATTTACAGAGATAACATGTCCAAGAATGTGGAACTCCTAAATCCAAAACACAACTTTCAAGATTTTCCCATAAAGCTGGTGTTCTCTGAGTGTGTCTATAACCATCCTCAAGTGTCTCAAGGTCTCCTCCTCGGACACTGTGTAAACTAGGATACAATCGATGAAGACCACCATAAACCAATCTAGGAAGGGATAAGAGATCCAATTCATGACTCCAAGAAACATAATGGGGTTTTTTTCATTCCTAAGTTATCGCCAAGTATTGATAGTGATCATAGAGACATATAGATGTGGTCTTCGATATATCCTGAACTCTTACTCACAACTGTTGATAGTTTGATATGTGGTGAATCTTTAAGAACTATTACGATCCTCTCAACTATCCAGAGAGGTAATAAGTCCTTGATAGTGGATACTATTTCTTTAGAGTCACTTGTTTCATGCGCTAATAATCTATTCATAAGTTCAACATCTTGTCTGCATTCTTAGAAAACAATACTGGGGATACCCAAGGAAAACACCGGGTCTCATGAATCCCTTCCTCTACAAATCCTCTAACTCCACTATCAACCTGTGAAGCTCTACAGGAGATTTCCAATATGCTAATATAAATATTAGGGTTATCCCTAAGTGAAATTCAATTTATAATTCCTACTCTCGAAGTAAAGGTGAGCCTGACATATCCTCAAGAAATACATTCTCATACTCAACCACCACAACAAAGAATCAATAACCAATAGAATCCACCGCTTCGAGATCCATGGTAGAAAATTAGTGAGTAATCGACTACACCCACCTAAATATGTGTCTGTCATACTCGATTTGAGTCTAATTCTTTCTTACAAAGTAAAACTGCATCCCATAAATGTGGAAAAACCACATCCTGATCCTAAAACAATCAATTTGTGCATGAATGGTATTGCCATTCCATTCCTAATATAACATAGTAAGACCTCATCAATGCCACAAGAAGACCCCAAGAGAAAATCTCTTCTCCAAGAATCAAATCAATCAATTCGAAAAATTTCATGATCCTTGAGTCATATCTAATAAGAGTTTTCAAGCATAATGCCCAAGCCAAGGGTTCAACATGAACCTCCAGGTCTCAAACTAGAGATGTTGCAAGAAAAAAATGGATCACGTGTGTATCTATAAAATATATATATAATTTATAGAAACAATATATCATACATATGAAAATCTATAAAGATTATTGATTATAGGACTGTACAACTAGAAATAGTCCTTGACCCATTCACCAGCTCCCTGAGCTCGATGGGGACCACATGGGGGTGGTGGTGGCAATAAGTCAAACCATCTTCCACCTCCTGATTCCCTCCTCGCTTCTCTATCACATCCAATATCCTTTATACCTCCATTATCCTATTATTTCCTCTTCCTAGGTGGCCAATACTCTTACTCTCTATCATCCCTATGGCGGGTCAGACAATCTCATGTGAGATGTCCCCGATCATTAGAGGAGTAACTCCACCACTCCATAGGATGAATAGACCCATCCTAAGGGACGAACTGTAGAACATTGGTCCTGAGATCACCTCCTAAAATGTATGACATATATGGGTCAGTATATTTATCATCAAATACCTAATTCCAAGATCTTAACCCATGAGTTCCCACTATTGTCACCCACTATTAGTGCCTTCTTGGCCTGAACGATCTCTATCAATAAGGAACTCTCTAGCATCCCATCTTATGTAAGAATTCATAGAGCTATCACACTAGCCCAGATGTCTCTGTATAGACTTATATAAAAGTTTATAAAGCAAAATAACAAATCCCAAACAATATCTATAACACCCCAAGATTTTGTGACATATTTATTTTCTATTTAATATATTTTTTTAAATATTTTTCATTTCCCATAATACTGAATATTGATTTTTCTATAAGAAAAACACTATTATTGACATACGTTATTTGAATTTTCAATTTGATATTTTTTTATAGGAAAAAATTGGGTTAGTTTTTCGTATATGCAACACTATGTTTGGCATGTGTTACACACAATGTTGAGTTCTTTTGATATCTTGCATTACATGTAATACCGAGTTTTTCTGAACAATAGTATATTATTAAAATATTATTATTTAATATAATAAGATTCAACATAGCCATTAAAATTAGAATTTATGAATAATATTAACTAAATTATGAAAATAGAAGGTTTATAATATAAATTCATTGATTTCCAATTAATTATAAATGAAAATACATACCTATTGATTATAAAGGAAATAGTTTTATCTTTATGCTCCCGAATTATTTATGTCATAATAAATAAAATTAATTACAATTAGTGAATGATATTAATTAAATATATATTTATATATTAAATAAAATATTTTTTATATTAATCCAATAGATTTTATATACCTAAAATAAGAACAAACCTAATTTTATGCCTAAAAACCTATATTTTTCAAAAGGGTCATTTTGTCATCTTTTAATGGAGAAACTATTTTAAATAAAATTTGTGACAATTTTATATAATATATTTGAAAAAAATAAAATTATTATATTAAATAGGTATATAAAAATTTAATTTGTTTTAATTTTTGGTATTCTTTTGATAAGTTTCATATTTTGGTGAATAGTTAAAAAATACTAAATTTTAATTGAAAACAACTTTTTTCATAGAAATAATTTACAGTTTTAAATTATATTTTTGGATGGTTTTAAATTATAATTAGATCAATTTTTTTCATTTAATCTAATATAGGTCATTGGCATTATTTTTACATTGAATTTTGATATAAAAACATTTTAATCATTTTCTTGTTTTAACTTTAATAACCAGTTTTCTCACCCTGCAATGAGAATAATTTTAAATTAATTTTTTTCCAATTTTGTGTTTTGAATATAGAGAAATGGATTCCATATTTTTAATTATAAGTTCAAAATTATTTAAAAATATCAATTTTATTTTTAGATATTATGAATAGTTACTTTTGTAATATTTTTTATTATCACGGTTAAGGGTAAATCGAAAAATTAAAGGTAAGAATAATAACATAAATAACATAAAATAACCCTAAAACATGAAATAATTTCCTTGGATGAGTTTACATCGACAAAAATTTTCCTTGGGAAAATTATATATCCACTTGGAGATATATGAAGAACTTTAACACTTTTATAGTATTATATTCAATTGAAAGACAATTTTATCACACTTTTTTTTAATAAGAAAAATATTTTTTATATGGTGTTATATAAGGGATATGTTTAGATATAAATAGTGTTTGGAAAGAGAAATTGTTTTTATAAATCATGGTAATTTATTTATTATTTTTAAGAAGTAAATAATTAAATTAAATAGTATCATAATGATGATGTATGAATTGTTTAATTAATGTAAGACTCAATTAAATGATATTAAAATTTTTAAAATGAATAAAATTTTATATAATTAATTACATAAAACATATTTATGTATGAATTTTATATTTTAGAGTATGTTAAATGAGTTGGTTTGGAGATATCACCTTATTATGATATTTGTAAAAAGTCAAGTAATGAAAAGTATTAAAATTGACATTATTGATATTTTAAAATAAATAATATATTTTAAATGATATAAAATTTATAAAAATTTAAGATATGTATAATTAATTTGGATAAGTCCTAAAATTTAATAAATGTCTCATTTATGGTTCATTTGGAATTTTATTGTAAATATATTAATTCATAAGTTGTAAAAACACATGTTGTCATGGTAAGAGTTAAAGAGATTAATTAAGTAATAAATGAAAAAGATAAGGGTAATACTATGACCTGGAAATGTCTAAAAATTATTTTTTTTATAGGATTTAGATATTTCATATTATTATATTTGAAATTACTCACTTTGGATCTGTTTTTAATTAAAAAGTAATTCATATTAATTTAATAGTTTAAGAGATTCAAAGAGTGCACCTTCTCGCTCTCATAAAAGAGAAGCACATGAACCTCAACCCAGTTGGTGGGAAATCCTTAAGTGCATCCAAGAGACTTGGGATCAAATCCAAGTGGAGGCTAATTTCCAGGGGTAGTGTAGCAGTACTGTAGCAGTATTGTAGTAGGAACTGTGTAGAACTGTAGCAGGTACTGTACCAGGCACTGTTTTGCACTGTAGCAGCTGGGAATATTCACTCATTTGGGCCTTCGGGCCACCGATTTGGTCCCCGAGTCCTTTAAGGCCTTCGGGCTACCCAGGCCTTCGGGTCAGTAAGGCCTTCGGGCCACCTCAAGGCCTTCGGGCCACCTTAAGTGCAGATGAAAACCAGAAAACCTACAAGGAATAAGCTTTAGAAGGAGGAGGAGCAAAAAGCTTTCACCATAGCAGAAGCTAAACAGATTGCAAGAATGGTAGGGTATGACACCTTCCATCGGGACAAGCCTGTTCGTGCACGGGAAAATCCTAGCCGATCATCCATGTGAAGGTGGAGAGCTGATTTCATGATGAAGATGTTGGGGAGGAGAATTTTCAAGTAGTGAGTCTGGGTTGCATGTAATGTTTGAATCCTACGGGCAATGAATTCCTCTAAGTCCTATGGACCATGTAATACTTTCACCTACGGGGCTTGTAAGGGTTCCACCTTACCCCTTGAAAGGTGGATTATCAAAAATCAATAAAAAATGAAGTCCTTCAGGCCATTGGAGGGTGGTGGTATATAAAAGAGAACATATCCTTATCTTTTATTTACACCTCTAAAGGCCTTGTCTTAGACAAAATCTACCCAATTCTCCTCTCAAATTTATTAAATTAATCCTAGATGCCTTAATTTTTTCATAAATCCAACTAAATGAGTCCTTTTGTGAGAATCAATAAAAGATACCCAAAGAAGAGTTAACATTCATCAACAAACATTTTTATTTTATTTCTTCGTTGAACTCCTTCAATTTTTTTATTTAATTTTTATATAATAAAATTATAATACTAAATATCCTGGGATATGTTTAAATTAATTTTGAGACCTACACTCACACACACCTCTATCTAATGGGTAATTAATATACCGTCCTTGTGTTCAGAGAACTACTTCATCAAGAAACAATATTGTTCAATTTTTTTCTTTTACCACTTATTGTGGTTGATAATTATGATGGAAATTATATTTTTTTATTATTATATAATAATAATTTTTAAATTATAATATCATGTATACATTACTATCATCATAATTCCAGGAAAATTATAACGTTGCTCATGCATACGTTTGACTTATCATATAAACGACGTGATGTGATTCATTATTCACCTATATTTGAGGGATGGTATTATGGATGAATTTTTAGGAATATATATGCTTTATATGACATAAAAATGATTTTTTAGTGATAATATACCATATAAATTCATTTCTTTAAACTCGATAAGAAAAATGAAACAACGTTCTTGTGTACGTACCACCTACCGTCTCCATGAACGGTTTATTACTTTTCATATATATTTTTTATAGTTTATTATAAATTTTTATAAAATGAATATATATGAATTATAATTCATTTTTTACATTCTTTAAATAATTAAATCATTCTTTTATGTAAGAGGATCAATAATGGAAAGTCAAAACACATATGATAAACGAAACGATTATTTCCCGAAATATTGCTTTAACATGGAACTGTTAATAAGAGAGTAATATAAATTCATAATTAAATCATATATGGTTTTAATTATATGAATATTATAATATTATAGATTTATAATAAACTTAAATTTATTATAGATGAGTTTTTAACATGTATGAAATAAGTCAAGGCTTAATGTAAGGGAATTTTATCTCACTTTTCATTTCCGTAAAATACATTCCATATTCACCACTCTCTTATTTTGTGAGGTGTGTATACTAACCTATGAAATTATATATAATTAATTTAATTTTTTAATAATATTAAACGATTTAATTTATTTTATTCTTTTATGGTATTGATGATTATAATGTTACTCAAGTATTAAGGGATTTATGTCTCACTTTTATTTCTGTGGGAAATATTCCTTATAGACCACATATTTATTCTATGTGGTGTATATATTAACCATGAAGGTATTTTATGAGTCCTATCAATAATATTAATTAATTTTATATAAATATAATTTTCATCATTTCATGGGGCATATTATTCTACTTATTATAAAGTGGTTAGTATTTACTTCACAATCTCATCAATATTTGAGATTGTTTTATTTTAAGTCTCTATTGGGGAATATTTAACATCCATGTCCATGATTTCTAAAAATGGTTTCAAATTTTTTTTTATTATGTTTATATGTATTTTAAAAGTCACTTTAAACAATTTTTACTTTTAATACACGGTTTTAAAGGAATTGGTTTTCTTGTTTTCCAAATGAGGTACTTTGTGACTTTTCTGGAAAAAGTACGAAAGGAATGAATTCTAACTTATACAGAATGAATGGAATTTTTTGTTGTTGTTTTGAATTAATTAATTAAAATTTCCTCTAAAATATTCATGGGTTATTATAAACTAATTTTTTTTTTAAAATTCAAATCATTTTGAGGAAATAAAATGTTTTCAATGGAGAAATGATATTTTCCTCTAGAATTGTTTTCAAGTGATCTCTCAAAATTATTTTTCAGTTAATATAATATTATTTGCTATTAATTATGTTTTAATAGGGATATACTTCAATTCTACCATTATTTCATATCTTATAATGGTTTATGTTTATGATTCAATGATATTTATGAAACCCATTTATTTTGCATAAGTTATGTTATGATTGAATGATTTTTATGAAACCCATTTCATTCAATGGGTTCTGATATGATAAATTATTTTTGTTATTATGACACAAAAATGTATCGTTTTCATTATATAATAAGTGGGACCTATATATCCCTCCAATGAATTGGGTAAAGATTTATGTCTTGTGCGATAATGATGTGAATTAAGTCGATGGGATTGATTCACTATGGGAAGATGGGGAAACCCAATCCAATATGGGAAGATGAGGAAACTCAATCAAATATGGAAAGAGTTAAAACTCTATCCATTACAAGGAAATGACTATGACTAGGGATTGTGGTGTGTCCCACCCAGTATTTTTAGTCCCCATGAAGTTCCCTGATAAGTTCTAGCAATGTGTCTTGACTTATAGTGAGTGATATTATGTGTTTATGTGTATTCTTAAATTCCATGTCTTATTCATATTTTTATGATTTCATGAATTATATTATTTATATCATTATGATTCATGTCTTATGAATTTCCAATATTTATTCCATGATTCATGTTTATAATTATTGATATGAAGGGTATGATATTATATTTTCATAATCTTGTTCTCTTACCATTATGATCATGATTGTGTTTACATGTATTCCTTTTTGACCCTTACTGAGAATATAATCTCACTCATTCTTATGTTTTCTTTTCACTATGATATAAATAATCTTTAATGTAGGGTTACTAAAGGGGAAGTTATTTTTTTGAGAAAATTGAAGATATTTCACAACACTAAATGTTTTTGTTCCATGTTTCCAAAGGAACAAAACAAATATGGTCTTTGAGAGTCTATTTTTGTAATGTGTTAAGTATTCCACAAAAGTGATGTAATGTTAATATGTGTTACTACTGAGTTGTAATAGTTGGTATCAGAGAAAAGTTTTTCTCAACCTTTTGAAACTAGGACGAGAAATATTTAGTGATCCCCTAGGGATATTTCTAAGGATATTTCTAGGGGTTTCTCTAAGGATAGGTCTAAGGGTGAGTTAATGCTTAAGAAAATGTCCAAAAATTTTGTTAAAGGATTGAGTGAGTGGTTTCCTAGAATTACATCCCTGTTTAGATTCTACACGTGGATGTGGCTCTGGAAAAAATGTACCTAAAGGTAACAACTCTAATGATGTGTGTCTGACCTGACTCGAGTGTAACCTTGTACATGACCATGGGCCATGATAGACACATGCATTGAAACTCCTAGGGGATTTTCTTTTGAAATTCAAAAAATCGTCATGATCTATCATGAAGGATTTAAGTGGAAGTTGGTTATGAATAAACAAAGATAAACCTAAGGTGTCATATACTAAGGAATGTGTCATAATTTAGACATCATATAAGTTATTTTTCATGATTATGTGGTTCCTCACTATAATTACTATTTCATACTCTATGATTTTAGGTTTTAGTTAATGGTTGTACCTTGAAAGAACTGTGTTAATGATGATTACGATGAATAATGCGATGATAATTTTTCCTAAGCATCCAAATTATATAGGAGATGGAATGAAAAACCTCACTTCTATTATCACAAAACTTCTCAAGATATGAATCATGTTGATATTCCAAATGTGAAAAGTGGGGAAAAAAATTATATTGATTCCTTTGTGAGGCAACATCCACCTTATTTCAAAGGGTCTTCTGATCCACAAGTTTTTGAACATTGGATTACTACCATAGAAAATATATTCTTCGTTCTCTATTGTTCAGAGCATGAGAAAGTAATTCTAGATGTTTATTGGTTGGAAGGTGAAGAAGACTAGTGGTGGAATCTAATCAAGAATACGAGGAATAAATATGAAATTCAATCGATGGATTAGGTTGATTTCAAGAAATAATTATCCAATAAGTAATTTCTTTACATTATTCATACGAAGATGGAAAATGAGTTCCTTGAGTTGAATCAAAAGGGTGGCGAATCTATCAGTACCTATGAGGCTAATTTCACAAGACTTGTGAGGTATGCATTCAAAATTATCATCCAAACTAAATGTAAATTTGATAGGTTCTTAATTGTATTAAATCAAAGTCTCATAAGGGAATTGGCCATAAGATACTTTATTTAGTACTAAGAGGTTGTGAATTGTGTAATCAATGCTGAAATGGAGGTTGGAGTTACATATCCATGTCATGGTTTTGACAGGAAAAGGAATATGGAGTTCAAAGAAAAATATAAAAACCATAGATATAAGAAGATGAAATATATTTTTTTCTCTAAATGTTGAAATAAACATAGAGGAAATTGTATTATGGGGTCTAATAAATGCATTAAGTGTGGAAGGGAAGGCCATCAAGAAGTTGAATGTTGAACTAATGGGAAGAAGAAGTCATCCAATCATGTGAATAGAGGTAAATCCACACAGGATGCACCTCCCCAATTTATTACTTCAACTGTAAAGAGTATGTGAATTATTATAATCAATTCCAAAATCCAAGGGTTAATGATGACGATCACAATTAGCAACCTCTTATGGCTAAAAGAAAAATGAAATCTCATGTGATCACTATTGGTGATGTAGAGTATGATAACGAAGTTAAGGAATAAACAAGTAATTATGTAGTAGAATTCAAGAATAATGTTATCAAATTAATTTTATGGTATTATTGAATAATAAAACATCCATGTATTGGCCCACTATATTTTTTCCACAAGGATTTAAGAGAATATGCATAATGGTACAAGTAACAATGGAGAGTTATTAAGGTAATATGGTGATATTTTTTGAAAACACTTGATTAAGGTAAGGATAACCCATGATATTTGGATAATGATATATTGGATATGAATAAGTAAATTGGATGGTATTGATTTCATTGGACCTGATTAAGGATTTTTTGAAAAGTGATTTATGGTATTAAAGATTAAGATTAAAAAATTTTGTACTTAAGAAATATGTCCAATAAAATTTATAATAAGTAAGCATGCATGTTTTCAATAAGGATTTATGGTAACTACCATGCATCATGAATACTAGATCTAGGTATTCACTTGTTTGGAATGTGACAACCAAGATCTAAATTTTGAAATATGGGGGATAAATGTTAATATGACTTTGTGAGCTGCATTTTCATGTTTTGGAAATTTATATTTCAAAAGGGTTATAAGGATAACCATATGTGGATTGGTTTAAGTTACAATTAAGATGAGGTTTTAGAGATTAAAGTATTAACACATCATATACGGATTTGTTCATATTAGATTACTTCTGCTAAAATTATTATTATGATAAAGGAAAATGGAATGACTGATCATTCTTTTTATGGATCTCATGATTTGATAATCCTTCAGGAATTTCAAATTCACCTTTTGTAAAAATTTATCAAGGCCCAGAAAAGGGTGAGGTTTTCTTGAAATCAAGTAAGTATTTTTTTCTCATGAAAATTCTTCAATTCCCGGGAAAGGTTCTAGAAACCGAAAAGGATATCCTAATACCTTCTTTTCTGATGAATGAAATGCCCCCTTAGATCATCGTAGATATTTGGATTCACTACAACTAAATAGGAATTTAATAGAAATGGTCTTTATCAGTGCTAGGAAAAAGCACTGATAAATGGCATCATTATCAGGGCTAAAGAAAGTGCTGCTAAATTTAACCCTTTATGAATGCATTCTTTTTAGTGATGATAGAGGTTACCTTTATTTGTGGTTTATTTTTAGCGGTGATAAAGGGCACAATTTATTAGTTCTTTATTTTTATTACTGATAAAAGGTACCCTTTATCAGTGTTATATTTTTAGTGCTCATAAAGGAGTCATTTTTCAGCATTTTTAGCACTGATAAAGGTCTGAATAAATAAAATGAATGAAATAAATAAATAAAAATAAAAAATGAGTTTATTAAGAAAAATTATTTAAAATTTTATTAATTAAATAATTATTAATAAAAAACAATAAATTGATCATACTATATGTAAATTATAAATACCAATAAATAGTATGTACTAAATATATAGATATACGCAAAATGGAAATTAAATAAATAAAAATTAAAAATAAGTAAATTGAGAAAAATATTAAACATTTTATTAATTAGATGATTATAGATAATGTTAATAAATAGTATATATTAAATATATAGATATATATTAATGTATATTAATATGATTTATATATTACAAAATATTTATGTGCTTTGCGTTAAATAGTCATATATTTAGTGAATAATGGTTTATAATTAAAACTTTATATGAATTAAAAATAATGACAAATTGCATAGATTAATGGACATATAATGAAATATCATTTGATATTTCAATTTAATATAGATCAAATGTGTGTTATATTGATTTCAAATATACATAATTAATGAATTTTTATATACAATGCACACACACAAAACTTATCCATTTTTACCTATTTTTAAGGTGTAATTATTTTTAATTTATTTAATTTCACTCTTTTTTAACATACATGAACTCAAAATTAGATATTCATTAATCAGGTTAAAAAATAGTTGTGAAAACATATTTGTAAAAAAACATTTGTAAAAAAATATTAATAAATAAATATATTTATATATGTACATACTATATTTATAAAATTAAAAATTTATAATAATAAATATATATATATATATATATATTTTAAAAGTATTTATGTAATTATAAATAAGTAATTATATATATTCAAATAATTATTAAATTTATAATAAACTTACTTAAATAATGAATATATTTACTATATATATATATATTTATTAAAAATATATATGTATATAATTAAACAAAAATATATAATGATATAAATATTATTTTAAAAAAAATTATATAATTAAAAATAAATAATTATATATTTAAATAACTATAAAATTATAATAAATATATTTAAAAAAGGAATATATTTACTATATTCATATTTATAAATATTTATTAAGTATATATATATATAAGTTTTTTATTTATAATTATAATTTTAAATCCTTTGTCAGCAATTAAGTAATAATTGTTAATAAAAGAAATATTTATCAATGCTAAACGAGTGATGATAAATATGACTTTTATCAACACTTATTACTTAAGCTCTAATAAATGGAATCATTATCAATTCTTGTTTAAAAGTGATGATAAAAGTGCCAAAATCTATTTTAAAAAGCCTAACCAGTTGTGAACTCATCGCGATATGAGAAGCTTTTCATGGAAGCCACCCACTGCCGACACTCCTCCCTGATGAATCGAAGCTCAAATCACATAGTCCCACTTGAATCACATAAACCCACTACCTCTAGTTTCTCGAACATCTTCTGACATTGTTGTTCTCTTGAAGTCAGGGTTTTAAAAGAAAACATCTGGATTAGGATATGAGGGTCTCATATTTTCTTTAACCTTGTGAGGTACACCATTGTTTTCCTTTATAGGTTCAAATTTTCATTCTGTATTTTCCATTTTGTTTTTGATATCTTATTTTATGATGACATCAGTTAGTTGTTCATCAATCATTGTATACTGTTTTTATTTTGTTTATGATCTTTTTTTTCATGACTACTGGTTTGGATATCATGATTTGGTGTTTTTAAATTAATCTTTTGAATAAATTTGATTCACTATCTATATCTATACCCCATCTTTCTTCACAAGATTAATTGTTTCATTATTTTGAAATCTTCTAGAATCATATTTAGTTCAAAGATAAACCAATTAAATAAATACTTATTACACTGTATAAATAGTGGAGATTTTGGATAAAAAACCTTAAACAAATGAGAAAATTGATTTAGTAATCCAGTTCTCAGTATGGTGATGGTGAAAAATAACAACAGAATTTGATTTTATGCAATTCATGTAAGGAAATATATTTATTTAAATTCTATTTTAATATTTTGGTGTATGGATTTTTATTTAAAAATTTATTTTCTCAGAATTGTGTTATTTTATTTTAAGATAAATCTTATTAAGGGTGATACTATATTTATTTATTTTGACTGGTTCTCTATTTTCAAAATTAGAATGGGGTTGTATTTATTTTACTACATTGTGATATTATGATATGAGGGTTACATATATTTTTATGAATTTAAGTTTATTTTATAAAGATATATATATATGTGTGCATATATGTGTGTGTGTGTGTGTTTAAATGTATATATTTATATTTACTTAGATATGTTTTGAAAACATATTACGTAA
Organism: Viscum album; assembly: GCA_963277665.1. Taxonomy (NCBI): domain Eukaryota; kingdom Viridiplantae; phylum Streptophyta; class Magnoliopsida; order Santalales; family Viscaceae; genus Viscum; species Viscum album. The sequence goes on from OY728135.1 coordinate 548,923,959, forward strand.
GGGTGATTTAATAATTATTTATTCACAAATTATGGTTTTGAATTTCCAAATTAGAAAGGGATTGTATTGATTTTCATTAATTTTTTCTGTTTAAATGTGTATTTTTTTTGAAATTATGTGTATTATAAATTCCATGTTATATATATATATAATTTTAAATGCTTATGGTATAAACGTTGCAAGGTTTGGTGTGTTTTTATCCCTTATTTGTGATATATCTTATTGATTTGAGTTAATTATTTATCCTAACTTCTTTATAGACCTCACTAGAATCTCAAGGATGGGTGAATGTATATTAGATGTCCTCCCTATAATCCTTCAGATGGATAGATCTGATGCAAAGACCTCCCTAAAATCCTTGGTATGGGTTAGTGTGGGGATATGACATCCCAAGAGTCTTGAGGTGTTTTCAAAAATTTGATATACCATTAATTTTAAATGTAATAATTCGTTAGGTTTCTACATCACTTGTTCCAAAAATAATATAATTAAAGTTATCAAATTCTATATATTAGAAATTAATTTTCGGTTTTCATCATTTTAGGTCTACATGTATTGGTTCCACCACTAGGAATCTCTGATTACTATCCATGTATATGAAATAACTCTTTAATTATTAAATTATTTTATCAATACATTTTTATATCTTCAAGTTGATTGAATTAGAGTTTATTATTATTGTTCATCATATTTGGATTTCTAATTACTCTTTAATTTCCTATATTAAATTTTCATTTGTTTAGGGGGTTTAATACACACTCGATGTGTGTTAAAAGACAATTATTATTGAAATTTGTTGCTTGAGACTCATCTACTAAATCTTTTATAGAAAACTTTATCCTAATCAAATTCGTCTCCCAAATATCCATTATTGAAATTTGTTTTTTGAACTCATATGCCCATATATTTTATTTTTCTCGTACTAATAAGAAAATTATTCATCTCATGGGTTAGTGCTGCTTAGAGTATTTAATGAAACATAGGTGTATGTTCATAAGATATGAAAGATGTGTCAAACAACAAAATGCAATGATTAATGTCTAGAAGATGAGTTGATGTGGATGAGTTGTCTATAACTTTCACCTTTGAATGAATTCATAGGATGAAACCTACAATAGTGAAGTGATTCTTTTCTTAAATTTAATCACCCATTTTCTTCAACATATTGAAATTTTTTGAAACAATTAAATGTTGAGTTTCCCTTATTATATTTGTCTATAACTTTTAACATTGATAATGAATATATTATGTGTATTTATTTTTTATACAAAATTAATCTTTTATGAATCCAATAGGATGGATATGAATAAAAATGGGATTCATGCTAATAATTTGACAAAATAGTATGAAGATGTAGTTAAAGAGTTCATCAAGTTTACAAGAGATCATGCATAGGACTCTACCAAAATCTCCTGTCCATGTTTACATTGTTTTAATTCAAAAATGATTAGTCTAGAAGAGTTATAACAACATTTGATTTTTCAAAGAATTGATCAGAGATATTAATGTTGTACTAAACACTGAGACAAACTGAATGTGGATACCGATTGGGATGATATTGTAGTTTATGGATCATTTGATTTGAACACTAGTGTAATGGATGATGGAGATTGCATGGAAGAAATGAAAATTGAAATTTGAGACAACCTTCATTATTTTCCAAAGTTGTTTGAGGAGTTAAGTAGTCATTCCAAGAAACCACAGTATATTGGTTGTACTAAATACCCAGCATTTTCAGAAGTATTCAAGTTATATAATTTGAAAGCTTTCAGCAGATGGAGTGATACCAGATTTACATAACTACTTGGTATCCTAAATTATATGCTACAGGAATAAAATGAACTACTATTCTGAAAATATAATGCTAAAAAATGTAATCTTAAATGGAAATGATGACTTAAAAATTAATGTTTTTCCAAATGATTTCATATTTTTTGCAAGGACCATGAATCACTCATAAAATTCCCTAGGTGTGGAACCGATCGATACAAGAAAAATGAATCACGTCCTTTGAAATATATATGGTAATTTCCTAAAATTACATTGTTTAGAAGACTCTATGGATGTCAAGAAATCGCAAAACAATTGAAATGTCATGTAGTGGAAATAATTAAATATGGGATCCTACATCATCTATAATATTCTCCTAAATGGGAGTATCCTAAATTTGGAAATGGGTTGAGAACCATTCGTCTTGAATTATCTATAGAGGGAAGAAATCATTTTGGAGTACAGAGTAGTAGTCACAGTACATGGCCATTCATGTTGGTATATTATATCCTTCCATCATAGTTATGCATCCAACATAACTAAATTATGTTGTCTCTACTTATATCTAGACCAAAGAAACCTGGTAATGATATTGGTGTCTATTTCACTCCATTGATCAGATAACTAAAATTTGTGTGGGATATAGGAGTTATAATTTATAATTCTCATAGAAGTGATGAATCCACATTGAGGTCTATGTTTTACATAATGATAAATGACTTCCCTACTTATGGAAATTTATCATGTTATAGAATTAAAATAATGTTGGGGTGTCCCATTTTTGAAAAACACAGATAATCAGTTTGCTTGAAACATTTCTCAATGACTGTGTTTTTAGGGAATTAAATTTTTTTACCCTGATGCTATAAATACTGATCCTGGATGACAACATTCAATGGGAATATAGAACAAGGTATAACACCATCTTCAGGAATGGGTGATGAACTATACAATAAAGTAAAATATATTGAAATATTTTTTTGGTAAAAAATTTCAAAAAACTTTACAAAATTAGGTTGGAATAAGAGATCAATTTTCTTATAATTTCCAATGTGGAATTTTTTATATTTCAGGAATTTTATTGATGTCTTGCATATCAAAAAAATGTATAGGATAGTGTTATTGAAACATTACTAAATTTTCCTGAAAAAAATGAAAGACGACACCAAGTCTAGGATGGACTTTATTGAAATGGAGATAAGGGAATATTTGGCACTGGTGAAGGGTAAAAGGTGGAATTTTCTTCCTCAAACAGCTTACACTATCCAAACATGAAAATTTTCAATTTTTCCTTTTTTTAATAATGTAACAGTTCTATAAAGGTATAATTATAATATTAAGAATGTTTTTTCAAATAATAATTTGATGTTATGAGGACTAAAATCATATGACTATCATGTTTTTATGTAAGATTTAATGCTGGTTGATTTCCATTACATTCTCCCTCAAAATGTAGGATATACATTAACTAGAATCTTTTTAGTTTTTAATTCCATATACAATTATGTTATAGACCCAAAAAAGTATCCCATCATGAATAATGAGGTTAAATTCATATTATTTGAATTAGATATGTTCTTCCCACCCTCATTCATTGATATAATGGTCCACCTATTGGTTCAATTGGATAGAGAGGTTCAACTATGTGGTCTTGTCCATTATGTATGGATTTACCACATTGAACGTTATAAGAAGATTTTGAAAAGGTATGTCATGAATCGAAGCTGGCCAAAAGGTTGTATTGCATAACAATATATTGTTTAAGAATCTATTGAATTCTATACCAATTTTAAATCATATGTTGGTAGGATTGGTCTCCTAAAAACTCATCACAGCGAATGCCTTATGGGAAAAAGGATTTTTGGTAGAGATGTTGTTACAATTACCTTGATAGAGTGGGAGAAATCACACCATTTTATTTTACATAATAGTGATGTTGTTGATCTATAAATTGAATCCCATAATGAAATTCTTAGATATTAGAATCCATCAAGGGATAAAAAATGGAGATCAAATAAACAAAATAAAAAGTTTATAGGATGATTATGATATCAAATTTATATGGAGTTATCTTGAAATTCAAATTCAATTAATGAATAACTTCAATGGATAGCCAGAGGACTGAATACAGATGTTATTTGTTACATTGGTTTTGTAATCAATGGTTATATGTTCTTTACAAAAGAATATAATGACTACAGTACGATGAAAAATAGTTGTGTTATGATTGTGTCTAAAGTGATTAACATATCTAGTTCCAAGGATATTAATCAAATTTATGCAAATATGTCATATTTTGGGATTATAGAACATATATATGAGTTGTATTATACATGATTTCTAGTGATGAATTTTCATTTCCAATGGGTTGACAATATCATTGCAGTGAAAGTTGATGAAATGGGATTTGTGAGGGTGAATTTTAGCATGGAAGTGGTAAAAGAAGAGATGTTCATAATGGCATCACAAACAGTGCAAGTATTTTATATCTCTGATCCAATAAAAAATAAATGGATGATTTTCCTGTTGGTGACTAAAACAAATGTTAGGTTAGATGAAATTTTAATCGAGGATGACCCTTTTATTGGGTAATCATAATCAATTCATGTTGGTCCCACTATAGACAACGTCTTGTAAGTTATAGGGGACCAAAAAGAGGGGATTTGGATTCTCTATAGAGGAACCAAATCCTTGAAACCTTACAAAAACTAAGGAAAGTTCAATTAGAAGGTAAACGTGTTTTTTTAATATACTATGTTTTTCATCATAAAATTATATGTTCTCTAGTGCATTAACACAATCTAAATTAAACATTTGACTACTGATGTAGACAATGTCTTCTGCACTTGATGATGTCACCAATCCCTCAGATGAACAAAATATAATGATAGAAGCCCCTTGGAAATATATAAAGGTAATGTTACAATATAATTTCTCTATTTTACTGAAAAATTATATAATGGAATATTTATTTAATTTTCATTATTCCTTGTAGATATTTTTTTATTTCAGAAGATTCATGTACATCGATCATGACTTTCTAGAAAGATAAACGATGATATCTCTTCTCAATTACAGAGGTTATATTTATGTTTTCATAGTAAAATCATTATCCATAAAATTAATTTATTATTTTATATTTATGTTTAATTTGTTTTTTTTTTGTATTACTTACATAATAATTTTTTTCTTATACTGGTAGATTATTTTAGTTGATCTGGGGAGGTTTTTCATTTTTTATGACTTTTTCTACCAAAAAATCCAAAAAAATATTCTCCCTCAAAACCTTTTTACCCTTACAGTGTTTCATTTATCATGTTCCATCAAGTTCCCTCCATTTCCTGTGCAGGAAAAGAATCAACATTTTCTTTGCTCAATCATAGAGGCAATATTGATGTTTTCATAGTAAAATCATTGTACATAGAATTAATGTATTGTTTCATATATATGTTTTATTTATTTATCATTAGTATTATTCACATAATAATTATTTTCTTATACAGGTGAATTCTTTTGTTTTATTTGGGGTGGTATGTCTATCTTTTATGAATTTCTATACCAAAACATACATAGAATTATTTTCCCTAAAAACATTTTCACTCATGCACTTTTTCATTTATCATTTCCCATCAAGTTCCCTCAACTTACTCTACAGGAAGAGAAACAATTTTGTCTCTACTTAATCACATAGGTAATCTTTATGTTTTCATAGTAAAATCAATACCTATATAATTAATGTATTGTTTCATATTTATGTTTTATTTATTTATTTTTAGTATTGCACACATAATAAATTTTTTCTTATGCAGGTGGATTATTATGTTCATGTTTGAGTGATTTTTGCATCTTTTGTGCCTTTGTGCACCAAACATTTTACTGACTTCTTCTCCCTCAAAAACTTTCACCCCAGCAATGCTGGAATTTATAACTTTCCTTCAAGTTCCCTCCACTACTCAATCATAATGGTAATCTTGATGTTTCCATAGTAAAATAATTTTCCATATATTTAATGTATTATTTCATATTTATAATTTATTTAATTATTTTTAGTATTACTCATATAAGAATTATTTTCTTTTATAAGTACATTATTTTTTTGAGAAAGGGTTGTTTGTTCGAAACTTCTCAGGCAGTGTTGATAGTTTTAAAAATAAATCTGGTGGATATAATGGTAACATTGATAGTTGAGATTTTTTTGAGACGTTAGGATGTGTAAGAATCAACTGCACCTCAATCCAACACACGATGTGACCGGTATGACTTCAAGTACTCTTTCTATTTAAATTTTACATTAATTTTAGTAAAATGGAAAACTGACAAGCTCAAAACTAATGAAACATATTCATATTGATTTGATAATTTAATAAAATGAACCCTAATTAATTTTTGATGTGTAGTAATCAACCACACCTCAATATGATACACGATGTGCATGGTATGGCTCAATCTATCCATTATTTATTTAAAATCAACATTTAATTTCAAAAAGTGTCACTCACTGAAAACAAATCAAATGCACTTGGATTTTATTTGATAATTTAGTAAAATGATTCATAAGTAATTTATGACATATAAGAATCATTTTCACATCAAACTGATAGACGATGTGATCAGAATGAGTCAATGTGCGTGTTTCTAGTTTAAAATGATATTTTAGTAAAATAGACAACTTACTTACTCAAAACTAAGGAAACACATTTGTATTATTTTGATACTTTATAAAAATGATCAATATGTCATTTGAGATGAAAAATAATTAGCTACACCTCAATATGACCCACAATATTAATGGTAAGACTCAATATGAAATATTTTATTTAAAATTAGCATCAATTTTTATAAAATGGAAATTCGACCTTCTAAAAACTAAGAAAACACATCCGGATTGTTTTTATAAATTAATAAAATGATCCGTAACTCATTTTTGATGTCAATGGATCAGACAAACCACAATCTGATACATTATGTTCTGGGTATGACTGAAAGTGTCTCTTATCAATTTTAAATTGACATTTTAGTTCAAAAAGTGTGACATGTTGAAGAATGATCAAAAACTCTTGTATTTTTTTTTGATAATTTAGGAAAATGATTCATAATTAATTTGTGACATGTAGGAATTGCTATCAAATCAATTAAATACATGATGTGATTATAATGAGTCAAAAGTTCATGTTTCTAGTTTAAAATGACATTTTACTAAAAAGACAACTAACATACTCAAAATTGAGAAAACACATTAATATTTTTTTGAAACTTATATAAAAATAATCCATAATTCATTACAGAAATGTAGGAATCATCTAAACCTCAATCCAACCCATGGTGTGATCGTTATGACTCAAATTACATATTTTAATTTAAAATTGACATCAATTTTAGTAAAATGGACAATTGACCAAGTCAATACCGAGAAAACACATTAAATTTTTTTGATAAACTATAAAAAATATACATAATTAACTTTTGATGTGTAGTAATCAGACACATCTCAATTTGATACATGATGTTTCCGGTACAACGGAAAGTGTCTGTTATGAGTTTAAAATCGACATTTCAGTTCAAAAGGAATCACTCTCTAAAAACTGATCAAACACACTTTGATTTTATTAATAATTTAGTAAAATGATTAATAATTAATTTTTGACATATAGGAAACAATGTCACTTCAAAATAATACATAATGTGATCATAATGAGTCATAATTTAGTGTTTCCAGTTTAAAATGACATTTATTATTAAAATCAACTGGCATACTGAAAACAGATAAAAAACATTAAGATTGTTTTTATACATTAAGAAATTGATTTATAAGTCATTTAAAATGTGTGGGAACAATACACACCTCAATACAACCGAAGGTGTGACTATTACAACTCAAAGTGTGTATTTTTATTTCAAATTGACATCAATTTTAGTTAAATGGAAAATTGAACAACTAAAAACTGAGCAAACACATTCATATTTCTTTAATACTTTACAAAAACTATACTTAAGTCATTTTTGATGTATAGGAATAACTTACACCTTAACCTAATACATGATGTGCCTAGTATGACTTATAGTCTCCCTTATTAGTTTAAAATTGACATTTTTGTTCAAAAAGTGTCACTCATTAAAAACTGATCAAACACACTCATATTTTATTTATAATTGAATAAAATGATTCATAATTAATTTTTGGAATGTAGGAATCGATTTCATGTAAAATAGATATAATATGTGATCAGAATGAGCCAAAAGTGTGTGTTTCCTATTTAACATGACATATTAGAAAAAAAGACAACTGACATACTCAAAACCGAGAAAATACCTTTAGATTGTTTTGATAATTTTGGAAAACATTCCATAAGTAATTTGAGGCATGTTGGAATCATCCACACCTCAATCTGATGCCTGATGTAACCAGTATGACTCTAAGTATATATTTTTATTTAAATCTGACATCAATTTCAATAAAATTAACACTTTCTCTTAATTTATTTCATTATATTATTACTAATATAAGAATTATTTTCTTATACAGGTGCATTATTTTACTCAAGTAAGGGTGGTTTCTTTGGATATAGTATGAGTTGGTTTAATGATTAAAAGACACAATAATGTTGATGTTTTTTAAGCTATGTAACAATTTATATTTATGTAATTGTATAAACCAATGTTTTAAATGTCTATAATAAAGTGTTTTTTTCTTGTATTTGTTTTGTAAATTTAATTTCATTTAAATTATGTATTGAGACTAATTTTATTGATATCTGGTGTGTTTCTGGAGTCGTGGCGTGCTATTACAGCACATTGCACTAGTGCTGGAGTGTACTGTTACAACATACTACAACATGGACCATTAGAAAGTCTTTTAAATTTTTTGATAAAGGAAACAATTTCACTATAATTAAAATATCTTATAAAAGTATACATTATTATCACTTTTATAAGCACTGATAAATTGGGCCTTTAACAGCGCTAAGAAAAGCACCGATTAGTGGGTCTTTTATTAGTATTTTTTAAGTGCTGGTAAAAGACCCCATTATCATCTAATTTTTAGTGTTGATAAAAGACTAGTTTTTTTAATCTCACTCAAGTAGTCAACACTTTTCTTGAGCTGATAAAGGCTATTTCTAACATTTTTAAAGACCTATTTTATAGTAGTTATTTGTTATTATTAACTTTATTCTAACCAAGTTCTATATCACTCTCCATCAGAACATGATGGCTATATTTCTCTTCCCTTTCCATGTTCTCAATTTATACTTATATTCTCCTTTGTGTAAACCGAATTATGAGTTATGTTTTGTAACTGTAATGTTTCTAACTGTCATTTTCTCAAGGAAGTTTTATTATTTTTTTTTATTATGTGGGTTTAGAAAAAAGGAACATTCAAGTATTAAACTTTTGATAACCCTGACAAATTTTGAGGGAGAATTTCATTTTAATGGGGGTATAATGTAACACCCCTAGATTTTTTGAAACATTTTTTCTCAATTTAATTTAATTTTTTGGATATTTTTCATTTCACACAATATTGAATATATCTTTTAATATATGAAAAAAATATGCTTGGTTTGAATTATACACTACACCAAGTTGATATTTTAATACATGAAACACTTGGGTTATCTTTTGGTATACACATAACTATGTTTGGAATACATTACACACAATGCAAAGTTCTTTTGATAGCTTCCATTACACGCAATACTGAGTTTTACCGAACAATAGTATAATATTAAAATATTATTATTTAAAATAATAATTTTTTTCCTATCCATTAAAATTAGTAGTTATGATTAATATTAACTAAATTATGAAAATAAAAGTTTTATAAAATGAATTTATTGGATTTCAAATCATTAGAATTGAAAATATATTCCAATTTATTGTAAAGAAAATAATTTTATTTTTATGCTCCCAAAATAAATTTGTCATAAGAAATTAAATTAATTATAATTAATGAATAATATTAATGAAATATATAGGTTATATATTCAATAAAATACTTTTTATATTCATCCAGTAGATTTTTTATACATAAAATAAGAACAAACCCAATTTTATACATAAAACCTAGATTTTTCAAAAGAGTAATTTTACCACCTTTTAATGGAGAACCCATTTTAAATCAAATGTTTTACACTTTTATATGTTATATTTGAAAAAATACACTTATTATATTAAATTGGAGGGTAAAAATTTTCTTTGGCTTAATTTTTGGTATTTTTCTGATAAGTTTCATGTATTGATGAATAGTAAAAAATACTATATTTTAATTGAAAACAACATTTTTCAAAAAAATAATTTTTGGTGTTAAATTATATTTTTTATTAGTTTTAAAGTATAATTAGATTAATTTTTTAATAGTTAAACTTATATATTCCATTTTTATTAAGTTTTCACTTAATTTAGATATAAAAACATTTCAATCATTAGCATGTTTTAACTTTAATTCCCGGTTTTCTTGCCCCACAAACTAGATTAATTATAAATTAACTTCTGACATTTATGTGTTTTGAATATGGAAAAATGGATTCAATTTTTAGAATCATAAGGTTTAAATTATTTAAATAGGTCTCTTCTATTTTTATACATTATTAATATTAACATTAGTAATATTTTTTATTACCATGATTATGGGTAAATCAGGAAATTAAAGTTTAAAATAGAATTATAACTAATATAAATTTACCCTAATAGTTGTCATAAATTAATTGGATGAGTTTTTGTTGACAGAAACTTCCATGATACTATTTTATGTCTACATGGATCCACTTTGAGGTATTTAACACTTTTATAGCATTATATTCAAAGGAAAGAAAATTTTGTCACACTTTTGTTTTTAACAAGAGAAATATTTTTAATATGATGATATATAATGGATATGTTTGAATATAAATACTATTTGAAAATATAAATTTTTTTATACATCATGGTAATTTATTTATAATTTTTAGGAAAGATTTAATTAAATTAAATAGTGACCCAATGATGATGCAAGAATTATTTAATTAATGAAATAATCAAATAAATGATATTAAAAAAATTAAAAGAAATATAATTTTGTATAATTAATGCCATACAATAATTTTATGGATTAATTTTACATGTTAGAGATATTTTAAATGATTTGGTTCAAATATATCATGTTTTCATGATATTTTTTAAAAGTCATGTAATTAAAAGTGTCAAAATTGAAATTATTGATATTTTGAAATAAATAATATTTTAGTAAATGATATGAAATTTATAAAAATACAATATTTGGTGAAATAATTTGGATAATTCATGAAATATCATAAATTACTCATTTATGGTTCTTTTGGGATTTTATTGTAACTATAGTAACCCATAAGTAGTAAAAACACATGTTTTCAAAGTAAGAGTTAAATGGATTAATTAAGGGTTAATGGCAAAAGATAAGGGTAATAATATGATCTAAACATGTCTAAAAATTATTGGGTGACAGGATTTAGATATATCATCATCTTATATTCTACACATCTCATTTTAGAGCCATTTTTAATTTAAAATTAATTTATATTAATTTAATATTTTGGGAGATTCCAAGAGTGCCCCTACCCTCTCTTGTAAAAGGGAACCACTCCTTCTCTTTTATTAACAGATCTAAATCCCTTTTATCAGCCAACCACTGCCCATGTATCCTCTAAAATTTCTTCCCTTAGTCCTATAAGCCTTATATTGGTCATAAATCCATCCAATGGATTACTTTTGTGCAAATCAAAAGGAGATACCCAAAAAAGAGGTAACATTCATCAACATAAATTTTATTTTAGTTCTTCCATGAACTCCTTAAATTATTTTTATTTCATGTTTATATAATAAATTTATAATAATAAATATAATATTGTAGATGCAGAAAATTGCATAAGTGCTGAGGAGAATTCCGTAACAAAAAAGCAAAGTCATATTTGGACCCGGAGTCCCGGTCTGGAGGGCCCAGAGTGGTTGCGTGCAAAAAAGGAGAAGCACGTGAAAAAATTATGTCCCGTGCGAAGGCCCCGGGATTCACGAAAGGTCCCGGCGCCAGAAGAAAATTATTTCACGCCCGAGCCCCGCGCGGTTGATATGTCGCGCCTCCGCATTGGTCGTGTAATTATTTCGTGCAAACCTTGCATTCTGCGCCACCAAAGGATTATAAATAGAAGAAGACCCCCTTCCTTTTCGAGGCCGAAAAAATTCGAACCGCCTCTCGGTCGCGTAATTTTCATTCCGTGCACATGCAATATGGCCTTCATGTAGGGTTCTTTTTCTCACCAAGTCACCTCGGGGTCCGCCGTCGCGCGAGATCCCCATGGCTTTGACAAGACTCCAACCCACTTCGGGGTCCACCCCTTGCGCACAATTCCTTCCTTTGCGCATAGGCCAGTCAAGTTGTGCGCAATCCTTCTTTTGTGCTCACACCCCTTTATCTACGCACAATCCCTTCGGGTCGCACGCAAAACCTCAACCCCCCTATTCCACACCAAATCTCTCTGATTTCGCGCTGACCAGGTGTTTTCCGCGCAATTGTGTGTAGGCCACCATTATTGCGCACAACCCCTCCTTATTGCGCGTATCCTTTCCAATGTGTCGCTCCTATTACGCACAATAGTATACTGGCTTGCGCCCACTGGTCCATACCGCGGGGGCTATGCCCCTGCACCCCCATTCAGGTTCAGTGATGGGCTGCGGTCCCATCCCTCTGGGCCAGTCCCATCGCTACCGTCATAGACCCCCATGAAAAATGGAGAGTCACCCCACGAACATTTCGGGCCGGGACGTCGGGATTTCCATTGCGCTCTTATGCGCACCCACCTTCCACCTAGGGAATACCATGATTTAAGATTCTTCTCCTCACACCATGAAACACCTTGAGTTGACATACTCCTCTGGGTTTGTTTCATATATCGTGAGTTGAGATTCTCATCATCAATTCCCTGAGTAAAATGCCCTATCATTCAATAATAGGATGCCTCTTGTTCCAAACAAGAGATGTCTTATGTGAAAAGTATAAGATACCTAATTCCATGATTACAGTGGCATAATTTCAAGAGCGTTGGAATCCGTTTAAACATTCAATCAATCCACCTCACGCTTTGTCTGTCCTTCATTCAAATCTGCATCCACTTCCATGTCCGAAGGGACCCCCTAACGGACTGGTCCCACGCCGCATCGGCTCACCTACCATCCTGGGCCAATGCCCCTGAAGACTTTGGGCGACACTTTGAGTTAGGTCCTGTGTTTCGAACATGGTCAATAGTCGACCCTCATTTGTTTGTCCCCATTTTAGGCTAACACGAAAGGATGGTGTGTTGCGAACATGGTCAGCAGTTATCCTCTATCGCCACGCCACCCTCATTGCATTCCGAAATCCGGGCATGTGATTCACACTTTTTCATCTCCCAGTGTTCGGGCTGATTCCAACACCCTTGGCATTATACCGTTTGTGCACTAGCGCATAGGTGCAGGCCTCAATCACATGCCTTAACCCACCATTGAGTTGGGATGCTCTCATGGCCAGACATGAGGAAGACATTACGGTCTTTTTCCATGCGTAAGCCCCATTCATCATTGCCACTACTTAGTGGCACCCGGGCAGCTTCCATGCATAAGACCTATCCGTCATTGCCACCCCTCAGAACAGAATTGTCGGTACCTTCCCCCCCACAAGGGGTAAAGGGTACCGGTCATGTAAGTCCTAGGGGTGTGGAGTAAACCCACCTCGTCTGAGCTGCAGGACGTTAAACTGCCAAGCACCACATCCTTAACACATGAAGTTAAACTGTGATCCAGCCTCGTGCCTCGCACGCAGGGTCCCCCCACCTCGGATATTCTCCATGCCTGATCGTCTCCACATGGATGGGATCAACCCCCACATGGGATGATATCATCCTTCTCAGAGTGGTTTTTTTCCATGGGGAAGGGCAGCCTCCTTGGTGTGAGCCCCTATCCCCTCTTGTGGAAGGTTGCACCCATGCACCTCCGTACTTCCCTGGTGCCAGGGCCAGCGGGGAGTGTAATGGGAAGTGGGACTCCTCCTTTCTTTGGTGCCAAACCCCTGTCCCACTATGCTTTGTTGCCCTCGGGCCTCTTTCCTGGAGTAAGTCCCATCACCATGGGCTGCCCAACGCGTAAGACCCTCTTCACTTCCCACGGAAGCGCCCTTCGCGACTTGATCGTCACATCTCTGCCACCTCTTGTTTCTCACACCGAGCATGGCTCATGTGGGCTTAGAGTAAGAATTGACTATAACACCAACCCCCATCCTGCATGATGTTAAACTGTACACCCGAACTACGGGGACTTTGATCCATTCTAAGGCATGGTATGTAGGAGTCCTCCATGAGGTTCAAGCCCCACCACTATGGGCCATCTAAGAACATAAGCCCCATCCAACCCGAACTATGGGGACTTTGATCCGTGCTAAGGCATGGTACATAGGAATCCTCAATGAGGTTCAATCCCCACCACCTTGGGTCGTCTCAGATCGTAAGTCCCATCCATCTGGACCCTAGATCCCTCTTCACGTCGGTTCACCGACCCCATATTCTTGGGCCGCCTTAGAGCGTAAGCCCCAAATGCCTTGTACCACATGACATTAAACTATACACCCGAACTATGGGGACTTTGATCCATGTTAAGGCATGGTACGTAGGAAGCCTCCAAGAGGTTCAAGCCCCATCAATGTGGGTCGTCTTAGAGCGTAAGCCCCATCCAACCCAAACAACAGGAACTTTGATCCGTGCTAAGGCATGGTACGTAGGAAGCCTCCATGAGGTTCAAGCCCCACCATCATGGGTCATCTCAGAGCATAAGCCCCATCCATCTGGACCCCAGGTCCCTCTTTACGTTGGTTCACTGACCCCATATTCTTGGGCTGCCTCAGAAAGTAAGCCCCAAATGCCCCATCCCGCATGACGTTAATGGGTTCTCCATTAAAAGGTGGTAAAATTACTCTTTTAAAAAATATAGGTTTTATGCATAAAATTGGGTTTGTTATTATTTTATGTATAAAAAATCTACTGGATGAATATAAAAAGTATTTTTTTGAATATATAACCTATATATTTCATTAATATTATTCATTAATTATAATTAATTTAATTTCTTATGACAAAATTACTTTGGGAGCATAAAAATAAAATTATTTTCTTTACAATAAATTGGAATATATTTTCAATTCTAATGATTTGAAATCCAATAAATTCATTTTATAAAACTTTTATTTTCATAATTTAGTTAATATTAATCATAACTACTAATTTTAATGGATAGGAAAAAAATTATTATTTTAAATAATAATATTTTAATATTATACTATTGTTCGGTAAAACTCAGTATTGCGTGTAATGGAAGCTATCAAAAGAACTTTGCATTGTGTGTAATGTATTCCAAAAATAGTTTTGTGTATACCAAAAGATAACCCAAGTGTTTCATGTATTAAAATATCAACTTGGTGTAGTGTATAATTCAAACCAAGAATTGTTTTTTCATATATTAAAAGATATATTCAATATTGTGTGAAATGAAAAATATCCAAAAAATTAAATTAAATTGAGAAAAAATGTTTCAAAAAATCTAGGGGTGTTACATTATACCCCCCTTAAAATGAAATTCTCCCTCAAAATTTGTCAGGGTTATCAAAGGTTTAATACTTGAATGTTCCTTTTTTCTAAACCCACATAATAAAAACAAATAATAAAACTTCCTTTTGAAAATGACAGTTAGAAACATTACAGTTACAAAAAGTAACTCATAATTTGGTTTACACAGAGGAGAATATAAGTATAAATTGAGAACATGGAAAGGGCAGAGAAATATAGCCATCATGTTCTGATGGAGAGTGATATAGAACTTGGTTAGAATAAAGTTAATAATAACAAATAACTACTATAAAATAGGTCTTTAAAAATGTTAGAAATAGCCTTTATCAGCACTAGAAAAGTGTTGACTACTTGAGTGAGATTAAAAGAACTAGTCTTTTATCAACACTAAAAATTAGATGATAATGGGGTCTTTTACCAGCACTTAAAAAATACTAATAAAAGACCCACTAATCAGTGCTTTTCTTAGCGTTGTTAAAGGCCCAATTTATCAGTGCTTATAAAAGTGATAATAATGTATACTTTTAAAAGATATTTTAATTGTGGTGAAAATGTTTCCTTTATCAAAACTTTTAAAATACTTTCTAATGGTCCATGTTGTAGTATGTTGTAACAGTACACTCCAGCACTAGTGAAATGTGCTGTAATAGCACTCCACGACTCCAGAAACACACCAGATATCAATAAAATTAGTCTCAATACATAATTTAAATGAAATTAAATTTACAAAACAAATACAAGAAAAAAACACTTTATTATAGACATTTAAAACATTGGTTTATACAATTACATAAATATAAATTATTACATACCTTCAAAAACATCAATATTATTGTGACTTTTAATCATTACACCGACTCATACTATATCCAAAGAAACCACCCTTACTTGAGTAAAATAATGCACCTGTATAAGAAAATAATTCTTATATTAGTAATAATATAATGAAATAAATTAAGAGAAAGTGTTAATTTTATTGAAATTGATGTCAGATTTAAATAAAAATATATACTTAGAGTCATACTGGTAACATCATGCATCATATTGAGGTGTGGATGATTCCAACAAGCCTCAAATTACTTATGGAATGTTTTCCAAAATTATCAAAACAATCTAAAGGTATTTTCTCGGTTTTGAGTATGTCAGTTGTCTTTTTTTCTAATATGTCATGTTAAATAGGAAATACACACTTTTGGCTCATTCTGATCACATATTATATCTATTTTACATGAAATCGATTCCTACATTCCAAAAATTAATTATGAATCATTTTCTTCAATTATAAAGAAAATATGAGTGTGTTTGATCAGTTTTCAATGAGTGACACTTTTTGAACTAAAATGTCGATTTTAAACTAATAAGGGAGACTATAAGTCATACTAGGCACATCATGTATTAGTTTAAGGTTTAAGTTATTTCTATATATCAAAAATTACTTACGTATAGTTTTTGTAAAGTATTAAAGAAATATGAATGTGTTTGCTCAGTTTTTAGCTGTTCAATTTTCCATTTAACTAAAATTGATGTCAATTTGAAATAAAAATACACACTTTGAGTTATAATAGTCACACCTTCGGTTGTATTGAGGTGTGTATTGTTCCCACACATTTTAAATGACTTATAAATCAATTTCTTAATGTATAAAAACAATCTTAATGTTTTTTATCTCTTTTCAGTATGCCAGTTGATTTTTTTAATAAATGTCATTTTAAACTAGAAACACTAAATTATGACTCATTACGATCACATTATGTATTATTTTGAAGTGACATTGTTTCCTATATGTCAAAAATTAATTATTAATCATTTTACTAAATTATTAATAAAATCAAAGTGTGTTTGATCAGTTTTTAGAGAGTGATGCCTTTTGAACTAAAATGTCGATTTTAAACTCATAACAGACACTTTTAGTTGTACCGGAAACATCATGTATCAAATTGAGATGTGTCTGATTACTACACATCAAAAATTAATTATGTATATTTTTGATAGTTTATCAAAAAAAAGTAATGTGTTTTCTCGGTATTGACTAGGTCAATTGTCCATTTTACTAAAATTGATGTCAATTTTAAATTAAAATATGTAATTTGAGTCATAACGATCACACCATGGGTTGGATTGAGGTTTAGATGATTCCTACATTTCTGTAATGAATTATGGATTATTTTTATATAAGTTTCAAAAATATATTAATGTGTTTTCTCAATTTTGAGTACGTTAGTTGTCTTTTTAGTAAAATGTCATTTTAAACTAGAAACATGAACTTTTGACTCATTATAATCACATCATGTATTTAATTGATTTGATAGCAATTCCTACATGTCACAAATTAATTATGAATCATTTTCCTAAATTATCAAAAAAAAAATACAAGATTGTTTGATCATTCTTCAACATGTCACACTTTTTGAACTAAAATGTCAATTTAAAATTGATAAGAGACACTTTCAGTCATACCAGGAGCATAATGTATCAGATTGTGGTTTGGCTGATCCATTGACATCAAAAATGAGTTACTGATCATTTTATTAATGTATAAAAACAATCCGAATGTGTTTTCTTAGTTTTTAGAAGGTCGAATTTCCATTTTATAAAAATTGATGCTAATTTTAAATAAAATATTTCATATTGAGTCTTACCATTAATATTGTGGGTCATATTGAGGTGTAGCTAATTATTTTGCATCTCAAATGAAATATTGATCATTTTTATAAAGTATCATAATAATATGAATGTGTTTCCTTAGTTTTGAGTAAGTAAGTTGTCTGTTTTACTAAAATATCATTTTAAACTAGAAACACGCACTTTGACTCATTCTGATCACATCGTCTATCAGTTTGATGTGAAAATGATTCTTATATGTCATAAATTACTTACGAATCATTTTACTAAATTATCCAATAAAATCCAAGTGAATTTGATTTGTTTTCAGTGAGTGACACTTTTTGAAATTAAATGTTGATTTTAAATAAATAATGGATAGATTGAGCCATAACATGCACATCGTGTATCATATTGAGGTGTGGTTGATTACTACACATCAAAAATTAATTAGGGTTCATTTTATTAAATTATCAAATCAATATGAATATGTTTCATTAGTTTTGAGCTTGTCAGTTGTCCATTTTACTAAAATTAATGTAAAATTTAAATAGAAAGAGTACTTGAAGTCATACTGGTCACATCATGTGTTGGATTGAGGTGCAGTTGATTCTTACACATCCTAACGTCTCAAAAAAATCTCAACTATCAATGTTACCATTATATCCACCAGATTTATTTTTCAAACTATCAACACTGCCTGAGAAGTTTCGAACAAACAACCCTTTCTCAAAAAAATAATGTACTTATATAAGAAAATAGTTCTTATATGAGTAATACTAAAAATAATTAAATAAGTTATAAATATGAAATAATACATTAAATATATGGAAAATTATTTTACTATGAAAACATCAAGAATACCATTATGATTGAGTAGTGGAGGGAACTTGAAGGAAAGTTATAAATTCCAGCATTGTTGGGGTGAAAGTTTTTGAGGGAGAAGAAGTCAGTAAAATGTTTGGTGCACAAAGGCATGAAAGATGCAAAAATCACTCAAACATGAATATAATAATCCACCTGCATAAGAAAAAATTTATTATGTGTGCAATACTAAAAATAAATAAATAAAACATAAATATAAAACAATACATTAATTATATAGGCATTGATTTTACTATGAAAACATAAATATTACCTATGTGATTAAGGAGAGACAACATTGTTTCTCTTCCTGTAGAGTAAGTTGAGGGAACTTGATGGGAAATGATAAATGAAAAAGTGCATGGGTGAAAATGTTTTTAGGGAAAATAATTCTATGTATGTTTTGGTATAGAAATTCATAAAATATAGACATACCACCCCAAATAAAACAAAATAATTCACCTGTATAAGAAAATAATTATTATATGAATAATACTAATGATAAATAAATAAAACATATATATGAAAAAATAGATTAATTCTATGTACAATGATTTTATTATGAAAACATCAATATTACCTCTATGATTGAGCAAAGGAAATGTTGTTTCTTTTCCTGCATAGGAAATGGAGGGAACTTGACGGAACATGATAAATGAAACACTATAAGGGTAAAAAGGTTTTGAGGGAGAATATTTTTTGGAATTTTTGGTATAAAAAGTCATAAAAATGAAAAACCTCCCCAGATCAACTAAAATAATCTACCAGTATAAGAAAAAAATTATTATGTAATTAATACAAAAAAAAACAAATTAAACATAAATATAAAACAATAAATTAATTTTATGGATAATGATTTTACTATGAAAACATAAATATAACCTCTGTAATTGAGAAGAGATATCATCGTTTATCTTTCTAGAAAGTCATGATCGATGGATAGGAATCTTCTAAAATAAAAAAAATATCTACAAGGAATAATGAAAATTAAATAAATATTCCATTATATAATTTTTCAGTAAAATAGAGAAATTATATTGTAACATTACCTTTATATATTTCCAAGGGGCTTCCATCATTATATTTTGTTCATCTGAGGGATTGGTGACATCATCATGTGCAGAAGACATTGTCTACATCAGTAGTCAAATGTTTAATTTAGATTGTGTTAATGCACTAGAGAACATATAATTTTATGATGAAAAACATAGTATATTAAAAAAACATGTTTACCTTCTCATTGAACTTTCCTTATTTTTGGTAAGGTTTCAAGGATTTGGTTCCTCTATAGAGAATCCAAATCCCCTCTTTTTGGTCCCCTATAACTTACAAGACGTTGTCTATAGTGGGGCCAACATGAATTGATTATGATTACCCAATAAAAGGGCCATCCTCGATTACAATTTCATCTAACCTAACATTTGTTTTAGTCACCAACAGGAAAATCATCCATTTATTGTTTATTGGATCAGAGATATAAAATACTTGCACTGTTTGTGATGCCATTATGAACATCTCGTCTTTTACCACTTCCATGCTAAAATTCACCCTCACAAATCCCATTTCATCAACTTTCACTGCAATGATATTGTCAACCCATTGGAAATGAAAATTCATCACTAGAAATCATGTATAATACAACTCATATATATGTTCTATAATCCCAAAATATGACATATTTGCATAAATTTGATTAATATCCTTGGAACTAAATATGTTAATCACTTTAGAAACAATCATAACACCACTATTTTGCATCATACTGTAGTCATTATATTCTTTTGTAAAGAACATATAACCATTGATTACAAAACCAATGTAACAAATAACATCTGTATTCAGTCCTCTGGCTATCCATTGAAGTTATTCATTAATTGAATTTGAATTTCAAGATAACTCCATATAAATTTGATATCATAATCATCCTATAAACTTTTTATTTTGTTTATTTGATCTCCATTTTTTATCCCTTGATGGATTCTAATATCTAAGAATTTCATTATGAGCTTCAATGTATAGATCAACAACATCACTATTATGTAAAATAAAATGGTGTGATTTCTCCCACTATATCAAGGTAATTATAACAACATCTCTACCAAAAATCCTTTTTCCCATAAGGCATTCGCTGTGATGAGTTTTTAGGAGACCAATCCTATCAACATCTGATTTAAAATTGGTATAGAATTCAATAGATTCTTAAACAGTATATTTTTATGCAATACAACCTTTTGGCCATCTTCGATTCATGACATACCTTTTCGAAATCTTCTTATAACGTTCAATGTGGTAAATCCATACATAATGGACAAGACCACATAGTTGAACCTCTCTATCCAATTGAACCATTAGGTGGACCATTATATCAATGAATGGGGGTAAGAAGAACATATCTAATTCAAATAATATGAATGTAACCTCATTATTCATGATGGGATACTTTTTCGGGTCTATAACATTATTGTATATGGAATTGAAAACTAAAAAGATTCTAGTTAATGTATATCCTAAATTTTGAGGGAGAATGTAATGGAAATCAACCAGCATTAAATCTTACATCAAAACATGATAGTCATATGATTTTAGTCCTCATAACATCAAATTATTATTTGAAACAACATTCTTAATATTATAATTATACCTTTATAGAACTGTTACATTATTAAAAAAAGGAAAAATTGAAAATTTTCATGTTTGGATAGTGTAAGATGTTTGAGGAAGAAAATTCCACCTTTTACCCTTCACCAGTGCCAAATATTCCCTTATCTCAATTTCAATAAAGTCCAGCCTAGACTTGATGTCGTCTTTCATTTTTTTCAGGAAAATTTAGTAATGTTTCAATAACACTATCCTATACATTTTTTTTACATGCAAGACATCAATAAAATTCCTGAAATATAAACAATTCCACATTGGAAATTATAAGAAAATTGATCTCTTCTTCCAACCTAATTTGTAAAGTTTTTTGAAATTTTTTACCAAAAAATTGTTTTAATATATTTTACTTTATTGTATAGTTCATCACCCATTACTGAAGATGGTGTTATACCTTGTTCTATATTCCCATCAAATGTTGTCATCCAGGATCAGTATTTATAGCATCAGGGTAAAAAAATTTAATTCCCTAAAAACACAGTCTTTGAGAAATGTTTCAAGAAAACTGATTATCTGTGTTTTTCACAAATGGGACACCCCAACATTATTTTAATTCTATAACATGATAAATTTACATAAGTAGGGAAATCATTTATCATTATTTAAAACATGGACCTCAATGTGAATTCATCACTTCTATGAGCATAATAAATTATAACTCCTATATCCCACACAAATTTTAGTTATCTGATCAATGGAGTGAAATAGACACCAATATCATTACCAGGTTTCTTTGGTCTAGATATAAGTAGAGACAACATAATGTAGTTATGCTGGATGCATAACTATGATGGAAGGATATAATATACCAACATGAATGTCCATGTACTGTGAGTACTACTCTGTACTCCAAAATGATTTCTTCCCTCTATAGATAATTCAAGATGAATGTTTCTCAACCCATTTCAAAATTTAGGATACTCCCATTTAGGAGAATATTCTAGATGATGTAGGCTCCCATATTTAATTATTTCCACTACATGACATTTCAATTTTTTTGCGATTTCTTGACATCCATAGAGTCTTCTAAACCATGTAATTTTAGGAAATTACCATATATATTTCAAAGGACGTGATTCATTTTTCTTGTATCGATCGGTTTCACACCAAGGGAATTTTATGAGTGATTCATGGTCCTTGCAAAAAATATGAAATCATTTGGAAAACATTAATTTTTAAGTCATCATTTCCATTTAAGATTACATTTTTTAGCATTATATTTTCAGAATAGTAGTTCATTTTATTCTGGTAGCATATAATTTAGGATACCAAGTAGTTATGTAAATCTGGTGTCACTCCATCTGCTGAAATATTTCAAATTATATAACTTGAATACTTCTGAAAATGTTGGGTATTTAGTACAACCAATATACAGTGGTTTCTTGGAATAACTACTTAACTCCTCAAACAACTTTGTAAAATAATGAAGGTTGTCTCAAATTTCAATTTTCATTTCTTCCATGCAATCTCAATCATCCATTACACTGGTATTCAAATCAAATGATCCATAAACTACAATATCATCCCAATCGGTATCTACATTCAGTTTGTCTCGGTGTTTAGTACAACATTAATATCTCTGATCAATTCTTTGAAAAATCAAATGTTGTTATAACTCTTCTAGACTAATAATTTTTGAATAAATACAATGTAAACATGGACAGGAGATTTTGGTAGAGTCCTATGCATGATCTCTTGTAAACTTGATGAACTCTTTAACTACATCTTCATACTATTTTGTCAAATTATTAGCATGAATCCCATTTTTATTCATATCCATCCTATTGGATTCATAAAAGATTAATTTTGTATAAAAAATAAATACACATAATATATTCATTATCAACGTTAAAAGTTAGAGACAAATATAATAAGGGAAACTCAACATTTAATTGTCTCAAAAAATTTCAATATGTTGAAGAAAATGGGTAATTAAATTTAAGAAAAGAATCACTCCACTATTGTAGGTTTCATCCTATGAATTCATTCAAAGGTGAAAGTTATAGACAACTCATACACATCAACTCATCTTCTAGATATTAATCATTGAATTTTTTTGTTTGACACATCTTTCATATCTTGTGGAAATACACCTATGTTTCATTAAATACTCTAAGCAGCACTAACCCATGAGATGAATAATTTTCTTATTAGTACGAGAAAAATAAAATAGATGGGCGTATGAGTTCAGAAAACAAATTTCAATAATGGATATTTGGGAGATGAATTTGATTAGGATAAAGTTTTCTATAAAAGATTTAGCAGATGAGTCTCAAGCAACAAATTTCAATAATAATTGTCTTTTAACACACATAGAGTGTCTATTAAACCCCCTAAACAAATGAAAATTTAATATAGGAAATTCAAGAGTAATTAGAAATCCAAATATGATGAACAATAATAATAAACTCTAATTCAATCAACTTGAAGATATAAAAATGTATTGATAAAACATTTTAATAATTAAAGAGTTATTTCATATACATGGATAGTAATCAGAGATTCCTAGTGGTGGAACCAATACATGTAGACCTAAAATGATGAAAACCGAAAATTAATTTCTAATATATAGAATTTGATAACTTTAATTCTATTATTTTTGGAACAAGTGATGTAGAAACCTAA
Source organism: Viscum album (assembly GCA_963277665.1). Taxonomy (NCBI): domain Eukaryota; kingdom Viridiplantae; phylum Streptophyta; class Magnoliopsida; order Santalales; family Viscaceae; genus Viscum; species Viscum album. The sequence continues at coordinate 548,948,069 of OY728135.1, forward strand.
CGAATTATTACATTTAAAATTAATGGTATATCAAAAATTTGAAAACACCTCAAGACTCTTGGGATGTCATATCCCCAAACTAACCCATACCAAGGATTTTAGGGAGGTCTTTGCATCATATCTATCCATCTGAAGGATTATAGGGAGGCCATCTAATATACATTGACCCATCCTTGAGATTCTAGTGAGGTCTATAAAGAAGTTAGGATAAATAATTAACTCAAATCAATAAGATATATCACAAATAAGGGATAAAACACACCAAACCTTGCAACGTTTATACCATAATCATTTAAAATTATATATATATATATATATAATATGGAATTTATAATACACATAATTTAAAAAAAATACACATTTAAACAGAAAAAATTAATGAAAATAAATACAATCCCTTTCTAATTTGTAAATTCAAAACCATAATTTGTGAATAAATAATTATTAAATCACCCTTACGTAATATGTTTTCAAAACATATATAAGTAAATATAAATATATACATTTAAACACACACACACACACACACAGATATATGCACATATATATATATATATATATCTTTATAAAATAAACTTAAATTCATAAAAATATATTTAACCCTCATATCATAATATCACAATGTAGTAAAATAAATACAACCCCATTCTAATTTTGAAAATAGAGAGCCAGTCAAAATAAATAAATATAGTATCACCCTTAATAAGATTTATCTTAAAATAAAATAACACAATTCTGAGAAAATAAATTTTTTAATAAAAATCCATACACCAAAATATTAAAATAGAATTTAAATAAATATATTTCCTTACATGAATTGCATAAAATCAAATTCTGTTGTTATTTTGCACCATCACCATACTGAGAACTGGATTACTAAATCAATTTTCTCATTCGTTTAAGGTTTTTTATCCAAAATCTCTACTATTTATACAGTGTAATAAGTATTTATTTAATTGGTTTATCTTTGAACTAAATATGATTCTAGAAGATTTCAAAAGAATGACACAATTAAGCTTGTGAAGAAAGATGGGGTATAGATATAGATAGTGAATCAAATTTATTCAAAACATTAATTTAAAAACACCAAATCATGATATCCAAATCAGTAGTCATGAAAACAAAAGATCATAAACAAAAGAAAAAAAGTATACAATGATTGATGAACAACTAACTGATGTCATCATAAAATAAGATATCAAAAACAAAATGGAAAATACAGAAAGAAAATTTGAACCTATAAAGGAAAACAATGGTGTACCTCACAAGGTTAAAGAAAATATGAGACCCCTATATCCAAATCCAGATGTTTTCTTTTAAAACCCTGACTTCAAGAGAACAACAATGTCAGAAGATTTTTGAGAAACTAGAGGTAGGTGGTTTATGTGATTCAAGTGGGACTATGTGATTTGAGCTTCGATTCATCAGGGAGGAGTGTCGGCAGTGGGTGGCTTCCATGAAAAGCTTCTCATATCGCGATGAGTTCACAACTGGTTAGGCTTTTTAAAATAGATTTTGGCACTTTTATCATCACTTTTAAACAAGAATTGATAATGATTCCATTTATTAGAGCTTAAGTAATAAGTGTTGATAAAAGTCATATTTATCATCACTCGTTTAGCATTGATAAATATTTATTTTATTAACAATTATTACTTAATTGCTGACAAAGGATTTAAAATTATAATTATAAATAAAAAACTTATATATATATATACTTAATAAATATTTATAAATATGAATATAGTAAATATATTCCTTTTTTAAATATATTTATTATAATTTTATAGTTATTTAAATATATAATTATTTATTTTTAATTATATAATTTTTTTAAAATAATATTTATATCATTATATATTTTTGTTTAATTATATACATATATATTTTTAACAAAAATATATATATATAGTAAATATATTCATTATTTAAGTAAATTTATTATAAATTTAATAATTATTTAAATATATATAATTACTTATTTATAATTATATAAATACTTTTAAAAAATATATATAAATATTTATTATTATAAATTTTTAATTTTATAAATATAGAATGTACATATATAAATATATTTATTTATTAATATTTTTTTAAAAATGTTTTTTTACAAATATGTTTTCACAAATATTTTTTAACCTGATTAATGAATATCTAATTTTAAGTTCATGCATGTTAAAAAAGAGTGAAATTAAATAAATTAAAAATAATTACACCTTAAAAATAGGTAAAAATGGATAAGTTTTGTGTGTGTGCATTGTATATAAAAATGCATTAATTATGTATATTTCAAATCAATATAACACACATTTGATCTATATTAAATTGAAAAATAAAATGATATTTAATTATATGTCCATTAATCTATGCAATTTGTCATTATTTTTAATTCATATAAAGTTTTAATTATAAACCATTATTCACTAAATATATGACTATTTAACGCAAAGCGCATAAATATTTTGTAATATATAAATCATATTAATATACATTAATATATATCTATATATTTAATATATACTATTTATTAACATTATCTATAATCATCTAATTAATAAAATGTTTAATATTTTTCTCAATTTACTTATTTTTAATTTTTATTTATTTAATTTCCATTTTGCGTATATCTATATATTTAGTACATACTATTTATTGGTATTTATAATTTACATATAGTATGATCAATTTATTTATTTTTATTAATAATTATTTAATTAATAAAATTTGAAATAATTTTCTTAATAAACTCATTTTTTATTTTTATTTATTTATTTAATTCATTTTATTTATTCAGACCGTTATCAGTGCTAAAAATGATGAAAAACGACTCCTTTATGAGCACTAAAAATATAACACTGATAAAGGGTACCTTTTATCAGTAATAAAAATAAAGAACAGATAAATTGTGCCCTTTATCACCGCTACAAATAAACCACAAATAAAGGTAACCTCTATCATCACTAAAAAGAATGCATTCATAAAGGGTTAAATTTAGCAGCACTTTCTTTATCCCTGATAATGATGCCATTTATCAGTGCTTTTTCCGAGCACTGATAAAGACCATTTCTATTAAATTCCTATTTAGTTGTAGTGAATCCAAATATCTACGATGATCTAAGGGGGCATTTGATTCATCAGAAAAGAAGGTATTAGGATATCCTTTTCGGTTTCTAGAACCTTTCCCGGGAATTGAAGAATTTTCATGAGAAAAAATACTTACTTGATTTCAAGAAAACCTCACCCTTTTTTGGCCTTGATAAATTTTTACAAAAGGAGAATTTGAAATTCCTGAAGGATTATCAAATCATGAGATCCATAAAAAGAATGACCAGTCATTCCATTTTCCTTTATCATAATAATAATTTTAGCAGAAGTAATCTAATATGAACAAATCCGTATATGATGTGTTAATACTTTAATCTCTAAAACCTCATATTAATTGTAACTTAAACCAATCCACATATGGTTATCCTTATAACCCTTTTGAAATATAAATTTCCAAAACATGAAAATGCAGCTCACAAAATCATATTAACATTTATCCCCCATATTTTAAAATTTAGCTCTTGGTTGTCACATTCCAAACAAGTGAATACCTACATCTAGTATTCATGATGCATGGTAGTTACCATAAATCCTTATTGAAAACATGCATGCTTACTTATTATAAATTTTATTGGACATATTTCTTAAGTACAAAAGTTTTTAATCTTCATCTTTAATACCATAAATCACTTTTCAAAAAATCCTTAATCAGGTCCAATGAAATCAATACCATCCAATTTACTTATTCATATCCAACATATCATTATCCAAATATCATGGGTTATCCTTCCCTTAATCAAGTGTTTTCAAAAAAATATCACCATATTACCTTAATCACTCTCCATTGTTACTTGTACCATTATGCATATTCTCTTAAATCCTTGTGGAAAAAATATAGTGGGCCAATACATGGATGTTTTATTATTCAATAATACCATAAAATTAATTTGACAACATTATTCTTGAATTCTACTACATAATTACTTGTTTATTCCTTAACTTCGTTATCATACTCTACATCACCAATAGTGATCACATGAGATTTCCTTTTTCTTTTATCCATAAGAGGTTGTTAATTGTGATCGTCATCATTAACCCTTGGATTTTGGAATTGATTATAATAATTCACATACTCTTTACAGTTGAAGCAATAAATTGGGGAGGTGTATCCTGTGTGGATTTACCTCTATTCACATGATTGGATGACTTCTTCTTCCCATTAGTTCAACATTCAACTTCTTGATTGACTTCCCTTCCACACTTAATGCATTTATTAGACCCCATAATACAATTTCCTCTATGTTTCTTTCAACATTTAGAGAACAAAATATATTTCATCTTCTTATATCTATGGTTTTTATATTTTTCTTTGAACTCCATATTCCTTTTCCTGTTAAAACCATGACATATATATGTAACTCCAACCTCCATTTCAGCATTGATTACACAATTCACAACCTCTTAGTACTAAATAAAGTATCTTATGGCCAATTCCCTTATGAGACTTTGATTTAATACAATTAAGAACCTATCAAATTTAAATTTAGTTTGAATGATAATTTTGAATGCATACCTCACAAGTCTTGTGAAATTAGCCTCCTAGGTACTGATAGATTCGCCACCCTTTTGATTAAACTCAAGGAACTCATTTTCCATCTTCGTATGAATAATGTAAAGAAATTACTTATTGGATAATTATTTCTTGAAATCAACCTAATCCATCGATTGAATTTCATATTTATTCCTCGTATTCTTGATTAGAGTCCACCACTAGTCTTCTTCACCTTCCAACCAATAAACATCTAGAATTACTTTCTCATGCTCTGAACAATAGAGAACGAATAATATCTTTTCTATGGTAGTAATCCAATGTTCAAAAACTTGTGGAACAGAAGACCCTTTGAAATAAGGTGGATGTTGCCTCACGAAGGAATCAATAGAATTTTTTTCCCTACTTTTCACATTTGGAATATCAACATGATTCATATCTTGAGAAGTTTTGTGAGAATAGAAGTGAGGTTTTTCATTCCATCTCCTATATAATTTGGATGCTTAGGAAAAATGATCATCGCATTATTCATCGTAATCATCATTAACACAGTTCCATCAAGGTACAACCATTAACTAAAACCTAAAATCATAGAGTAAGAAATAGCAATTATAGTGAGGAACCACATAATCATGAAAAATCACTTATATGATGTCTAAATTATGACACATTCCTTAGTATATGACACCTTAGGTTTATCCTTGTTTATTCATACCCAACTTCCATTTAAATCCTTCATGATAGATCATGACGATTTTTTGAATTTCGAAAGCAAATCCCCTAGGAGTTTCAATGAATGTGTCTGTCATGGCCCATGGTCATGTACAAGGTTACACTCGAGTCAGGTCAGACACACATCATTAGAGTTGTTACCTTTAGGTACATTTTTTCCTGAGCCACATCCATGTGTAGAATCTAAACAGGGATGTAATTCTAGGAAACCACTCACTCAATCCTTTAACAAAATTTTTGGACATTTTCCTAAGCATTAACTCACCCTTAGACCTATCCTTAGAGAAACCCCTAGAAATATCCTTAGAAATATCCCTAGGGGATCACTAAAGATTTCTCGTCCTAGTTTCAAAAGGTTGACAAAAAAATTTCTCTGATACCAACTATTACAACTCAGTAGTAACACATATTAACATTACATCACTTTTGCGTAATACTTAACACATTACAAAAATAGACTCTCAAAGACCATATTTGTTTTGTTCCTTTGGAAACATGGAACAAAAACATTTAGTGTTGTGAAATATCTTCAATTTTCTCAAAAAAATAACTTCCCCTTTACTAACCCTATATTAAAGATTATTTATATCATAGTGAAAAGAAAACATAAGAATGAGTGAGATTATATTCTCAGTAAGGGTCAAAAAGGAATACATGTAAACACAATCATGATCATAATGGTAAGAGAACAAGATTGTGAAAATATAATATAATACCCTACGTATCAATAATTATAAACATGAATCATGGAATAAATATTGGAAATTCATAAGACATGAATCATAATGATATAAATAATATAATTCATGAAATCATAAAAATATGAATAAGACATGGAATTTAAGAATACACATAAACACATAATATCACTCACTATAAGTCAAGACACATTGCTAGAACTTATCAGGGAACTTCATGGGGACTAAAAATACTGGGTGGGACACACCACAATCCCTAGTCATAGTCATTTCCTGGTAATTGATAGAGTTTTAACTCTTTCCATAGTTGATTTAGTTTCCTCATATTCCCATAGTGGATTGGGTTTCCCCATCTTCCCATAGTGAATCAATCCCATCGACTTAATTCACATCAATATCTCACAAGACATAAATCTTTACCCAATTCATTTGAGGGATATATAGGTCCCACTTATCATATAATGAAAACGATATATTTTTGTGTCATAATAACAAAAATAATTTATCATATCAGAACCCATTGAATGAAATGGGTTTCATAAAAATCATTCAATCATAACATAACTTATGGAAAATAAATGGGTTTCATAAATATCATTGAATCATAAACATAAACCATTATTAGATATGAAATAATGGTAGAATTGAAGTATATCCCCATTAAAACATAATTAATAGAAAATAATGCTATATTAACTGAAAAATAATTTTGAGAGATCACTTGAAAACAATTCTTGAGGAAAATATCATTTTTCCATTGAAAACATTTTATTTCCTCAAAATGATTTGAATTTTTAAAAAAAATTAGTTTATAATAACCCATGAATATTTTAGAGGAAATTTTAATTAATTAATTCAAAACAACAACAAAAAATTCCATTCATTCTGTATAAGTTAGAAAACATTCCTTTCATACTTTTTCCAGAAAAGTCACAAAGTACCTCATTTGGAAAACAAGAAAACCAATTCCTTTAAAACTGTGTATTAAAAGTAAAAATTGTGTAAAGTGACTTTTAAAATACATATAAACATAATAAAAAAATTTGAAACCATTTTTAGAAATCATAGACATGGATGTTAAATATTCCCCAATAGAGACTTAAAATAAAACAATCTCAAATATTGATGAGATTGTGAAGTAAATACTAACCACTTTATAATAAGTAGAATCATATGCCCCATGAAATGATGAAAATTATATTTATATAAAAATTAATTAATATTATTGATAGGACTCATATAATACCTTCATGGTTAATATATACACCACATAGAAAAAATATGTGGTCTATAAGGAATATGTCCCACAGAAATAAAAGTGAGACATAAATCCCTTAATACTAGAGTAACATTATAATCTTCAATACCATAAAAGAATAAAATAAATTAAATCATTTAATATTATTAAAAAATTAAATTAATTATATATAATTTCATAGGTTAGTATACACACCTCACAAAAAAAGAGAGTGGTGAATATGGAATGTATTTTACGGAAATGAAAAGTGAGATAAAATTCCCTTACATTAAGCCTTGACTTATTTCATACATGTTAAAAACTCATCTATAATAAATTTAAGTTTATTATAAAACTATAATATTATAATATTCATATAATTAAAACCATATATGATTTACTTATGAATTTATATTACTCTCTTATTAACAGTTCCATGTTAAAGTAATATTTCGGGAAATAATCGTTTCGTTTATCATATGTGTTTTGACATTCCATTATTGATCCTCTTACATAAAGGATGATTTAATTATTTAAATAATGTAAAAAATGAATTATAATTCATATATATTCATTTTATAAACATTTATAACAAACTATAAAAAATATATATTAAAAGTAATAAACCGTTCATGGAGACGGTAGGTGGTACGTACACAAGAACGTTGTTTCATTTTTCTTATCGAGTTTAAAGAAAGGAATTTATATGGTATATTATCACTAAAAATCATTTTTATGTCATATAAAACATATATATTCATAAAAATTCATCCATAATATCATCCCTCAAATATAGGTGAATAATGAATCACATCACGTCGTTTATATGATAAGTCAAACGTATGCATGAGCAACGTTATAATTTTCCTGGAATTATGATGGTAGTAATGTATACATGATATTATCATTTAAAAATTATTATTATATAATAATAAAAAAATATAATTTCCATCATAATTATCAACCACAATAAGTGGTAAAAGAAAAAAATTGAACAATATTGTTTCTTGAGGCAGTAGTTATCTGAACACAAGGACGGTATGTTAATTACCCATTAGATAGAGGTGTGTATGAGTGTAGGTCTCAAAATTAATTTAAACATATCCCAGGATATTTAGTATTATAATTTTATTATATAAAAATGAAATAAAAAAATTGAAGGAGTTCAACGAAGAAATAAAATAAAAATGGTTGTTGATGAATGTTAACTCTTCTTTGGGTATCTTTTATTGATTCTCACAAAAGGACTCATTTAGTTGGATTTATGAAAAAATTAAGGCATCTAGGATTAATTTAATTAATTTGAGAGGAGAATTGGGTAGATTTTGTCTGAGATAAGGCCTTTAGATGTGTAAATAAAAGATAAGGATATGTTCTCTTTTATATACCACCACCCTCCAATGGCCCGAAGGACTTCATTTTTTATTGATTTTTGATAATCCACCTTTCAAGGGGTAAGGTGGAACCCTTACAAGCCCCGTAGGTGAAAGTATTACATGGTCCATAGGACTTATAGGAATTCATTGCCCGTAGGCTTCAAACATTACATGCAACCCAGACTCACTACTTGGAAATTCTCCTCCCCAACATCTTCATCATGAAATCAACTCTCCACCTTCACATGGCTGATCGGCTAGGATTTTCCCGTGCATGCACAGTCTTGTCCCGATGGAAGGTGTCATACCCTATCATTCTTGCAATTTGTTTAGCTTCTGCTATGGTGAAAGCTCTTTGCTCCTCCTCCTTCTAAAGCTTGTTCCTTGTAGGTTGTCTGGTTTTCATCTGCACTTAAGGTGGCCCGAAGGCCTTGAGGTGGCCCGAAGGCCTTACTGACCCGAAGGCCTGGGTAGCCCGAAGGCCTTAAAGGACTCGGGGACCAAATCGGTGGCCCGAAGGCCCAAATGAGGGAATATTCCCGGCTGCTACAGTGCAAAATAGTGCCTGGTACAGTACCTGCTACAGTTCTACATAGTTCCTGCTACAGCACTGCTACAGTACCCCCTAGAAATTAGCCTCCACTTGGATTTCATCCCAAGTCTCTTGGATGTACTTAAGGAGTTCTCACCAACTGGGTTGAGGCTCATGTTCTTCTCTTTTATGAGAGCGAGAAGGTACACTCTTTGAATCTCTTAAACTATTAAATTAATATGAATTAATGTTTAATTAAAAACAGATCCAACGTGAGTAATTTCAAATATAATAATATGATAGATCTAAATCCTATCAAAAAATAATTTTTAGACATTTTCAGGTCATATTATTACCCTTATCTTTTGCATTTATTACTTAATTAATCTCTTTAACTCTTACCATGACAACATGTGTTTTTACAACTTATGAATTAATATATTTACAATAAAATTCCAAATGAACCATAAATGAGACATTTATTAAATTTTAGGACTTATCCAAATTAATTATACATATCTTAAATTTTTATAAATTTTATATCATTTAAAATATATTATTTATTTTAAAATATCAATAATGTCAATTTTGATACTTTTCATTACTTGACTTTTTACAAATATCATAATAAGGTGATATCTCCAAACCAACTCATTTAACATACCCTAAAATATAAAATTCATACATAAATATTTTTTTTGTAATTAATTATATAAAATTATATTCATTTTAAAAAAATTAATATCATTTAATTGAGTCTTACATTAATTAAACAATTCATATATCATCATTATGCCACCATTTAATTTAATTATTTACTTCTTAAAAATAATAAACAAATTACCATGATTTATAAAAAAAAATTCTCTTTCCAAACACTATTTATATCTAAACATATCCCTTATATAACACCATATAAAAAATATTTTTCTTATTAAAAAAAAGTGTGATAAAATTGTCTTTCAATTGAATATAATACTATAAAAGTGTTAAAGTTCTTCATATGTCTCCAAGTGGATATATAATTTTACCAAGGAAAATTTTTGTCGATTTAAACTCATCCAAGGAAATTATTTCAAGTTTTAGGGTAATTTTATGTTATTTATATTATTATTCTTACCTTTAATTTTTTGATTTACCCATAACCGTGATAATAAAAAATATTACAAAAGTAACTATTCATAATATCTAAAAATAAAATTGATATTTTTAAATAATTTTGACCGTATAATTAAAAATATGGAATCCATTTCTCTATATTCAAAACAAAAAATTGGAAAAAAAATTAATTTAAAATTATTCTCATTGAAGGGTGAGAAAACTGGTTATTAAAGTTAAAACAATAAAATGATTGAAATGTTTTTATATCAAAATTCAATGTAAAAATAATGCCAATGACCTATATTATATTAAATGAAAAAAAATTGATCTAATTATAATTTAAAACCATCCAAAAATATAATTTTAAACTGTAAATTATTTCGATGAAAAAAGTTGTTTTCAATTAAAATTTAGTATTTTTTAACTATTCACCAAAATATGAAACTTATCAAAAGAATACCAAAAATTAAAACAAATTAAATTTTTATATACCTATTTAATATAAGAATTTTATTTTTTTCAAATATATTATATAAAATTGTCACAAATTTTATTTAAAATAGTTTCTCCATTAAAAGATGACAAATGACCCTTTTGAAAAATATAGGTTTTTAGGCATAAAATTAGGTTTGTTCTTATTTTAGGTATATAAAATCTATTGGATGAATATAAAAAATATTTTATTGAATATATAAATATATATTTAATTAATATCATTCACTAATTGTAATTAATTTTATTTATTATGACAAAAATAATTCGGGAGCATAAAGATAAAACTATTTCCTTTATAATCAATAGGTATGTATTTTCATTTATAATTAATTGGAAATCAATGAATTTATATTATAAACCTTTTATTTTCATAATTTAGTTAATATTATTCATACATTCTAATTTTAATGGCTAGGTTGAATATTATTATATTAAATAATAATATTTTAATAATATACTATTGTTCAGAAAAACTCGGTATTACATGTAATGCAAGATATAAAAAGAACTCAAAATTGTGTGTAACACATGCCAAACATAGTGTTGCATATACTAAAAACTAACCCAATTTTTTCCTATAGAAAAATATCAAATTGAAATTTAAAATAACGTACGTCAATAATAGTGTTTTTCTTATAGAAAAATCAATATTCAGTATTATGGGAAATGAAAAATATTGAAAATAAATATATTAAATAGAAAATAAATATGTTACAAAATCTTGGGGTGTTATAGATATTGTTTGGGATTTGTTACTTTGCTTGCTAACCTTTTATATAAGTCTATACAGAGACATCTGGGCTAGTGTGATAGCTCTATGAATTCTTACATACGATGGGCTGCTAGAGAGTTCCTTATTGATAGAGATCGTTCAGGACAAGAAGGCACTAATAGTGGGTGACAATAGTGGGAACTCATGGGTTAAGATCTTGGAATTAGGTATTTGATGATAAATATACTGACCCATATATGTCATACATTTTAGTAGGTGATCACAGGACCAATGTTCTACAGTTCGTCCCTTAGGATGGGTCTATTCATCCTAGGGAGTGGTGGAGTTACTCCTCTAATGATCGGGGACATCTCACATGAGATTGTCTGACCCGCCATAGGGATGATAGAGAGTAAGAGTATTGGCCACCTAGGAAGAAGAAATAATAGGATAAGGGAGGTATAAAGGATATTGGATGTGATAGAGAAGCGAGGAGGGAATCAGGAGGTGGAAGATGGTTTGACTTATTGCCACCACCACCCCCATGTGGTCCCCATCGAGCTCAGGGAGCTGGTGAATGGGTCAAGGACTATTTCTAGTTGTACAGTCCTACAATCAATAATCTTTATATATTTTCATATGTATGATATATTTTTTCTATAAATTATATATATTTTTTATAGATACACATGTCATCCATTTTTTTCTTGCAACATCTCTAGTTTGAGACCTGGAGGTTCATGTTGAACCCTTAGCTTGGGCATTATGCTTGAAAACACTTATTATATATGACTCAAGGATCAGGAAATTTTTCCAATTGATTGATTTGATTCTTGGAGAAGAGATTTTCTCTTGGGGTCTTCTTGTGGCATTGATCAGGTCTTACTATGTCATATTAGGAATGGAATGGCAATACCATTCATGCACAAATTGATTGTTTTAGGATCAGGATGTGGTTTTTCAACATTTATGGGATGCAGTTTTACTTTGTAAGAAATAATTAGACTCAAATGGAGTATGACGGACACATATTTAGGTGGTTATAGCCGATTACTCACTAATTTTCTACCATGGATCTCGAAGCGGTGGATTCTATTGGTTATTGATTCTTTGTTGTGGTGGTTGAGTATGAGAATGTATTTCTTGAGGATATGCCAGGCTCACCTTTACTTCTAGAGTAGGAATTATAAATTGAATTTCACTTAGGGATAACCCTAATATTTATATTAGCATATTGGAAATCTCCTGTAGAGTTTCACATGTTGATAGTGGAGTTAGAGGATTTGTAGAGGAAGGGATTCATGAGACCCGGTGTTTTCCTTGGGTATCCCCAGTATTGTTTGCTAAGAATGCAGACAAGATGTTGAACTTATGAATAGATTATTAGCGCATGAAACAAGTGACTGTAAAGAAATAGTATCCACTATCAAGGACTTATTACCTCTCTAGACAGTTGAGAGGATCGTAATGGTTCTTAAAGATTCACCACATATCAAACTATCAACAGTTGTGAGTAAGAGTTCAGGATATATCGAAGTCCACATCTATATGTCTCTATGATCACTATCAATACTTGGCAATAACTTAGGAATGAAAAAAACCCCATTATTTTTCTTGGAGTCATGAATTGGATCTCTTATCCCTTCCTAGATTGGTTTATGGTGGTCTTCATCGATTGTATCCTAGTTTACACAGTGTCCGAGGAGGAGACCTTGAGAAACTTGAGGATGGTTATAGACACACTCAGAGAACACCAGCTTTATGGGACACTCTTGAAAGTTGTGTTTTGGATTTAGGAGTTCCACATTCTTGGACATGTTATCCTTGTAAATGGGGTAGCGGTGGAATCAAAAAAGGTCGAGACAATATCATCTTGGGATCTACCCAAGAGTGTGATGGAGGTATAGAGCTTTGTTGGGTTGGTAGGTTACTACAAGATATTTTTAAATAAATTATCTAGTGTATTGACACCTTCGAATACTTTTAACTAGAATGTTAATCCATTTATATAGGAATAATGGTTATAGTATTATTTTCAAGAGTTGAGATAGTGGTTGACGATCATCCCCATCTTGAGGTTTCCATAGGAGGGTGTTGATTACATGATGTTTTGTGATGATTTAGGGATTAGATTTGGTTGTGTTCTAAAGTAGAGGGATGTTATGATTACCTATGGGTCTTGGTAGAAAATATCTTATGATAATAAATACACTACACATGATCTTGAGTTTTTTTGGTATTCTTATCCCTTAATATGTAGTGATACTACTTTTTGGGTGAGTGGTTTATCATCTACTCTGACCAAAAGCATCTCACTTATGTCTTATATTAGAAGGATTTTAAATTGAGATAGAGGTAATAGATTGAGTTCATCCAGGACTATGAATTTGAGATATTTTATACTCATGGTAAGCGGAACAAGGTGTAATACGCTCTCAATAGGTGATCTTTTTCTCATTTATTTGTTGATTTGTCAGAATAGTTAGCTTCATTATAGTTTTCCTTTATGGGAAAGGATGGTGATTTATATCTTTATTCGATGATTTTTACCCCACCACTTTTACATCATGTTAGGGAAGATCATCATGTAGATATCAACTGTGATATCTTACATACACAAATATCCATTGTATTTTTTCTTAATGTATTTTCTGAAGGTGGGGAGCATGTTATCATTTTATTGGATGGACAGTGGTACAATTGATGTTGGGTGAGGAGGTGATAAGGGGGGTTAATAAATCTCATATGGTGGTATATCCTAGTTCGGGGAAGATATTCCTGAACCTCTGATTTCTGTTTTGGGTGCCATACATGACGAAGGGTGTAGAAACGTTTTTCTCTTGATACCTCACTTATTAGTTTGTGAAGGATAAGAATAAGGTTCCATAGGGTTTATCTTAACCACTTGAGGTTATATACTGTAATTGGAATGTAATATCTATGGAATTCATGATGATCATACCACATATTCCTAGAGTACATGATTCCATTTGGGTTATCATAGACCAACACACCAAGTCATTCCAATTCTAAGATATTCGACAGTAGAGTTTAGTAGAGCGCTTAAGAGTCCTTTATGTGTAGGAGGTATTCCAAATCCATGGAGTTACTTTGATGATTGTTTCATACCATAATGATTTCTTCACATCGGGATTATATAAAGGATTGTATAAGGACTTTTAGACTCAGTTTCATTTTATCATAACGTTTCACCCCCAATATGATGGATAATCTATGTGTACCATTCATGTTCTAGAGGAAATGGTGTGGGATTGGATGTTATACTTTGGCCTTATTTGGTTGGATCACATACCCTTAGTGGATTTGGCCTATAATATCTACCATTCCACTATCACTATGGCACCATTTGAGGCCTTATACAGGCCACCTTGTAGTTCAACACTTCATTGGACTGATCCATGCAATTCAACACTCATGGGGAAAAAGTTTTTGTGATCTACAATAGAGAAGGTGAATATCATCTAAGAGTGGCTAAGAACTTCAAAGATCCATTTTAAGTCCCATGATGACTGATGAAGGATGCTTTTGGAGTTTTATGTGTGAGATCATGTGTTCCTTAAGGTCTCAACTTGATGTGAATTACTGAGATTTTGTTGGGGTGGAAAGATATCTCTAATATTCTTTAACCCATTCCAGATATGATGTAGAGTCAGTGAGGTGGAGTACCACTTGGCTCTACTACCGTAGTTAGACTTGGTACAACATGCATTATCCGTGTCACATCCAAGGAGATATGTGCATGACCCATCACATGATATCAACATGGGTGAGTTGGATGATGAGGATGGAGCTACCTTTATAGAGAACTAAATAGAGATCGGTGATTGGAAGGAGAAGATGTCCCATGGGTGAGAATTTCCTTTGGTGCGTGTCTGGTGGTAGCATGATAATCTTAAGGAGATAACCTCATATCAGAAGACCTTAATATAAGCTTAGTACCCATATCATTTCATGTATTCTCATCTTTTTTTGGAAAAAAGACAAAAGGTATGGAGAATATAATGCCGCTATTTTTTCCATGTAAATATTTTAAATATATCTAGTAATATTTTCATAGTTAGATGCTGAGAAAATAAGGGATTCCATAGCATAGGGAGCCTGTAATTTATAATTTCATAATATTAGATATATTAATATAATTACCAATGAGTTTTAAAAAAAAAGTGGAGTAATTATTAAAAGTATTATCAGATCATAAATATGAGACTTTCATTGAGTTCAAAATGTGATATTTACATTAGAAGTGACATAATATTTTTTAGCATCAGGCGTTCATGAAAAAACTATCATGAGTGTAAATAATTAATGAATTAAATAATTAATTAAATTTAATTAAAGTGATGTTGTAACCTAATATTACTCTATTTAATCAGGCTTCTGACCAATTCCCTGGGTTAACTACATAACCCTAAGTATTGAGAGAGAGAATTAGAGGAAGTCTTGGAGAACGACGACAATAGATAAAGGATCATTCATGATAATGGTAATGGAGTATCTATCTAATGATAATGGAATATATTCTTTCTTCATCAGCAAGAAATCCATATTGAGTTAGGATATTTGTTTTATGAGTACTTCTTATCCTATGATGAATGTTAAACAATAAACTAACATATTAATTTGAGGATCAATCGTATTGCAGGTATGGGATTATTACTCTAGGAATTTGTGGATTTTTATTTTTTGAATTAATTTTTAACTCGTTGTTCATCATTATATTGGAAATTAATCGATTCCATTAAAAAATGGTCAAGGTATTTTTTATCATGTTTTAGTTTTGTTCATTTCTTCCCCCATTCATTGTTTTTTTCATGATAAAGGTTCCTTTTGGAAAGTGTTTTGATAAATACTGTATAATCAACTAGTTCATATATATTTCTTGTCACAACAGATTGATACCAAAGATTTAGTTTCAATTTGGTGATGAGATCAAGCTGTTATGGTGTTAACAATGAATCGGGACGTGATTTGATACATTTATGCATGGGATTTTAGCATATGATGAAGGTGTGTCTGTAGGTAGAAATTTCTAGTGAATCAAAATATGGTATATGGCCACTAGAGATGGTAATTCTAGTCATACTCCACATCCGAGATTCAGGGTCATGTTTTGTAATGGTGGAAAAAGAATTATAAAATTGAACAAAGAACTACAGGATTCATGAAATTTATGATATCTATGGCATGTAATCCAATGATATACATCATGTGGGGCCCTGGATTCAGCTCAAAGGTTTCTGTGTAGAATAAATTGTCACACATCGTGTGACACTTTACACATGTTATGTGAACCTTACCTTGTATCTCGATGTGTGTCTCATGGGATACAAAGACATTGATAAGGCCTTGTACATGATATGGCCAGAGTACATGGGTAGAGCTGTGTACTCAAACATGGCCTGGTACACAGACACAAACAAGTACATATACATGGCCAGCTGTACATGAACTTGGGCATGGGCCATGATACATGGGTAGACCTAGTGATTAAGTAACACATAGTGTGCTACCAGTGCACACTATGTACTCCTTTAAAGATTACTTGGAAACCTTTTTCTCCTCAATTTGGACAAGTTTCATTCTAGGTGAATTCCATCAATCCATCCCTCAGTGGGTATAGTATGACACTGCATCCTAAAAAAATGATTTTGATCCTCTCTAAGGGATTAGTTTTGGATATATTTTTATTAATATCTTCAAGATTCTTGGATGAGATCCTCTATCATCTTTTTCCCTAGGTGGGGTTCTCAAAATCAGTGTAACCAACTATACAATGGCATTTATCCCCTACATAGTGAGTTAATCCATATTGTGTTAGTCGGTATTTCCCCATGTCCATGGATGTGATCCCTATCTATGTATCAATATCATCATACTTTTAGCATGTAGTTCCTTATAGTGAGACCTTAATTGCACAACATCTCATATGGAGACCATTAGTACTATCTTACTCACAAATTGAGTTCTTCATGGTGAGTGTAGTTGTAAACTCTCGAGTAGAATATTAGGTTGGCAATGCAGTTGTATCCTTACATTTAGACTAGGTGTCAAATATGAGAATATTTTTATGTTTTATTGTATATATCATATTATTATTAACAAGTATTGGGATAAGATAACTACTCTTGATTATTTTTTCTTAGTGATTTTAGGGTTTCTTACAATGTACTATTATATTCACCTCTATATGGTTTATTCCCACACTTTCCATGTCCTATATAGATGACCATCGATTCGATGTGGTTCATAGTGGATTATAAGAATATAAATCTTATATTTTGGCTAGACTAACTGTGGTATGTTCCAGGAGTTTCATTTGACTATACTCCCCTCATCCTATCAGGTTGGAATTCTTTATAGTTTTGATGGTATTTTTTTGTACCTTATTTCTTCCCATTAATTTTGGTATTATAATTGTGGAATTTATATGTATGTATGCATTTGGAATTATTTATACTTTCTATTTCAATATTGAATGGGCATGGAGATATGTGTGTGCATATAGGTACCATATGCTAAGGACTCCCATGTGTGTGTTATGACTACTCAACACTAGTATTCATCCCTTAGCGAATTGGAGGCTGTCATCGGGTATACAAACTCAGCTTATGACCAAATTTATAGGCCTTGGTGGGTTAAGCTATAACAGTCCATGACATGAATATTTATTCACAACCTGAATATTCTCTAGGAAGTTTTTAGGGAAAACAAATTATGGTCAATCACGACATCAATACATTTTGAAGTAATTAATAGGTTTAAGGATTTTGAACCTATTTCTCCTTGATTTTTTTATGTAGGTTGTGTTCTTGAATATTTATGGTGTGAATCCCTCATTCATAGGTGAATAAATTTAATTATTTCAATTCTATAAATTATATCACCTCCTTTAGTTCTATTTAATTCTCATCCACTTCTCGCATTTTGTAGGGGAACCCTAGGTGATTTTTGGATAACTTTTAGCCTAAATATTTGTATCTTGATCCTTGTCTTGTGTAATTTAATGTTTTGTGATCCTAAATGGATTTGGGAATATCTTATGGTAAAAGGAACCAAAAATTTAGTCTGGATTTTCAAATCATGGAATGATTCTTCATAACAAATGTATTTACGTAAGAAAAATCTCTCCCACTCTACTCTTCCAATAAATAGAAATATCTGATTTAATAAAATCAAAATGATTTTTTTGTGAATTGGGTCACATGGATAATTAGTTTTATAAAACCCTTTGTTTTATGGATTTTAAAATAAAGGTTATAAACATCTTCCACAACATGTTTGATAAATTGCTGGAATGTTTTTTTTTCAAAGAATTTGTTTGTGATATTTTAGGATTGAAATGGGTGCATAAGTTCATTAATGAATTTGAAAGGTTCATTATTGATGAATAAATGGTTTTTTAGTTGATTTTAGGGAACTATAGGTTTTATGGTTTATTATGAGTCCATGATTCATATTAGAGGGACCTTGTTGGTGTGGAATTGGATACCTATAAATGAGTTAGAGAACATTGGTTTATATCACCAGGTGGAATATTGGGGCTAGAGGGACTGATTTTTCTCATGATTATGGAAACTTCCTTGTACATGATTGAAGATATATCATTGATTGGGTGTTTTCATGGGTGTGTGCATGAGTGGAATGTGTGATATTCTTCGTGTGAGTTATTTTCACCACTTTCATATATGGATATCTAGAAAAACAATTTTATATTTTTCTCTCTAGTTTTATATTAAATTTTAGATATTTTATTATCTTACTAATAGAATGTTTAGAAAGAATTTGGAAGATTCCTAATTGATTCAATACACTCACCACTTCATATTCAACATGGTACTTATGTAGATAGTATTTATCATGATACAGGTAATGGGAAGAATTCATAATTTTCTAGAGATTCATCTTAACGATATGGTCTAGTCATTGAGGGTTGGAGATATAGATTTATTATAGTTGAGGTGGGTTTGGTGCCTATTTAGTTCCTTGGTTTCACTTGGTGTTATTAGGTTTCTTTTTTTCTTCTACTCCTACTCTAATTTATATCTTGTAATGCTATTAGAGGTTATTATAATCCTATATAATTAATCATATTATGTCTCTTAATAATCATATATTGTAGGTTTTTTATCTAATTTAATTCAACCCAAATTATTTATTAAACACCTTAACATTTATTTCTTGCATTTGGTGTCTAGGGGACATCACCTAAGTTTAGTGTCACTTCAGTCCTTCCCAAGAAAATGGGTATTATTGGACTTTTTCAATTATTATAAATTTGGTCGGTACATAAATTTGGAATGGTAGTTCTATAGAGATGATGGGTAAGTATATGAAAAATAAGCATAAAAAAATTTATATATATATATATATATATATTACCTCTTTATACTAAACTTCAAGTTACATGGGCAGTTCATGTACGTGAGGGTTGTTGAACACTTCTAGGCATGTTATATCCTCATCATTTCAGGTTTAGCTAATGAGATTCTAGTATCATGGATTAGTAAGCAACACCCCATAGGGTTTTCAAATTCATTTAATATTTTTGTTGTTAGGATTTTGTAAATAGAATCATGATAAATTTTTTTACTAAAAAATCTTTTTTGTGCTTATGGATGAAACTAATTTTTTTTATGAAATATCTATCTTAACATGGTCAAATGTGGTTTGACTCTATGTCATTTACTACATCTTCATAAAATTTATTTTTTGATTCATTATTTTATTTCTTTATGTTTATGTCTCCCTTGTGATTTTATTATCTAGTGGAACGTGAAATCTATGTTGAAGTGAAACATGAATTAGCAATGGAATCTTTTAGTAATAATTGATAAAATGGTGATAATCTTCCATTCAATGTTATAAGTATATTAAAAATTATAGAATGTTTACTAAAAATAATAATTACATGTTTATTATCCTACCTACTTAATGACTGTTAACATGTCTATACCTTACAAGTCTTTTACACATTATTGTATACTTTCATTATAGCCTTTCATTTTAATATTTTCATGACATACTTCATACTGATTTGAAATTAGTGGTTTGAAATTTTGTGTCATATTGGCTATAATTTACCCTCATTTGTTTCATGTTATGTTAAAATCAATATCATGTGTGACCCATGATATGTATGTTTCTAGTGAATCATGTTTCGTATAATGAGTATAATGGCCTGTAAATATGTGAATATGATAAAATTATTACTCTACTGTAATGTATAATCTGACTTCTAATTTTTTTTATAATTTTCACGTTACTGGTCATACAATCATGATGAAAATATATAACATGTTGACTTTGGTTTTTATATTTTTTGCTTAAATTTATCAAGCATTCATGATTAGTAATAGAATTTTTTAGTAAAAAAGTTAACCTATGAACATAATGGAATGAAATATAGAATTCAATTAGTTTTCAAAATTATTTTTTACTTTTGGTATGGGAATAATTTCATGTGGTTAACATATTTTTTACATGAAGTATCTTTTATTTAAATTAAACTGGTTTATGTGTATACCATTATTGGTAATTTAGAATCATTTTCCCATATATAGAATGATTATTGGATTTTTCTCAATTATTTCTCCTTGGTGGTTGCATCATTTTATTGATAGTTTCTACTTGATATTCTTTCATGAGACATGTTCTAATGATAAATTGGTTTAAAATTAGAGAATTTCATTGTAGTTTATTGTTTAGAAAAATATTTCTTGATTTAAAATAGGTTTTCAACATAATTTTTTGGAATGTTTGAGGAAAATTTACAAGTATTTTGAAATTGATAAAATATTTAATGTTACTTCATTAAAAACCCTTCTCTAAATAAAACATGAAATAAAATAGTTTCTTAAAGAAAACATTTTATTTTTAAAAAATCTAAAATATTATATTTTTTCTAAGTTTTGTTTTCAAATGCGGAATTGTTGCTTTCATGTTTTTGAAATTACCTTCATAAAAGGATTTATAAATGATTTTTACTACTGTTTATAATCTAAAAAGGATTTAAAGAGTTTCTTTAACTACACCTTCTAAATAGAAAAATATAACTTCTAAAACTTTTCATTGTTTTAGTAACTTGATAATTTTAAATATTTTTTTGGGTTGTTATAACATGGAAAATGGATGAATGGGAACCTTATGGTCACTTACAAGAATATGTAGTACATATAAATAGTGCTTATAATTTTTTTTGATACTCCCTTATTGTGGTTGGGGTATTGACTATGTTTTCTATGAAATTTAATCTTGTTATATTGATTTTTTGTGGTGATTTAATTTTTATTCTTGTTTTCCTTATTATGCTAGAAAGATATTTCTAATTATTATGTTGGTTACACTAATAGTTATTTTTCAATTATAAATGTAATACATGTGAGGGGAAATTATGTATCATGGGATGAGCATTAAGAAGCATTAGGGGAAGCGGGTTATTCTAGGATCTAGATTGGTCTCCATGATCAATTACCATTAACATGGTAAAACTTGGGTAAAGTTCATTATCTTAGTAGTGTCTCTCCTATAATCCAAGGAATACATTAGTTCCTAAAATTCAATGGAATATATATTTCTAAGAGTGTTTAGTCACTCTCATATCTTTCAAATAAGATTCCCATTTTCTCAATATATTTGGAATATTATTCAACTAGGAACAACTAATGTAGGTTAGCATCTATATCTTGTATGTTTAAAACCAACCTAGTGTCAATATTTTGCACTTAGTTTTGGTATTATTGGGTAGTTTGGGATCGTTAATGTCCTTTTTAATAATTTTTTAGGTAGGGGAATGTGCATGGTCTTGTCTCTGACAACAACAAATAGTGATCTATTTTCTATGATACCTCTAGGATTCTTGTCATTTATGTTTAGTGGGTTATTTACAAATACATGATTCTATTTTATCATGTTTAGTCTCATAGAGGGATTCTATAATTAGGCCTCACAAATAATTATCAATGGGGTAGTGTATTAATTAACTCGCAAGCCTCTAGGTGTCAGGTTAGTGAAATTTCATTTCATTAATGATTCATCGGATCTCTATATAACATCAACATGGGTCATATGGACCAAGATAATAAAAGAGTTATATGTTATATGACAACAATTCCTCAGTTGGGAAACCAATTCTAAGGATGTTCAGTGTTCACATTTTCATTCTCTTGGTATTAAGTTAAACCTTAATGGTTTTGTAACGCCTCGACCCTAGTTACCTAGATCTGTTGAATTATTACATAACATTGGCGTGATCACAAGGGATCAATTCCAGAAAGACCAATCAGTTTAGTATCCTTGGAAGTACTGGATACATACATAAGTTTTATATTACATTATGAAATGGAGAAACAAAAACATTGTGTCTCCTTTGAACACACTCATATCCCTTAGCCTATTCCTATTGGTCAATCATAATATACTACTTCGCATCCTGGGAAAAATAAAACATAATAAAGGGGTGATCTCAGATGCTTAGTAAGGATATCAATATAGTAGAAACTATAATAAATAAGCATAAACATTTAAGGAAATGTATAATACTAAAACACAAGCCTTTTAAACATAAAAATTCAGCATAATATGGAAATGATAAATTAAATAATTCCATTTACTTATTCACATGGATATTCTTCTAGTCTAATAATCACATGTAATATCAATAGCTAATTTCATAATGACGGAATGCATAATGTCGGACATCATAAACAAATAGTCAAGGCCTCGTGACAAGACTACAAATAATAATTTTTCCAAGGCCTTGTGCCAAGTCACTAGTTAGTCACATGATACCTATTGATTCATTGAGGGGCTAAAGTGGGCCCTACCCATCACTTATTACATCTAATACATTCCTCATATGAAAAGTTGAAACATACCATAAACATTTGTATTAAAACTAGCATATGAAATGTCAATACTTTTATCATAAACCATTAATGGTATAAAAATAGCACATCCATAGTCAAACATATCATAAAACCTTCAATAAAATATGGAAGATTATGTCTTAATAAATCAACATCAAATAAGTGTAAAATCCTATAAAGGATGTTGACATAAATGAAATCAAAACTATTTGAGAGAAATATCTCTTTATATTTTGAAATAATTTAAATGTCACGTAATTATAAATGAAAACATTTATCTTGAAAATATTCTTATAAGCTTGTAAGGGAAGATTTTAAGGTGTTATAACGGTGGAAAATATATGCACCCACCGTTTATGTTAAAAAAACAATATTTCCTTAATTTATTAAAAAGGTCATAAAGTAACTTGTTTGGAAAGTGATGGAAATATTACTTTCAAACCATTTTATAAAAATTAAAATGAGTGTAAAAATGACTTTAACCCATAGTATAGTGAATAGTAAAAAAATTTGAAATACATTTTTAAGAAACATGCATGTGGATGATAAATAGCTCTTAGTTGATACTTATGTATAAACAACCTCAGGTAATAAATAGATTGTAAATTAACCCTTATCATGCACTTTTACTTAGTAGAGGGTAGTTTAACATATTGTATAATAGTTAAATCATAGTTATTAAATTATACAAGAACCACATACATAAATATGATATCATAAATGATCCTCTAATATTGTTTGTTAATATTATTTCAGTAGTATCATTGCTTCGGGTGTTAACTGATTCATTTTCCTTTATATGTTTTATTACTTAATTCATGTTTGTTATGGATAAGATGTATTTGATTCATATACATAATAATATTAATATCTTTAAACATTATTTTTAATCATCAAATGAAAATTATTCTTGAATGGTTACGATGGGGAACAAAATCTCATCACATCTTGGAGATGGTAAACCATACGTACGCACAAGCGACAATATCATTCTATTGGTGGTGAAATTATATGTAATTGGATGGTATATTATATATAAATAAAAATAAACGTTTTATATTTATTATTTACATAAATTATACACATTACTATACCCATCCAAAAAATGAAGTGTTGAATAACAAACTACCCCACAATGTGGAGACGGTAAGCCGTACATACACATGTATGGTGACTTTGTCATTCATGGGATGGATAGAATAATGAATATGGTCATACCATATTTATAATAACATCACATAATTTATAAGGTACTAGATTTATTATTTTTTTAGGGAAACAATAAATAAAGAGGAAGCGGAAGAAGAAATGAACTTTGGAAAAGATGACGAAATAATTACCTTTTCTTCGGGTGTTTCCTTTTGATTAGAACAAAATGGCTCCATAGGTTGGATTTTTGATCAAATTATGGCCTATATGTTGAAGTGATGGTATTTGGGATAATATTTTAGTATGGTTTGTCTGATCCAAATGGCTTTGGAGGTGTGAATTTGAGATAAGGGGATGCACCCTTTAATAAGGGAGGTGAGGGGAACTTTAGGAAGAGCTTGAAATATTATTTTATTATAAAATAATTTTCAGTTTCTAATATCTCAAAATAGATTTATTTAGATTCTTAGATTTATATGGGTCTAAAACCTCTCAACAAATAGGTTTTATACAAGTTTAAGTCACCATATTAACCATATCATTTAGATTTAGCTCTTAGTTAAATAGTTTAACTTTTACCATGTCTTCTTGTATTATTATAATACGTGGTTACTAAACTTAATATAAAATTACAAGAGAACCTAAATTGGTTCATTAAAGACATATATATCATTATATAAGTCTTTTTGTGGAACATTATATGTTTAGGAATATTATATAATTTAATAAAATAGTATTTGTTTAAAAAAACTCATTTATTTCAATTTTGACACTATTTAGTATTTGGTTTTTTTAAGTAATAAAAATATGATTTCTTAGATATAAATAAATTTAATCAACCTTAACATGTCATATTAAACTATAAAATTTGTGTATGGCATAAAAAGTTTCAATTTACATTTATTTTAATAATTATAATATCAATTATTTTAGTCATTCATTAATAATGTAGTTATTGTATCATCATTGTGTCATAAATAAATTCAATTATTTATTTTCTAAAAATTATAAATAAAATACCGTGATTTATAAAATCATTTTATATCTCTAATTAATACTTATAGTTGAATTTATCTTATGTATAACCTTATATTAAAAATGTTTTAGTCATTAAAATTTCAATTTAACACTTATAACTCTTCTTTAAATAAAATATAATAAATGTCCTAATCTAATAAAAGTTGATAAAAAAGGATCATATGTTTTAACTAAGGTTTATTTTGGTCGAAATAAACTTATCCAATAGAATTAGGACATGTTTTAGGGTAATTATAATATCATTTTTACCTTTAATTTCCCAATTTACTTTTAACTGTGGAAAATAAAATTCAAAAGTTACTATTCACAAAAAAAATTATTTTCATCCTATTGAACCACATTTTACATACTGATGTCAATTGTGTCTCATATTTTTGTAATTCAATTCACAAAAGCAGTAAAATTAGGTTTTATGCAAATTTGGAAATGTGCCAAGAAGGTGGGTAAAAGTCGTTAAAAAATTCAATAAAATATATATATCTAATCTTATTCTAAAATGAATCCAATAAATTAAATTAGATTAATATATGTATTATGTATCTATTTTTACTTTAAAATAAATTTAAATTTAAAAATAATTATTTAAATAAAAAGTCGGTTTTAAATAATAACACAGTGTTTTTCACTATTCATCAAAAATTGAAAGTTTTCAGAAAAATACCAAAAATTCACCCGAAGATAATTTTGATATTCTGAATCCAAAGATGAAGTAAATTTTGAAAAATAAAATTAATAAAATTTCAAAAGGTGGGTATTACAATTAATAATTTCTTTTTAAACGGGTAGTTTGATTGGTCGTGGTATGCTAGAACTTAAAGTTTCGTACATCACAATCTATTATATTATACAAATAGAACCTTACTTTAGAAGACTGGGGTGTTACATTATTCCCTCCTTCAAATAATTTAGTCCTCAAAATTTCTAGAATATTACTACATAAAATGATTCAGGTGGTTCTTCATCATATGTTCTTCGGGTCCGTTGCCTCTTATATATCTTCTCGATGTTCACAAGGAAAATATATTTCTAAAAAATGGTCTTTTAACTATGTCCATTCCATATTTTATACTTCTCCATCCTCCTTTGTGTTTTTAATTAATGACCAGCATTGATTAGAATCTCATGTGAGGCAATAAACGGCTATGACAACATTTTCCCTTTCGCTACTCCCCAAATCATTAAATATTTTCTCTAATGAGATAATCCATTTCTCAGCTACAAATGGATTTGTATTCCCATTGATTTATGGTGGTTGTTTCCTCATGAAGTGTCCTAACATTTATCCTCTACGTTTTGGATCAGGGTGCTCCATATGGGAAAGATTATTATTCATATCTTGAGTGAGTTTTCCCAGTATGGTTATAATTTGTTCAGCACCGGTGGCCTCACCAGCTCCACTATAATTATCTTGAGTAGGAGGTAAATACCTACATGGATTATGTGGGTTGATACGGTTTCCATTCCTTCCACAAGATTCCTTTTCTAAATAATGGAATACACTAGATTATTTTATGAATCACAATACATAATTTCAAACTAGTAAAATACCTAACATAAATTGAACTGTTTATGCATATAATCTATAATCAAAAAAATGTTTTCTTTGAGGAAGTATTTACTCATAAATCCTTCATAATGGTTTTCTAATAAAATGTGAATTATCCTAACCATATCCCCCAGGTGTTTCAAACTAGGTTCACAATAAGTCCCCATTTCTTGTACTAGGATGCCCTAGGTAAAGCCCAAAACTCCTTGTTAGAGTTTTCACTCTTAGTTACATCTGTTCCAGAACCGCGTCCACTTGTAGTATCTAGACAGGGATTTATTTCTTAGAAAACCCACATAATATCTACATTAGCAAAAAAAATTGATGTTCCTCTATACTAATCTTCAAATTCTATCTCAGATTAATGTTCTCTAACCAAAGTTTGTCTAAATCTAGTTTCCAATATTTGTACTAAACTTCCTCTGATACTAAATTTAATATTCCAACCCTAGTTAACCAGAGTCAGTGAATTATTACATAACATTTTCATGATCACAATGTATCATGTCATGAAAGACTGATCAGTTTATTAGCCTTGGAAGTATTAGATACATACATAAGTTTTACATCACATTTCAAAATAGTGAAAAAAAAATTGTGTCTCAATTAAACACACTCATATCTCTTATCCTATTCCTACATGTCAATAACAATATACTACTTCACATCCTGGGAAAAATAAAACATAATAAAGTGGTGTGCTCAGATTCTCATTAAGGATTACAATTTAGCAGAAACTATCATAAATAATCATAAACATTTAAGGAAATGTATAATACTAAAACACAAGCCTTTTAAACTAAAAACTTCAGCAAAATATGGAAAATATAATTCAAATAATTCCATTTACTTATTCACATGGATATTCTACTAGTTTAATAATCACATGTAATATCAATAGCTAATTTCATAATGATAGAATGCATAATGTCAGACATCATAACCACATAGTCAAGGCCTCTTTCCAAGAATACAAAAAATAATTTTTCCAATGCCTTCTTCCAAGACACCATTTTGTCTCATTATAACTACCGATGCATCTAGGGGATATATTGGGGCCCACCCATCACTTACTACATCCAATGCATTCCTCATATGAAAAGGTTGAAACATAGCAAAAACATTTTTATTAAAACTAGAATATGTTATTTTAATACTTTAACCATAAACCATGAATGGCATAAAACTAGAACATCCATAGTCAAACATATCACAAAACATTCAATAAAATATGGAATATTCTATCATAATAAATCAACTTTAAATAAGCATAAAATCCAACAAAGGATGTCCACATAGATGAAATCAAAACTATTTGAGAGAAATATCTCATTCTATTTTGAAATAATTTAAAAGTAACATAATTATAAAAGAAAATAATTATTTTGAAAATATTCTTATAAGCATGTAAGGGAATCTTATAAGGTGTTATAACAGTGGAAAATATCTACACTCTCTATTTATGTTAAAAAACATTATTTTCATAATTTATCGAAAAGGTCTTAAAGTACCTTGTTTGGAAAGAGATGGAATGATTTCAAACCATTTTATAAAAGGTCAAATGAGGGTATAAATTACTTTAATACATATTCTAGTAAATATTAAAAAAAATTAAATTCATTTTTAAGAGACATGGATGTGGATGATACAGAGATCCTAATAGATACTTACATATAAACAACCTCGGGTAATAAAGAGATCATAAAATTAAACCTTACCTTGTACATTTCCTTAGTCATGGTTAGGTTAAAATCCTGTATAATGGTTAAATAATTGTTTTTAAATTATACAAGAACCATATATATAAATATGAAATCATATATGATCCTCTAATATTTCTTTTCTAATAATATTTCAGTAGTATCATTGCTTCAGGTGTTAACTGATTCATTTTCCTTTATATGTTTTTTTATGTAAGTAAAGTTTTTTATGTATATGATGTATTTCTTCCATTAACATAATGATATTAAGTTCATTAAATGTTATTTTTAATCATAAATGAAAATTATACTTGAATGGTTACAATGGGGAACGAAATCTCATCGCATCTTGGAGACGTTAAACCGTACATACACACGAGCAACAAAATCATTCTATTGATGGTGAAATCCTATGTAATTGGATGTTATATTATATATAAATAATAATTAATAGGTTATATTTATTATTTATATCAATTATACACATTATTATACCCATATAAATAATGAAGTATTGAATAACAAACTACACCACGACGTGGAGACGGTAAGTCGTACATGCGCACGCATGGTGACTTTGTCATTCATAAGATAGATTAAATAATGAATATGGTTGTACCATATTTATAATAACATCATAGTATGTAGAATATATTGGATTTTTTATTTTGTTATGGAAACAACAAATAAAGTGGAAGTGGAAGAAGAAAGGAACTTTGAAAAAGGTGACGAAATAATTACCTCTTCTTCGGATGTTTCCTTTTGATTTGAACAAAAGGGATCCATAGGATGGATTTATAATAAAAGTAAGGCCTATAGGTTGAATTTATGGTTGTTGAGAGAATATTTTATCTGGTTTTGTCCGATCCAAATAGATTTGGAGGTGTGAATTAGAGAGAAGGGGAAGTACCCTTTTAGAAGGGAGGTGAGGGTCACTTTTGGAAGAGCTTGAAATATTATTTTATTATAAACTAATTTTCAGTTTCGAATTGCTTCAAATATATTTATTTCAAGGATAAGATGGATATGGGTCAAAAACCTCTCAACCAATAGCTTTTAGACAAGTTTAGGTCACCATATTAACCTTATCATTTAGATTTAACTCTAAGTTAAATAGTTTAACTTTTACCATTTTTTCTTGAATTATTATAATACATGGTTAATAAAGTTACTATAAAATACCAAGAGAAACTCAAGTTTTTCTTTAATTACATATATATAATTATATAATTATTTTGGCTGAACCTTATATTATTATAAATATTATATAATTTAATAAAATATTATTTGTTTTAAAAAACTATTTATGTCAATTTTAGTATTTAGTTTTTGTAAAAGTCATAAAAATATAATTT
Source organism: Viscum album (assembly GCA_963277665.1). Taxonomy (NCBI): domain Eukaryota; kingdom Viridiplantae; phylum Streptophyta; class Magnoliopsida; order Santalales; family Viscaceae; genus Viscum; species Viscum album. The sequence continues at coordinate 548,978,222 of OY728135.1, forward strand.
TTTCAAAAACAATACATTTAATCAACCTCAACATGTCATATTAACCTATAAAATTCATGTATGGCATCAAAAGTTTCAATTTACATTTATTTTAATATTTATAACATAAATTATTATAGTCGTTCATTAATAAGGTAGTTACTATATCATCATTGTGTCATAAATAAATTTAATTATATAATGTATAAAAATTATAAATGAAATACCATTATGTAGAAAATCCTTTTTATATTTCTAATGAATATTTATAGTCGAATTTATCTTATGTATAACCCTATATTAAAAATGTTTTCGTTATTAAAATTTTAATTTAACACTTTTAACTCTTCATTAAATAAAATATAATAAATGTCCTAATCGAATACAAGTAGATCAAAAAGGATCATATTTATGTACTACGGTTGATTTTGATCGAAATACATATATCTAATAGAATTAGAACATGTGTTAGGTTAATTATAATATCATTTGCACCTTTAATTGCCCTATTTACTTTTAACTGTGGTAAATAAAATACAAAAAATTACTATTCAAAAATAATTGTTTTCATCCTATTGAACAAAATTTTACTTACTGATGTCAACAGTGTCTCTCATATTTTTGAAATTCAATTCACACAAGTGGTAAAATTACGTTTTATGCAAATTTGAAAATGTGCCTAGAAGGTGGGTAAAAGACGTTAAGAAATTCAATAAAATTTTATATATCTAATCCTATTATAAAATGACTCAAATGAATTAAATTAGATTAATATAGGTATTATGTATATATTTTTACATTAAAAGAAATTTCAATTTAAAAATAATTATTTAAATAAAAAGTCAATTTAAAAAAATAACACATTGTTTTTCACTATTAATCAAAGAGTTAAAGTTTTCAGAAAAATACCAAAAATTCACCCTAAGATAATTTTGATATTCCGAATCCAAAAATGAAGTCCATTTTGAAAAATAAAATTTATAAATTTCAAAAAGTGGGTATTACTATTCATAACTTCTTTTTAAACGACTAGTTTGATTGGTCATGGTGTGATAGAACTCGAAGTTATGTACTACGCAAGCTATTGTAGAATTCAAAGAGAAGTGTACTATAGAAGCTTTGAGAGTTAAATTGTTCCCTCCTTCAAATAATTTCATCCTCAAAATTTATAGAATATTACTTCATAAAATAATTTGGTTGGTTCTTCATCATATGTTCCTCAGGTTCCCACATTGCCTCTTCCATATCCACTCGATGTTCACGAGGAAAGTATATTTCTAAGAAAATTTATTTAAACTCCCTCCATTCCATATTTGATACTTTTTCATCCTCCTTTGTGTTTTGAATTAATGACCACCATTGATATACATCTCCTGTGAGGCGATAAACTTCCATGATAACGCTTTCCCTTTCGATACTCCCCAAAGCATGAAATATTTTCTATAAGGAACTTATCCATTACTCAACTATAAATGGATTTGTAGTCCCATTGAATGTTGGTAGTTTTTTCCTCATTAAGAGGTATAAGATTAATCTTTCTCGTTGGGGATCAGGGTGCTCCATACGGATGAGGTTATTATTCATAACATGAGTGAGTTGTCCCAGTATGGTTATATGTTGTTTAGAACTATTTGCATCACCATCTCCACTATAGTTATCTTGAGTAGGGGGGAAATCCCAACATTGATTATGGGAATTGATATGGTTTTCATTCCTTCCACTAGACTCCATTTCTAAATAATGCAATAAACTATATTAGTTTATGAATCATAATACATAATTCCAAAATAGTAAAATACCCAACATAAATTGAATAGTTTATGCATATAATCCATAATCCTAAAAAAGTTTTCTTTGAGGAAGTATTTACTCATAAATCCTTCATAATGGTTTGTAAAAAAAATTGTAATTATCCTAACCATATCCCCCGGGAGTGTCAAACCAGGTGTGCAGTAAGGCCCGTTTTTGTTTACCAGGATACCCCTGGTCAAGCCCAAAACTCCTTGTAAGTTTTTTCACTACTAGGTACATCTGTGCAATAACCTCATCCACTTTTAGTATCCAGATAGGGATTTATTTCTTGGAAAACCCAAATAATATCTACATTACCAAAAAAATTGGACGTTCTTCTATACTAATCCTCAAAGTCTATCTTAGGGTAATGTTCTCTAATCAGAGTTTTTCTAAATCTAGTTTCAAAGGTATGTACTAAACTTACTCTAATACCAACTATAATACCCCGACCCTTGTTACCCAGAGTCAGTGAATTATTAAATAACATTTGAATGATCACAAGGGATCAAGTCCTGAAAGACCAATCAGTTTAGTAGCCTTGGAAGTACTAGATATATACATAAGTTTTACATTACATTGTGAAATGGAAAAACAAAAACATTGTGTCTCCTTTGAACACACTCATATCCCTTAGCCAATTTCTACAGGTCAATCATAATATACTTCTTCACACCCTAGGAAAAATAAAACATAAGAAATGGGTGAGCTCAGATGCTCAATAAGGATAACAATATAATGGAAACTATCATAAATAATAATTAATAGTTAAGGCAATGTATAACACTAAAACATATGACTTTTAAACATAAAACTTCATCATAATATTGAAAATATAAATCAAATGATTCCATTTACTATTCACATGGATATTCTACAAGTCTAATAATTACATGTAATATCAATAGCTAATTTCATAAGGATGGAATTCATAATGTCGGACATCATAACCACATAGCAATGCCTTTGGCCAAGACTACAAATAATAATTTTGTTAAGGCCTTGTGCTAAGACAATAGTTTGTCTCATGATACCTACCAATGCATCAAGGGGCTATAGCAGGCCCCACCCTTCACTTACTACGTCCAATGCATTCCTCATATGAAAAGTTTGAAACATAACATAAACATTCATATTAAAACTAGAATATGAAATGTTAATAATTTAACTATAAACCATGAATGGTATAAAAATTGAAAATCCATAGTCAAACATATCACAATCCTTCAATAAAATATGGAATATTCAACATAATAAATCAACTTTAAACAAGCATAAAATCCAACAAAGGATATTGACATAGATTAAATCAAAACTATTTGAGAGAAATGTCACTTTCTACTTTGAAATCATTTAAAAGTCGTGTAATTATAAAAGAAAAAATTATTTTGAAAATATTATTATAATCATGTAAGGGAAGATTGTAAGGTGTTATAATGGCATAAAATAGATGCACCAACCGTATAAGTTAAAAATCATTCTTTCTTAAATTTTTCAAAAAGGCCACAAAGTACCTTGTTTGAAAAGTGATGGAATGATTCCTTTCAAAACATTTTATAAAAATTAAAACGAGTGTATAAATGAATTTAACCCATACTCTATTAAATATTAAGAATGTTTTTAAATACATTTTTAAGAAACACGGATTTGGATCATAAAGAGGTCCTAGTAGATACTTACTTATAAGCAACCTCAGATAATAAAGAGATTTTAAAATTAACCCTTACCTTGTAATTTTCCTTAGTCAAGGGTATTTTAACCTTATATATAATGGTTAAATAGTTTTTATTAAATTATAAATAAACCAAATACAAAAATATGATATTATATACGATCCTCTAATATTTCTTTGTTAATAATATTTCAGTAGTATCATTGTTTTGAGTGTCAACTGATTCATTTTCATTTCTATGTTTTATTACATAAGAAATGTTTCTTATGGATATAATGTATTTGATTTATATACATAATTATATCAAGTTATTTAAACATTATTTTTAATCATCAAATGAAAATTATTCTTGAATGGTTATGATGGGGAACAAAATCTCATCGCGTCTTAGAGATGGTAAGTCGTACGTACGCACGATCAAAAATATCATTCTATTAATGGTGAAATCATATGTAATTTGGTGGTATATTATATATAAATAGAAATTAAAATGTTATATTTATTATTTACATAAATTTTACACATTATTATACTCATCAAAATAATGAAGTGTTGAATAACAAACTACACCACGACAGGGAGACGGTGAGCCGTATGTACGCGCGTATGGTGATTTTGTCATTCATAGGATGGATAGAATAATGAATATTGTTTTCCCATATTTATAATAACATCATATTATTTAGAAGTAACTGTATTTATTATTTTGGTATGGAAACAACAAATAAAGAGTTGGTGGAAGAAGAAAATAACTTTGAAAAAGGTGATGAAATAATTACATATTCTTCAGGTGTTTCCTTTTGATTTGAACAAAAAAGCTTTGTAGGTTGGATTTATGATAAAATTAAATCCTATAGGTATAATTTAGGGTATTTGGGATAATATTTGAGTAGGTTTTGGCCAAGACACATGGATTTGGAGGTGTGAATTTGAGAGAAGGGGAAGTACCCTTTTATAAGGGATGTGAGGGGCACTTTAGGAAGAGCTTGAAATATTACATTATTATAAAATAGTTTTAGGTTTCTAATAGCTCCAAATGGATTTATTTATAGTCTAAGGTGGTTATGGGTCAAAATCCTCTCAACCAATAGTTTTTAGACAAGTTTAGATCATCATATTAACCTTATCTTTTCGATTTAACTCTTAGTTAAATAGATTAACTTTTACCATGTCTTCTTATATTATTATAATTAATGGTTAATAAAATTACTATAAAATGAAAATATAATCTTAATTGGTTCATTAATGAAATATATATCATTATATAATTATTTTTTCCAAACCTTATATTTTTAGGACTATTATATAATTTAATAAAATAGTATTTGTTTTAAAAACTCAATAATGTCAATTTTGACACTATTTAGTATTTGGTTTTTCTGAAAGTCATAAAATTATTATTTCTTAGAAAAAATACATTTAATCAACCCTAACATGTCATATTAACCTAGATAAATTTTGTATGGAATAAAAAGTTTTAATTTACATCTATTTTAATATTTATAACATCAAATATATTAGTCTTTCATTAATAAGGTAGATACTTCATCATCATTGTGTCATAAATAAATTTAATTATTTAATGTATCAAATTTTTAAATAAAATACAATGATGTAGGAAATATTTTTATATTTCTAATGGGTATTTATAGTATAATTTATTTTATTTATAACCCTATAATAAAAATGTTTTAATTGATAAAATTTTAATTTAACACTTTTAACTCTTCGTTAAATAAAATATATTAAATGTCATAATATAATCCAAGTTGAATAAAAAGGATCATATTTTTGTCCTAAGGTTGATTTCGGTCGAAATACACTAATCCAATAGAACTAGGACATGTGTTAGGATAATTATAATATCATTTTTACCTTTAATTACACTATTTACATTTACCCATGGTAAATAAAATTCAAAAGTTACTATTCACCAAAAATTATTTTCATCCTATTGAACCAAATTTTACTTACTTATTTCAACCATGTTTCTTTGATTTTTAAAATTCAATTCACAAAAGTGGTAAAATTATATTTTATGCAAATTTGCAAATGTGCCTAGAAAGTGGGTAAAATATGTTAAAATTTTCAATAAAATTTTATATATCTAATATTATTATAAAATGACTCTGATGATTAAATTGGATTAATATAGGTATTATTTATCTATATTTACTTTAAATTAAAAAATAATTATTTAAATAAAAAGTTGTTTTTAAACAATAATGTAGTATTTTTCATTATCCATCAAAGATTGAGCGTTTTCAAAAAAATCCCAAAAATAAAACCTAAGCTAATTTTGATATTCCGAATTCAAAAATGAAGTTCATTTTGAAAAATAAAATTTATAAAATTTCAAAAAGTGGGTATTACTATTCATAACTTCTTTTAAAATGGCTAGTTTGATTGATCGTGGTGTGATGGAACTCGACGTTGCGTACAACGCAAGCTATTGTATTATTCAAAGAGATTGGTACTGGGGAACCTTGGGGTGTTATAGGTGTGGATCCATCAAAGGGTGGACAAAGAATAAAAAACTGTTTTGTGTTGGGATGAAATTTTGTCACCTCCTTATGTTAGGGAGCCTCAAGTAGATTGTTCACTTAGATTTTGGGAAGGTATATAAGGTATTGAACATTGAATACCGGCAAGTGGGAATATTATGACTATCACACATACCATTCAAGTAAGGTATTGGATTCTTAGAGTCTTTGGAATAAGTTTTCTTCCAAAGCATGATGTCATCAATGTAGTGACGGGCTAACTCATTGAGTAGGGAATTTTCAATCCTTTTCAGGGGATGGTGACTATGAAGATTTTGTAGTTTGTAATTTTTAGGAATGTTTGACCTTGCATCATATTATTATTTTCATCCTATTTAGGTAAAATATATTTTACTTTATGAGTTAGTTGTTAATCATTTTACATTGGGATCCAGGTTGTCTTTGGGTATAGTATACCACCTTCTATATAAAGGGGAATCCTATGCAATCCTTAGTATAAGAGGATGTGTGTGATTCTTTTTGATTTTTCATGGAAGGAATTATAGAAATTCAAATATCATTAATATGTCTCTAGTTATCCATAGACTTTTTATGTGACCCTATTTGGAGCATTTCACAATCTTTTGTATTCATTTTTGGTTTTATGAGTTAGTTTTTCTTTGTAATCCAGTATCATTAGTAACAGATCATGTGTACTTTATGAATTCTCGCAATTAAAGATCATATACCTAGGTAAGCAATGAAAGTTAGTTCTTTGGGGGGTGAGATCATTTTACTATCTCAGATATATTAGAAGATTTTTTTGTGTAGTGTTGCATTCCTAATTTAATGTAATGTATGTCATTATCTTATCTCCATGTGTTTGTAGTGTGATTTGGGTTCCAATTACATATTTTTTGTGTTCATGATACTTGAGATTGAGGTTTCAATCAATTCTCACTATCATTCATATCTCATGAAAAGAATGATAAACTATTTGTAGGTTGGAACATATCATTGGTAAGTATGTTTTAGTAGCATCATTGGGTCAATCATGTGGTTAATAACTGTAAAAGTTTTATGTTGAACCACTATTTTGATCATTTTTCCACACACAACTAATCTCAATATTTTTGGTGATAAAAATATAAATGGCGGGAGAATATAGAACCCCCTGTATTGGTACATGTAGGTTTCATATCATTTTTTTAATGCATGATCTATTTTTGTTGGATCATGGGTTGTTTTAGGAGGAGGAAATCAATTGATATTTCGAATATAAGAGTAGAAGGTGGTTCATGGAATGATTTATTATTCCCTATCTGAATAGTCTCTCGATAGTTTCAATAAAAAAAACTGCTTGAGGTAAATCAAGACATGAATATGTTTTTAAGTCATTATTGAGTTTTGGGATTTAGAATATTAGGCACCTTGATTTTTGGAATAGTTGTTGATCTCAAAGTTTCAAAACATGAATCCATATTTCATGTCAGGAATGAATTGAATTAACAACATTCAATAAATTCTAGTGCCTCATTATGTTCTCATGAATTCCCTTTCCTTTATCTCATTTTATAGGTGAACCCTTGTCTATTTTTTAATAACTTTAAACATTCACCTTCATAGATTAAACATTGGCTTGGAGAGTTTTAGATCTAGGGATCTAGAAGAAATATATGGCTCACTTGTGGCTATAGAAATGGAAAGGGAAGGTCGGATATAAAAATTGTGGAATAATTCTTCATAATTAATGTATTGAGGTAAGTGGAGATTATCCCACTATTTTATTTCCATAACTAAAAGTTTTCAATTTTCTAAAATCAAATTTATTTTCTATGAATTGAATATCTTTAAAAATTAGTTTTGGAATACCCATTTTTTATGGCTTTGAAAATGAAAGTTGTGGGCATCATTTATAGAATGTTTGATATATTAATAGAAAAATTCCTATTTTAAAAGAACTATTTGGGTGTGAAAACATAGCCTATAAATGGGTTTGTGAGTTCATGAATGAATTTTAAAGGGTTATTGTTAATTGGAACTTGTATATCATATTTATTTGAGGGAACTCTAGGTTTTATGGTTTGGTGTCAATTCATAATGCACATCGGAGCGGCCTTATTGGCATGGTTCCTATACAATAGTTAGGGACGACTAAATTATATATTCAGGTGATGCATTATATATTGAGGGATTATTACAACTCACAAGTATGAAATTTTAATTGTACATTATTATGTATATTGCATCAATTGGGAATTTTCATGGGTGTGTTTGTGCATGTCAAGGGTTTCCTTTATGATGGGAGTTATTTACACTACTTTTATATATGGATTTTGAGTACAACCATTTTAAAGTTCTCTATATAGGTTTATATTAAATGTTATCAAACCTTTTCTTATCCTAGTGGTATGTTTGTAAATCCTCTGGTACATTATCTACTGATTCGATATACTCATACCCTACATAATCACCTTGGTGCACATACAAATGGTTTTTCTCAGGATATAGGTAATCATAAGACTTCATAATTTACTAGTGGCATAATTTGATGTCATGGTATAGTCATTATGGGTTGGAGTTGGATATTTCTTGTTATGGAGGTGGTCATGGTTCCATTTTGGTTCTTTGAGTTCACTTGGGGTCTTTGGGTATATTATTGTTGTATTTTAATTAGATACTATAAGAGGTTGTAATGGTTCTATATCATGAATTATATTTTTTATCTTCACCATAATATATTGTAGGTTTTTTGTTATTGGAAAATCATCCCCCTCCATGATTTAGTAAATCTCATAGCATTTATTTCCAGCCTTTTTTGTCTAGGGGACATCACTTAAGGTTACATGTTCCCTAGTCCTTCTGAAGCTAATGGTTTGGTTTGGGATGTTATAAAAGGAATGGAGAAAATTTATTAAGAGATTCTTGGATATTAAAATTAGATAGAGAGAGGAATTTAGATAATTAAATAATATACAAAATAAAATATTGAAATATAAAATCAAAGGGTGGATGCATGGATGAACACCATTACTGTTATTCTTCTATCTTTCTCCTTTTATCTTGTCTAGATATTTTTTATAAGTTATCTTAAAAAGTAGTTTTGGTTCATTTATTTTGTTTATATTATTTATTTACTAGCATATAATTAATAATCTCTATATTCCTTTTATCATTCACCACTTGAAAATTAAAATATTGTTTATCTCATTTCAGTAAACTCGTTTTGTTAGTAATAGTATTTTTCTATAGAACCATTGAATTTATATCTATTCCATGTAATTCATGAGTGACTACTATTATCATAATTACTCAATCCTTCACATTTCAACTTCTATGATTCTCTCATTAATGAAATTAATTTCTATGAACTAGAAAAAAACATTCATGAGATTTTAAGAATATAAACAAGAAGGAGATAATGCATATTTTATTTATTAAAGATCTAACGGTGAATTGAATTTTTTGTATAATATTTACCATTATTTATGTGACTAATAGATATTAATTATGTTATTTTTATGTATATGTAAACTAAAAGGCTGACCATAACATGGTGGTTTAGACCATGTCATGGTATAACATTATGTGCACCATGATATAGGGTAAGACAATATGTCATCGTGTCTATATATGATATTATCATATTGTATAATAATTCTAGGTTTGACCACCATTTTCCATATCATCTATCATACTTGGTTTTTTTATATGATGAAGATTTTGAGGAGTTTAAACATATTTCATGATTTTTTTTAACATTAAACAAAGAATATAGTGATTAGTAAAAGTGTTTCAAGTCTTTAAATATAAGATATTATTTTTCAAACATGTATTTAATGTAGGATGGATAATTGGGATTATTTGAGTCTAATATAAATCTACTCAATCCTATTTAAATTTGTTTCATTTCATTATGTAGAAATACTATTTTAGAACTCCATATAGTTGATTCTCTATATATCTAATTTATCTCTTGTATATTACTCAATGTTCTATAAGACTATAGATTTATCGAGATATTTCCTAAGTATTGAGAGATTCATGTGATCTTTGGAAACCACTGGAGGAAGGGTTGTTTCAACCAATTCTTAGTAATCTCAAAAAAATAGTTATGAAGAACAATGAACGACTGGATCAAATGGTGTATATCATTCACATTATTCTTCATTTATATTCATTCTAACCTTATAGATATATTCTGTGTTGAATATAGTTTTGGAGTTATTTTTATACAATATTTTAGATGTTATACATCCCTATTAAAACTTTTTGTGTCATCATAGAAATTTTTTCAATATTTTTTGAAATTAAAATGGACAAATAAATTTAAAAACATTCAAGCTCCAAAACATATCTGAACCACAAAAACCCATTTTTGTTATTGAGAATTCAAGACCATGACATGTTCCTTCTAAAAATTGTCGTACATTTTCATAATGTAAACAATATATAGAATATTTATAGTGGAAAAAATATTTTCAAAATCACCATAATTTCATATAAAACATAGTATCAAATTTTATGCCCCTACATCATGGTCTAGATATTTGTGTGGCGAAGGACTTAAAAATGGGGACCTCTATGGAATAGTATAAATATAAAATCCATTTTGTGTATATGTGGTCCTACCTAAAATAAAATCATGAAATTAAATGGCGAGGTTAAATATATATATATATATATATAATAACCATTGTTATGGTTTTTCTATGATTAAAAATAGCTTTTAAAATAGACACAACTAATGGTGCTTTAGAGGAACAAAATAACTTCCATAATGTTATAGTGCAATCATTTTTTTATTTAAATTTTAAGGATTTATTTTGTTAAAATTATTAGAAATTTTAACTAGAACAGGCCCTTTATGACCTCGCTCGATCTGAGGGGGAAAATTAAAATTTATTAAAACATTTTGGATGATATGGTAAATGATTAAAATGGATTTACATAGTTTTATAACTTATAATGTGTGTATAAATATAAAATAAGATAAAAATAAAGTTGTGTTTAGATTTATTTATTAATTGATATTAAAAATAAAAATTAATGTTTATATTAAGGTCTTATTTTTCTAATTTATTTATTTTGTCCAAACTATGTTTTGGATGTTTATACAATCATTAGTGTAAATAAAACCAAATATTTGATATATTTTCTTTATGTAAATTGTTTATGAAAAATATGAAATTGTTATTATTTAATAATATAGGTGTTCATAAAATATCTCATATTTCAATATGAGGGAGTTCATGTTTAAACAATGTAATATATAATAGAAAATTTTTATAGTGGATAAAAGTAAATTGTTCAAGTTTATATATACCAAAATTAAAAAATTTATATAATTTATTTATCTTTTAATTATTCATAAATTATTCATATCATGTTTAAATTTATGAATTGTTCATTTATGTTACTCCCTATTTATTATTCATAAATATAAATTTTATATTATAAAGTAATATAATAATAACCTATCATCATCCCATATCATTTTCCTCTTCAGAATATAGATTCCAGAAACTTCATTATTAGACTTGAAAATGCCTCTCAATCGCCCTCTTCCATTGATCTTATTTTAAATACTTGAATATAATCTTCTCATAAATTTATAGCCTAAATAATAGATTATTTTAAGTATTTATGATATTTAGAAAATCAAATAATGTATTAGAAATCATCCCATTAAATTTCTTAACCATATTATTAGTTTTAGAATATTCATTAGTCAGTTTATAAAAAACTCAATTTATTCTAAATAATGATGCTTACACAGATCATGTTTCATGATTACATAGATAAAAAACATCATTATATTGATAATATGATGTTTAAATCACATTGTATTCATGTTTACACAAAGTTAAATTCATACTTATGTGGATAAAGATGTTTACGTTGTTTTGGATTGTAACGAACCAGACAACAATGACTTGACACATCACCCGACCAAGCTCGCCACATGGCTAGAAGGGTGGTCCTGATCCCCATGAGCCGGTAACTAGTTCTTGGGTCTCAAGAAAAAAAATCATGGGGGTGAGGTCACCATATAAATCAAGCTAACCACAAAATATCCTTCCTGTAAATCCAGTATTATCCATCCCTATATTAGAAATCCATTCTATAAAAAATATACACAATATAAACAAAATTGATAAAATTTTAGTATAAATAAAAAATACTCATGAATGACATAAAAAACATAAACTTAATGAGAAAAAATCATCCAATAATATATAACAATTCATAATATTGTTCTAGTTCTGGAAGGACAATTCAAAGAAATCAAAAAGATAAAAAAATGGTTCCAAATTCATCGCATGACCCATAGTCACTCACCATATTCCAAACCCACCATCACTGGTCCAATAAAAAAAATCCTTCAATTACCTGACCAAGGTAGGTGAGAGAAAACATAAGGACTGCATACACAGAATGGTGTGATCCAAACACAACCAATAATATTTTACCAATGATTTTGTGTCATTTCCTTTAAAAATACCATTTAATTAACTCTAGTTTGAAATATAAATAGATCATAGTGTTTTCACATACATGTATAAGAAAATTAAATAACATTCCACAAATATATTTTTATAAAACTACTTTTTATATTCAATTAATTGAAAACAATCACACAGAAAACATTTCTTAATCATGTGTCCCATTTCAAAAATACCTAGTTAAACTCACTTAGAAAACCAATTTAGAAGTACACGCTCCAAAAAAATTACAAAAAACCAAAAAACATAGGAAATAAAATGAAGCATCAAGGAACCATGTTACAAGGGAAAGAGAGTAAATAAGAAATAAGTCATGTTAAAAATCATTTCAATGGAGGATATGGATTAAAACCCATGTGTATAATGATATACAATAAATTATATAAAAAAAGGATCTAGCATCATGGGTAACTTTAATATCTCTAACTAGAATCACCTTGGACCTAGTAACATCAAAATTAAACTATATAAGCACCATTAGAGAAATCATGACATTTGTATTCAGAACCCCTTTCATTAACCAAGTCAAAGTAAACCCCTAATAGGTCACAACTCCACAGGTGCACTACATAGTGAGTGATAATGCACTAGTGAAGCTTGCAGCCAATACTTTTATTAGCTACCAAGATTCCCATGAAAAGTCAATGTGGATGTGTGAAAACACTATTACAAAAAATCATCATCTTATTAAAATAAAACATTTTCAATAACTCTCATCTCACCTTGTACATGATTGCAAGAAATTTATTATCTCTTTATTCTTAAGTATCAATAAATATACAATAATTTATACAACCCCTGAGGGGTATCAACTCATCATAAGCCATCAAAATATAAGGGGATCATATACACATTTTATAAAACTTATTAAATGTATGAAACGAGCCTTTAAAAAATGATTGGAGTAAAAATAAATTGCATTATTATTTTAAAACCATTTTAAATTTCATTTTAAATATCACTTTTTTAATTAAAACCACCCATAACCACATTTCGAAAAAATTCTTGACCCAAATCATGTCAAAACCTTACAACATCATTTTACAATTTTAAAACATGTCTCTTAGGCATTTCAAGATATTTGACCTTAAACCCACTCCTTAATAACAAAAAAATTGTTAAATACGTTTATTCAAAGTGATAACACCCTTAAAAAATCATATAATTCCCCCAACTATCACAAATACATTTCATATAGAAAATTTGGTCATTTAAAACAATCAAGTATTCAACTTCATTAATTTTATTAGAAACACAAAAAACCCCACCTAAAATTGGGAAAACCCATTCCTAAATAAATTTTCTATGGAAATTAACACTTAACTAACAAATAAAACACCCTTTATAAGTCCTAAAAACAAAAACATCGAATGTGAACCCACATTGATCCCTTATACTCAACGAAAAATCCCTATGGTTAATGAGATGAGTCTAATCTTGGATGAAATATGAGAATAAGATATATGGAGGGATGAAAAATATCAAATGAATAATTATCTTGGAGAAAGCACTTCAAATCAGGGATGGAATCCACTAAAATTATAAAAAGAAGGTGGGAGGGAATCTCCCTTGGTGTGATTGGTTTATTTGAGAAAGGAGGGAAATAGTTATAAAATACCAAAAATACACGTAGGGGAAAAATATTATTTTCTTCATTTTAATGAAATATGGACATTGTTTAGGGTAATATAGTATAATTTTGGTAAAATGTGTGTCATACATGAATCTTTCACTGCCTAAGAAAAACTTTCCTGCATGGTTTAGCAACAATATTTCCTCTAACTATGTGAAATCATGTTCCATCACCCATAACCACAAAATAATCAAACGGTTTCTACTATGATACACAATGTTTGATCCAAAACCTTTCCTACCCTAGTAGGATAAACTAAGAACATTTAAAATAAATTGGTAAGGTCCATTCTCTTAGGACACCACACAGTTTCTCCTAACTCATGTAGGAAAACTGTACAAAAAAAAGAAATTTCCAACATTTTCAAAACTCTAAAAGAAACTCTATTAAATTTTATATTACCCCAAAATAAGATAATATAACATAAAAAATAAACCATGGTTCCCAGAAGGTGTCATAATTATACCCATGGTACTATTTTTCCCCTATTAAGTCATTGATATAAGTAAAAGAGAAAGGAAACCAAAAAACTTAACACCAATATAATAGGTGGAGGTTTAAGGGAAAATCAAAAGGATGTTGTGATAAAGATAAATTTTACACACTTAATTATTATAAATAATGTAACAAAATACTAAAAAATCATAAACAGTTCTAATTGAAACTGTGTCAAACCCCCAAAACATCGAGCTCTAAAAAGGAAGAGACCTATTATCGGTATCCCTACTATTTTGAATTTATCTAAAGTGATGGAAACAATAAAAAACTCTAGAAGAAACTAGAAGAGAGAGAGAGACCAAAATGACCATAATTCCTAAAACATCTCCAAATGAACCACAAAATGACATCAACCAGAACCAATTACCAAAGAACAATCTCAAATACAGAAGATCAGATCAACCCAAGAAGGCACCCAAATAATCCCCAAGAGAAATATTATAAGAAATAACATCCCCTATAATCAATAAGGGTGAAAAATATTAAATGATATATTCCTTATCAAAAAATGAAGTGGTTCTAGACCTAGGGTTAATAACTAAAATTAAGGGGAGGACTAAGACCTTATACCAGGTTACCATCAAATTAACACAAAAAAATCTAAACAAACACTGACTAGTAAATAATATCTACTAATTAAATTTATACCCAAATCCCCCAAACCATGGACACCCAATAACTACCCACATCTAATCCAATGAATATCCAACCAAGGATATCTTCACATATAAACATCAATATAAAATATCACATATTAAGGTGTAAGACCAACCAAAATAATAAACAAAAATAGACTAATAGGAACCACAAGTACCAAATGATAATATATACAAGAACATATACCCATTACAAACTTGAGGACCACCATTCCCAAAATAGATGATCACCCAAGGTTATTCTTTAAAAAAACCCACTATATTTCTATTGATTATCTGACCACTTTGAAACCTATGAAGGACCTTGACCACCATAAGAGAAAGAAATATGACATAATAATTCAAAATGAAAAGAATTTTCTATATCCACTACCCCCTTAAGAGTCTTAATAGAGTTAACCAATAGACTAAGCACGCCTATTAACAAAAATGATTCACTTAATGGTTCATCCTAGGAGAAGGATTCACAACCTTTCTCAAAACCTTTTTGGGAGGGACACTCAAGCAATAAAATAATGATTCTAACAAATTAATGTTTCCCTACTAAACAAAAATTTCCAATTGCATTCCATGGGGATAAATACAAATAAAGAACCCACAAAGATAAATTCCAACAGAAAACCTCTTTAAAAACATACTCTTCTTTAAACCACCCTCATCTATAAAGTATTTTTCGAACCATTTTAAAATTAATTCAAGATTTTAAGACAAACTAATCATCTTTAAAACCATTTCATGTTACTCAAAATATCCACAAAATCTATTTTCTTGAAACCACCACACTTCAAAAAGGGTTCACAAAAACATCCATATCCTTTAAAAACATCAAACTTATTTGAAATGAAAACCCAGTTTTCATTTCAAATAATTTCTTCCAATTTAAAAAAAATTAAATTTTCATACTAAAATTAACCAATTATAAAAAATTAAAATTTATATTAATTCCATCTTACAAGGAAATCCTTACACCGAATTTCGAAAATCAATGCATTTTAAAAATTTCTATTTTAGTTTTTAATCAAAAACAAATCCATGTAAATATGAAAATAGAAGAGAACCTTCTTATAAAACATTCAAAATTAATGAATTTATTATATTTATTTACAAAAATAATTTTTAAATAAAGTTACTTTATAAAATACTATAATCTATTAAATATCTATTTTTCAAAAAGATAAAACCAATTTTTAAAACAAAAAGATCAATAAATCAATAAAATAATCAATAAAAACATAATATAATAATATATAACCACTATAAAACATCATAGTTATCCTTTAATCAATTATAGGTAGCATCAGAGTCACTTTGGAATGAAATGGAGTTGGAACATCCAATATTGGGTGAAAATAAAGTTATGCACTATTTGGCTACATGGGGTTTCCAACTGTGCACTGAAACAAAACATTGAGAATGATTTCACCCTATAAATCAATTTGACCACTATGGATCCACCTAGAAATTCTTTATGACCCCTAAAAATATTTTCTGTATACATCATCAAAACAAATAGACACAATATAAAGAAAATTAGAAATGAGTGCAATGAAAAATATAAATAATAAGAACAAATCATGTATAATATCATAAATATCTGAATGAGAAATGATTATCCAATAATATACAATAAGTCAAAGGAAAGGTATAGGAATAAAGGCATATACAAAGTGATCCCAATGGTTAAAATAGAATTGAAATACTATCAAATTATTCTTGGGACCCATGGTCACCCACAATGATCCAAAAACAACTATTTCTAGTCCAACCTCAAACATAACTCCTATAACAACCAACATAAGGATCCTGAGAGAAAACATAAGTACTACATACACTAAATGGTGTAAGCATAGTGTGATCTAAACTCACCCAGTATGATTCAATCTATGTTTCTATCTTAATAACTTTTTTATACAGTATTTTATGTAGTCATAAAATTAATCATAGACAAGGCAATAAAATAACAAGAGTTTTAATAATAAACAATAATTAGTTAAATTATTTGGACCTCAAGTTCCAAAGTGATACTCGATCCAACCCAACCTTCCATGGCCCATGTTGATCATCAAACCCATACACCATACTGGTTACATACTTTAATTGAAAGAGGGGAATTCATTATTTATTTAAATTTCTAAGTATCCAAGAGCATCATCTAAGTGCCTATACCATATCAAATTCTATGAGTGCATGGAAGATATACTAAAACCTAAACTTGTGATATGAAAAACATGTCTGACATTTCCAATAAATTATGTGTATCTTCATGTCCAACCATCAAAAACCTTGGAGTTTAGATCACCATTTCAAACTTACCTTATACATGGATATGGAGTTTCAAGTCCACCATTTCGATTCCATAGATGTGGAGAGCCATTTCCATCACCCAAAAACCATTACATCCTGATCTACTATTCAAGGTTCGCGATACATAACCTTTAACACATTAAAATAAAAATATTTCATCTTTTTAACATTCATTATTCCCAAAGGTCTGTTAGAATTAAAACCTTTAATAAAATTAGACAATTAAAATATTCCATACTTTATTCATATAACACATATATTAACTGTTAATAAAATCCATTTAACAAATTAAAAATTCACCTCAAAACATTTACACTTTATTCCATTAATTTTTTAAAAAAAATTAACAATACCCTTTTAAATCGCTTGGTAGTAAAAACCTCATTTTAAAGCATTATCCTCATTAAAAACGTCATTTACACTCATAGAAAAGAAAAACTATATTAGTATCCAATGCACAATATTAAAACCATTTCAAAAATCCTTATAGGAATTTTATAAAATCTTATCACATAAAAACAATTTATTTCAACACCTTAAAATGTCATTAAACATTTATTCCCATAATAAACCAAGTAGTCATTTAACCATTCTATCAAACTAACCAATGAAACTGACATGGTTAAACATGAATCCCCTATATAATCATTTAAATACTCACTTTAAAATTTTCAAGAAGGTTGGAAATCTCCATGGGTATACATAGGTTCAGTCTCATAATCACTAACGGACCCAAAAGGGTACACGTATTGTATAAGGAATCCATTTAAATCTAAAAAAATCTTAAACTAATGGGGAAACAAAAAACAAAATGGCTATCACACATAAAACATACAAAGAAATATTTTCAAGGAAATGAGTAAAATATATTAAACTACCTACCTCATAAGACACTTTCACCACTTTAACTTCGAGGGTTGGAAACTTTCCAAGGCCCACTGAATCACACATTGCCAATTAGGTACCTATCTAAAGCCATGCCAAATCAAAAAAATTATTTATAAACATAAATTATAATTAATTTAATAGAAAAATACAATTATTCATAAGTAAATAAAATCTATAGGAATCCCTTTACACACTGAAACCAATGATAAAATCCTACCAACTGATCATAGAATACCCCCACCACCTTCTGAGATAAATACCTAATAAGAGACATCGTTTTCATGGTTAATTAAAAACAAACATAATGGAAAATATAATAAAAAAATAATATAGTTTCATGCATTAATTAAATTATGATAAAGAGTGTAGATAATTCATATCAATATCTCCTCTATGAAATCCATCTGAAATCTAAATCATCCTTGGCCATTTCTACCATGCTCCTGAGGTATCAGAACCAAAAACCTAAATTATGATGTTTGAAACTAAAAAAACAAGGGATGAGATAAAGGTAAAGAGTAGGAAGAGAAAACAAACCTTAATCTCTGAATAAAGACACCAAGGAAACCTCCTTAGTGAGGTATGAAGAAGGTAGTAAGGTAGGAGGATCCCTCCACTGCTCCATACACTCATGGGGAAGAGAAATTGATGGGG
This sequence comes from Viscum album, assembly GCA_963277665.1. Classification (NCBI taxonomy): domain Eukaryota; kingdom Viridiplantae; phylum Streptophyta; class Magnoliopsida; order Santalales; family Viscaceae; genus Viscum; species Viscum album. Next base: position 548,997,286 of record OY728135.1, read on the forward strand.
TGACTTAAAATCCTGAAGGGGATAAATGGTAAAATCACCATTTTAATGAGAGTATGGGAATTTTTATGGTTTGGATAAATATTTTTCCAAACTGTGTTCTAATCATGTTCCCCCCACTACCCAATTCATTTTATACCATATGGTTACAGCACATGGTCACACAAACTGTGCACCGACCGTGCACTAGATTTTAGGTCACCCAACCTATAACACCTTGATATTTTATGAGAAGTATATATATTTTTAAGTCTTATGATATACACAACATCAAAAGAATCTTTCATTACACACAATCTTATCTTGGCTTGCTTTACACACAATCGTGACCTTCCACAATAGCGTGTGTTTTACGCAATACCGAGTTTCACTAAACAACGATATGCTATTAAAATATTATATAAACTAGCTGTTAAGAATAGTAATAACCACTTTTTAAAATTTTATAAATTTTATCTTTCAAAATGGAATTCATTTTTGGATTCGGAATATCGAAATTCGCCTAGGGTGAATTTTTGGTATTTTTTTGAAAACTTTCAATTTTTAATGAATAGTGAAAACACTAGCTTACTATTTAAAAACCAACTTTTATTTAAATAATTATTTATTTTATTTAAATTTTTTTAAGGTCAAAATTGATACATAATACCTATATAATTTCAATTTAATTCATTAGAGTCATTTTATAATAATTTTAGATATATAAAAATTTTATTGAACTTTTCACCGTCTTTTTGCCACCTCGCAGGAGAATTTGAAAATTTACATAAAATATAATTTTACCGCTTCTATGAGTGGAATTTCGAAAATCCGAGAGACATGGTTAATATCAAGGAGTAAAATGTGGTTCAATAAGATAAAAATAATTTTTGGTGAATAGTAACTTTTTACTTTTTTTTACCGCGATTAAAAGTAAATAGGGTAATTGAGGGTAAAAATGATATTATTATTACCCTAACACATGTCCTAATTCTATTGGATAAGTATAATTCAACCAAAAAAACATTAGGAATAAAATATTACCCTTTAGGTCTACTTGGATTAGATTAGGACATTTAATATTATTTTATATAAAGAAGAGTTAAAATAGTTAAAATCAAAGTTTAATAACTACAACATTTTTAATATAGGGTTATAAATAAGATAAATTCGACTATAAATATTCATTAGAAAGATAAAAATATTTCATACATAATTTTATTTTATTTATAGTTTTTAGACTTTAAATAATTTAATTTATTTATGACACAATGATGATGCAGTAATTAGCTTATTAAGGAAATATTAACATAATTGATATTATAAATACTCAAATAAATGTAATTTGAGCATTTTTAAGAATTACACTACTTTTATAGGTTAATATGACATATTATTATTGATTTAATTAACTTTTTTCTAACTAATAATGTTGTTATGAGTTTCACAAAAATCAATTACCAAATAGTGTCAAAATTGACATAAAATAGTTTTTAAAACAAATATTATATTATTAATTGTTATTTTATTCCTAAAAATATTAGGTTCGGACAAATGACTTTGATAAGGTTATATATATTAATAATGAACCACTTGGGGTTCGTTTGTCTTGTTATAGTAAGTTTATTAACCATATAGTGTAAGAAAACAAGAAGACACGGTAAAAGTTAAATTCTTTAACTTAGAGTTAAATCTAAATGATAAGGTTAAAATAGTAACCTAAACATTTCTAAAATCTATTGGTTGAGAGTATTTAGACCCATCCCCACCTTAGCTTCTAAATAAATCAATTTGGATCTATTAAAAACCGAATATGACTTTATAATAAAATAATACTTTAAGTTTTTTCTAAGGTGTCCCTCTCCTCCCTTATAAAAGGGCACCTCCTCCCTCTCCTCCTCACACCACATTGAGCCTTCAAGATCGGCCAACACCTGAAAATTTATCTTCTCCAATTTACAAGTAATATTCTAAAGGTCCTGGTCTTCTTCAAAGACCAACTTTAGTGCACTAAGAGGAGGTTTCAAAGAGGCGTGTCGAAGAAGAGGTAATATCCGTTACTGATTCTTTCAAATTTATTTATTCTTATACTTCCTCTTATTTAGTTTTTTCATTATGAAGTAATAAAATCAGTATCACTCATATACTGATATGTTATTATAAAAATTAAACAACCTTATTTCACCTTCTATCCATCCTACGGAAAATGAAATCACCGCGCGTGCGTACGTACGGAATACCGTCTCCACGCCGTGGTGTAATCTGTTTTCCACCACCACCTTACTTGGATGGGTATAATGGTGTAAAGAATAACTATATATGATTATTTTAAAGTTATATTTATTATAAAATATTATACATACACTCCAATACAATTCCACGATCATGGGAATGATATCATCGCTCGTGCATACGTACAGCCTACCATCTTCACGATGGGACACGACTTGTTCTACATGATCTTAATTGCATAATGATTATATAAATGAATTGAATGAATAAATATTATATATATTACACTAATACCATTCTTTAAAGGAGGTATCTATAAACTAAAAAAATAATAAGAATTTATTCGACAAAACACGCATAAGAACAAAAGGTAATAAACACCCGAATAACAAGTAGCAATAAAATATTACTAATAAGAATATAAGAATATGAAAATATATGATATCATAACAATGATTATGATTCTATAATAAGTCAATGACATTATTTAAATCATTATACAGGAGTTTTGGACACGTACAAAGCAAATCCGACCTAAGGTAAGGGAAAATCTCGCAATCACAATTTTTATCCGAGATTGTTTATACTTCGGTATTTACTGGGGCATGTTTATCATCCACATATATGTTTCCTCAGTATGTAATATTAATTCCATCCACATAAAATTGTTTAAATCCAATTTTACCCATTGGTGAGTTTTTAGTAAAAGATAAGAAAGGAATCTTTTGTCGTTTTTAGTACGAGATATTTTTTGATTTTTCCAGTCAAAGTACGAGAAGAATGTTTTTATTAACTTATATGGCCTGAATGGACTTTTAGAACATTATTTCCATGAAGATTCCTTTACATGTTTTCCAGATTATTTTTAATCAACTATTTTTAGTTTAAAATTATATGACATTTTAATAAAGGAAAATGTTTTTTAAGTAGTAAGGATATTTTACTCAAGAATGGAGTTCAAGCATTTTATCAAAATTATTTTCCATATAATATAATATAGGGTTCTGTTTATATTTTTAAATTTATTTGATTATGTTATGATGGAATTATTTTTATGAAGTCCTTTTATCTTATATGGATTATGTTATGATGACCTGATGTTTAAGAATCCCATTTTTGTTATATGGGTTATGCTATGATGTATGATTTATGATTTTGTGGCACACATAAGAATGGTTTCATTGTGAGATGGGTGATACCTATATCTCCCTCCAATGCATTGGGTAATGATTTATATCTCATGAGATAGACATGGCTGGAACGTAAGGTTAATCTGGCTCAGTGAAAAAGGACTGAAATGAGGAGTGAACTCGGTTCAGAAATGGACTTTGTACGCTAAGATAGTCTTGGAAATGAGTCTTGACTACTAAGAAATGATTCTCTATGATTATGTGTGTATGCCACAAAGTTTCATGTTTTAATTTATGATTATTGGGATTACATTTCACTACAATGATTTATCCCATGTTACGAAATTATGATCTCTTTTGCAGGTTAAGATTTCCAAAATGTTTTGTTATTATGAATATGATGTGACTGATATTTCTTTTGTTTACCCTTACTGAGTATTTGAGCTCACCCTTTTGTATTTTTTCTTTTCCCCAGTTTAGGAAGAAGGTTATTATGTAAGATATGCCAAAAGGGACTCTAGATGTGATAAAATAAAAGGGAGACAGTGTAGATGATTTATGAACCAGTTGTTTATGTTTCCTAGTTTCTAAAGACATTATACCTATACGGTCCTTTCATGGTTTTGTTATATGTTGTAATAAATGTACTTCAATTTTGAAGTATTAACAATTTATGTAAAGTATGGGTCGTTATAGTTGGTATCAGAGGAAAGGTATAGTCAACCTTTGGAAACTAGGATGTGAAAGCCTTAGTAAGAACCCTAAGGATATGTCTAAGCATAGAACACAATCTTAGTGTTTTAGAAATGGCCATGAGTAACATATGATAAGACCTTAAGTGTGAAAATTTATTCTTGATTATGTGGTTTTCCTATTATTATTAGTGTTTCTCACACTATGCTTCTTGGTTTTAGTCATTGTCTGGAACCCAAAGGAACCGTGTTAATGATGAATGTGACGGGAAATGAAATGATTGTCCCCCTGAGCAACCAAACATTATGGGAGCTGGAATGAAAAATCTTATAGCCATGCTCACACAACTTTCTCAAGCTATGAATCATGCAGGACTTCCAAATGAGCAAAGGAAGAAGCAACATTCTATTGAATCCTTCATGAGGCAGCGTCCACCTTCATTCAGCGGGTCTTCTGATCTATTAGTGGCTGAACAATGGATCAGTACCACTGAAAAAATATTTTCAGTCCTTCAATGTTCTGAGCATGATAAAGTCATCTCAGCAGTATATTGTTTGGATGGTGAAGCTGATCAATGGTGGAATCTTATTAAGAATACAAGGAAAAGGGATGAAATTGAGTCCATGGAATGGGATGAGTTCAAGAACTTATTTTTCAATAAGTACTTCCCTCATATTCTTCGAACAAAGATGGAGAAGGAGTTTCTCGAACTAAAGCAAAAGGATGATGAATCTGTTGGTACCTATGAAGAAACTTTTAAAAGACTTGCAAGGTATGCTTCTGGGATTATTATCCAACCTGGGAGTAATATCGATCGATTCTTTAGTGGCTTAAAACCAAGTCTTCGAAAGGCATTAGCCATAAGGGACTTCAATAGCTACGAGGAAATCGTTTGATGTGCTCTCAAGGTTGATATGGAGATTGGAGTAACCCGTAAATCATATGGGTTTGATAAGAAGAGGAAAATGGAATTCAAAGGAAAATCTAAAGAGTACACTGAAAAGAAGATGATTTTTCCCTTATGCTCAAAGTGTGGAAAGAAACATGGAGGTAGTTGTCTTAAAGGGACAAGTAAATGTTTTAAATTTGGAAAGGAAGGTCATCGGGAATTTGAATGTCGCAATGATGGGAAGAAGATGTCTAGTGATGCGAACAAAGAAAAGGCTACATAGAGTGCACCTCCTACACTTAAATGTTACAAGTGTAAGGAAATGGGGCATTATGCTAATCAATGCCCTAATTCAAGGGTTTTTTATGATGATCAACGTCAAAAAACTCTTAAGGCTAAAGACAAAGGAAAGTCACATGCAATTTCTATCAGCGATGTGGAGTACGATAACGAAGTGGTGAAAGATACAATTACCATCCACTCTAAAGTATCAAATGTTTTATTTGATTCTATATCCACCCACTCTTTTATTTCTGAAGAATTTTCTAAGGGTATCTCTGTATTACCTCAATAATTAGATTTTGAGTTAGCTGTGACAACCCCTAATGGCACAACAGTCACATCAAAGGTTTATAATTCTTCTCCGATTGAAGTTTTTGGGAAAGTGCTTCCTGAAAATCTTGTGATCCTTCCTATAGTGGAATTTTATGTGACTCTTTTCATGGATTGGCTTTCTTTATATAGATCTCATATCAATTTCCAAATAAAGGAAGTCACATTTCATATTCCAAATCAATCTATGATCATCTATCGAAGCAAGGATGAACATAACCTTCTGGTGGAAATTTCTTCCATCTTATGGGTCTTGATTCCACTAAATGAAGGTTATTTATCTCAAATGGTTGGAGAGAAACTCATGATTAAGAATATTCCCATTGTATGGGAGTTTGATGATGTCTTTCTGGAGGAATTTCTAGGTCTTCCACCAAATCGTGAAGTTGAGTTTTCAATACAACTCATACCGGGTGCTATGACTATTTCAAAGACACCTTATAGAATGGCCCCAATTGAGTTGCAGGAATTGAATAAGAAACTCCAAGAGAATCTTGATGAAGGATTCATATGCCCTAGTGCATCACCTTCAGGACCACTTGTTCTGTTTGTTAAGAAGAAAGATGGATCAATGAGACTCTGTATTGATTATCGAGAACTTAACAAGATCACTATCAAGAACAAATATCCTCTCTCATGCATTGATGACTTATTTGACCAACTACGTGGAGCTCAATACTTTTCCAAGATTGGTCTTAGTTCAGGGTATCATCAATTAAGGTTCAAAAGGGAGGATATACCAAAGACGGCTTTCCGTACAAGGTATGGACACTATGAATTTATAGTGATGCCATTTGGTCTTACTAATGCCCATGTTATCTTCATGTATCTAATGAATAGAGTTTTTAGAGACTATCTTGATCAGTTTTTGGTAGTATTTATAGATGATATTCTTGTCTATTCAAAGTGAAAGTAAAAACATTAAGATCACTTGAGAATTGTATTAAAGACCCTGAGAAAGGAGAATCTTTATGCCAAATTTACCAAGTGTGAATTTTGGCTTCAAAAAGTTTCATTTTTGGGTCACACAATCTCAAAAGAGGGGATATCTGTGGATCCAGCAAAAATAGAGGTTATCAAAAGATGGTCGAGACAAATAACAGTAACTAAATATAATTTTCTCCACAAAAATATGATTGATTGGGCCTAAATTTTTATTTTAAACATGAATTGCATTTGAGATGAGAAATGAAGTTCAATTTCTATAATGCACTAAAATTTATGTTTATGGACTTTGGAACATATTATTATTAAGATATTGAAAATGAATATTATCCACTTTTAGTGGCTAATTAGTGACACCCCAAACATATTTTCATTAATAAACAAGGGGAGGATAAAGATAAAGAAATGATAGAGATGATAGAAATATTAACTTCCCTTTAAGAACAATTTCATTGTTAAACTGAGTTACTAGAAACTTTTATGGGGGGATGAAAATAGAATAAACAACTAAAGAACAACCAGTTTGTGGAGATCCCCCCCCCCCCCCACCCCCACTATCTTTGAGGAGAGTCATTCCCCTCAAATAGCTTTCATAGTTGAGGTAATCAATATTATAATAATTTTTTCTATGAAATGTGAATTAGAAAGAAATTGATACCTTTCTTATACCGATATTATACTGGGTGAAATGACTATGATTTATATCTATCAACACGCCCCATAACCTTATAATGAGGGCTACAATGTTCAATATCCAAGACAACTATCTACACAACAAACCACTTCTAACAAGTCATGTGAGAGTGGTGATTAGCATAGATCATGAGTCGAGCACTAGGCTACCTATTACACTTGATGATGAAGATATCCATATAATTGACCAAGTTGTTGGAACATTCACTACATGGACATATCATATTTTAAAAATAAATCTCAATAAGGGGTTATTCATTACCAATTTATTTTTCATGTTAAACCTTTAACAATTAATGACAAAGGTCTAAACTGATGAATGTTATTATATATAGACAAACAAAAGGAGTGAAATGAAAAGTTGACTCAAAACCATCTAAAGGATCAACCAACTGATTGAAAAGATCTTCTAAAATCACCTTTACCATGTCCATTCAATATCTGCATTTACTAACATTGATGTTTCATGTGGATACAAAGTTATAAAATGGAAGTATTCACATAGTTTGTTTTTAAGAAATAAATATACGGAGAGGAAGTTACAGACTAAATTTATTTTTAAAATGTAAATGAAATCCTCAACTATGAATGTCTTGGATCTTTAGTTGTAAATGTATACATGAGGTAAGTTTTCATGATTAGTTTTTCCAAAAGATGAAATACTATGTTACTTTTGAATAAATATATTTTATATTTTTTTCAAGCATATATATAAATGTTAATTAAATGGATTACACATTGAAAATAAATTTAAACTCATTATTCCCCACATAACTTCTACATAACAAACAAAAATAAATTCAAAAAATGGGTGAAATAGTGGAAAACCTGGCCAAATTTGTTTGAAAGAAAAATTAAGGATGATAGACACTTATTAATACCAATTATTTAGGGTTAAAACTCTATAATTTAAATATATTAAATGTAATTTTATTTTTTTCATTACTTATTCGTTTTTGCATTTTTAGGAAATAATGGATGCTCATTACAGTCAATTTGGATACTCCAAAGATTTATTTCCAAGATTCATTGTATGGATACCCAAAACATCGACCACAGATGATGAAATTCTTCAATTTGTAATACACTACATCCAAAATTTTAGAAATAAACTTCAAGTTATGTATTTTATATTATTTTTTAATGATAATTATATTATGATAGGGCGGTGTTTAAATATCATGAAAATCATGGAAGGAGGAAAATCCATGTGCACAAGTAGCCTGACATGTTCTACAAATAGATAATTATCAGGGTATATATAATAATATTTCTCTATAAAAACTTATATATCAATGTTTCTAAAGTTTCTGAAACAAACAAATGGAAAATATTGTGGTTATTATGTTTGTAAATTTATGATAGAGATCATATTCAATCAACAAAATATCATCCTTAAAGAAGAATTTTTATATATAATTTCTATTTAATTTAAAATATTTATTAATCCTTTGTATATTTATATTTTTTCAATACTATTATGGCTGATGAAAATACTCATATTCACAAGATGATATATATTTTCTTATAAATGAAGGGGCAGCATACCTAATCATAGACCATACACAAATATCATGAAGATGTGACTTCCATAGAAGTAATGGATTGTTTCATACTTATGATTAACTTATTTATTTATATTATTACTCATGTAATAATTTTTTTCTTATATAGGTGGATTTATTTATTCAAGTTTGGGTGGTTTGTTCGAAGATACTCATGCTCATGAGAGATTGGACTTTGAGGTTGTAGCTGAGATAATGACAACAAGGAAATGAGTCAAGAATGTATAAAATTATCATTAAAAGTTGAATTACTACGAAATATTTAATTAATTTTGTCATAATTTTATCTAATATTTGTAAGTTACTTTCCTTATCATTCTTATCTAATACTTATTTAGTTTTTTTCAAAAATCTTTTGGGAAGTCCTATTTTTCTTTCAACTACCTGGAACAAGCCAAAAAAGAGATAACATGTTCCTTTCTACTAATTTTAGCAAGATTTCCATTTATTTTCTTTATCAAGATGCCAAAACTGCATATTGAGTCGATTTTATTATCCAAAAAACCTTAGTCATTGTTGAAAACCAGTAGATTAGAGGAAGGTTTTTCAACTTAGAACATCAACTCAATATGTAGTGTTGGCAGTTAGAAAAAAAAAGTAAATGGAAAGTGTAGTAACATTGGTAGTTCATATTGTTTTGATACTTGAATATAGTGATCCAGAATTCATTTGGGATTTTTAGGAATCAACGATACTTCGATTTTACACACGGTGTGACTGGTATGACTATGAGTGAGTATTTTTATTTAAAATATACATTAATTTTGGTAAAAAATACTACTAACATAGTAAAAACTAAAAAAATACCTTTGTATTGTATTAGTACTTTATGAAAATTATCAATAAGTTATTTAGGATGTTTATTAATCAGCTGCACCTCAATCTTATGTACGATGTGACCGGTATGCCTCCACATTCATCTTTTTATTTAAAATTGACATTAATTTTACTAAACAATAAAACTCAGATACTCAAAACTAATCAAACACATTCGGATTTTTTTTATACTTTAATAAAAATATTCATAAGTAATTCTTGATGTGTGGGAATCAATATCACCTCAATCCAATTCATGATGTTCCAGTTCTGGCTCCAAGTGTCTATTATGATTTTAAAATTGACATTTTAGTTCAAAAAGTGACACTCACTAAAAAACAAGAAAACATGCTCATATAGTCCTGATAATTTAGGAAAATTATTTATAAGTCATTTTTTTAAGTTTAATAATCGGTCTCACATGAAAACAACACAATATGTGACCGATATGACTCAAAGTGTGTGTTTCTAGTTTAAAATGAAATTTTAGTAAAAAAGACAAGTGATGTAATGAAACTGAGAAAACACATTCAGATTGTTTTGATACTTTTATAAAATTATCCATAATTCATTTTCGATGTGTAAGAATCAACTAAAAAATAATCATATTCATGTTGTGACTTTTATGACTCCATGTGCATATTTTTATTTCAAATTAACATAAATTTTAGTAAAAATACAACTAACATTCTCAAAACTAATAAAATGCATTCATATTATTTTTATAAATTTAGAAAATTATCTATAAGTCATTTTTTATGTGTTGGAATCAATGTCACCTGAATCCACTTCACATTGTTCTCATTATGACTCAAAGTTTCAATTATCAGTTTAAAATTCAAATCTTCATTCAAAAAGTGTAACTCACTGAAAACCAAGAAAATTCACTCATATTATCTTGATAGTTTAGAAAAATGATTCATAAGTCATTAAATACTATAAAAGAAGTCTATCCTCATGTAGATATACCCACAATTTAGAAAAACCATGGTTATAAGTGTTTTTTATGGTCTATACCCACAGTTTTATTAAAACTGTGGGTATACAATTCCCCAATTTTAACCCTCCATTAGTCTTCTCCTATTTAATTTTCTTTTCCATTGGACTCCCCCTACTTGAACCTTCTCCTCCCCTAACTATGCCTCAGGGACCTCTCCTCTCGTCCCCGACCTCAGCCTCCTATCCATCCAGCCTCCGACTCCTAGACCTCTCCTCCCCTCTCTAACCTTCACCTACTGACCATCTGACCACCGCATCTTGGCTATCTTCTCCCCTCCTCAACCTCCTCCTACCAAATCTGCCTCAGCTTCTGTCCTCGAACTCCCGACCTCCACCTCTACCCCAATATCCCATCCTCTGCCTCCCTTCCCCCAGCCCCTCTCGGCTCCCTCACCTCTAACGACGTCCCCCCTCCACCCTCTCGACTCCCTCACCACCGGAGACGTCTCTTCCCTATTCATTGCATCTATGTTTGTATTTTCCTCTCATATTTTCTTTTTTATTATTTTTAAACTAATCACTTATTCTTATATCAACAACATCCACAATTTTACTACACAATTTCTATTTTTCATTGTATTTTTTATAAATATGAATTCACCTTAGATGTAAATTCTACTTCCTCACATTGTTATTGCAACATCCTTTCCATAGATTATTTCATGGTTGGTTGGATATTTATGAAATAAAATTCTACAAAAGGTTTTCTCATACCTTTTACACATTTTTATTTTAATCACTACTGGAAATGGAGGATATACCAACGGTTCTAAACCATTGGTATAGGCTAGAAAACTGTTGGTATATTATATACCAACGGTTGTCCAAACCGTAGGGAAGTAAGGCGTGGGGAAAGATCTAAACCAACGGTTTGAACTAAACCGTTGGAATAGCCCACTCTATGTATTGATTTGCCAACGGTTCTTGTTGAACCATTGGTATAGGTTTAACCAATGGTTTAGAACCATTGGGAATTCTATGATTTTGAAATTATACCAACGGTTTACAACCGTTGGTATAGTTTTTTTCCCAACGGTTTCAATGAAACCGTTGGCATATGTTCAATAAAAAATACTATACCAACAGTTTGTAACCGTTGGGATAGTTTTTTTACCAACGGTTTATTGAACCATTGGTATAATTCTTTATCAAATTATACCAATGGTTGTAAACCTTTGGTATTGTGTATTTCCAGAATTGTTGCACAGCAGCCCCTCTAGTAGCTCCTCTAGTGCATACACCTGCATAAAAAACAGCACGGTGAAAAACTTAAAACAAAAAAAAACACCACCTCTTTGATTAGATACATGGTGAATAATTCCCCATTTGAATATTCATATGACAAAAATCATCCATTATAGTTGAATAAGAGTTTCAATAACTCAAATATTATTTACACCCATTTCAATCTTCATATGACAACCACTTTTCTAATATATGGTGAAAACGTCTTTTCTTAGGAGTCTCATCACTTGTGACTCCATAAGTGCCACACCGGGACTCGTATTGAGGCGGGGTTGACTGGTATACGTCACATATGATCCATGAATCATTTTCCTAAAGTTTCAACACAATCAAAATCCGTTTGATCGGTTTGGCATATGAATGTAAAATATTATCCATTTTGAACATAAGAGAGACAGTTTGGGTGGTGTCGACCACACCGTGCCTCGGATTGAGATGGGATTGACTCTTACACATCACATATGACCCATGGATCGTTTTCCTAAAGTTTCAATAGAATCGGAAGGTGTTTGGTCAGTTTCCCGTATGTCAGTTGTTGATATCACTTACAATTTAGTCCATTTTGAACAAAAGAGAGACAGTTTGAGTGGTCCTGGCCACACCACGGCTCGGATTAAGGCTTAGTTTAATCTTAAACATTAAATATGACCCATGTATCATTTTCCTAAAGTTTCAATAGAATCCGATGGCATTTGGTTGGTTTGGCGTATGTCAGTTGTTGTTTTCACTTAAAATTAAGTCCATTTTAAACAAAAGAGAGACACTTTGAGTGGTTAAGGCCACATCGGGCCTCATATTGAGGCAGGGTTGACTCATAAACGTCATATATTATCCATGGATCATTTTCCTAATGTTTCAACACAATCAGAATCCGTTTGATCGGTTTGGCGTATGTACATAAAATATTGTCCATTTTTAACATAAGAGAGATAGTTTGGGTGGTGTCGGCCACACCGTGCCTATAATTGAGGCGATATTGACTCATACACATCACATAGGACCCATGTATCATTTTCCTAAATTTTCAATAGAATCGGAAGGCGTTTGGTCAGTTTCCCGTATGACAGTTGTTGATTTCACTTACAATTTAGTCCATTTTCAACAAAAGAGACACAATTGTAGTGGTTCCAGCCACACCATGGCTCGGATTGAGGCGAAGTTGACTTTTACACATCAAATATGAACCATGGATAATTTTCCTAAAGTTTCAACATAATCCGTAGGCGTTTGGTTAGTTTTCCGTATGATAGTTGTTGTTTTCACTTAAAATTAAGTACATTTTAAAAAAAGTGGCACTTTGAGTGGTGTCGGCCACACCGGGCCTCGGATTGAGGTGGGGTTGACTCATACACGTCACATATGATCCATGGATCATTTTCCTAATGTTTCAACACAATTAGAATCCATTTGATTGGTTTGGCGTATGTACATAAAATATTGTCCATTTGGAACAAAAGAGAGGCAGTTTGGGTGGTCCTGGCCCCATGGTGCCTCGGATTGAGGTGGGGTTGACTCTTACACATCTCATATGACACAAGGATAGTTTTACTAAAGTTTCAACAGAATACGAAGGCGTTTGGTCGGTTTCCCGTATGTCAGTTGTTGATTTCACTTACAATTTAGTCCATTTTAAACAAAAGAGAGACTGTTTGAGTGGTCCCGGTCACACCATGGCTCGGATTGAGGCGAGGTTGACTCATACACGTCACATATGACCCATGGATCGTTGTCCTAAAGTTTCAAAAGAATCCGTAGGTGTTTGGTTGGTTTGGCGTATGTTAGTTGTTGTTTTCACTTAAAATTAAGTCCATTTTAATCAAAACAGAGGCACTTTGAGTGGTGTCGGCCACACCGGGACTCGGATTGATGTGGGGTTGACTTTTACACGTCACATATGAGCCATGGATAATTTTCATAAAGTTTCAACACAATCAGAATCTGTTTGATCGGTTTGGCATATGTACGTAAAATATTGTCCATTTTGAACCAAAGAGAGGCAGTTTGGGTGGTCCCGGCCACACGGCATCTCGGATTGAGGTGGGGTTGAATCGTACACATCACATATGACCCATGGATAATTTTCCTAAAGTGTTAATAGAATCTGAAGGTGTTTGGTCAGTTTCTCGTATGTCAGTTGTTGATTTCACTTACAATTTAGTCCATTTTGAACAAAAGAGAGACAGTTTGAGTGGTCCTGGTCACACCGCGGCTCAGGTTGAGGTGTGGTTGACTCGTACACATCACATATGATCCATGGATCGTTTTCCTAAAGTTTCAACAAAATCAGAAGTCGTTTGGTTGGTTTGGCGTATGTCAGTTGTTGTTTTCACTTAAAATTATGTCCATTTTCAACAAAAGAGAGACAGTTTGAGTGGTCCCAGCCACACCGTGGCTTGGATTTAGGCAGGGTTGACTCGTACATGTCACATATGTCCCATGTATCGTTTTCCTAAAGTTTCAACAGAATACGAAGGCGTTTGGTCGGTTTAGCTTATGTCATTTGTTGTTTTCACTTAAAATTAAGTCTCTTTTAAACAAAAGAGAGGCACATTGAGTGGTGTCGGCCACACTAGGCCTCGGATTTAGGAAAGGTTTACTCGTACACATCACATATGATCCATGGATCATTGTCCTAAAGTTTCAATACAATCATAATCCGTTTGATCGGTTTAGCATATGTACGTAAAATATTGTCCATTTTTAACATAAGAGAGATAGTTTGGGTGGTGTTGGCCACACCGCACCTCGGATTAAGGCGGTATTGACTCGTACACATCAAATATGACCCATTTATCGTTTTACTAAATTTTCAATAGAATTCGAAGGCGTTTGGTTGATTTCCCGTATGACAGTTGTTGATTTCACTTACAATTTAGTCCATTTTCAACAAAAGAGAGACAGTTTGAGTGGTCCTAGCCACACCACGACTCATATTGAGGCAGAGTTGACTCTTACATGTCACATATGACTCATGTATCGTTTTCCTAAAGTTTCAACAGAATCCAAATGTGTTTGGTCGGTTTGGCTTATGTCAATTGTTGTTTTCACTAAAAATTAAGTTCATTTTAAACAAAAGAGAGGCACTTTGAGTGGTGTCGGCCACACCGGGCCTCGGATTGAGGCGGGGTTGACACATACATGTCACATATTATCCATGGATCATTTTCCTAAAGTTTCAACATAATCAGAATCTGTTTGATCGGTTTTGCGTATGTATGTAAAATATTGTCCATTTTGAACAAAAGAGAGGCAATTTGGGTGGTCCCGGCCACACGGCGCCTTGGATTGAGGTGGGGTTAACTCGTACACATCACATATGACCCATGGATAATTTTACTAAAGTTTCAACAGAATCCGAAGGCGTTTGGTAGGTTTCTCGTATGTCATTTGTTGATATCACTTACAATTTGGTTCATTTTGAACAAAAGAGAGACATTTTGAGTGGTCCCAGCCACACCGCGGCTCAGATTGAGACGAGGTTGACTCTTACACATCAAATATGACCCATGGATCGTTTTACTAATGTTTCAACAGAATCCGAAGGCGTTTGGTTGGTTTGGAGTATGTCAGTTGTTGTTTTCACTTAAAATTAAGTCCATTTTAAACAAAACAGAGGCACATTGAGTGGTGTCGGCCACACCTGGCCTCTGATTGAGGAGGGGTTGACTTTTACACGTCACATTTGACCCATGGATAGTTTTCCTAAAGTTTCAATAGAATTCGTAGGTGTTTGTTTGGTTTTCTGTATGTCAGTTGTTGTTTTCACTTAAAATTAAGTACATTTTAAAAAAAGAGGCACTTTGAGTGGTGTCGGCCACACCGGGCCTCGTATTGAGGCGGGGTTAACTCGTACATGTCACAAATGATCCATGTATCATTTTCCTAGAGTTTCAACACAATCAGAATCCATTTGATTAGTTTTTCCTATGTACGTAAAATATTGTCCATTTGGAATAAAAGAGAGGCAGTTTGGGTGGTCCCGGCCCCACGGTGCCTCAGATTGAGGTGCGCTTGACTTTTAAACATCGCATATGACCCATGGATCATTTTCTTAAAGTTTCAACAGAATCTGAACGCATTTGGTCGGTTTCCCATATGTCAGTTTTTGATTTCACTTACAATTTAGTCCATTTTGAACAAAAGAGAGATAGTTTGAGTGGTCTCAGTCACACCGCAACTCGGATTGAGGCGGGGTTGACTCGTACACGTCACATATGACCCATGGATCATTTTACTAAAGTTTCAATAGAATCAAAAGTCGTTTGGTTGGTTTGGCGTATGTCAGTTGTTGTTTTCACTTAAAATTATATCCATTTTAAACAAAAGAGAGACAGTTTCAGTGGTACCGGCCACACCGTGGCTCTGATTGAGGCAAGGTTGACTCATAAACGTCACATCTGGCCCATGGATCGTTTTCCTAAAGTTTCAATAGAATCCAAAGGCGTTTGGTTGGTTTGACGTATGTCAGTTGTTGTTTTCACTTAAAATTAAGTCTATTTTAAACAAAAGAGAGCCACTTTGAGTGGTGTCAGCCACACCTAGCCTCGGATTGAGGTGGGGCTGACTTTTACACATCACATATGAGAAATGGATCATTTTCCTAAATTTTAAACATAATCAGAATCCGTTTGATCAGTTTGGCATATGTACGTAAAATATTGTCCATTTTGAACAAGAGAGAGGCATTTTGGGTGGTCCCATCCACACGGCGCCTCGGATTGATGCGGGGTTGACTCGTACACATCACATATGATCAATGAATCGTTTTCCTAAAGTTTCAACAGAATCCGAAGCCGTTTGGTAGGTTTCTCTTATGTCAGTTGTTGATTTCACTTACAATTTAGTCCATTTTGAACAAAAGAGAGACAGTTTGAGTGGTCCCGGCCACACCGTGGCTCGGATTGAGGCAAGGTTGACTCGTACATGTCACATATGACCCATGGATCATTTTTTTAAAGTTTCAACAGAATATGTAGGTGTTTGGTTGGTTTGGCGTATGTCAGTTGTTTTTTTCACTTAAAATTAAGTCCATTTTAAACAAAAGAGAGACACTTTGAGTGGTGTCGACCACACCGGGCCTCAGATTGAGGCGGGGTTGACTTTTACATGTCACATATGATCCATGGATCGTTTTCCTAATGTTTCAACACAATCAGAATCCGTTTGATCGGTTTGGCGTATGTACATAACATATTGTCCATTTTTAACATAAGAGAGACAGTTTGGGTGTTGTCGACCACACTGTGCCTCAGATTGAGGCGGGATTGACTCTTACACATCACATATGACCCATGGATCATTTTCCTAAAGTTTCAATATAATCGAAAGGCATTTGGTTAGTTTCATGTATGACAGTTGTTGATTTCACTTACAATTTAGTCCATTTTCAACAAAAGAGAGGTATTTTGGGTGGTCCCGGCCCCATGGTGCCTCGGATTGAGGTGGTATTGACTCATACACGTCACATATGACCCATGGATCGTTTTCCTAAAGTTTCAATAGAATCCGTAGGCGTTTGGTCAGTTTTCCGTATAACAGTTGTTGTTTTCACTTAAAATTAAGTACATTGAAAAAAAGAGGCACTTTGAGTGGTGTCGGCCACACCGGGCCTCGGATTGAGGCGGGTTTTACTCGTACATGTCACATATGTTACATGGATCATTTTTCTAATGTTTCAACACAATCAGAATCCGTTTGATCGGTTTGGCGTATGTACATAAAATATTGTCTATTTGGAACAAAAGAGAGGCAGTTTGGGTGGTCCCAGCCCCACGGTGCCTCTTATTGAGGCTAGGTTGACTCGTACACGTCACATATGACCCATGGATATTTTTCCTAAAGTTTCAACAGAATACGAAGTCGTTTGGTTAGTTTCCTGTATGTCAGTTTTTTATTTATCTTACAATTTAGTCCATTTTGAACAAAAGAGAGACAATTTGAGTGGTCCCGGCCACACCGTGGCTCGGTTTGTGGCAGGGTTGACTCGTACACATCACATATGACCCATGTATAATTTTCCTAAAGTTTCAACATAATCCTTATGTGTTTGGTCGGTTTGGCGTATGTACATAAAATATTGTCCATTTTAAACAAAAGAGAGACAGTTTGGGTGGTGTCGGCCACACAGCGCCTCGTATTGCGGTGAGGTTGACTCCCACACATCCCATATGACCCATGGATCATTTTCCTAATGTTTCAACAGAATCCGAAGGCGTTTGGTTAGTTTTCCATATGTCAGTTGGTGATTTCACTTAAAATTTAGTCCATTTTGAACAAAAGAGAGACAGTTTGAGTGGTCCCGAGGGGTGTCCGGGGGGCTGGTTGGGGCTGTCTGGGGGCATGTATGGGGGGTTGTCCAGGTAACAAGGAGGCGGTTGGGGGGGATGTATGGGGGTGTCCTGGGGGGCTGTCTGGAGGGTGTCCGGGGGGTTTCCGGGGGGTGTCCGGGGGGTGTCCGGGGGGCTGTTCGGGGGTTGTTCAGGGGCTATCTGGGGGGTGTCCGGGGGGCTGTCTGGGGTCCAGGGAGGAGGTTGGGGGGCTGTCCAAGGGGGTGTCCGTGGGAATATCTAGGGTCCAAGGAGGAGGGTGGGGGGGCTATCTAGGGGGCTGTCCGGGGGATGTCCGAGGGTTATTCGGGGGGTGTCTGGGGGTGTCTGGGGGCTGTCTAGGGTCCAGGGAGGATGGTGAGGGGCTGTCCGGGGGGCTGTCTGAGGGGCTGTCTGGGGGGCCATATTTTCATTATTACAACCATTAATAACAACTTATTAAACAACAACACTTGTTAAAGATAATCAAATTGAACATAAATCAATAATAATATTGGATATATCAAGTAAAATGATGTCTCACTATCTTACATCCTAAATGACCACCCATAACCATGATTAATGACCATAAAGCTCACCTTTCGGCCAAATCAAAAGTGAAAACAAAAACACATAGTTGCAGAAAACAACTTCATTTTTTTGAAAAATAATAATCTCATGGTCCTCAGATATTTGAACCACGCAGTCATGATTTTCGAGATGAACTTGTATCCATGAAACCATATGAGAAACACGATTCAATACATGCATTTTTTTTATTTTCCCAAGCATTTTGAGGAACCCCAAATCAGTTAAAATGGTAATTGTGTTTTAAAAAGGTGATTGAATAACACATGTATGATGTCGAAGGCAGAATGATTAATGGTTATATTAGAATAACTAATATTCACTAATATTGCGAATTTGACATTCTATGAATTAGTTTCATGAAGAAGGAAGAAGTACTAATTAGGGACCACATACTATTTTGCAAAGTTCAAGAAGATACTCCATATGTTCTATTGTGCAAAGGATAAGTGAACAGTGTGTCATTTTATATATATATAGATTTTGATAGAAACATGATACATATTTGTTATGTAACACACATAGTGTAAAAAAATTAAGATGAACAAGATCTTCATGTTTGACATGATCTTAATGAAAGGAGTTATTTTCATGAAATGATATCAATAAATATTATAAAAAATTTCTTATGAGTTTATATACATGAAGATGTAATATTTGAAGCATTGAGATTAAAAAAACAATGAATATTTAAAATTAGAACACAATAGACACCATGCCCTTATAAATGTAAATGTGTAATGAAAACATTAATTGGTCATACACCGATGTAGTGTTTTGAGTACACAATTCATGGATTAGTGAATCATAAAATTTTACCTAAACCCTAAAAATTGGGAATAACCGAATCCTTGATAATAGAAGGATATGATTGATAAGGGGAGAAACTATATCCTTAATAAAAGATGGAAGGAGTGTAACCTGGCAGCAGCTGATCTGATGGAAAAGGTGGGTCTTCTCAAGGGTTTCTGCGAAGGAATCGCTTCTGGAGAGCTTCTGGAGATTAGCAGAATGGTTCTAGAATCGTGGGGAGGCTTCTGTCTAATTTGGGTCATTTTTTTCCCAATGGTTTTTAAAAACCGTTGGGGAAAGTCAATCTTTCCCAATAGTTTAATGGAACCGTTGGGAAAAGGGATGTTAAAACATCTTTCCCAATGATTTGATGAAATCGTTGGGAAAGACTACCTATACCAACGGTTTATTTGAACTGTTGGTATGCAAGTGTTGGGAAAAGTCTTATTTCCAATAGTTAATTCCAACATTTAGTGATACATCCTAACTATTTATAGCCTCCTCATATAAAGATACCTATTTTACTTTTACTTTAGCATGATGTTGATTTTTCTACATTTATTTATCCTCGGATATATGGTTAGTAAAAATAATCAATCATACTTTCTTTGATTTCTATTCATTTTCATAAGGTTTATCAATTAACTTCTTATCGTCTTTAATTTTTCATAACATATATACAGTTTTCTTCAGAATAATTTTCCCTCTCACAACATAAGGAAGTTATCTTGAGATTTTGGTCATGAATACATGATATTTATGAAATTACTATCTATATATACCACAAAATTCCTCTAAATATTCAAATCCATATTGTATGGTTAGATATGTTGATATTATGGTCACATATATGTTTTATTGAGTTTTCCCCCCTTAATTGATCACTAAAACTACCTTTTGGTTCTTTCCTTTTAACTATAAACAATATATTATACTATAAATAAAAATATTTGGGTCCATACCTTCCACAACAACAATAAAACCCTTGAAATATTTAACTTTCAGGTTGATTCTAGATCAATCCATCTCCATGTTCTAGTTTTCATAATGTAGTGTAAGCCTACTCCACACGTGAAACAATATATTGTATCTCCACACATGGGTGGCTCCAAGATTGCATCAAAACTCAGTAGCTAAATTCTCATGCACAAAATTATCATAAAGTCTATATCCAAGATCCAATGACCCAAATTTAATTCGTATTATCCCTACGTGTCCTAGAAAGTATACATTCCTATTATATATTCCAATATCACCAAGAATAGAGTGCTATTAATGTTTCTTGAAACCATAGGCATCTCACCATGTCAAATCATGTAAATGAAAACTCATAATTATATCATCATTTTATAATTCAACTAAAGTTCATTCATTGTCTCACCACTATTCTAAAAGCATATCCAGAGCTTATAGGGCCATGAACATAATCATGTTTCCATTGAAAACTATAAATTCTATCGAAACACTAACTCAAAAAGTGTATTCATCTCAAGATCCCTAGGTATCTCTATATTCCTGAACCCAAAATCCTCCAAGAGTGTTATTACCCTTGGGTACCACACATTCTATCTACCATGAATATAGTTGTTCTACCTGACATGTACTGATGTCACATAGGCTAGGAATTTTCATGAGACTTCCCTTTGAGAAACCATCCATAAGGATGAAAAAAATAGCGCATAAGTTCTTATCTTAGAGAACCCAAGTCACCTAACACACCTATCAGAAATATATTGTAAAATTTGTGTGAATTAATACCATAAATAGAAGCTTTTACTTATTCCTCACACACATAAATGTTCCTAAAAAATTTCCAACCAGTCTGATGGGTTACCCTCAAAGGTCAGAATGTACTAAATTTCAAACCTGGAGTCACACTAAATAAGGTAACCAGTCTCTCAAACCTATTTCACACATTATTCCTAACATTGTCTATAACTATGGGTTTCACTCATTCCTATCTCAAGGTAAAAGTGCATTTAACATTCCAAATACTTACTTTTATGTTTCCACCAACTATTGAAATTAATTTAGACCTACCCAGACACAGGTCAAGCATAAACCAACAGTTTCACAAGTAATCACTACACATCTCAAAACAATCTCACTCACACTGTGACCTATATAAAAATTTACTATGGTTTTAGAGCCTCATCATCATAGGGATTTCACATAACTCTAGAACTCTCAATATCCCAAAACACCCAAACATATGTTCCAAATTTACTACCCACTATGTCACCAATATATATATATATATATATATATATATATATATATATATAATTCACAATTATTTTTATTACAATTTAAAATTTTATATTTACCCAAAACTTCAACAATAAGGGCTTAGATAAATTAAATTTTAATTAAATATTATAGATAAAAACACTAATTATGTTGTACTTTGAATTTTATTTAAGATTATCCCTTATAATGATAATGTTAAGTAAAATAATAATATAATTTAACCATTTAATATTACCCAAAAATTTATAGATATGCCTCAGTTAAATAAGATTTCAATTACATGTTATTTAGGAAAACATTATTTATGTAATAATTGGAATTTTTTTAGTTATAACCTTTTGATAATCTCTTAGAGTATTTATAGAACATGTCTTTTATAATTTATGGGATTGGATATGTAAAATGAAACCACACACTTATATGAAAAAAAAATATAACTTTTCTTAAACACTTGAAATAACTTACTCAAGTTATAGTTCATTTAAACAACAAAAATCCATCATGCACAAGAATGTTACATTCTATATAAGATTCTTAAACACACCCTCTCTTGTCATACTATTCCATGAGATGAATCTTATCATTCCTTCACCTCATAATCAAGTGTATCACCTATGGTTAAATTAGATCAATTATATAATCAAATATTATAAATAGAAATTTAGTCCTAGATAACATGGACTTTCCTCATACATGGGTTGCCTAGTCCCATGGAAAAGCTCCATAACATGTCTCAACGCATTCTTATTCTATTTTGTACCTTTCTAAAATAGTGGGACAAAAAACATATAATAAAATTTTACTAGGTCATACCACCACATATGACCAATCGGTGCTTGGACCATTGGTAGATATAATTCCCAAGGAATGACTCCCCATATGATAGAGGATGATGACTAATAGTGAGGGACTCAAGTAGTATGGTGGGGAGACTATACCCACATATTCGATTAAAAAATAGTAGAAATAAACATAATAATATAAACATATGTAAATAATACATTTAATGACACAATGATATTTTTCAATAATAATCAAAATAATCCACGCAATAAAAAATTAATTTTATGCAATACATTCCAGGTAGTTATAATAAAACTGGAATACCAGAAGATAAAACTATGAAAACTATGAAAAATGGTCTTGAGTATCAGCCTGGACCGAACACCCATGCTTAGTCCTAGAAACCATGAAATCAAAAACATCAGGTTCTTTCTGAAATCTAAATATAAAATATAATAATGATAACAACTCAGGATCCCAAGTTCCATGGTAGAAAGTGGAGGGTTTTATTATAACTCAGTAAAACCCAAAAATAGTGTCCCTAAAATTAAAATTAAAATGTTTTTTTATTGATATGTGATTTAATAATAAATTATTGATTATTGTATTAATATTTGAAAACTTTATAATTTAATTAAAAGTTTAATAAAATACTATTGATGCTCGATCTCAACAATTACAATCAACATCATTTTGTATCTATTTTTTTCATCATTGGAGAGTCTATAGTCATGGTACATGTCAAATCATAAATGGTAACATTTTAAAAATAAAGGAAACCAAGGGAATAATAATATGAGAGAACCCACATGGCTCAATAGAAAATTCTCTCTCAATAAAACTCATAAAAAATTATAAAGGGGTGATCCTTTCCATTTCTCCAAATCTATTCTTCCAGTCTAAACTCAAGGAACCATCATTGACATTTAAAAGAATTGTAGTATTATAACACATAGATTACAATGGAGGTATTCTATAGTGACCCTGATTTTTTTACATTACTTTTACATCATTTTAGTGTTAAACAACATAAAAAAATTACACATCAAGGATCCAAAGGTTTGGTGTCTTGTGAAAACTAGGACTATACCTAACATTTACAACATAAAACATTTATTTAATTCCTTATTCTCTGGATTCTTATTGGATCTTGACTTATCCTTAGTACATGTAGTCACATGAGGATATACATCAAAAATGGGTGAGCTAAAATCCCAATAAGAGGATAGTTAAGAACATGAAACAACATTACATGGGATAATACTTATCATTATAACATAGGCATAAGATCATAATCATGAGAGGAAACCTTAAGAAAAGACTTGTAATGTGGAAATGCATAAAAAATAAAACATCATGTATTAGTGGTTAACAAACACACATATTTTTGAATAAAGCTAGAATCATGTTCAAAAATAATTTTTCTTTTAACTCATGAGATTCTTCATTTTAACCAATGCATTGTAGTGCTGTATAATTTCAAGCACATCTGTCACATTCAAATATTCATATTGCGCTATATAATTCCATGTGCACACGTCACATCATAACATTTTCATTATCATGCATGCCACATAGAATATATATTAACATAAATAACCCATTTAAAGGAATGGGTTTCATCTCAAAATAACACATTCTTAAACATTGGCTTCCTAAAATAATGAGGGAATAACATACTTGATACAAGAACCATCAACCTTGAGTGAGAAGTAATAGGTGTGTTTTTGAAAGAATAGTTATTTTGGAAAACATTTTGTTTGACATAAACTCTAGTGGAAAACATCTATATCTTATAAAAGGTATTATAATGACTAAAAATTTATTTTTAAGGAGTAACCATACCAAAAATGGAGTGAAATGGGGAGAACCAGAAGAAAGAAAGTTGGGTCTGAGAATTTCCCCTTACCTTGTATCCAAACTCTTTATTCACTTTATTGTCCTATATTAATTAGAAATTATAGAAACTTTTATACATGAATATGGTTAATTATGGTTTCATTATGTTATTTTATGGGCCTTTTATGAGTTATAGAGTTTAAATCCATTGTTCGGGAGTGTTCTTTTTCTTAGTTTTCATGAACGGTTCACTAGTACACGTGAATGGAAGTTCGTGTAGAACATGGATAAATATCTAGAACTGATATTCCATTTTATTAAGTATATTACAGGAGTTTAGATAATCTTATAATAAATTTTTTTATATACCATGTTGATGAATCATTAGTTAAAATTTAATGATGATCGTTTTAGGTTAATTTGGGCGATTTTTGGATCACAACAAACATGTTTTGTTTCCTCAATTAGTATCATGATTAAAAGTTGTTTCCAGAACATAAAAGGGGTTAGAAAATAAAAAATTAAATATTTTTTCAACCATTTAATGGTTTCATTGACATAATTGAATTAGTTTAAGGAAATGTAAGTGCATCACCCATGATGTAGGTAAATTAACACATCACGGGAAACGATTTCATTTTAATAAACAAAGAGAGAGACGGAGGAGTATAATGAATAATTTTCCTTTAACATGATATATTAACAATATATAAATCATACTAAATTTATCATGACATTTGGATTAGATACGTTTAGGATAAGAGAAGAAAATAAATGAAATTTGAAAGGAAATTGAAAGAAAAGAGGGAGAAATTACCTCTTGAATATATCTTCTTTGAGATCCTCTTTTGGGAAGAGGTTTTGGTGATTTTTTTAGAACAAGGTCTTCTAAACGTGGGGGAGGGGATAGGTAGGATATTTGGGAAGAATTTAGACAAGTCTTAAATCTTGAGAGTTTTCAATTAATGAGGGTGTGAGGGGTGGTATTTATAATAGAGGGGAGAGGGGTTTTCTCAATATTATATTCATTAATTTATTATTTCTCCAAAAGAGAAGAAATAGTGATGATTCCATGAACAAGAATGGTAATAAGTGCTTTTTATTTCGAACCAATTGGTATTACATCATTATAAAATCAACCATGACTCTATAATTAATGTATTTAGCTTATTTTTTAAATTGTAGTATTTCACTATTCATCAAAATTTCAAGTATTTCATAAAAATCCAAAAATTCACCCTAACCATTTTTTGATGTGTAGAATACACAAATGAACTCCATTTTATGAAAATTATTTTTTAAATATGATTAATTTAATTTTTAATTAAAATCAAAATCTACTTGAAAAATACGGATTTTAAAATTAAAACCTATTTTATAATGCTTTAAAAAATTATATAAGGTCTTATAAAATTATCTTAAAACCAGAAGTCATAGAATTGTTAATTTATGAACACGTTTTATGAAAATAAATTTTCTTTTAAATTAATTATTTATTTATTTATGACTTACAAAAATACAAATACTTTTACTATGGTTATATTGTCACTAATAAGATCCCTAGATTTTATTCAATCATTCATGGTTAAGGTTACTATTATTTTGGATGATTCACTATTCATATGGGTCATATTACTATTCATAGGGGTAGGTTACTATTCATAAGGGTAGGTTATTATTCACCAAAAATTATGTTTTTCATATCGGACTCCAAAAATCTTATTGATCGCAACCTTGTATGTCATATTTTTTGAAATTAAAAACATAGAAGTGGTAAATTTATGTTTAAAGGTCACATAGTAGTTCATTTAATCATGATTTGACATTGTCTTTCCTAATGTGAGTGATTATGACATTACTATAAGAAGGGATATATTACATTGTTAAAATTTTGTGTCATTACATCCCCCCCCCCATAAAATTTCTCCCGCGAAATTTCATTTTACATAAATAGGTGAGGACTCTACTCATTAATCGCATCCTCTAGTTCCCAAGTTGATTCTTCATACTTATGGTTCTGCCATGACACATTGAAAAGTTTGTTTGTCTTGTTGCGTAGAACCTTATCTCTCTTATCCAAAATCTTTATTGGCTGCTCCTCATAAGAGATATCATCTTCCAGTTGTACCACCTCTGAGTTCAGTACATGTGAGGGATCTAGTATGTACTTCCTTAGGAGTGATATGTGAAACGCATCATGAAATTAATCTGTATTCGATGGAAGTGAAAGTTGATAGGTCGTGACTCCTATGCGGTCAAGAATCTCAAAGGGGACAATATACCTTGGGATTGGCTTCCCTTTCTTTCCAAACTGCATGACTCTCTTCCATGGTGATATTCAAAGGAAGACTTTATCTCTAACATCAAAATCCAAGTCCCTTCAATGGTTGTCAGCATGTCTCTTTCTCCAACTCTGAGTGTCTTTGATATGTTTCTGGATGACGTGAACCTTCTCTATCATCTCTTGCACAAGATCAAGTCCAAGTAGCTTTATTTCCCCAACTTCATCCCAACAGGTTGGAGTTCTGCAACACTTTCCATACAGAGCTTCATATAGAGCCATCTTAATACTTGAGTGGAAGCTATTGTTTTATGAGAACTCAACCAATGGTAGATTCTGATCCCATCCACCTTTTAATTCTAAAGATAATTATTTTAGCATGTCTTCAAACATGTAAATAGTCCTTTCATATTGGCCATCATTTTGGGGGTGATAGGTCGTGCTGAAATTTAATTCAATACTTAAAGAATTTTGTAGACTCCTCCAAAATTTGTATGTAAACATTGGATCATGATCAAAGACAATCGAGAGTGTAACACCATGTAGTATGACCACTTCATACACATATATCTTTTCAAGTTGTTCAAGCGATAGATATTCCCGATTAGCGATAAAGTGGGTAGTCTTGGTGAGTCAGTCAACCACAACCCATATCACATTATTTCCCTTTGACGTCTTCGGGAGACTCATGAAAAATTCTATAGTGACATTATCCCATTTCCACATGGGTACAAGAAATGGTTGCATCATCCCTTTGGACTTTTTTCGCTCTTCTTTAACTTGCAGAGATACCAATAACCTTGAGATATATTCTTTAATCTCTTTCTTCATGTTATTTGTAAGGACCCAATGTTTTATAAATGGAAATTCATTTCTTATAAATATTTCATATAATCACATGAAAACACAACATAATGAACTAATAAGTGATATGTGACCTTTAAACATAATTTTGTCACTCCAATGTTTGGAATTTCAAAAAACTAACATACATGGTGGTGATCAGTAAGTTATTTGAAGTCTAATAAGGAAAAATTAGTTTTTGGTGAATAGTAACCTACCCTTATGAATAGTAACGTACCCTTATGAATAGTGATATATCCTAATGAATAGTAACCTTGCATCTGATAGTATATAAATAATATTCAAGGGAAATTATGATGTAACTATATTTTCGAATAAGTAAATGAATGTTTTAAAACTGGTTTTTTAATAATAAATTATGATTTTAATTAAATATTAAATTAATCATATTTAGAAAATTATTTTTGAAAAATAGACTTTATTTTGGATTCTATATGTCGAAAAATGTTTTGGGTGAATTTTTTAGATTCTTTTGAAATACTTGAATTTTTTATGAATAATAAAATACGGTAATTTACCATATATATACATTATAAGCTAAATAGAATATTCCTAGCATCATGGCTAGTCTCACCACCCTTGGTTCGAATTCACATGAGCCATTTAATATTCTTGGTCATGAAATCATCACTATTTCTTTTGAAATACTTGAATTTTTATGAATAGTAAAATATGGTAATTTACCGTATATATACATTATAAGATAAATAGACTATTCCTAGCATCATGGATAATGTCACCACCGTTGGTTCGAATTCACATGACCCATTTACTTTTCATGGTCATGGAATAATCACTATTTCTATTCTTGAGGGAAATTAATAAACTAAATATTAAAAAATGATGAAAACCCTCCTCTCCTCCCCTATAACCCCCCCCCCCCCCTCACTTGTAACAACTGGGTTCTGATGACATCATAGACTCCAGTACCACCAGTTTCCCCACAAACATGTGGTCCCTACCATGGGGCCCACCCACGTCCCCGAACAGGTCATCTAACTAATAACAGTCTTCACAGGCCAACATATGTTCTTTCCAATGTGCTTTGTCCTCACTCACACACACCCTAAGAAACTTCCCAGAAGGTCACTCATCCTGATCACTACTCCAGGACAAGCATGCTTAACTGTGGAGTTCTAATCAAGTAAGCTCCTAAAAAAAATATGAACCTTGTTGACATGAGTCATATCCTTTATCCATTTAACCCTTTATCATTCGGAAGTGTTACAATCACCCCCCCCCCAGAGAAAAACGTCCTCATTGTGGACCATGCATCTCAACCTAGGTAGTGTTACACATGCTTGTCGTGAGGTGTGGAAAAAACAATTAAATCCCCCTAAGGGTGTAGTATGAATGGTAACCAGAATGTCGGTCTCTAGAGAGCAGTGTTTTAATCTTGGTGTCACTTAAAAAATAACAACATTGAATGATTTAAGAAAGCAAGAGGTTTTCTTAAAAAAAGGTTTATGAAATTAATATGTGAGATAAGTGATTGAATTTAGGTTGGGTTCACCCATTTGTTATGTCATCATAGTTTTTAAGAAAATATGAATCCTTTTGGTCTTAGAAAAAAAATAATTAAGTGAATTGAATAACAATTGTTTCTTCTTTTCACCTTTGATTTAATTATTTATCAAAGTGTAGAAATATTAATGGACTAATATTAATTACTTAGGCAATACCTAATCTGGTTTTGATTTCCATAAATAATTAAATTAATATATCTTAATTTATCTATGTGATTTATCAATCACCAAATCACTCCCTTAGTTGATTTTCTTCATAGAATAACCAATCGGTGTAAAAATGAATATATCAAGCAAGGGTAGAATAATATTTAAATCAAAGAAATTTAATATTTAAGAATAAATCAAAATACAATCATATTTAATTTAAATTCAAAAATAAATTAAATCTATAATCATTAAATTAAAAGAAAATAATTCCTTTGAATTAAACTTCAGAAACTCAAACATCACAAAATGGGGTCCCCCTTCCATTCACCCAAACACAGGATATTCTACCCCTCCATGCAAGGTGGGGTAATCGAATACAAATAAAAAATAAACATGGAGGAAGGAATTATGGATGAAGAAAAAGTAGGAGGACGCTCTCCTCCTCTTGGATGCTTTTTTCTGGCTGAAATGGGATGTGAATGAATGAATTGAGAGGTAGGAACTCCTCTCCTTTTATAGGCAGATTTTTTTCCTCCGAAAGATTGTGTGTTTTTGGACCCATAAATGGCTGCTTCACGTGTGGACCCCTTATTAAATGTTGTTCATAAATGTGCTGGCCGTATACCCTAAAAATTTCAGTTCATTTTGACACTGAATGAAAGAGTTATGAATTTTACATTGGCGGTTACCTTTTCTGGACGAAGCTTTTAGGAAGGTTCCTCCAAAATCATAACATTCAACGGAAGCTTTAATGACTTCAAAACTCCCCCAAATTTGTTTTAGGGACGACCCTATCTGTACTCGTGCTATCACTGGTGGACCCACATAATTTGGATGTGTGTAGGCCACGTTTGGGTTCTGTTATGGTGGTCGGGTCCACGTTGTCCGCTTGAAAAAAAATTCAAACTTCAATGACTTTTTTGGCCCTTGAGATGGTCGAATCAGCTCCTGTTCAAGAAGACAAAGATGAAGGAAATAAAATCATAATTCTAAAAAAATTAAATTCACTGAATTTTAAATTATATGTTTTATGAAATGACAAAAATACCCTTGTGGTAAAAATCTGTCCAAAAATCCATAATTATGCACTTTTCACAATTTTTCTCATTTTCATTCTAAAACTCAAATTACCCATTATTTTAATAAAACACTGAAATATATGGGTTTTATCATCTAAAAACATTAAAAAATACTCATTATTTGATCAAAAATATGCACATAAATTTGCTCTGTCAAATACCCCCACACTTAAACTATGCATGTCCTCAAGCATTAAATCTCAACATGGAAATCAGAGGACATCAATGTTACCAATATTCAAATTTCAATGCAATAAAATCAAAAAAAATCAATGTAAAATCAAACTTTCAAAAATCTGCATAAAATATCAATTTAAGTTCCCATTTTTCAAAGAAACCAACAATTCACATATTTTACTTTTCCCATTTGAAATTTGATGGAACTTATCCTTTCATTCATTCAAGATCCTTGATTCATCATTATTAAACATGCCATGTCATGATTTAACTCACTTTTTTTCTCTCATCACTCATGATACAATTCAAGTAGAGTTATTCTCATATCATGAGAACATGCTCCTTATCCATAGGCTTGTAAATATAATACTTTCTCCACTTTGTAAAGACAAAAGACACATAAAATCATGAGGAATTGCAATAAAGGTTCAAATGAATCTGAGGCTTAAGGTTGGTAGGATTTGATGCTTTAAAAATTAAGGCTCAAGGAGGAGTCTAATCACTTAAGTACAATGCATGATATTAAAATTAAAACTATAATGAAATTATCCCCTTCAAAATAGAAACACCCACTTCCCAAAACTCAAACAAAAGGTAATGATCAAGTAAGCATAATGGATGATTTGTGCACCCTCTTGATGATTTTTTTTATTTTGTATTTTTTTCATTTTTTGAAAGTTAGGATTAGATCAAAACTCACATCCATCACCTAACCACATACGATCATAATATTTCCGGTCTAGAAAATGGTTATTTTTGGTTCTCCAAAATCAAAACACATTTTTCTTTTTCTTTTTTACAATTTTTTCATTTTCTCTAATTCAAGAGGGGAAAACAATAGAGTATAATGAATGATTTCACAACCTTTTACAATTCCCACAATAACACCCCCACACTTCTTCCTCACAATTTGTATCATCCTATCCACCATGATTCCCTTTACCCCCACACTTCAACTTTAAAATATCATGCAAATACCAAGAGTTGGGTAGGAATGGACAAAAGGCTTGAAACATGGCTCATCCCTATAAAAGTCAATCATGGTCTCTATGGGATAAACGAAGGATTGATGTAAAGGTGGTCTTTTAAGGAAATTTAACTTTTAAAAGGATGCCTAAATCATTTTAAATGTGTTTTTGTGTAGTCATAGCTTTTACAAGTTTCAATACAAGTTCTGGTCGGTTACATGTCCCAAGATCACTCAAGAAATATGCTCAAGAATAAATAGGAAGTACTTGGTCTAGAAATCCTCTCGGGAATGAGAAATATAACATTAGACAATCACTCATGGCGTGAATAATAATAATAAATCAATTCACATAAATTTCAGAAATTCAAAGCATGAAAGATGGTTGAGAAATTTCATTTACATGAATTAATTAATTCCTTCAAATCATGAGTCATCATTTCAATATCTATGCTTCATATTTAAAAATTCAATTCTGTATTTCAATAATTTAATCATATAAACATTTAAATCTAAAACATTTCATCATTGGTTTCCTAAGGCACTCATGTCTCCTAGATAAGTCGAGTAAAATATGAATTCAAGTATGGGCATGCAATTTCAACTTTAAATCTCAAAACGTGATTTTGATGAAAAAAATGAAGGGAGTTTAAATGATAATCATGAAAAGTAAACTCCCTTTTGACTTAAATCTTTTTTTCCTCTTCCTCTTTTTCTTGGGTCTGCCTTGTGGTTTCCTTCCATGATGGTTCTTGAAAAATTAAAACCAATCATACCAGTGTAAGAACCATTCCATTATAGCTCAATTGGGTGATATAAGAGGTAAATGACTACTAAATCCTATGAAAACAGTGAAACTTGGGTTGCCTCCTAGAGGCACCTTTGTTTATTGTCGTTGGCTCAACCTTACCTTATGAGAAGAAATCAGTATATGGGTTGGAGAAGATTGACCTCCTCCACCGGTTCTTGAGGTAAACTTTCATAGAACCTCTTCAGCCTTTGAACATTGACAGTGAATGGGTTTCCTCCTTGTTTCTCAACCTGAATGGAACCAAAAGGATATACATTAGTAACAAGAAAAGGAACTTCCCACCAAGAACGAAGATTACCAGGCATTTACTTCAATCTATAATTTTAGAGTAGAACTTGGTCTCCAGGTTGAAAGGTCTTTGGTTGAATCAGTTTGTCATGTTCCACCCTGGTTCTTTCTTTATAAATTCTTGAATTTTTAAAATATTCTCTCCTGATTTCTTCCATCTCTTGCAACTGTAGTTTTCTCTCTTTCCCAACACTCTCGAAATCCATATTCACCTTTTTCATAGCTCAGTATGCTTGGTGCTTTAATTCCACCGGTAAGTGACAGCTTTTTCCATAAATCAACTGATATGGGCTCATACCAATGGGAGTCTTGTATGCTGTCCGATATTCCCATAAAGTGTCTCCAAGACTTTGGATCCAATATTTTTGGTTTGGATTGATTGTTTTCTCCAAAATTCCTTTAATCTCGTGGTTTGATACTTCATCTTGGACATTTTTTTGGGCATAGTAAGGTGTAAATGTTTTGTGATACACACAATACTTACTCAGCATAGCCTCCGTTATTCTATTGCAAAAATGTGTCCTTTGGTCACTGATGATGGCTCTTGGTACTCCAAACCTACAAAAAATGTTTTCCCTGAAAAAATCACACACCACTTTAGCATCATCAGTTTTGGTGGATTTGGCTTCCACCCATTTCGAGACATAATCAACAGCAAGTAGAATATTTTATTTTTTAAAAGACATGGGGAATAGTCCCATAAAATCAATTCCCCAAACTTCAAATATCTCAAAAAAAATTATGGGTTTTTGGGGAATTTCATTCCTTTTTGAATTGTTTCAAGAAAATTGACATTTTTCACATTTCTTACAGAAATCCTGAGCATCTTTAAACAAGGAAGGCCAATAGATTCAAGATTATAAGACTTTCATAATAGTTCTTTGAGGTCCAAAATTTACTCCATAAGCAAGTGTATAAAAAAATAAAAAACAGAATCTACTTCACTTCCTAGGATACATCTTCTTATGACTTGGTCATTGCAAATTTTCTAGAGAAAGGGATCCTCCCAGATATAGAATCTTGATCCAGCCTTAAGTTTATATTTATGATGGGAGTTATGGGAAGAAGGTACCTGAGATGTAGCCAGATAATTGACTATGTTAGCATACTATGTCACTTCATCCTCCAAGATATAGAGCTGCTCCCTGGGTATGTGATCATTGAGTGGGTTTAGCTTAGGAATTCCTATTTCAGTAGTGTCGGGAAGCCTGCTGGGGTGATCCGCCACTTAGTTTTCAGATCCCTTTTTGTCTTTAATCTCCATATTAAACTCTTATAAGAGGATTATCCATCTCACCAGTCTTGGTTTGGCATTATCCTTCTTCATCAAATACCTGAGTGTTGCATGGTTAGAAAATAACACTACATTAGTTCCAAGTAAATATGACCTGAATTTATCTAAAGTAAAGACAACGGCGAGAAACTCCTTTTGAGTTGTTGTTTAGTTGACTTGAGTAGACTCTAAGGTTCTCAAAGTATATGTTATGACTTGGGGTTTTCCTTCAATTCTTTGGGAAATAACTACTTCAATATCTTGATTTGATGCATCACAAAGGATCTCAAATGGATGTTCCCAATTTGGGGGCTACATTATCAGTGGGGTGATAAACTTCTGTTTTATCTCATCAAATTCCTTACTGCAATTATCATTGAAAACAAATTCTTCCTCTTTCAATAGAAATCTAGAAAGAGGAAGAGAAATCTTACTGAAATCTTTGATGAATCTCCTATAACATCCCACATTCCCTAGAAATGATCTGATGTGTCTCACAAAGGTGGGGTATGGTAATGAATTGATCACTTCAATTTTAGATTTATCCACTTCAATTCCCCTTTGAGAAATGATATGTCCTAGAACAATTCCTTTTTTAACCATAAAGTGGCATTTTTCAAAGTTTAAAACCAAATTTTTCTCTATACAAGTTTTCAAAACTTTTTCAAGGTTTCCTAAGAAATGATCAAATGAATTCCCAAAAACAGTAAAGTCATCGAGAAATACCTCCAGGCAGTCTTCTATGTGATCCAAAAAAATGCTTACCAAAAATCGTTGAAATGTACCTGGGGCATTGCACAATCTGAAAGGCATCCTCTTGTATGCAAAGGTTCCAAAAGGACAGGTGAAGGTTGTCTTCTCTTGGTCTTCTGGGGAAATTGAAACCTGAAAATATCCAGAAAATCCATCCAAAAAGAAGTAATGTTTTCTACCTTCCAGTCTTTCTAACATCTGATCAATGAATGGAATTGGGAAATGATCTTTCGGGTGACTTGGTTTAGTATTCTATAATCAGTACATGCCCTCCAACTGTTCTGGACACTCATGGGGATAAATTCAGTTTTCTCATTCTCTATAATGGTCAAACCTATTTTCTTTGGAACCATATGGATAGGGATGACCCATTAAGAGTCATAAATTGGTTAAATTATATCGGATGCCAACAACATTTCAACTTCTTTTTTTACAACATCCATGATGGTGGGGTTCAATATCCTCTAGGGATACCTAACAAGATGAGAACCTTCTTCTAAAAAGATTCTATGTGAGAAGACCTTGGGCTTGATCCCGGGTATATCCCATAGACTCCATCCTATGGCTCTGGAATTTCTTTTTAGAATTTCAATTAGTGTTTTCTCCGGGGTCCCAGACAGATTATTGGCAATGATCATAGGCAATTTGTCTCCCTCCAACAGATATACATATTTCAAATCACTTGGAAGAGGTTTTAATTCATGAATCGGTGGTTGTTATATGGATGACAATGAATTCACTTCTCCTACATAAAAAGATTGGATTCCCTTGACAAAGGGTATAATATCATTTTCTTCCAACAAATTATCAAAGAATTCAGAGGTTATTTCAGAATTTTCAAATATTTGAGTGTTCTCTCCTCCCATGGTGTGATCTTCTAAAGCAAAGAATTCTTGAAGAATACCTGAATCATCGATGGAGTTGTTAACTTTTTCATGGGAAATTTCAAATAGGGAATGTTTGCTTGGCGGGATTCGTTTTGAGTCAAGGACATTGAATTTGACCTTGCTATCTCCTAGCTCCATGGTCAGAGTTCCTTAATGTAAATTGATAACTGTTTTTTCCGTTTTCGGGAATGGTCTTCCCAAAATTATGGGTTAATGTCTCGGTGCATTGTCCTCCTCCATGGTGAGTACGTAAAATTCTACTGGAAAAATGAGTTATCTAACTCTTACTAGCACGTCTTCCACAACTCCGACATCATAGACAGTGGATCCATTTGCGAGTTGGATAACCACTCTTGTGGGATTCAACTCACCAATTTTCAAAGAAGAGAAAATAGAATTAGACAATACATTTATGGATTCACCAAGGTCACACAATGCATCAGAAAAATCTAAAGAAACCATTGTACAAGGAATAGATAATTTCCCTGGATCTTGACATTTTTTGGGTAAAGGTGGGGTGGAAATGGCTGAGACACTCTTTCCAAAACTGATTTTTTCATCCTCATCACGCTTCTTTTTCTTGGTGCATATTTCCTTTAGAAACTTTGTATATTTGAGTATTTGGTGGATTTCCTCCAATAATGGAATGTTGATTTCCACTTTTCGGAAGGTTTCATGGATCACCCTTTGAAGTTGTTCTTCTTCAGCCTTCGATGATCGAGTTAGTGTAAAAGGGAATGGTACCTTGTTTCCTCCTTTCTCTCTTTGTTGCCTTTGAATTTTTGTTTCTTCCTTTTTCTTGGGGTGGATAAGTTTATCTTCAGGTTTTTTTTTGGAATCATCCAACTTACTTGGCTCATGTGGTGGAAGCTCCTTACCGCTTCGAGTTGTGATTGCACTAATATTCTCCTTTCGATTTGGGATAGTTTGGGCTAGGAGTTTTCCTTGATTCATGGTTAAAAGATCTATAAGGTTATCAATCTTGTTGTCCAAATTTTTCACAGTCTTCTCCAACTCTTCAATCTCTGTTTCTTGGTGGCACTTCTCAAAACTTGTTGGTGGTTGTTCAAAATTCCTTCGTTGGAAATGTGGTGGTTGAAATGATTGATGTCCCTGGAAGGACTTCTTGTATGGTGTATGGTTCTGAAATTGCTGTTGAAATGGTGGCCTGGTCTCATTTTGTTGTCCTTCGTATCCTTGTTGGGTTTGACCTTCTCTCCATTGTTGATTTTGTGGGAATTTCCTTTGATGGAATGCAGCTGCACAACTTTCCGTATCATGTATCTTAGCACATTGATCAGTGTAATGATTTGGTGATGAACATAACCCACATACCTGAGGTGGAGATGGATTCTCATTCACCTTCTTGATGTCCATTTGCCACACAAGGCTTGTTAGTTCTTGAATTTGTGTTGTAAGAAGAGGAGATGAGTTAGAAGTTCTTACCTCATGCATCCCTCTTGTTCCAGTGCTTCTTGTCCTAAATTGTTGTGAATTCTGGTCAATCGTCTCAATTTGGTTTCGGGCTTCTCTGGGTAATTTTTCAATCAATTATCCTCCAGAGGATGCATCCAAAAGGTTCCTATCGCTGTCCAGGAGTCCTTGGTATAAAAAGACAAGGAAGTGGTGCTCCTCTATAGCTTGGTGTGGGAAACTCACACAAAGCTTCTTGAATCATTCCCAATACTCGTAAAGAGTCTCACCGGTAGCTTGTCGAATGGTGTATATCTCCTTCTTGATTGTTGTACTCTAGGGGGATGGGAAGAACCTTTGCATGAAACTTTGTTGGAGATTATCCCAATCTTGGATTTCTCTAGCTTGTAAGGTATACAACCACTCCTTCTCTGCTCCCTCAATTGAAAAAGGGAATTCTTTCTACTTCACTTGCTCCTCCACTACTCCTCTTAGTTTGAAGCTTGAACACACATGGCTAAATTCTTGAATGTGCCGATTGGGATCCTCACCTGCAAGGTCATGAAATTTAGGTATCACGGGAATCATGTTTACTCGTAACTCAAAATCATTTGGTTGTTTAGGCATGTTTAACTGATTCTGCTGGTTAGAAAATTCTGGGGCACAAAGGTCCCTCAAGGTTTGTCTAGGGTTTTGTGCCATTATTGGTGGTTCTAATTGGACACTTGAGTCTTATGAACTTATTTCTTCAAAATTTATTTCAATATTGAGATTCCTATGCCTATTAAACAATGTTCTTTCTATATCAAGGTTTAAATCAAGTAGTTCCTCATTAGAGGTCCTGGTCATGCAGAATGTCGGTCTCTAAAGAGCAGTGTTTTAATCTTGGTGTCACTTAAAAAATAACAAGTTTGAATGATTTAAGAAAGCAAGAGGTTTTCTTAAAAAAAAGGTTTATGAAATTAATATTTGAGAGAAGTGATTGGATTTAGGTTGGGTTTTCCCATTTGTTATGTCATCATAGTTTTTAAGAAAATATGAATCCTTTTGGTTTTAGAAAAAAAATAATTAAGTGAATTGAATAACAATTGTTTCTTCTTTTCACTTTTGATTTAATTATTTATCAAAGTGTAGAAATATTAATGGACTAATATTAATTACTTAGGCAATACCAAATCTGGTTTTTATTTCCCTAAATAATTAAATTAATCTATCTTAATTTCTCCATGTGATTTAGCAATCACCAAATCACTCCCTTAGTTGATTTTCTTCATAGAATAACCAATCGGTGTAAAAATTAATAGATCAAGCAAGGGTAGAATAATATTTAAATCAAAGAAATTTAATATTTAAGAATAAATCAAAATAAAATCCTATTTAATTTAAATTAAAAAAAATTAAATTGATAATCATTAAATTAAAAGAAAATAATTCCTTTGAATTAAACTTCAGAAACTCAAACATTACAAAATGGGGTCCCCCTTCCCTTCACCCAATCACTGAATATTCTACCCCTCCATGTAAGGGGGGTCATCGAATACAAATAAAAAAGAAACATGGAGGAAGTAATTATGAATGAAGAACAATTAGGATGACTCTCTCCTCCTCTTGGATGCTTGTCGCTGGCTGGAATGGGATGTGAAGGAATGAATTGAGAGGCAGCAGCCCCTCTCCTTTTATAGGCAGATTTATGTCCTCCAAAAGATTGCGTGTTGTTGGACCCATAACTGGACGCTTCAAGGATGGACCCAGTCTTCAATGTTGTTTATAAATGTGTTGGTCATTCACCCTCAAAAGTTAAGCACATTTGGACACCGGATGAAAGAGTTATGAATTTTACATTGGCGGTTACCTTTTCTGGAAGAAGCTTCCATGAAGATTCCTCCAAAAGTATAAAATTCAACGGAAGCTTTAATTACTTCAAAACTACCACAAATTTGTTTTAGGGCCGTCCCTATCTGTACTCGTGCTATCCCAGGTAGAACCACCTCATTTGGATGTGTGTAGGCCACATTTGGGTTCCGTTACGGTGGTCTGGTCTACGCTGTCCGCCTGAAAAAAATCCAAATTTC
The DNA here is from genome assembly GCA_963277665.1 of Viscum album. Lineage (NCBI taxonomy): Eukaryota > Viridiplantae > Streptophyta > Magnoliopsida > Santalales > Viscaceae > Viscum > Viscum album. Next base: position 549,036,179 of record OY728135.1, read on the forward strand.
AATTAATTTTTAGTCCCTTTAAATGGCCGCATCATCTCCTGGTCAAGAATACAATGATTAAGGAAATAAAATCAGGATTATAAAAAAATTAAATTCACGGAATTTTAAATTATATTTTTTATGAAATGAGAAAAATACCCTTGTGGTAAAAATCTGTCCAAAAATCCAAAATTATTCACTTTTCGGAATTTTGCTCATTTTCATTCTAAAACTCAAATTACCCATTATTTTAATAAAAAATGAAATAAATAGGTTTGATAATCTAAAAACATTAAAAATTACTCATTATTTTATCAAAAATCTGCACGTAAATTTGTTCTGTCAAATACCCCTACACTTAAACTATGCATGTCCTCAAGCATAAAATCTCAACATGGAAATCAGAGGACACCAATGTTACCAATATTCAAATTTCAATGCAATAAAATCAAACAATTTTCAATGTAAAATCAAACTTTCAAAAATCTACATAAAATATCAATTTAAGTTCCCATTTTTTAAAGAAACCATTAATTCACATATTTTACTTTTCCCATTTGAAAATCGATGGAACTTATCCTTTCATTCATTCAAGCTCCTTGATTAATAATTATTAAACATGTCATATCATGATTTACCTCACTTTTTTTTCTCATCACCCATGATACAATTCAAGTAGAGTTATGCTCATATCATTAGAACATGCTCCTTATCCATAGTCTTGTAAATAAACTACTTTCTCCACTTTGTAAAGACAAAAGACACATAAAATCATGAGGACTTGCAATAAAGGTTCAAATGACTCTGAGGCTTAAGGTTGGTAGGATTTGATGCTTTAAAAATTAAGGCTCAAGGAGGTGTCTAATCACTTAAGTACAATGCATGATATTAAAATTAAAACTGTAATGAAATTCTCCCCTTCAAAATAGCAACACCCACTTCCCAAAACTCAATGAAAAGGTTATGATCAAGTAAGCATAATGGATAATTTGTGCACCCTCTTGATGATTTTTTTATTTTGTACTTCTTTTCATTTTTTGAAAGTTATGATTAGATCAAACCTCACATCCATAACCTAACCACATACGATCATAAGATTGTTTGCCTGGAAAATGGTGATTTTTGGTTCTCCAAAATCAAAACCCATTTTTCTTTTTCTTTTTTTGTCATTTTTCTTCATTTTTTTTAATTCAAGAAGGGAAAACAATAGTGTATAATGAATGATTTCACAACCTTTTAAAATTCCCACAATAACACCACCACACTTCTTCCTCACAATTTGTATCAAGCCATCTACCATGATTCCCTTTACCCCCACACTTCAACATTAAAATATCATGCAAATACCAAGAATTGGGTAGGAATGGATAAAAATGGATTGAAACATGGCTCATCCCTATAAAAGTCATTCATGGTCTCTATGGGCTAAAAAAAGGATTTATGTAAAGGTGGTATTTTAAGGAATGGTAGCTTTTTAAAGGATGCCTCAATCATTTTAAATGTGTTTTTGCACAATCATAGCTTTGATAAGTTTCAATACAAGTTATGGTCAGTTACATACCCCAAGATCACTAAAGAAATATGCTCAAGAATAAATAGGAAGTACTTGATCTAGAAATCCTCTCGGGAATGAGAAATATAACATTGGACAATCACTCATGGAATGAATAATAATAATAAATCAATTCACATAAATTTCAAAAATTCAAAGTATGAAATATGGTTGAGAAATTTCATTTACATGAATTAATTAATTACTTCAAATCATCAGTCATCATTTCAATATCTATGCTTCATATTTAAAAATTCAATTTTGTATTTCAATAATTTAATCATATAAACATTGAAATCTAAAACATGGCATCATTGGGTTCCTAAGAAACTCATGTCTCCTAGATAAGTTGGGTAAAATATGAATTCAAGTATGGGCATGAAATTTCAACTTTAATGCTCAAAACGTGATTTTGATGAAAAAAATGAAGGGAGTTTAAATGATAATCATGAAAAGTAAACTCCCTTTTGACATAAATCTTTTGTTCCTCTTCCTCTTGTTCTTGGGTATACCTTATGGTTTCCTTCCATTGTGGTTCTTGAAAAATTAAAACCACTCATACCAGTGTAAGAACCATTCCATTATAGCTCAATTGGGTGATGTAAGAGGTAACTGACTACTAAATCCTATGAAAATAGTGAAACTCGGGTTGCCTCCCAGAAGCACATTTGTTTAATGTCGTTGGCTCGAACTTTCCATATGAGAAGAAATCAGTAGATGGGATAGAGAATATTGACCTCCTCCACCGGTTCTTGAGGTAAACTTTCATAGAACTTCTTCAGCCTTTGACCATTGACAGTGAATGGGTTTCCTCCATGTTTCTCAGCCTGAATGGAACCAAAAGGATATACATTAGTAACAAGAAAAGTAACTTCCCACCTAGAACAAAGCTTACTAGGCATTAACTTCAATCTAGAATTGTAGAGTAGAACTTGGTCTCTGGGTTGTAAGGTCTTTGGTTGAATCAGTTTTTTATGTGCCACCCTGGTTCTTTCTTTACAAATTCTTGAATTTTCAAAAGATTCTCTCCTCATTTCTTCTAGATCATGCAACTGTAGTTTTCTCTCCTTCCTAGTACTCTCTAAATCCATATTCACCTTTTTCACAGCCCAGTATGCTTTTTGCTCTAATTCCACCGGTAAGTGACAGATTTTTTCATAAATCAACTGATATGGGCTCATACCAATGGGAGTCTTGTATGCTGTCTGGTATGCCCATAAAGTGTCTTCAAGCCTTTGTCTCCAATATTTTCAGTTTGTCTTGACTTTTTTCTCCAAAATTCCTTTAATCTCACAGTTTGATACTTCATCTTGGACATTTTTTGGGGGATGGTAAGGTGTAGATGTTTTGTGATGCACCCAATATTTCCTCAGCATAACCTCCATTCTTCTATTGAAAAAAATTTTCCCTTGGTCGTTGATGATGGATCTTGGTACTCCAAACCTACAAAAAATGTTTTCCCTGACAAAATCACACACCACTTTGGAATCATCATTTTTGGTGGCTTTGGCTTCCACCCATTTTAGACATAATCAACAGCAAGTAGAATATATGATTTCCCAGAAGACATGGGGAATGGTCCCATAAAATCAATTCCCCAAACTTCAAATATCTCACAAAAAATTATGGTTTTTTGGGTCATTTCATTCCTTTTTGAATTGTTTACATAAAATTGACATTTTTCTCATTTCTTACAGAAATCATGAGAATCTTTAAACAAGGTAGGCCAATAGATTCCAGATACTAAGACTTTCCTAGCAGTTCTTTGAGGTCCAAAATGTCCTCCACAAGCAACTGTATGACAAAATTGAAAAACTGAATCTACTTCACTTCTTGGAAGACATCTTCTTATGACTTGGTCATTTCAAATCTTCCAGAGAAAGGGATCCTCCCAGATATAGAATCTTGATTTAGCCTTAAGTTTATGTTTTTTGTGGGAGTTAAGGGAAGAAGGTACCTGATATGTAGCCAGATAATTGACTATGTTAGCATACCATGGAACTTCATCCTCTATGATGTAGAGTTACTCTCCAAGTATGTGATCATTGAGTGGGTTTAGCTTAGGAATTCCTATTTCAGCAGTGTTGGGAAGCCTGCTGAGGTGATCTTCCACTTGGTTTTCAGCTCCCTTTTTGTCTTTAATCTCCAGATTGAACTCTTGTAAGAGGAGTATCCATATCACCGGTCTTGGTTTGTCATCATCCTTCTTCATCAAATACATGAGTGCTGCATGGTCATAAAATACCACTACTTTAGTTCCAAGTAAATATGACCTGAATTTATCTAATTCAAAGACAACGGCGAGAAACTCCTTTTCAGTTTTTGTGTAGTTGACTTGAGTAGAATCCAAGGTTCTCAAAGCATATGTTATAACTTGGGGTTTTCCTTCAATTCTTTGGGAAAGAACTGCTCCAATATCTTGATTTGATGCCTCACAAAGGAGCTCAAATGGATGTTCCTAATTTGGGGGTTGCATTATTAGTGGGTTGATCAACTTCTATTTTCTCTCATCAAATGCCTTCCTGCAATTATCATTGAAAACAAATTCAGCCTCTTTCAATAGAAATATTGAGAGTGGAAGAGAAATCTTATTGAAATATTTGATGAATCTCCTATAAAATCCCACATTCCCTAGAAATGATCTGATGTGTCTCACACAGGTGGGGTATGGTAATGAATTGATCACTTCAATTTTAGATTTATCCACTTCAATGCCCTTTTGAGAAATGATATGTCCTAGAACAATTCCATTTTCAACCATAAAGTGGAATTTTTCAAAGTTTAAAACCAAATTTTTCTCTATACATGTTTTCAAAACTTTTTCAAGGTTTCCTATGCAATGATAAAATTAATTCCCAAAAATAGTAAAGTCGTCAAAAAATACCTCCAAGAAGTCTTCTATGTGATCCGAAAAAATGCTTACCATACATCGTTGAAATGTACCTGGGGCATTGCACAATCCGAATGGCATCCTCTTGTATGCAAAGGTTATGAAAGTACAGGTGAAGTTTGTATTCTCTTGGTCTTATGGGGCAATCGGAACCTGAAAATATCTAGAAAATCCATCAAAAAAGTAGTAATGTGTTCTACCTTCCAGTCATTCTAACATCTGATAAATGAATGGAATTGGGAAATGATCTTTTCGGGTGACTTGGTTTAGTCTTCTATAATCAATGCATACCCTCCAACTATTCTGGACTCTCATGGGGATTAATTCATTTTTCTCGTTCTCCACAATGGTCAAACCTATTTTCTTTGGAACCACACGGATAGGGATGTCCCATTAAGAGTCAGAAATTGGTTAAATTATATCGACTGACAACAACTTTTCAACTTGTTTTTTTACAAATTCCATGGTGGTGGGATTCAATCTCCTCTGGGGATGCCTAACAGGATGAGATCCTTCTTCTAAAAAGATTCTATGTGATCATACCTTGGGCTTGATCCCGGGTATATCCCCTAGACTCCATCCTATGGCTCGGGAATTTCTTTTCAGAATTTCAATTAGTGTTTTCTCCTGTGTCCCAGACAGATTATTGGCAATGATCACAGGAAATTTTTCTCCCTCCAACAGATATACATATTTCAAATCACTTGGAAGAGGTTTTAATTCAAGACTCGGTGGTTCTTATATGGATGACAATGAATTCACTTCTCCAACATCAAAGGCTTGGATTCCCTTGAAAAAGGGTATCATATCAGTTTCTTCCAACAAATTATCAAAGAATTCAGAGGTGATTTCAGAATTTTAAAATATTTGAGTATTCTCTCCTCCCATGGTGTGATCTTCTAAAGCTAAGAATTCTTGAAGCATACCTGAATCATCGATGGAGTTTCTACCTTCTTCATGGGAAATTTCAAAGAAGGAATGGTTGCTTAGCGGGCTTCTTTTTGAGTCAAGGACATTGAATTTGACCTTGCTATCTTCTAGATCCATGGTCAGAGTTCCTTCGTGTACATTGATGATGGTTTTTTCCGTTTTCAGGAATGGTCTTCCCAAAATTATGGGTGAATGTCTCGGCGCATTTTTCTCCTCCATAGTGAGTATGTAAAAGTCTGCTGGAAAAATGAGTTCTCTAACTCTTACTAACACGTCTTCCACAACTCCGACTGGATAGACAGTGGATCCATTTGCGAGTTCGATGACCACTCTTGTGGGCTTCAACTCACCAATTTTCAAATAAGAGAAAATAGAATTAGAAATTACATTTATGGATGCACCAAGGTCACAAAAAGCATCAGAAAAATATAAAGAACCCATTGTACAGGGAATAGAGAATGTCCCTGGATCTTAACATTTTTTGGGTAAAGGTGGGGTGGAAACGGATAAGACACTCTTTCCAAAACTGATTTTTTCATCCTCATCACGATTATTTTTCTTGGTGCATATTTCCTTTAGAAACTTTTCATATTTTGGTATTTGTCGGATTGCCTCCAATAAGGGAATGTTTATTTCCACTTTTCGGAAAGTTTCATGGATCTCCCTTTTAAGTTGTTCTTCTTCATAGTTCGATGATCAAGTTAGTGCAGAATATAATGGTACCTTGTTTCCTCCTTTCTCTCGTTGTTGCCTTTTAATTTTTATTTCTTCCTTCTTCTTGGGGTGGATAAGTTTATCTTCAGGTTTTTGTTTGGAATCATCCAAATTACTTGGCTCATGTGGTGGAAGCTCCTTACCGATTCGAGTCGTGATTGAACTAATATTCTCCTTTGGATTTGGAATAGTTTGGGCTGGGAGTTTACCTTGATTTCTGGTTAAAAGATCCATAAGTTTATCGAGCTTGTTGTCCATATTTTTCACAGCCTTCTTTAACTCTTCAATATCTTTTTCTTGGTGGCACTTCTCAGAACTTGTTGGTGGCTGTTCAAAATTACTTTGTTGGAAAGGTGGTGGTTGAAATGATTATTGTCCCTGGAAGGACTGATTGTATGGTGTATGGTTCTAAAATTGATGTTGAAATGGTGGTCTGGCCTGGTTTTGTTGTCCTTCGTATCCTTGTTGGGTTTGACCTTCTCTCCATTGTTGATTTTGTGGGAATTGCCTTTGTTGGAATGTAGCTACACAACTTTTTGTATCCTATATCTCAGCACATTGATCAGTGTAATGATTTGGTGATGAACATAACCCAAATACTTGAGGTGGATATGGATTCGCATTCACCTGCTTGATGGCTATTTGCCTCACAAGGCTTGTTAGTTCTTGAATTTGTGTTGTAAGAAGATGAGATGAGTCAAAAGTTCTTACCTCATGCAACCCTCTTGTACCAGTGCTTCTTGTCCCGAATTGTTGTAAATTCTGGGAAATCTTCTCAATCAGGCTTCGGACTTCTCCGGGTAATTTGTCAATCAATGCTCCTCCAGAGGATGCATCCAAAAGGTTCCTATCGCTGTCCAGGAGTCCTTGGTAGAAAAAGACAAGGAAGTGGTGCTCCTCTATAGCTTGGTGTGTGAAACTCGCACTAAGATTCTTGAATCATTCCCAATACTCGTAAAGAGTCTCACTGGTAGCTTGTCAAATGGTGTATATTTCCTTCCTGATTGTTGTACTTTGGGAGGCTAGGAAGAACCATTGCATGAAACATTGTTAGAGATCATCCCAATCTTGGATTTATCCAGGTTTTAAGGCATAAAACCACTCCTTCGCTGCTCCCTCAAGTGAAAAAGGGAATTCTTTCCACTTCACTTGCTCCTCTGCTACTCCTCTTGGTTTGAAGATTGAACACACATGGTTAAATTCGTGAATGTGCTGATTGGGATCCTCACCTGCAAGGCCATGAAATTTAGGTAGCACGGGAATCATGTTTACTCATAACTCAAAATCATTTGGTTGTTCAGGCATGTTTAACTGATTCTGTTGGTTAGAAAATTGTGGGGCACAAAGGTCCCTCTAGGTTTTTCTAGGGTTTTGTGCCATTATTGTTGGTTCTAATTGGACAATTGAGTCTTCTAAACTTATTTCTTCAAAATTGATTTCAATATTGAGATTCTTGCGCCTAGTAAACATTGTTCTTTCTATCTCAGGGTCGAAATCAAGTAGTTCCTTGTTAGAGGTCCTGGTCATGCAGATTTACACTTGCTCCCCGACAACGACGCCAGTTTTGACACACACTTGTCATGAGATGTGGAAAAAACAATTAAATCCCCCTAAGAGTGTAGTATGAATGGTAACCAGAATGTCGGTCTCCAAAGAGCAGTGTTTTAATCTTGGTGTCACCTAAAAAATAACAAGTTTTAATGATTTAAGAAAGCAAGAGGTTTTCTTAAAAAAGGTTTATAAAATTAATATGTGAGAGAAGTGATTGGATTTAGGTTGGGTTTTCCCATTTGAAATGTAATCATAGTTTTTAAGAAAATATGAATCCTTTTGGTTTTAGAAAAAAAATAATTATGTTAATTAAATAACAATTGTTTCTTCTTTTCACCATTGATTTAATTTTTTATCAAAGTGTAGAAATATTAATGGACTAATATTAATTACTTAGGAAATACCAAATATGGTATTCATTTTCATAAATAATTAAATTAATCTATCTCAATTTCTCCATGTGATTTAGGAATCACCAAATCACTCCCTTAGTTGATTTTCTTCATAGAATAACCAATCGGTGTAAAAATGAATAGATCAAGCAAGGGTAGAATAATATTTAAATCAAAAGAATTTAATATTTAAGAATAAATCAAAATACAATCGTATTTAATTTAAATTCAAAAATAAATTAAATTTATAATCATTCAATTAAAAGAAAATAATTCCTTTGAATTAAACTTTAGAAACTCAAACATCACAAAATGGGGTCCCCCTTCCCTTCACCCAAACAGAGAATATTCTACCCCTCCATGTAAGGTGGGGTCATCGAATACAAATAAAAAATAAACATAGAGGAAGGAATTATGAATGAAGAACAAGTAGGAGGATGCTCTCCTCCTCTTGGATGCTTGTTGCTAGCTGGAATGGGATGTGAAGGAATGAATTGAAATGCAGGAGCTCCTCTCCTTTTATAGGCAGATTTATGTCCTCTGAAAGATTGCCCGTTGTTGGACCCATAAATGTCTACTTCACATGTGGACCCCTTATTAAATGTTGTTCATAAATTTTTTGGTCGTTCACTCTCAAAATGTCGGCGCATTTGGACACCGGATGAAAGCGTTATGAATTTTACATTGGCAGTTACCTTTTCTGGACGAAGCTTCCAGGAAGGTTTCTCCAAAAGTATAACATTCAACATCAAATTTAATGACTTAAAAACTCTCCAAAATTTGTTTTAGGGTCGGCTCTATCTATACTCGTGCTATCCCAGGTGGAACCACATCATTTGGATGTGTGTAGGCCGTGTTTGGGTTCCGTTATGGTGGTCAGGTCCACGCTGTCTGCCTGAAAAAAAATATCCAAACTTCAATGAATTGTTAGGCCCTTTAGATGGCCGAATCAGCTCCAGGTCATGAGGACAAAGATGAAGGAAATAAAATCAGGATTCTTAAAAAATTAAATTCACTGAATTTAAAATTATATTTTTTATGAAATGAAAAAAATACCCTTGTGGTAAAAATCTATCCAAAAATCCAGAATTATGCAATTTTCACAATTTTTCTCATTTTCATTATAAAACTCAAATTACCCATTATTTTAATAAAACAATGAAATAAATGGGTTTTATCATCTAAAAAAATTAAAAAATACTCATTATTTGATCAAAAATATGCACGTAAATTTGCTATGTCACAGTGCACCGCACTTAAGGATGGGTACCACCTCTGATACCAAATGTAACAACCGGGTCACGGTGACAGCAGAGAAACCCTGCCTTAACATGGTCATTAAGTCTTTTCCCTCCAATTACTACCAGTTGCCACAAAGAAATGTGGTCCCCACCATGGGGCACACCCATGTGCCTGAACGGGTCATCTGACTAATGACAGTCCCCACAGGCCAACACATGTCCTTTTCATTGTGCTTTGTCCTCACTCACACACACCCTGAGAAACTTCCCAAAAAGGTCATCCATCCTGATCACTACTCCAGGAAAATCACGCTTAACTATGGAGTTCTAATCAGGTAGGCTTCCAAAAAGGAAGGTGCACCTTTTTGACATGAGTCATATCATTTATCCATTTAACCCTTTATCATTCGGAGGTATTACAATCCCCCCTAGAGAAAAACGTCCTCATTGTGGGCCCTGCATCTCAACCCAGGTAGTGAACCATACTCAAGGATGGGTACCACCTCTGATACCAAATGCAACAACCGGGTCCTGGTGACAGCACAGACACCCTGCCTTAACATGGTCGTTGGGTATTGGTCTGCCAAGTACCACTAGTTTCCCCACAGACATGTGGTCCCTACCATGGGGTCCACCCACGTTCCCGAATGGATCATCTGACTAATGACAGTCCCCACAGGTCAACACATGTCCTTTAAAGTGTGTTTAGTCCTCACTCACACACACCCTGAAAAACTTCCAAAAAAGTTCACCCATCCTGATCACTACTCCAGGACAAGCACGCTTAACTGTGGAGTTCTAATCAGGTAGGCTTCCGAAAAGGAAGGTGCACCTTGTTGACATGAGTCATATCATTTACTCATTTAACCCTTTATCATTCAGAGGTGTTACAATCACCCCCCCCCCCCCACACTAGAGCACAACATCCTCATTGTGGGCCCTGTATCTCAACTCAGGCAGTGCACCGCACTTAAGGCTGGGTACCACCTCTGATACCAAATGTAACAATCGGGTCATAGTGACAGCACAGACACCCCGCCTTAACATGGTATTTGGGTCTTGGCCTGCCAAGTACCACCGATTACCCCACCCCCACCATGGGGCCCACCCACGTGCTCAAACGGGTCATCTGAATAATGACAATCTCCACAGGCCAACACATGTGCTTTCCAGTGTGCTTTTTCCTCACTCACACACACCCTGAGAAACTTCCCAAAAGGTCACCCATCATGATCACTACTTCAGTCCAAGTGTGCTTAATTGTGGAGTTCTAATCAGGTAGGCTCATGAAAAGGAAGGCTCACCTTGTTGACATGAGTCGTATCATTTATCCATTTAACCCTTTATCACTCGGGGGTGTTAAAATAAAAAAGTTCAATAAATTATTAGCATTCACCCTCAACCTGCACTGGTCAAGGTTTGGCTCCACCTAAGGATAACACGCCCCAATGAACCTAATGGTACTCTCAGATTTTCAGTCCAAGTTACCATTTAGAAGTTATGGATTTTACAATAAAATAATTTCCACTTAATTATTTTATTTACGGCCAAAAACTAACTTTCATTGGTGGCCTACGCGGGCCAATGTTAGTATCAGCCTAAGGAAAGCATACCCTCATGAGTTCAGTGGTGGTTTCATATTTTCAATCTGAGTTACCGTTCGTGAGTTATAAGTATTTTGAAAAATAAAATAATTGTATTTCATTATTTTATTTACGATTATTCCATTTTCAGGTTTTCTCACCGGAGGCCCGCACCAACTAATCTTATGTCACACCTAGGGTAAACTCATCATCCTGAGCACAATGGTGCCCTCATATTTTTTATCTAAGAAACTATTTAAGAGTTATTCTACTTTCTTAGGAAAACTGCTTACGCGCATTATTTAAATTTTAACAAAACTTCAACGGATCATTCCGGGCACTCCGGGCCTCGGAATCATGCATCGTCAGATTTTTCAGTCTCAAAATAATTCCATATAATTAGAAAAAATATATGGAAATTCTAGGACATTACATTCTTCCCACCTTAGTGATTTACATCCCTGAAATCCAAAACAAAGTAAAAACAAACAAATGAGGGTACTAAGCATGAATCTGAGCCTCCATCTTTGATGTTCTCTCCTAGAGGTTCTCATGTTTCTAGTGAACGTGTACTAGAGGGGTAGACCATCCACGAAGTACTTGATCCTACCGATCCCATATCTCCACTTGGAACTCCGTAAAAATCACACCAGCGTCAAAGTCCAGCTCTCCATGGTTGATGATGTGAGATGGGTCGTGCATACATCTCCTCAACTACAACATGTGGAAAACAATATGCACTCAGTGCATCTATGGGTAAAGAGATAGATGGTACACCACCTCACCCACTTTTTTGATAACCTAGAAAGATCCATTGAACCTTGGAGATAACTTGCTGCCCTGACCAAATCTCCACATACCTCATTGAGGTGAGACCTATAGGAAGAAATGGTCTCCCTCCTATCATCATAAGACTTTTTTCTACTCTATGCACTCTTCATCCACTCCTGGATGACCTGCACCTTCTCAGTGGTAGCTCGTACCAACTCTAGACCCATAAGTGCTGACTCCCCTGGGTCTGTCCAGCATAGAGGTGATCTGGAAGGTCGATCGTATAGGGCCTCAAATGGTTCCATACCGATGGGGGGTGATAAATGCTGTTGTATGAAAATTATAACAAGGGAAAGTGATCCTCCCAACTGTGTACAAAATCTAGGACACATGTACGTAGCATGTCCTCTAGTGTCTGAATGGTATGCTCTTTCTGACCATCCGTCTAAGGATGAAAGGTGGTGCTCAAACATAGCTGAGTCCCAAATGCCTCATACAATCCCTTCCACAACCAGGATGTTAAACGTGTGTCACGGTCAGAGAAGATCATCGATGGAACACCATGAAGTCACACAATCTCCTGCATGTAGAGGCGTCCCAAGCCCTCTACTAATCCGTGCTCTCAGATAGGTAGGGAGTGGGCCAACTTGGTGAGTCGGTCAATAATCACCTAGATAGAATCATGTCCTCTGACCATTCGTGGAAGCCCTGTCACAAAGTCCATGGAGATCCCATCCCATTTCCACTCTGGCACCTCTAGTGTTTGAGCTAATCCTACTGGAACCCGATGCTCAGCCTTCACTTGCTGACAAGTGAGGCATCGTTAAACAAACTCTGCCACTGCCTTCTTCATCCCTGGCCACCAGTGCTGATGCTGGAGGTCCTGGTATATCTTCACCACACCAGGATGTACCGCCAGAGGGGATGTATAGAACTCCCTCAACACCTCCTCTTGTAGCACCACTGGTACCATGGTACATTCTCTGAAGAGGATGATGTGCTCCCCGCCTTCATAAAATCCATTAGGTTCCTGTCATGAGGATATTTGAGCACATTGAGTCTCACAGTCAGTGTCCCCAAATTTCACCTCCCTAACTTGATGAAGGAGTGGTGGAGTAAATTTCATAAAGTGGAGGTATGCAGCTCCATATCTATCCATGAAGGATATCTGCAATGTGACTAGCTTCTCTATCGCCTCACTCAGCAGTTGTAGACCAGACCTCATGTTGAGTGCTTCTGCTACCATATTCCCCTTCCCAGGAGTATAGAATTTCTCAAGGTCATACTTCTTGATGAACTCTATCCATTTTTGATGTATTGGGTTTAGGTCCTTCTGTGAGAAGATACACCTAAGACTCTGGTGATCAGAGTAAACAATAAACCATTCACCCATCAGGTAGTGCCACCACATCTTTAGCGCAAAGACCACTACTGCTAACGCTTAGTAATGGGTAGTGTAGTTCTTCTTGTCAATCTCTGTCTTAGCTCCTGAAAGATCTACTGACACTTCTCCATCCACAGGAAAGGCTCCACCTTCTTCATCAAAGCTGAAAAGGGTGCCTTTGCCCTGGAGAAGTCTGGTTCAAAACTCTGGTAATAACCAGCCAAAGCAGAAGTCCCTCTCCCTTCGGGGAGGTAACCCTAGAAACATATTTTGAAAAGATTTCCCCACACTCTACCACTCCTGTTGGGAACTAAAAACCCAAAACTCCTACTTCCACGAGGGTAAGTCTGGCCAACTCAAGAGTGATCAATTGCACCCTCCTATACATGAGTTTATTCTATCCTACATGGGTTTCCTTTTTCACCGACTAAGGAAAACCTCATTCCAATATTGTGGATAAAACACAAACTTTTTGACTAATACAGTCAATCAGAGTATAAACTGTGGATGTCCAGTCCATACCCAAACTAACTTCATAAGGCCTAGATGCTACCACCAAGAGGTTTCAACTGAAAATATCACCTCAAGGGTCAGATCACACCATCAGCATAAGTGTGATTATCGAGTCTCATCCCAAAGGTATCTTCAGACGTGAGGGTCAATTCAATGATTTAACAAGAAACTCTAGGTCTTGGACAAGATTCATGGAAGGGAGGAATTATTGGTACTAATGTATATTAATACATTAGCTAGTAGTAGACACAGACTGTACCTCAAATCATTTCTAAATCCCTTGGGTCACACTCCTTGACCGAATGCAGCTACTCCCTTCCCCTATCCTCTAGCTCCTTGATCCTGGTGGGGACCGCAAAGGGGGTGGTTGTAACATGTCGAAATGTACACCACCTCATGATGCTCTCTTAACTCTGCTTCCACATCTGCATCCCAACAGATTCATCTGTTCCTATCACATCCTCTTCCTGAAACATTTTTCATGCCCAAGTCTCTGAGACTGGCACCAATTTCCTGCTTTCCCACTATTAACATTCATTGGATGTATCTGCTCAACCAAAGAACATTCAACCACAAAGGTTCTCTCTAGCACCCTAAAATAAGTAGGAATGCATAGAGGAATAGTGTTGGCTCGGATGTATTTAAACACACCTCCCTTGGAAGTCCAAGCCCAGAAGCACTGGTCGTATCATATTCATCGAGTACCAGGAATGGTCGATACGCCTCGATGAATACTCAGCTATAAACATGTCATCCTACCGAAGTTGTAGAAGCTCTAGGGAACTCTTTGCCACTTCCTCAAGCCAGTACTTAGCCACCTGTGAGTCGGGCTCACCTAGGAACTTGAGGGGTATCTGAGGTTGAAACATGTGTAAGGCACTAATCCTACATGTGTCCTCTACCAATACCTCCGGTTTTAATTTCTGACCAACAGGCAGTGATATAGTTGGCACACTACCTGAAGGTACCATCTCAGGCAACAGTCAAAGTATCGATGCCTCATTACCGTGAAGACCATCCTCATGGTCACATACTGGAAAAGACCAGCATCTAGAATCACCATCTACTCAACTGGTGTCCGAACTAGGCAGAAAACTCTAGCCACAACCTCCAGCCAGTCCTCAGCTGCTTGGGAATCTTTCTCACCTCGAAACCTCAGAGGCCTCTACTGTTGGAACTCATGTTACACGCTCAGTCAAAATTCACTGTCCGTCAGTGCGGTTGGTGGTAACTGCTTCCCAATGGGTGGTGGTGCTACTAGTACACAACTCGAAGGTTCCAACACAATAAGAGGGCTCTGCATCGGAGCCTCGTCGCTTGGTGGGCCATCATCGTGTACTCTCTCGAGAATCCTAGTTGGTTTTCTACGCAATTGAATCCTGATAAGGAATAGGTGAACCATAGTTATTAAGTTATACCTAGTGAGATGACTCCAAAGAAATCACAAGAAAAACTCTTTAAAAACACACGCAATCAGTGTTTTTGTGCACTGAGTCATAAATCAAAATCCAGGGTCCTGGTGTATGGATACGTTGGTCATCGCACCAACACTAGATTCCCTAAACTGAAAACCACACCCATAAAACTTAACACTATTTCCACACTTAAAATATTAGAGTCCTAGTTCTTCGGTAGAACCAAACTCCTCTCATACCAATTTTCACAACCCATCCCCCAGGGCCCATGTCGTGACTACCCCAGGCCCACCTTCCATAGGCCAGGGGCTGGCGACTAGCACTGAAAGTCATATTACCTAAAATGGGAAGGTGTTGAATTTAAAGCTTTACAAAAACATAGTCCTAGAAAACAAGAAGAAGAAACTATGAAGTAAACTGTTGTAGTAAAAAGGAGTACTAAAAGTAAAAGGGTCCGTAATACAAGCCCAACTGAAAGTACGAGTATAATTGAAAGTAAAAATATATCTCAAAAGTAACAATACAATTGAAAAAGGGAAAATAGATACTGAGTTGTCCTCTGAGGATCCTACCTAAAGGGTAGGTACAGATCACCTCCTCAGCACTCCACGTCTGCCTGTCTCCTCTGCATACCACCTAGTCCTGTCTCCCTCAAGCCTCAGCCCAGCAGCTCATTGTCTGCACAAGACACAACAAGGTGCGGGTGAAGCCCGTGCAAGGGTGAGTATAATGATACTCAGTAGTGACCCCAAGACCCTCAAATGTCTCTCATAATTTCACAATTAAAACCACAAGGCTCGATCTCAATCACAAAGCACAAAGAAATAGACACAGATCAATTAGAGTCTCAGCTCAAACCAGGTATACAACTCAGAGAAATAGGATATGATGCTGACCCACATAGGATCACTATGAATTCTGATATCTAGCCACATATTCTCTTCAGATGATGAACCATGGTACCAGTGACTCTTCGTAATGAGGTGATGAGGAAGATCCATGCATCCCATTTAACGGTACATCCTGGAGTGGCGAAGATGTACCAGGACCTCTGGTGTTAGTACTGATGGCCAAAGATGAAGGAAGCAATGGAAGAGTTTATATCATGATTCCTAACTTGTTAGCAAGTGAAAAATTCTCAGAGCCAGTTGAAGTCTTATACCGACAGGAGGAGGGAGACCATGTCTTCTTACATGTCTCACCTCGATGATGTTTTTGCATATTTGTCCAGGGCAGCAAGTTTTCTCTGAGGTTCATCAGACCTTTCCATATTCTCGGCAGAGTGGGAAAGATGTAATACCATCTATCTCTTTCCCCACAGATGCACCAGGAGCATAATGTTTTCCATGTGTCACAGTTGAAGAGATGCGTGCATGATCCATTGCACATTATCTACTGGGCTAGTTGAACTTTGATGATGGGGTGACTTTTACGGAGTTCTCACTGGAGATAGAGGGTCGACATGAGCGAGTCCTTCTTGGATGGTCAATCCCTCTAGTGTGAGTTCGGTGGTAGTATGGGGACCTCTAAGAGATCACATGGGAGTGGGAGGCTCAGATTCGTGCTCAGTACCCTCATTTGTTTGATTTGCCTTTGTTTTGGATTTTGAGGATGTAAAGACCTAAGGTGGGGAGAATTTAATGTCCTAGAATTTCTTTATAATTGTTTTAATTATATAGAATTATTTCAAGACCTTGAAATCTGACAGCACATGATTCTGAGGCCCGGTGTGCCTGGAATGATCTGTTGAAGTTTTGTTAAGATTTAATTAGCACGCGTAAGCAGGTTTCCTGAAAAGTGGAATAACTATTAAACGGTTTCTCAGATCAAAAATCCAAGGGCATCATTGCGTTTAGGATGGTGGTTTTATCCTAGGCATGACTTAAGTTTAGATGGTGTGGGACTCTGGTGAGAAAACCCAAAATGGCATAACCGTAAATAAAATTATTAAATAAAATTATTTTATTTTTCAAATGATTATAACTCATGAAAATTAACTCAGATTGAATATCTGAGACCACCACTAAACTCATGAGGGTATGCTTTCCTTATGATGATACTAACATTGGCCAGCGCGGGCCACCAGTGAAAGTTAGTTTTTGACCGTAAATAAAATAATTAAGTGGTATCAGAGGAGTCAGTTCTACCAAAGACCTATAACTCTGATCTTTTCTATGTGGAAGTAGTGTTGAGTTAATTGAGTGTGGTTTTTGGTTTGGGGAATCCAGTGTTGGTGTGGCAGCCGACGTATCCATACACCAGGACCCTGAATTCTGATTTCCGACTCAGTGCACGAAAACACTAATTGCATGTGTTTTTTGGAAAGTTTTTCCTTTTGATTTCTTTGAGTCAGCTCACCAGGTATAACTTAATGATTGTGTCACACCTGTTCCTTATCAAGATGTCGCTGCATAGACATCCAGTGAGGATTCCAGAGAGAGTACACGATGACAGACCACTGAGCGATGAGGCCTCAGTGCTGGGCCTTCCTACAGCGTTAGCCCCTTCGAGTGGTATACCAGCTATATTACTACTCGTTGGTCAATAGTTACAAATAGCCATATCAGAAGAGGACACATTTAGGATTAGTACCTTACATGTGTTTCAGCATCAGATACCCCTCAGGTTCTGAGGCGAGTATGACCCACCTTCAAGCACAGGCATTTCTCTGACGATTTGAGTTAGGGGGTTTATTCATTTACGCATTTTAAATGATTTTCATCTTCCCCATTCTTGAATAATACGAATAATGCAGACCAACTGACTAATGGGTTGATCTGAAATTCATTTATTTTTATTAGATGTTTTTGCAGGGTATCCTTGACGGGTTTTGTTTATTGTTTAATTTTATTGATTATTAAACCCTTATTCCCCCTCATTTTTACAAGCTAACGTGAAGGGTGAAAGCCTAACGAACCCGGATCGAACCCTCCACTATCTTGCTATCCTTGTGCCTCTGTAGAAGACCATCGGCATGGAGACTCTAACTAGCTATGAGGAAGGCATGATCTGATGCACACCACAAGAGGAGGCCACAACACAAAGCCAAAACAGTCATTGGAACGCTCATCACCAACCGTCCATGAAGGAAGTGTGGCGTGCCGTTGCGTGCCACCAGTGAGCAGAGGGTTGTGGCTTGTCATCCACCACAGACAGAGGAGGTGGTCGGTGCTTTGTCTGCCCATAGAAGGAGGGGAGGTGTGACCAACGTGTCACTGGTGGATAAGAAGTTGCGACTGAAGCCGCAGTGGAGGCCGAACCCGCACCTCCAGCAGGTTCTGCGGTGACTGAATGATGCCCACGCGGCATCGCCACTTCGCAAACCGAACGGCTTCTAGACCGTTCGGAAGTTTGGGAGGCTGGGGGTCACACCCCCATGCTATCTAGGGAGGACCACTTTGTCATGACTCATCCCCTAGGGCCCATGTCATGTCTACCACAAGCCTTCCTTCCATAGGCCAGGGGCTGGCGACTAGCACCAAAAGGTGTATTCCCTAAAATGGGAAGGTATTTCCTTTAAACTTGTATAAACACATGGTCCAAGAACACAACAACAAGCAACTGTGAAGTAAACTGTTGTAGTAAAAGAGTTCTGAAAGCAAAGGGGCCGAAATACAAGCCCAACTGGAAAAGTACAAGTACAACTAAAAAGTAAAAAATAGCGGAAAAGTTGAAAAGCAGATCTTTGATCATCCACCATGGATCCTACCTGAAGGGTAGGTACTGCTCATGATCAGTAGTCCTTATGTCACATCACATCAAATGGTCCACCCTAGATCCTACCTGAAGGGTAGGTACAGATCACGATCAGTAGTCCCTGCGTCGCATCACACCAAATGGTCCACCTCCGAGCACCGTCCAGTCCTGGCTCCCTCAGCCTCGATCAATGTCGTACGTCATCTACACAAGACACAACAAGGTGTGGGCGAATCCCATGCAGGGTGACTATAATGATACTCAGTAGGGACCCCGAGACCCCGTAGTTCTCCTAAACTTCCAAAAAGGAAAATCCACAAAGAAAGCCATCAACTCTACTTAGGTATATGCCCATACATATACCTAAGTTATCAAGATATACTCATCTCATACATGAGGGAGGTATACCACAAATGTAACACCATGAAGGTAGATGTACCACACAAGTAACACTATAAAGATAGTACCATGAAGTTAAAAGACTTAGTTCAAACAGAGCCTCATCTCAAACCAGGTATACAACTTAGAGAAACAAGATTATGATGCTGACCCACATAGGATCTCTATGAATGTTGATAGCTAGCCACGGATTCTCTAGGCCTAGGAACAAGTAACATTCCCAGTCACAACATCGAACACCTCATCAATTGGATAACTCCCCCTCTATCGAGTACAGTGGGTCTTCCACATCACATAGAGGTGATTACCACTAACCTTGAACTGCTGAGGTAATCCTCCCCATCGCATATCATGGGTCTGCCGGGTCACACAGAGTCGCTCCCCCACCGTGGCCTGCTGAGGTACTCCTCCCCATCGAGTGTCGTGGCCTCTCTCCACTGTGGCCTACTGAGGTACTCCTCCCCATCGTATATCATGGCGGTCGAGTCACTCTGAGTCAAAAAGTCAGTAGTCATCGGGTCTCATCCAGTTGTAGGGTTTCGTACGTAGAATGCTTGGGAGAACCCTCCCCAAGCCATCGGTCATATTTTAACCAGCATGGATTCTCGCAAAGAAGTAACCAGATGATCTGTCTTGCACAAGGGTTCCAACGCAATAGACGATGTGTCAACTGGACACACGGTCTGTGTGTTATTGGCATTTCAGTGCTGAGGGCCTGGTTGGATTCGGGTGTGATCCAACCCATCTGTACTCCAAATTTCTCCAAAACACTCATGGAGTAATTCAAAATGATTGTCTCACTCCAAGGATCCCAACGCCGTAGACGGTTTGTCAAACGAATGCTTGATTATCAAGATAAGGCCCTTTAAGTGTTTCTGGGCCCAGTTGGGCTTGGGTCCGGTCTGACCCGGTCGGACCGACTCGGCCCGACCCGGTCTGGGTGAGGTCGAGGTTCAGTTATGATCATGCCAATTTTATTTAATACTGCACCGACTCTGGGTAACTAGGTTCGGGGCGTCAAAGAGAACATTACCATGTAATTTTTCACTGGGCTTCAATGGACATCCAAAGGAAACGATGCTATATGGGTCATTGTGGATCATCTTACAAAGATAGGTCACTTTATCGCGATTCTAGAGGACTTCTCATTGGATCAACTTGCACGGATTTACATCAAAGAAGTGGTAAGTCTATCTGGAGTACCACTATATATTGTATCTTATCGTGATCCTAGATTCACCTTGAAGTTATGGAAAAGTATCCAACATGCTCTAAGAATTGAATTGAACTTCAGTACAGTCTATCATCCTCAAACTGATGGCCAATCTGAGTAGAATGTTCAGACACTGGAATTTATGTTGATAGCATGTTCTATGGAATTCTAAGGAGGATGGGACCAACATCTTCCGCCCATTTAATTCTTCTAAAATAATAGTTTCCACTTGAGCATCCAAATGGAACCATATGAAGCCCTTTATGGGAAAATGTGCAGAACACTGGCATGCTGGGATGAAATCGGTGAGCGTAAGTTTCTAGGACCTGAAATGGTTGAAGAAATGGTAGAGAATGTGAAAACTATTCAGCAGCATATTAAGGCAGCCTAAAGTGGACTGAAAAGTTATGCATACAATCATCAACAAGACCTTGATTTCAAATTTGGAGACATGGTATTTATCCAAATATCTCCATGGAATAATTTCATGAGGTTTGGGAAGAAAGGAAAGCTAAGTCCCAGGTATATTGGCACCTTTGAGATTCTTGATCATTTCGAGGTTCTTGCCTATCGACTGGTACTTCCACCTACCATGTCGAAAGTGCGTGATGTCTTTCATGTATCCCTATTAAGGAAGTACATATTATACCCTTCACATGTACTCTCTTAAGAGGTGGTATAGTTAAAGAATGATCTTGCCTATGATGAGCATACATTGAAGATCTTGGATCATAGAGACAATGTTCTACGCAACAAGACTACCCTTCAGGTCAAGGTACTATGGTGAAACCATAAGTATAAAGAGGGAAAATGGGAATTGGAGGAGGCAATGAAGGAAAAGTACCCAAACCTGTTTATGGCTTAGAATGTAAAATGAAATTTTAAGGGTGAAATTTCATAAGGGGGGAAGAATGTAACAACCCAATGTTTTATAAATAGAAATTAATTTCCTATAAATATTTCATATAATCACATTAAAACAAAACATAATGAACTACTAAGTGCTATGTGACCTTTAAACATAATTTTGTCACTTCTATGTTTGAAATTTCAAAAATCTGACATACACGGTTGCGATCAGTAAGTTATTTAAAGTCCGATAAGAAAAACTTAATTTGTTGGTGAATAGTAATCTACCATTACGAATAGTAACATACCCTTGTGAATAGTGATATACCCTAATGAATAGTAACCTTAGCTATGATAGTATATAAATAATATTCAAGTGAAATTATGATGTACTTATATTTTAGAATAAGTAAATGAAATTTTTAAAACTAGTTTTTTAATAATAAATTATGATTTTAATTAAATATTAAAGTAATCATATTTAGAAAATTATTTTTAAAAAATGGGCTTTATTTTTAGATTCTACACATCGAAAAATGGTTAGTGTGAAGTTTTTAGATTTTTTTGAAATACTTGAATTTTTATGAATAGTAAAATACGGTAATTTGCTATATATATACATTATAAGCTAAATAGACTATTATTAGCATAATGGATAATTTCACCACCCTTGGTTTGAAATAACATGACCCATTTACTATTCTTGGTCATGGAATCATCACTATTTCTGGTCTTGAGTGAAATTAATAAACTAATGATTAAAAAATTATGAAAACCCTCCTCTCCTCCACTATAAAAACCCCCCTCACCCCCTCTTCTCTTCACTCCTATCAAACCTTGTGCCTTTCCAATATTCTGCCCAAATCTTTCCCCAATCTACTCCCCCACGTCCAAAGTCCCATAGTCTCTTCAAAATACCAAAAACTCTTCCCTTAAGAAGTTCTCAAAGGAGGTAGACTCAAGAGGTAAATTCCTCTTTCTAATTCTTTCATTTCTTTTAAGTTCTTTCCATTTTATTTCTTTCTTCACCTCCCTTCACCCAAATGGTATGATAAATCTAGTAACATACATGTGATGGAATTATATTTTGATAATGGGATACTTAATTATCTTCTCTCCTTTCCCATATTTTATTTGAAAGAAATGAAAGCACCATTTGAGATGTGCTCATTTAGCACATTCAAGGACAACTGTTTATCGATTTCTATTATCATATTTAATTATGGTCATGAAACCATTTGTGTTATGGTTGAACCAGATTATTAAATATTTGATATATCCTTTTTATGGTTTTTTAATCTTTTTGTACTAATGGTATTAAGTTTTAAAGAAAAACATGTTCATTGTAATCAAACCTTCGTTTAACAAAAATGGTTGTCACTAAGGTTTTATATAATAATATGACTTCACTCTAAGTAACCAAATTAAATTTGAAACCATTTAATCTCATGGATGTTAACTAATATCATATAACTTCAATTCTGGACAACCAATTTCATCTTAAATGTTTATCCAAACATGAATATAAGTGAATCGGTCATTAAAACCAAATAAGCAAATGAGTCCGAACAATGAAATTAAACCTTATAACCAATAAAAAACGTCTTAAATGAACCAAAAAAGGTAATAATAAATCAATTAAATATAGAATATTTTATTTATTAATTAATTAATAGACCTAATTTTTTTATTCAGGTCATTAATAACAAGTGGAGAACACCACCAGGTTTAAGGTAAGGGGTCCTCTCAATTTCTCTCTTAATCAAGATTTTCCTCTATGCTATGCCATTTTATGCGTAATCCCAAATGATGGGGTATGTTTTCACACCTCCCCCATACTGCCCTAATGATTTATAAGTTATGATAAACCTCTTTTCTCTCTCATCAATCCCTCTTAGGTACAACTGATGCCATGCCAATAAATCGTAATGAATTCTTCCTGAACCTTTTTTGTTCTTTCGGGTTGCCTTATCTTTCTTTATATAAAAATGGTGTTATCTTATCTATTTATTTACATATTATAAATTATTTTTAGTTTTAAAAAATTAATTTATGAAGACCCTTTAATCACTCTCTTTTTAGGATATACATGTTTTTAAAAGATTCCCTCCTAAGAACTTTTCGATAAGAAAACCTGTTTTAAGGGAACTTCCCAAATTTTTACCCAATTTCAAGTGCACTCTATCCTATATTTTAAGCCACAATTTTATTTATAAAATAGGTATTTTATTATTTAAACCTTATTTGTTCAATTATGATTTTATATAAAATATTTTTCTCTTTTATATTTTAAAATATCTATAGTATTTTCCTTAAAAGCGCACAAAAATGTTTTAATGATAATGTTTCTCAAATAAATTTATTATATGTAGTCACTTATATTTGAAACCACTTACCATTTTATATGAATATTTTACCTTATGAACATCCATGTATGTTATAATCCCTTTGTTTTATGGACACTTTCATGATACTCCCATTGGTTATGCTTTACGTCATGATTGTGGTACCCAATTCTTTCCATGGGTACCCATATGTTTATGTATGGTTGATTATATATGATTATTTATGTGGAAATAATATTCATGAAAATTTTGAGATGGGTGTTCCTAGATATCACTCCAATGAATTGGGTAAAGTTAAATCTCAAGTGATGCGATGTGAAACAGGATTGGCGGTTAGCCTTGACCCGTACTAAAATGGGAATCAATATTGGCAGTTATCCTTGACCCATACTAAAATGAGAATCGGGATTGGCGGTTAGCCTTGAACCATACTAAAATGGGGAACAATATTTGTGTTTATCCTTGACTCATAATAAATACATGTTTTATTATTCTTCTACATTTATATGATTCCATGTTTATATGATCTCATTCTTACATGATATGATTTCATATGTTCCATGATTTGGATATCATTATGTCATTCCTCCTAACTCATGTGTTTAATATGTATCCATATGTTCATTACCTTACTAATATTTTTAGCTCATCCCTTTGTTCATGTGTTCCCCAGTGTACCCTATTCATATGTAAAGGATCAAAGTAAGTTATGAGATCTTTATAGATATTAAATAAAGAAGTGTTTTTTTAGCCCCATGTTTTATTTTCTGTGTACCTAGTCGTCCAAGACACTAGACTCAACGATCCTTGGCTTGTAATATGATGTATAATTATGATTAAAATCGTGTAATTTTATATGTAAAAGGATAGGGTCACTAAATTATCCCACCAGAAGTGTTCTCATAGATCTCAATACATCTTGGTGTTACCGTGATGGATAGAGAATATTGAGTTATGTGCATTGTCCAATAGTTCCTTATTTATCTTGGGCAATGAAGGAACAAAAATCCACATTCCAAACCGAATCGCACCATCATCATCGATATGGAACTCTTGCACCTTACCTTACTTTAATGCATTCACCTTCTTTTGTAACTCTAGATCATCACTTTGTGCCTCTTTAATCTTCTCTTGGATGGATGGTTACACAATCATTTGGTAAAGGTAAGATGTATCCCCTACCCTTATGATTTCCAAATAAATCCTTTGCATATCCAAGAAGATAGGGTATTTCTCAATCCAAAACATGGATATAGTAGTAGGTTATTTTCTTCTTAGATCATCAGCTACCTTGTTCACCTTTCTAGGATGATAGTGAATAGAGAAATCGTAGTCCTTGATTAGATCTAACCATATCCTTTGATGCATGTTGAGCTCCTTTTGTGTGAATATATACTTTAGGCTCTTATGGTTGGTGTATATGTCACACTTCTCACCATAAAGGTAGTGACACCATATTTTTAAGGCAAAAATCATGGCTGCCAGCTGTAGATCATGTGTCGGGTAGTTTTTCTTGTAGATCTTCAACTGTCATGAGGCGTAGGCTATCACATTATCATTTTTCATGAGTACACAACCCAAGCCTTTCTTTGAAGCATCATTGTATATCACAAAACTTTATCCACTTTTCGCTAATTTGAGTACAGGTTCATTTACCAACCTTTTATTTATCTCTTTGAAGCTTCCCTCACATTCCTCTATCCCAACATACTTTACCCCTTTCCTTGTTAACTTAGTTAGTGGGATTGAAAATCATGATAAATTTCTCACAAAACGTCGTTAATACCCAGCTAATCCAAGAAAACTACATATTTCTATGACACTAGAGGGTTTGGGCCATTCCTCAATCACCTTTGTTTTTGAAGGGTCTATAAAAATTTCCTCACTTGTGATCACATGACTCAAGAACTAGATTTGCTTCATCCAAAAGTCACACTTGCTGAACTTGGCGTACAACTTCTCCTTCCTCAATGTCTCCAACATAGGTCTTAGATGTTCTTCATGTTCATCCTTACTCTTGGAGTATATGATAACATCATTCATAAACACTGCCAAAAATTTGTTTAGGTAATGTCTAAAGACTCTATTCATCAAATCTATGAAGATTTAAAGGGAATTAGTAAGTTCAAACAGAATCCCCAAAAACTCATAGTGCTCATACATTGTACGAAAGCTAGTCTTATGAATGTCTTCCTTTTTCACCTTTAGTTGATGATGTCTAGAATGAAGATCCACCATTCAGAAGTATTGAGATCCTCTTAACTGATCGAATAAGTCATCTGTCCTTGGAATAGGATACTTGTTCTTTATGGTGATCTTGTTGAGTTCTCGATAATTGATACACAGCCACATTGTTCCATCCTTATTCTTCATAAAGAGCATTGGTGCACCCTAAGGTGATTCACTATGGCATATGAACCCTTTGTCCAAATGTTCTTGTAGCAACTTCATTAACTCCTCTAGTTCAATAGGATCCATCCTATAGTGAAACTTTTAGATAAGAGTAGCTTCAGGTATGAGTTCTATGGATAACTATACCTCGCGATCTGGGGGAAGTTCGGGTAACACTTCAAGAATTACGTCATTTTATTCCCTCATGATGGGAATTTTCAATAGGTTGACACTTTCCTTTGACTCAACCATTTGAGCAACGTATGCCTCTTCAAATGGAATCAACACCCACACCATTGAAGGATATTTCAAAGGATATTCATGATCTTATTTTCATTTTTAGAGGAACATGGAATGGTTCAAAATATGAAAATATATTTCATTTTCCTAATAGTTGATATGTGCTCTATATAACGAGTGCCAATCTATTCCCATTATTGCATCCAATTCCACCAAGGAAAGTATTCAGATATTTTTTGGAAGAGTATTCCCATATAAACCAATATCAGAAGAGTCAAACACTTAGGTTGAAATTATTTCACCACTTGGTGTTTTTATATATATCTCTACTTCAAGGTTTCTGGGATTTGATTCTATATTTCTAGCAAACTTTCAAGATATAAAGGAATGCATAGAACCATAATCAAATAAGACTTTTTCCATTCTTGATTGAATAATAAGTGTAGCTCATATGACTTCATTATCTTCCTCCAATTCCACAGTAGTTATGGAATAATCCTTCCCTTGTTCCTTTGGATTTGGTGACAACTGACGCTGATTACCCTTGATGACTTGAGGTTTAGTGCATTATCTTTCATAGTGCCCTTTCTCCCTAGAGTTATAGAATTGGACAGTGGGTGGTTGTCTCCTTTATTCCACTACATTATCCTTACTTTTATTCTATTTTTGACACTCTTGATCATGGTGTCCTTCTTTCCCACACTTGAAGAATTTCCCCTTCCCTTTGAGGCAATTCCTATGATGCATCTTCCCAAATTTTTAGAATGTGGGTGGGTGAGTTTTCTTCCCATCTTTATCATTAGATCCTATAGTTTGAAACTCTATATTTTGATTCTTTTCACCATATCCATGGGAAAGTTCTCCAAAATCCATCTCCACTTTGAGGGCACACCGACCAACTTCTTCATCACTCTCAAAGTCTTTAATTTCAATAACCTTTTAAAGGTTTGGTTTTAATCCACTAAAGAATCTATCAATTTTTCTATCATTTTTTATAACAAAACATGAAGTGTACATTGCGCGCCTTGTGAAGTTTTCTTTGTAGATCATGAAATATTCTCCTTAATTTTTATTGAGATCTATTAATTATCTCTTCATATCCGTATGAAGATTTTGTGGGAAATACTTTTTAAGAAACATGATATTCATGTCTTCCCATTCCATATCTTCAATTTCATCTCTTTGCTTGGTTTTCTTAATCATAGCCCACTATTGATCAGCCTCTCCATCTAGATGATAAATGGCTAGTGTCACCTTCACCATCTCAAAATATTGAATCATAGAAAATATCTTCTCTATAGAGTTGACCCACTTTTTTGCAACTATTGGATTGGAAGATCCACTAAACATTGGTGGTTGTTGCCACATAAGACACTTGATAGCCAGTTTCTCCCTATTTAGTGAAGTAGGATGTTCCTCATTATTCAAGTTATTATTCATAACCTGAGATAGTTGGGGAATCATTTCCATGATGTTTTGAACTCCACCTCCCATAGTATTGAGGATTTCATTTGGGTAATCATTACATTGGCCCTCACATGGGTTATTGACCAGGTTTCTCCTGGTTCCCACCATTTTCTAAAATAGAAAAGGTTAGAACAAAACATAAGTCAATGAGTAATGAAAAAATAACTTATTAATTTGTGAAATTATCACTAAAATAATATCTTATGGGATCCCTATATTTATCAAAGATTTGTTTGTGCATATTTTTACTTAGTCTCATACTAGAGGTTTCCTCTAGGGTTTACTAATGCTAATTCACAAATTAACTAAAGCTTACCTCTGATACCAACTATAGTGACCCTTATTTTCTTAAATTACTTTTACATAATTTTAGTGTTAAAAAAATAAAATCATTACACATAAAGGATCCAATGGTTTAGTGTATTGGGAAAACTAGGACCATACCTAACATTTACAACACAAAACATTTATTTAATTCATTCTTCTCTAGATTCTTATTGGTTATTGACTTATCCTTGGTACATGTAGTCACCAGAGGATATACATCAAAATGGGGAGATAAAAAATCCTAGTGAGATGATTGTTAAGAACATTAAACAACATAACATGGGATAATCATTATCATCATATCATAGGCATAGGATCATAATCATGAGAGGAAACATTAATAAAAGACTTGGAATGTGGAAATGCATAAAAAATGAAACATCATGTCTTAGTGGTTAACTACCACACATAGTTGTGAAAACATCTAGCATCATGTTCACACATAATTTAAATTTAACTCATGATATTCATCACTTTACCCAATTCATTGGAGAACTATATAATTCTGGGCGCACCTATCATATTCAAATATTCATATCGAGCTATATAATTCCAAGTGAACCCGTCACATCATAACATTTTCATTATCATGAATTCCACATATAATATATATGAACATAAATAACCAATGTAAAGGAGTAGGTTTCATCTCATAATAAAACATTCATAAACTTTGGGTTCCCAAAAGAAATAGGGAATAACATACTTGATACAAGAATCATCAACCTTGATTGAGAAGTAAAAGGTTTGTTTTTGAAAGAAGGGTTCTTTTGGAAAACATTTTGTTTGACATAAAATTCATTGGAAAACATATATATCCTATAAAAGGTAATATAATTATGAAAAAATATTTTTAAGTTGTAACCATACCAAAAATGGAGTGAAAGAGGGAGAACCCGAAGAAAGAAAGTTAGGTTTGAGAATTTCCCCTTACCTTGTATCTAAATACTTTATTCACTTTATTATCCTATATGATGATTTTTTATTCATTAATTATAAATTCCTTAACCTTTTATACATGAATATGGTTCATTATGGTTTCATAATGTTCTTTTATGGGCCTTTGTATGAGTTATGGAGTCTAAATCCATTGTTCGAGAGAGTTCTTTTTCTTAGTTTTCATGAACGGTTCACTTGTACACATGAATGGAAGTTCGTGTAGAACATGGATAAATATCCAAAAATGATATTACATGTTATTAATGATCTTAAATGATTTTAAATTATATTATAATTAATTATTTTATATACCATGTGGATGAATCATTAGTTAAAATTTAATGATGATCGTTTTAGGTTAATTTGGGCGGTTTTTTGATCACAATAAACATGTTTTGTTTTATCAATTAGTATCATGAATAAAAGTTGTTTATAGACCATAAAAAGGGTTAAAACATACATAATTAAAAAAAATCAACCATTTAATGGTTTCAATGACAAACTTTAATAATTTTATGTAATATGGAAGTTCATCGCCCATGATGTAGGTAAATTAACACATCACAGGCAACGATTTCATTTTTATAAACAAAGAGAGAGAAGGAGGATTATAATGAATAATATTCCATTAACATGATATAATACTAGTATATCAATAATACTAGAGTTATCATGACATTTTTATAAGTTAATTTGAGGATAAGAAAAGAAAAGAAATGAAATTTGAAAGGAATTGAAAGAAAATAGAGAGAAATTACCTCTTGAATATATCTTCTTTGAGAGCCTCTTTAGGGAAGGGGTTTTGGTATTTTTAATATAAAAAGGGATTTTGGATGTGTGGGATGGGATAGGGAGGTGATTTTGGAAGAATTTAGACAAGTTTTGAAGCTTGAGAGGTGTGATGTAATGAGGGTGTGAGGGGTGGTATTTATAGTGGAGGGGAGAGGGGTTTTCTCAATATTATATTCATTAATTTATTATTTATCTACTAGAAAAGAAATTGTGATGATTAAATGAGAAATAATATTAATAAGTGAATTTGAGTTCGAACCAATTGGGATTACATCAGCATAACATCATCTATGACACTATAATTAATGTATTTAGCTTATTTTATAAATCATAGTATTTCACTATTCATAAAAAAAATCAAGTATTTTAGAAAAATACCAAAAAAATATCCCTAACTATTTTTCAATGCATAGAATAAAAAAATGAACTCCATTTTATGAAAATAATTTTATAAATATGATTAATTTAATTTTTAATTAAAATAATAATTTACTTGAAAAATACATATTTTAAAATTAAAACTAATTTTATAATGATTTCAAAAATTACATAAGGTCTTATAAAATTATCTCAAAACCAAAATTCATAGAATTGTTAATTTATGAACGCATTTTAGGATAATAATTTTTCTTTTAAATTATTTATTTATTTATGACTTACAAAATTACCAATTCTTTTACTATGGTCATATTGTCACTTATAAGATGCATAAAATTTATTAAATCATTCATGGGGGAGGTTAATATTATTTTGGACGATTCACTATTCATAAGGGTCATATTACTATTCATAAGGGTTGGTTACTATTCATATGTTTAGGTTATTATTCACAAAAAATCACGTTTTTTCTATCAGACTACAAACATCTTACTGATTGCAACCGTGTATGTCATATTTTTCAAAATTCAAAACCTAAAAGTGGTAAATTTATGTTTAAAGGTCACATAGTAGTTCATTTAAGCATGATTTGGCATTATTTGTCCTAATGTGATTGATTATGACATTACTACAAGAAGGGATAAATTGCATTGATAAAAGTTTGGTTCGTTATATATTCTAACCAAATAGATCAAGTCTAATCCATTTAACTCATCATTTAAAATTTAATGAGGGTACTCCATAATAATAGAAAACATTAATTGCTGAAATTTGATACATAATACATTACCAAAATTTCATGGGAGATTCCCCTATACATTTCACTTCTATTTCCTTCATTTTGATTTCTTATGATAACCTTAATCATGGTGTGTATAAAATTAAATGTTCAGTATTAATATAAAAATTTATATTTGATTTTTCTATTGATTTTAAATTCATTCATTTTACCATAATAACCTTTTACTTTTTAAGATTCATGTTGTGACGTGTTCCACTTTTTATGAAGTAGGTGTTTCTAGGTTATTATTTTATTAAAAGTATTCATAAATTGATTTAGTTTATTAAATTCATCTTCTAGAATATTTATACCAACATTTGATACCCATTATTGATTTATATAAATTATCTAAATGATTTTCATTCTTGGAGATGAAGTGGTTTTCTTTAAATTTATTTTCCATCTTTGAATTAAATTTTTACCCATTCCAAATATTAAATTAAATGAATATGGGGCTCTTTTAAAATATGTTTGATGATGGGTGAATGTTTTTATCTCTCCATTGGTTTTTAAATTAAATAACCCATGTTTAAGGTTGTTTTTAAATGTTAAAAGTTGATTTTTTTTAT
Source organism: Viscum album (assembly GCA_963277665.1). NCBI lineage: Eukaryota > Viridiplantae > Streptophyta > Magnoliopsida > Santalales > Viscaceae > Viscum > Viscum album. The sequence continues at coordinate 549,067,480 of OY728135.1, forward strand.
GTTACACCTAAGGGAGGAAAAACGTTTTTTTCTCTCCCATAGTTCAACTATAATGACACATACCACTCTATCATAGACATGGTTACTTACTTGGCCCATTATGGTTTAAATTTTTTATTGTCCCTTTATATGATAGATGTAAGAATTTTATCTCTGATTATGAAAGTGTTGAAATTGGTGATAAAAAATCAGGCACTTACAATGAAAATGTGAATTAGATTTAACTATTAACTTTTTATGTTCTAATAGTTTTATTTTCTATAGTAAATATCTATTTTTTAATTATGTTTTACATTTTTTATTAGAAGATAACTTTTTTCCTTATTATAGAATGGATAGAAGTTGGATGTATATTACCGATCAGATTTCAACCGTGTTTCAAAATAATTTGGAGAATTTTTTAGATTTTTCATTTGACAATGCTTTAGATGGAGGTTGTATACAATTTCCATGTTATAAATGTTTGTAATACCATGGTTAATTAGGGAATAAGTTATCTACCATATAAAAAAATTAGGATTTCAAACAAACTATTATGTTTGGTATCACCATGGAGAGACGATTCAATGTTTTATTGTTCATGAACAAAATGAAAGAAGTGGCTTGGAGAATTTGATATTTGATAGGTTTTTATTTTTGCATCATCCCGAGATAAATATTATGCCAATGAAATAGAGAAATAAAATCAATACACATGAGTAAAATACTAAAGATGATGATGAGAGGGTGAGAAATTTATTAGATGGTTCCAGAACTCCATTATATCAGGAATGTACTTAAATGACCAAGTTGGAATTTTTAATGCAGTTATATCATGAAAAAACCATGTATAGAATTTATAATACCTCCATTGATTATATTCTTACATTTTTGAAGGACTTTCTACCTGATGGTGCAGATATTCCCTCAAATCATTACAAAGCATGTAAATTAATTAAGCATCTTGGATTTGATACTAATAAAGTCCATGCTTGTTTGAAAGGTTGTAGTTTATTTTGGGAGGAAAAAGATAACTATAATGACTATAAATAATGTAGTATATCTCAATGGAAGAAAATATATATGGAACACCATCTCATGTGGCACATAAATTCATGTGGTTCTTTCCATTGATTCCCAGACTTTAATATGTATTCGTGTCTGCATAAATCTGATCCAATATGTGATGGAATGAAGCTAAGAGAATTAAAGGTAACAATGAGTTGGTTAATCCTGTAAATGGATTATTATGGAATACATTTGATGCACAAAATCCTGATTTTGTATCTGAGATGCGTAATTTCAGGTTAGTGCTATCCTGTGATGGTTTTAATCTATTTGGTCATATGCTTACTAATCATAACATGTGGCCAGTTTTTATTTATGTTTATAATCTTCCTTCATGGATGTGTATGAAAAACATTTCACTTTCTTGAGTATACTGATATTTGGACCTTATAATCCCAGTAATTATATAGATGTCTACTTTTAGCATTTAATAATATATTTGAAACAACTTTGGTATTTGGGTGTGCGGGCATTCGATGCTTCCTCAAAGAATACATTTCAGATGCGTGCTACCCTTCTATGGAGCATAAATGATTTCTATTCTTATGTAAGGATTCCTTATTGGAGAACAACTGTAAAACTATCATGTCCCATTTGTATTAAGAATACACAATTGAGAAGGATTAAATATTATTGTAGTTTCAGTTTCATGGGACATCGATGATTCTTTCCAATGGATCATCAATACATGATGAATCATCAGATGTTTGATAATACTGTTGACACTGAACAACCACCTCAACATATGTTAGGAAGTGATGTTCTTAATGAATTGAAATATTTTAGTTTTTCATCATGGAAAGGTTTTTTGAAATCTAAAAAGAGGGAGAATTTTGACACTGAATCCACTTACAATTGGAAAAGGAGAAATAATTTTTTGAGTTTCCATATTAGTCTATTAATTTGTTATGTAATTTTTTGGATGTAATTCATATTGAGAAAAATATATGTGAAATGTTTCTTGAAATTATTCTGAATATCAAGGGGAAGAACAAAGATGACTTCCAATATCATTGGGAATTGTTGGATTGGGGTATTCGACCAGAACTGTATCCTGTGTGTATCAGTGAAAGAAAATAGAAAGTTCCTTGTGCTTTTTATGTGATGACACCATCAGAGAAAGATCAATTTTTGAAAGTATTGGATAATATCATGGTTCTCGATGCCTATTCTAGAAATATATCTAAATGATTCAACATAAAAGATGTGAAACTAAAATTCCTAAAAACTCATGATTATCACATCCTTCTTCATGAATTGATTCCAATAGAAATTTAACATTTTCAATCCAATAATGTAAGGGTGAAAGTGATTTTCTTGTGCCATTTTTTAGAGACCTTTGTTATAAAAGTTTATCCAAGTCAATCTTGATAAAAATGCAGCAGGAGGCGCCACTAATTTTATGTGATATGAAAAAAAAATCCTCCATATTTTTCACTTGCATGTTGCATTTAATAGTCCATCTTACAACTAAAACACTTCTTGGGGGACCAGTTGATTTTTAGTGTATGTATCCTACTGAAAGAAATATGTGAATAATGAAATCATATGTTTGAAATAAGAATTATCTTAAAGGTTCGATTATGAGGGGTTATCTAGCACAAGAATGTATGTATTTTTGTTCAATATATTTTTCTGATGTGACCACAAGACATAACCAGCCAATGGGAAATAAATATGACTAGTATATAGAAATTGATCCCTTGTTTCCATCTATTCTCCAAACAGGATGAATTTTTGGGTCTTATACATTGGTTACATTGAGCCATGATGAGTGGGAGATGGCACATCACGCAGTCTTGTTTCACTGTGGTTTTTTCAATGACTATATCAAATAAATAATTTGGATATTTATATGTTATATCATATTATGAAATTTCACATATACCTTACACTTTTATTAGCATTTTATGTAGGTAATATAAACAAATTATAAGTATGGTTCATCGATATTTTCCTTTGAGAAGGATAGAGGATTTGCATAGCCTAAAGTGTCTTTCTTGGTTGAAATCAAAGGTATTACTATTACTTTAATTAGATTAAAATATAGATATTCGTTTAATTGTATTATTCATATATATTTCAGGTGTTAATTTTACATATTGAATCTGTTTCTAAAGAATTAATATCTTTGACTTTTCGTCCTAATTATTTTGTTTGTGAGTGAAAATATTTAATAATCAAGGGGTATAAATTTGTTGCAAATGATCAAGCAGTGAAAATGAGAACACAACATGATATCATTATGTTAACTACGGCAACGGATTATTATGTCAGGAAATCAGATAGTTGGACATGATATGAAGATGTGTATTATTATGGAATTGTTGAGAAAATATTGTTATTTTATTATTACTCTCAAGTTAGAGTCTCTTTGATGAAATGTAAATGGTTTGATTCAATGAGACGACATGGTACATTTATTAATGACTGTGGATTCAGAGTTATTGACATGAGCCAATTCCTATATACTGATGAACCATACATTTTCACATTAATGGATAAACAAGTGTTTTATGTAAAATATCATCTGAGACCTGATTATGGTGTCATTAATGACATAATCCCAACACATATTTTTCATGATGCTAGTGATGAAATTACCACCATTGACACCCCTGTCGGTGTTTCCCAAAATATTGAATTTTATGAATCAAATTGTCCCATTGTGAGAGTTAATATTGAACCTAAAGTAGATGTGGGTAATATATTGAAGTAACGGTATATGTTAACTTTTCATTAAGTTTACATTGACATGGTTTTCTTAGGTTAGTATTATTTTAATTAATTTAATTATGTTTCAGTTTGGAATGAAATGTTTGTTTTTTGTATTTTTTGGTGTTGTCTCATTAAATCAGATTTATTTCAATGTAGAAAACTTGGTTTAAATATTATTTTTAAAAACTTTATAACTTGGTAATTTAATTTTAAAAACTGTATTAGTTATTTTTTTGTAATAATTTGTATAATTAGTAATTAAAAGAAGTAAACTTGATTCCTCTCATGAATTGCTGATAGATGTAAGTTGTATGTATGATTTGAAAAAACTATTTCTGAAAAATGTACTATTTATTCTTATTTAGATTATACCAAATACTACAAAAGGCTGAAGGAAGTGACTATTTGATCCTAATTGACTGGGGCGTGAGCATGTGTTTCCTCCTTCGCTTCCATCAGTGAGTATAATAATTGTAATGTTTTTCTTATTCATTACATATAATTTCATTATAATATTATTTATCAATTTTGTTTTGGGGAATTCAGTTCCACCATATTTGAATCCTCATTCTGTTAGCATGGGTATTAGTGGGGATGCTCCAAGACCTAGATGAAGCACTCATTATACCCATTCCCACACTGACCCACCAACGAACACCCCTTCCACCACACTTTTTCATCCTCCTCTTGAGTCTATGGGGAGGTTCTTATACATGCCTCCATAATCATCTCAACTAACCTCTTATTCACATTCCATGTCTTTTCTGCCTTCAGGGATGATCCCATTGATGCCTCCATCATCTCATTTTTTCACTTCTTACCATACGATGACTACACCACCTCCAAAGATGTTTCCACCTTTACCATATCTATATCTGATGATGTATCCCCCATCCTACTACCCATATTCTACCATGTCTACACCACCTCCAATTCCTACCATCTAGCTAGCATATGATGAGTATGGTCTATCATCTACCACTCCAGTGCTTGAAGGCCACCTAGAGCATTCACTAGAACAGAAACTTCCTTCAGAGGCTACTTATTCAGGATAACCCACAGATCTATCATGGTCTATTGAGCATCCTACAGAAGGTTTTTTTATTATACTTATTTCGAATTATATCACTTTATTTTGGTCATGTTGTACCATGACTTAATTCCCCCCCCCCTCTCATTTTATTATTCAGTTGGATATTTTACTAGGCGATGTGGGTGCACTTGGATGAAGAAAGTTTTTAATCACTGAACCCATATAATGGTGGATTACTATCTAAAAAATCAGATGGTAGGTCCAAATGCAAAGTAGTGTAGAAGTTTCATGGACAATTTGTCCAAGTATCGTGATATCATTCCGGTGGAACCGGTGTCATGGAGAAATATCAGTAAAGAGATCAAGTAAAAAGTATGGGAGCAAATATGGGTAAGAAATATTTATAAAGTCATATCTATATTATTGTTTTATTTAAATGAAAGAACATGTTCATTGGAGATTCGGTTTAACATTACCGATGGACAATATTCTAAGATTGTAAGGTTTATGGATGTTGGGGAGTTCTAGTGCTCATAAAAACATGAGTTTTATGTTGGTTGGAAGATCAGGGTTGGTACTGACTTAGTGTGTGTACCCACATTCCCCGACTATCAAAAAAGTCAATATGAAAAAATGATTGTACATTGGAAGTCTGCTGAGTTTAAGGTAATCTAAATCTTTAATGTTTTTCATATAAAATATAATTCTTATTACTTGTATTGGATTTTTTTTATGAAAGTGTCAGATAAAAACACAAATAATAAAGATTCAATGACATATTTTCACACATTGGGGTGCACTACAATGCCTGAGCATGAGAAGTGTCTGGTACTTTATCTGGGGATTGTGATGGTATATAGGATGTTCTACTGAAAATATTATTTAATGGACATAGTCCAGATTTGTGCAATTCTCATATATGTTTCTAATCTAGATTTGTGCGTTTATCTTTTTCAACAAGCTATATTGGGCATTGAAGGTCTTGTACCTCATGCCAAATTATTTTTCTCCAGTAGAAAGAAAAAGGATGGAAGTACAGTAAATGAACAGACACAAGATAAAATTTTAAGGTTTTTTATTTATATTTTAAATATTTATAAAAAATCATAATTTAATATGTTTATAATTTCAACAGTCTGCCTTGAAGGCACTCGATGGTAAGGAAGATGAAAGCTTCAGGACACATGATCATTTAAGTTAGGTATTAGGTGTGGATCACCCAGGAAGAGTATGATGTCGAACATGGAAAAACATCATCACCTATAGGTATTGGTATTCATTGGGATATTCTCTAGACTCTCAGACCTCTGAGTTTGAAATCGCTCAAGATAAAGCAGTTGAGGCAAAGAAAATAGCTTTAGAGGAGCATGAAAGAAGAAAGCTGATGACCAAGAATTTCATGAAAGCTATGGTAGTTTTGAGTCAGTTGATTCCATCAGAGATTTTTGCTACTTTTGAATCATATATAGAGTCAATGCACTCTTTAAATGATGTGGCGGTGATTCCAATGAGGTTCATAGTAGCGATGAAGGTGTTGGTGATAGAGCTGTTGGTGGTAAGGATGTTGTCAATGTTGTTGTTGGGATGAGGTTGTTGACAATGTTGTTATTGCTGATGATGGTGATGATAATGATGATGATGGGAATGGGTATGGGGATGTTGGTGATGGGGGGATATTAATTTCTCTCCATTTTTGACTTATCATGGAGACTTATGTACGTACTTTAAGAACATAAATTGAATTATTGTATAGATGAGAATGGTTAATTTATATTTAGTTCATGTAAATAGTAAATTTTATGGATTTGTTTTAATATTGTTCTGGCTATTATTTTTTCACTTATTTTATTTTTTGATTCACAAAAATATGTTCAGTTCATGTTAGTATGGGAAAACAGGTTGGGAGGGGGTTACATGTTGGGAGGGAGGGGTGGGGGATGCAGGTTGGGAGGGAGGGGGAAATGGGTTGGGAGGGAGATTAATGTTGGGAGTGAGGGGGTGGTGCGGGATGGGATGGGCGAGGGGTGGGGGCTGCATGTTGGGAGGGAGAGGGGGAGGGGTGTGTAGGTTGGGAGGGGGTGAAAGTTGGGAGGGAGGGGTTCATGTATGGCCACAAAACATTTTTTTGTATTTTTTTTAAATCTACTTTTTAGGAAAGTGGGAAAACATACATAAAAAAGACACCCTTCACACAAATCCCCATCCACATGACACACAACATTCAAAATCCAAAACCCAAATTCAAAATTCAAACACCAAATTTAGAAAACCGCCAAAAACCATGTTGAACCATGATCTACCCACCACGATCGGCATCACAAGGAGTCCCTGAAACTCACCTTACCACCATCATCATGTTGCCGACCTGACATCTCAATACTTTCACCGCCATCACATTTACACATCACCAGGACATCATCCTCATCATCTGTCACTGCCGGCCAGTTATCTAACGTCCACTGTGAGTCGCTTCACTACAAACCACCATATACAACATCACGAGGTAGGGGTGAAGGTTGGGAGGGGTAAACAGGTTGTGAGTGGGGATTAGTGTTGGGAGTTAGGGGGCGCAGGTTGGGAGGGAAAGCGGGGGTGATACAGGTTGGCCCAATGGATATCTAGTGAGGGCCACATGTGTCTTGTATATATGAAATAAGAAATGCACATTTTATTTTCACAAGGAAATAAATGTGAACTAATATTAATTTTTTTAGGTTTCAAGTTTTTAAAAATTATAGAGGATTTCTTAAACTGGACAATCAATGGAAATTTATATGAGTGATGAGTTCCAAATTTTATGTTCTCATACCTTCATCATCAAGGTTTTATTCTTCCCTTTTTCTTATATTTTTATTTGCTATAATTATTGTATTATCTTGTTGATAGGATGTTGATGGTGAATTCTATAATGAATTGATTATTTTTTCAAGGATCCAAATAGTATTCTCACTCTGCTTGTTATCATTTTTTTTCAATGTGGTATCAAGTTGTCTATAATCATATAGTAATCCATCTAAAAGTAAAATACTTTATATTTATTTATATTTTACATTATCTATTAGTTTTTTTTCTAATCCTATTGATCTTTTGTATCATAATAATGATTATAGTGTTAACTTTATGTTCTAGAAATTAGAAGGTAGCAGTGCAGATTAGTATGTAATTTTGGACTTTCAAGCTCAAATTTATTATTGTTCTTGCAGCTTGTAATGTCAGTTAATCTCTAGTTTATTATCCTAATTTGAAAAGTTCTAGCATTATAAATGATAATTTAATTCCAGTTATGTTTTGGTAAGACAATTTTCATTTGTAATGTAGGTTCAGTTTTGGTTTTTATCACACTTTCTTGCAGTTATCATTAGTTATGAAAGTTCAATATTGGATTTTATTGTACATTATTATTTTTAGAATTTGAAATGAAGGTTCATATTTAGTTTTTTTCATGTTATTGTAGTTAATATGATTCAATTCATATGGTTATGAAATCGTGTACATTCATGATCAGATTAATTGATTTTCTTACAGTTCATAATACAAGTTGTTCTCTGTTTTGTTATCACACTTTGGTTAGTTATAGGTTTTCCTATTTATGTTTAGATAATATTTGGTTACAGGATTTGGGAGGGGGTAATATCATCCAACAATTCAAGGGACAAATTTCTTTTGGGCTACAGGGTAGTATGTTTCCCCTCCATGGTTTCCATATTTGCAGTTAAGGACTCTACAATGATGAGGTTCTTTTGAGATACCTCTACCTGGACCATCTCCTTTGAATGGGTATTGGGAAATACTTAACATTATTGTTCTTATTTACCATCATACTGATTTTTAATTTGTACTAATCCAGTATGATTACCCCAACTAGGAGGAGGTTATCATCTTAATGGTGTAAATTAATGATCATGCTCAACTTCCTTGTTAAAAAGAGATACATAGGACTCCACTAGCTAGAAACTTGTCCTCACTAGCCAGTCATAGGTTGGTGATTCTAGAACCCATAGAGGGGTTTTGTTTTGAAAAATGGTTTACTAATGGCCCCTCACCAGCTAGATGGTATCCCTCTATAGCTTTAAAAATGTTACAGGACCAAGACTTGATCATTTCTCCTTCCACCAAATGTTCGACCATATTTTTCTTCTCCCCATGGTGCTTCCCCTATAGTGAATTTCCCTATAGGGTCAATCAACTCCACCTAACCATCCACCTGAGCGCCTAAACTTATATCAAGGCTACGTTCCATTTTAAAAATAATTTCTTAAGAGTTTCAAACACCAAGAACACTGATCCAAGGACTATTTGTCAAAAAAACATTATATAAACTCAAAATTTCAAATTTCTTCCAAAATTTATAACCCATGTGGATATAAGGTGTTACAATATACCAACTATAACACTTTTAGTCCTATAGAATCCTTAGTATAATTTTAACCATTAACACAACCTACCCCATATCACCAACTCAAATCAAACTCATCAAGTTCTACTCTAAAATTAAAAATTATATTCCACTAAATAAGTCAAACATGAGATGTACCGTTCATTAAAGGTTGATCCACCACTCATTAATATCACTAAAACATCAAAATAGTTCTCAAATTACTGTATATCCCAAGACACTACAGTGTCATTGAATAGATTATTATTAATATCATAGTGCTCTGCACAATAAGTCTCAACTCATAATGGCTGACTTCGATCCATGATGATCCCCTGAATTATAATCACCCATAGAAAATGAATTCTCAGTGGTCTAAAAACCTACTCGATTTGGCTTCCATATCACCAAACCGTATCTCACCTAAAAATGATATGATCCTCCAATGGTTGAGAATTATAAAAAACACTCCATTCATGGTGTCATTTCATTGTCAAAACAGAGGGGTTCCATTGGATTGACCATCTAGGTCATGCATTAATTAGTTCATGTAATCATAAATAGGAAAACCTAGCACTAACCAAAGTATATGCTCTAGAATTTAATGTCAATTATGTTTTGGTAAGAAAATTTTCATTTGTAATGTAGGTCTGTTTTGGTTTTTATCACACTTTTTTATAGTTTTCATTAGTAATGAAAGTTCGGTATTAGATGTGTATGGGGTGTTCTTTGATTCTTCCCGGTCTAATACATGGGAACGATTGAAACATTCATTAATTAAATATAAATTTTTTGTTAACATCAAATATCAATATATGTGTTATGAATTCCATTTCTCATATGAAATATGAATTCTGTTTCTAATATTCAATATATATTATGTTTATTATGAGTATATGAAACATTTCTTCTCTCCCTAATACAAAGTATTCATTTTTTTATTATCAATATATGGAATGTTCATTATTATTTTTCAGAATGCATAAAATATGGAATATGAAATTTTTATTCTAAATATATGCAATATGGAAAACAAATTCTGAATATATGAAATATGGAACATGTGTCCTATATATATGCAATATGAAATAAACATTTTATTTTTATATTTAAATAAATTTGAACTAATATTAATTTTTTTCAGGTTTCAAGTTTTGAATAATTATAGAGGATTTTTGAACCGAACAATCAATGGAGATTCAGATGAGTGAGGAATTCCAAATTTTATGTTCTCATACCTTCATCATTAATGTTTTATTCTTACCTTTTCTTATATTTTTCTTTACTATAATTATTATATTATCATGTTCATGGGATTTTGATGAAGAATTCCTTAATTAATTGATTGTTTTTTTAAAGGATCCAAATAGTATTCTCATTCTTCTTATTATCATTTTTTTCAATGTGGTATCAAATTGTCTTTAATCATATAGTAATCCATCTAAAAGTAAAATGATTTATATTTATTTATCTTTTCAATTTTCTATTAGGTTTTATACTGATATTATTGATCTTTTAACTTATAATAATGATTATATTGTTAATTTCATTTTATAGAAATTAGAAGGAGGCAGGGCAGAGTGGTATGTAATTTTGGACTTTCATGCTCAGATTAATTGTTGTTCTTGCAGCTGGTAACGTCAGTTAATCTCTATTTTCTTATCATAATTTGGAAATTTCTAGTATTAGTAATAAATATTTAATGCCAATTATGTTTTGTTAAGACAATTTTTATTTGTAATGTAGGTTAGTTTTGGTTTTTGTCAAACTTTCTTACAGTTTTCATTAGTTATGGAAGTCAATCGGAGAAATGGCTTCTCCCGCTCGTTGGAACGCACTATACGCATCTCCAGAAATTCAAATTTATCTGACCATTTATTATCTAGAATCCCTCGTAGGGTAGGCAGAGGCCCCTCCTCCGTCGATCTTTGATCTTATCCTTTCGCTGCCTCATCGTCTTTGGGTGAATTTCCCTATTTTTTTAAGCTCTCCTGTGGTGCTTTGGCTGCCTGTTTCCTACAAGGATGCTCTTCGTCAGCTTCCTATGTTGTCTCATGCACCCTTATTCTCTAATGCCACTAACTTGCTCAAATGGACTCTGGTAGCTCAGTTCGGTGTGGAAAAACCCTCATTACCCGCCTTTGTATTTTCGTGGATTCGTGGGGTTTGGATGCCTTGACTTGTGTCTCTTCTCTAAACTAGATATCCTTCTATGTGGTCCTTTCATCAGATTCGGACTTTTTCTAGGCTTGGTTCATGGATCCCAGGTCTATATAAAGGTGGCATTTTGTTCTATGCCTTTGGTCTATGGATAATGGATGTCCACCATGGGAAAGATTCATCTCGCATAGTAGTTTGGGTTCATCTCCTAGGGCTTCTCCTCCCTCTTCTGAATGGTTATTTCCTGCGAGCCATTAACATCTTACTGGGGAGATTTATCTATGATGATGATCAAACCATCATACTGGTTGAGTCCTCTTTGGAAAGGATCTATGTTGATATGGATATCCCAGCTCCTCTTCCAGACAGAATCTCTTCGAGAGTGCAGGATTATTTTTTCTGGTCCTAGCCACTCCTCTTTCCTTTGGCCCCCAAGTTCTGCTCCTTATATCACCTTCATGGACACTCCCTTACTATCTGTATAAAGAAACGTGTTGGTCAGGTGGATCGGCCCTCCATGCCTCCCAACCATAACCCCCCCCCCCTCAATATAGCCTAATATTCATGCTCTTTCCTCCTCTTTGACCTCTCCCTGTGAGCCCTAGGCACCTCTCATGCACGCTCCTTCCCCCGGTGGTGTGTCTATATCCAATCCTAGCCTTCTCATGGCCTTCTCAGCCCCTCCCCTCTTTCTAAACCCGCCTCTTATTTCCTATCCTTGGTCCCCTTCACAGAGCCAGGTTGTGAAACCCGTATGAGGAATCACAAAGGAAAGGAGGCCCTTCTGTCTGCTTCTCTTATTTCCCCTAGCTTCTGGATCCTTCTTTTCTGATGGATTTCATCCCCAAAGACCTTTTCAGGACCCTTTCTTCTGCCGATTATGATATATGTGTTCTAGATTCTAGCTTATCTTCCCCTTAGGCCTTGGTGTCTCTGGTCAAGGAGCCCCCCTATTTGGATCTGATGGTTTCTTTAGACTATTCGGGATTCTTGGATATTTTTTGTTCCTTTTCAGCTAGTTCAACTCCTTGGAGAACAGAGATTCCCCCTAGTGAGGTTCCCCCTTTAGAGCTTTTGGATTTCCCTGGTAGTCCCGGTCCCTTGGACCCCTCCGTAGGTTCTAGGCATAGCGGAATCTCGTAAGTGGATGTGCCCACTTAACTATTTTTCATTAGCAATGATCAATCTGAGATCAATACGACGATAAATGCCAGACTCCATGGATCGAATAATAGAAATATAAAAATAAGAATAATAGTCCCAGAACCACAAAGGAGGATCATTATATGTTGGTTATAATTAATTTAATTAATTTACAAGAATTACCATGATGGAATTATTTCTCCGTTGATGTCTTCGGTCACAATCTGATGTGATCCATCGTTGCGTCGTAGAATCCAAGTGTAGGATTCCTCTGGTGGCGTTCCACACATGCTCCACGCATCTCTAGACGTCGCCAAAGGAATCTTTGGGTGCTAGCGTGGAGAAGCCTTTGTATGCGTTGTCCGCCTTAGATCTCCTTGATTCGTTGGAGGCGGATCTCTCTCGATCTTGAGAGCATTCATGGAGGAATGAGTTCTTTCGTCCTTAAGAGAATTCTCCAGAATTGTTGTACACAACAATTACGGAAAAATGTTGGGTTGTGAGGATATTTATAATCGGGTTTGAGGTTATAGAGTTATGACAATAAATAAACGTGTTACGCATTTTATTTATCTCATTAACTCTTATTGAAAACCCTCATGTCGAATCATTAATTCCTTGACATGTGCCCACGCTGATTATAATAAATATCATTTAATAAAACGATATTATTTCCTCAAAATCCCGATTGTAAAAACTACACGGCGTGTAATCATTAATACACAGCGTGTACTCATTTTTCATTTCCTTTCTAAAATGAAAACTACACAACGTGTACATTTAATGTACACAGCGTGTATATCTAGTTTTCATTTTATTTCCAAAATGAAAACTTCACGGCGTGTACATTCAATGTACATGGAGTGATTATCTTGTTTTTAATTTTATTTTTTCTCCAACATTAAAACAATTCAGGCTTCCTTGAATAATTATTAAACCACATACGGGAATAATCTTTATTCTACTTGAGATACTTGGATACACTTAGTGTGTGACCCTCTAGGCCTCTTTCTCATTGGAATTAGGTGAGCTTTCCTAATGTCTGAGATTACTGTCTAGCAACGGGTCAAGGCACCCAAGAGAAATAAGTTGACTCTGCATTAACGTTTCACCTCATACGAATGCTTACCGTGTAATTTAATCCATTTGTCTCAATATCTTTAATCAAGCGAGTTTCATGCTAGTTCCATCAACCCATGTGCTCGATTATTCTTTTTTTGACTTTTCAGAATTGAACTTGCCCATTCCTCACCATGTCCATGGATTTATTTAGGCTATATCAATTCTATCAAAGGGCCTGAGATATCTACTTCCATTATGGAATATAAGGGAAAAAACCTTTCTTGCATTATCTATTAATGTAGTATCACTCCTGATGTACCCAACATATCCTACCTCACTGCAAACAGTGTGTGGTCACAGTTTTCATTAATACATCTAAGTTAGTGAGTTGTAATACCCATTAATAATAATCTTAAAGTCTAAGGACCAATACACACGTCTGTAGATAGGAACATCCAATGACACTGTGAAATGTGGATTTCCTACTGGAAGGTCTCGTTCTCATAATATCCTCTTAAATATTACCAAGGGCGCACACCATGAGAAGGTGCCTCAAAGTTTTATGATTCATCACCCCTAATGGACTGTATTTTTTGTGTCCCTCAAATAACATCATCTATCCATAGAATATATATTCAAGAACTGTGTTATGGCACTTCCGGGTTCTCATCAAAGCAGAGATCCGCTATGACCCTTTAATGAAATAGCTATCCTTAGGAAATTATCACATGCATTATCATACAGAAGAACAATCAAGATGTGATAAAGTATTCATTAATGAATAAAGTACAAAGTAGTTTGTTCTAGGCCACCAACTCCAATAGACTCCCACCTGAATTAGAGCCAACTTCTAACAATCTTTAACCCGCTAGCTCTCACATGATATTCTTTCTTTTTTTGAGATAGGCCTTTATTCATGGGGTCTACCACGTTCTCTTCCATGGACACTCTACTCACTATAATTTCACCCCTTTGATAGAAATCCCTCAAGAGGTGATACTTTCGAGGTATATGCTTTGTCTGTTGATGTGACCTTGGTTCTTTTTCAAGAGCCACCGTTGTAGTATTATCACAATACAACGTGATAGGATCTTTACTACTAGGAACCACGTTAAGTTACTTGAAAAAGTTCTGAATCCCAATGGCTTCCCTCGGGTAGGCCTTTAATTAATCAATCCTTTTATCTTAAATCTTTTTTCCGAATTTCCTTGATATTCTCATCCATCATAATTTTAAACAAATAAATTCATTTAAAACTATCTTTGTACGTAACTTGTACCTTGGAGGCAACCCGGTGAATTCCCATTTACATAGATATTAAATTAAACACATATATATAAAACACTTATCATGTGTTGTTCCTCAGCTTTACGCCTGCACTATGGTACACGTCTCAAGAGTTTTTATAATATAAAAATAAATTTTAATAAATAGGAGTAATTTGGATGAGTACACGGCATGTAGATCTGACTACACGGCGTGTACTTTTGTCCACCATCCATCTGAAGTACACACCCAGGGACATGGCATGTTTTTTTTATTTCGGAAATTTTCATAGTACACTGTGTGTTCAGTGGGACACACTTCGTGTAGTGTTCGCGTTACATGGTTTCCGGACAGGCAAGCCGTGTACGGGGTACACGGTCCAACCCTAACCCAAAGGGACTACACATCGTGTTCAGTGGGTCACATGGCGTGTAATCCAGAATCTATGTGCCACCTATTTCTGGTCAACACATAGTGTCATTTATGACTTAGGTAGGATCCATTTACCCGGCCTGATTTGGCGGATCATTCCAATGCATTGAACCTAGACTACACGGCGTGTACTTCCAAATACACGCCGTGTATTCTATTGTTGTATGGCCAGGAACGTTTAGCACCTCTGGATGAGATCCTCTATTTTATTTTAATCAAAATTAAAAGAAAAAAATTGTTTTTGTAAGGTGAACGAGAAACGATAGAGGAGAAACATATCTCAATATTTATATTTAAAGAAAGATTAACTTAAATTGAAACAACTAAATTATTAAATGCGTAAATCACCAATGAAAAACTAAATAATTATAATCAACGATATGACTCCATCTAATACCACTTTTAGGTTCCAGGTGTAGCATAAGCTCGTGGGTGGATGTGCCCACTTGACATTTTGTCATTAGCAATGATCAATCTGGGATCAATACAACGATAAACGCCGGACTCCACAGATCAAATCACAGAAATAGAAAAAGAAGAAGAATAGTCCCATAACCACAAATGAGGATCATCATATTTTGGTTATAATTAATTTAATTAATTGACAAGAATTACCTTAATGGAATTCTTTCTTCATTGATGTCTCCAGTCACAATCTTATGTGATTCATCTTTGTATCATAAAATCTAAGTGTAGGATTCCCCTAGCGGTGATCCACACGTGCTCTACATATCTCCAGACGTCACCAAAGGAATCTCCAGGTGCTAGAGTAGAGAATACTTTGCCTACTTTTTCCACCTTAGATCACCTTGATCTGATGGAGGAGGATAGCTCTCGGACTTGAGAGCGTTCTTAGAGGAAGGATTTCTTTCAAACTTGAGAGAATTCTCCAGAATTTTTGTGTACAACGATTAGTGAAAAGTGTTGGGTTGTGAGGATATTTATAATCAGGTTTGAGGTTATAAATATATGATAATAAATAATTGTGTTACGCATTTTATTTATTTCATTAACTCTTATTGAAAACCCCCATGTCGAATCATTAATTCCTTGACATGCTCCCACGCTGATTATAATAAATATCATTTAATAAAATGATACTATTTCCTCAAAATCCCGACTGGAAAAACTACACGGCATGTAATCATTAATACACAGTGTGTACTCATTTTTCATTTCCTTTCCAAAATGAAAACTACACAGTGTGTACATTTAATGTACATGGCGTGTATATCTTGTTTTCATTTTCTTTCCAAAATGAAAACTACACAGCCTATACATTCAATGTACACAGCGTATATATATTGTTTTTCATTTTATTCTTCCTCCAACATTGAAACGATTTAGGCATACTTGAATAATTAGTAAACTACATATAAGAATAATCTTTATTCTTCTTGAGATATTTGGATACACTTAGTGTGTGACCCTCTAGGCCTCTTTCTCGTTGGCATTAGGCAAGCTTGCCTAAATTCCAAGATTACTATCTAGCAATGGGTCAAGGTACCCAAGAGAAATAAGTTGATATCGCATTGACGTGTCACCTCATATGAACGCTTACCATGTAATTTAATCCCTTTGTCTTAATATCTCGAATCAAGCGGGTTACATGCTAGTGCCATCAAACCATGTGCTCGATTATTCTTTTTTTTACTTTCCAGAATTAAACTTTATCATTCCTCACTATGGATATGGATTTATTTAGGCTATATCAATTCCATCAAAGTGCCTAAGATATCTACTTCCATTATGGAACATAAGGGACAAATCCTTTCTTGTGTTATCTACTAATGTAGTATCACTCGTGATGCACCCAACATATCCTACCTCGCTGCGAACAGTGTGTCATCACAGTTTTCGTCAATACATTTAAGTGCCTGAGTTGTAATACCCATTAATAATAATCTTAAAGTCTAAGGACCAATACACGTGTCCGTAGATAGGAACATCTAATGACACTGTGAAATGTGGATTTCCTACTGACGGGTCTTGTTCTCATAATATCCTCCTAGATATTACTAAGGGTGCACACCATGAGAAGGTGCCTCAAAGTTTTATGAGTCCTCACCCCTAATGGCATGTATTATTTGTGTCCCTCAAATAACATCATATTACCATAGAATATATATTCAAGAATATTTTTATGGCACTTCTGGGTTCTCATCATAGTAGGGATCCGCTATGACCCTTTAATGCAATAGCTATCCTTAGAACATTATCACATGTATTATCACGCAGAAGAACAATTAAGATGTGATAAAGTATTCATTAATGAATAAAGTAAAAAGTATTTAGTTCTAGGCCACCAACTCCAACCGACTCCCTCTTGGATTAGAGTCAACTGCTAACAACCTTTAATCTGCTAGCTCTCACATGATATTCATGCTTCTGCTAAGATAGGCCTTTAGTCATGGGGTTTGTCGTGTTCTCCTCTATGGACACTATGCTCATGGAAACATCACCCCTTTGATATAAATCCCTCAAGTGGTGATAATTTCGGAGTATATGCTTTGTCTGTTGATGTGATCTTGGTACTTTTGAAAGATCCACCGCTTCAGTATTATCACAATACAACGTGAAAGGATCTTTACTACTAGGCACCAAATCAAGTTCCTGGACAAAGATCTGAATCCATACGGCTTCCTTGGCTGCATCAGAAGCCGCTATATATTTGGACTCTATTGTAGAATCGGTGACAACTGGATTCTTTGAACTCTTCTAACTCACATCTCCTCCATTGAGATAGAAAACATATCCAGATTGCGACTTCAGATTGTTCTGATCTATCTGAAATCCAGCATCAGCATACCCTCTAATGACAAGATCCTCGTATCATCCATACACCAGGAACATATCCTTAGTTATTCTCAGATACTTGAGTATAGTCTTAGCAATAGTCCAATGTTGTTCTCTTGGATCTTCTTGATATCTTCCTACCATACTCAGTGCATAGGAAACATCAAGCCTGGTACATAACATGGTATACATGATAGATCCTATAGCTAAAGCGTATGGGATCTTACTCATTCTATATTTCTCTTGTCATGTCTAAGGACACATTTTCTTAGAAATATGTAGGCCATGTGACACTGGATCCAATCCTCTCTTGGATTTTTCCATACTAAATCTCTTTAGTATCTGGTCAATGTATTTACCCTAACTTAGTCCAAGAAGCCTCTTGGATATATCATGAATGATTTTGATCCCTAGAATGTAGGCTGCTTCACCCAAGTCCTTCATAGAGAAACACTTGTTCAACTAGTCCTTAAATGACTGTAAGACTGGTGCATCATTTCCAATAAGCAATATATCATCAAAATATACTATTGGGATAACAACGGCATTCCCATTAAACCGCTTATAAACACATGGATCACATTTGTTCTTAATGAAACCAAATTTCTTTATGGCTTCATCAAATCATATGTTCCATTACCTGGATGCTTGCTTTAATCTATAAATGGATTTCTACAACTTGCAAACCCATTTGGCTTCACCTGGTGTCACAAATCCTTCTGGTTGTGTCATATATACATCTTCCTGAAGGTTCCTGTTAAGGAATGCTATTTTGACATCCATTTTCCAAATCTCGTAGTCATGGTAAGCTACTATGGCAAGTATGATTCTTATGGATTTAAACATGGAAACTGATGAGAAGGTTTCATAATAGTTAATTCCTTGATATTGTCTGAATCCATTAGCCACTAGACTTGCTTTATAAGTACTAACTTGACCTTCCATGTCTAGTTCTCACTTGAATACCCATTTTCATCCAACAGGATTTACATCAAGTGGCTCATCAACCAGAACCCATACTTGGTTCTGATACATGGAATCCATCTCATAATTCATAACTTCTAGTCATCTTGTAGCTTCTGATCTATCTACTGCTTCCTTGTAAGAGAGAGGTTCATCATTGTCTAACAATAATGATTCACCATCCTCGGTGACTGGGAAGCCAAATCTATCTGGTTCCCTTACCTCTCTTAAACTCCTATGCAGTACTTGTGTTTCTGGAACCTCTTCCACAGGGACCTATGGAACTTGTTCATGTACTAACTCCTGTGTATCTTGAGCATTAACTTCATCAAACTCAATATTTCTCCCACTATCCTTTTTGAGAATGTGTTCCCTTTCAAGAAAGATAGCTTGTCTGGCGACAGTAACTTTCTAGTCTGAAGGGTTATATAGGTAATATCCTTTTGTTTCCTTGGGATATCCTATAAAGATACACCTTGTTCCCTAGGGTTCTAGTTCGTTGCCTGATAAGGCCTTAACAAATGCCTTCCATCCCCATACATGTGTGTGCGACAAAATGGGTTTCTTTCCATTCCATAACTTGGAGGGAATTCCATTTTCCACCTTAGTTGTCACTCAGTTTAATGTGTATGTTGCATTTTGTAATGCATATCCCAAAAAGTATAATGGAAGATCTGCATGACTCATCATCGACCTCACCATGTCCAACAAGGTGTGGTTCCTCCTTTCACTAACACCATTCCATTGTGGTGTATAAGGAGGAGTGAGCTGAGATAGAATCCCAGACTCCTGTAGAAGATCGATGAACTCTTGGTTCAGATATTCTCCACCTCGATCCAATTGAAGCTTCTTTATATTCTTACCAAGATGATTCTCTACTTCATTCTTGAATTCCTTAAATTTATCTAAGGCTTCTGAATTATACCTCATTAAGTAGACATAGCCATATCTACTCAAATCATTAGTAAAAGTTATGAAGTAAGAATATCCACCTCTAGCTTCTACTAGAAATGGTCCACACACATCTGTGTGCACCAATCCTAGAAGATCTGTGGTCCTTTCACCTTGTCCACTGAAACGCGACTTGGTCATTTTTCCTTGTAAACAAGCATGACATCTATCAAGGGGTTTTAGCTCAGTAGAGTCTAAATATCCATCTCGGTAGAGCTTTGTCAAGCGCTTCTCGTTTACATGACCTAGACGGTGATTCCACAATTTGGTGATGTATGAGTCATGTGAGTTTGTTTCGTTATAAATTGACAACACTTGGTTTTTGTAATTTAATACACACAAACCATTATTTAAATGCACCATACCATAACATAAGTTGTTCTTATAAAAGAGACAACCCTTATTTCCAAACTTGAAAATAAATCCATCCATATCCAAACAAGATACATAAATTATGTTCTTGGTAACACTAGGAACATAATAACAGTTATGTAAAACCAAAATCATCCCAAATGGCAATGAGAGGTGGTAATTGCCAATGGTTAACGCAGCTAGCCTCATTCCATCAGTAGCTCGAAGATCCAACTCTCCTCTATAAATCTTTCTAAATATACTTGGTTCCTGCATTTGAATATAGATGTGAGCCCCACAAGATGTATCTAATACCCAATGTGTAGGAATGGAAAGATTACACTTGATAACGAATGCACCTTTAGCATCCCTATGCTTCTGGGTGTAGTTCCTCTTCCAGTGTCCTTGGTTTCCACATGCAAAACATATCTCCTCCCGTTCCTTTCCCTACCAATGGATCTTCCCCTTCTTGGAGGGACAGTGCTCGGGGGCTTCAGACCGTTTATAAGTCTTTGTCCCATTTTCCTTTTGTTTCCTTTTCTTATTCACCATAAGAACTGTGGATTTTTCATGCCCCATGTCCTTATCTACCAGGATAATTAAGGTTAGAATTTCAGAGACTCTTCTCATTGTTTCTCATGTTGTGGATGACAATAAATCTAGAGAAGGTCTTGGGCAGTGATGATAGGATGAGATCTATACGCAACTCATCTAGGAACATAATCCTTAAGATGTCCAAGTGTTCAATGTAGAAAATAAGCTTGACTACATGAGGCCCATCTGGTGTAGACTCTCCAAGCATATTTGTAAACAAAGCGTTGTAGATCTCATATCTCTCCTATCTTTCCTTCTCTTGGTAGAGATCCTCAAGGTGAGACATCATGCTAGACGTGTCCATGCTTTCATGTTTCTTCAAGAGCTCATTAGACATGGATGACTGAATGAAACAATTGACATATGTGGAATCATCCATGTGTTTCATATAGAAAGATAATTCCTCATCACTGGCCTCTTTCCCAGGAGCAACTGGAACAGGCTCTTCTAGCACATATAATTTCCTCTCATGGCGAAGGATGACGTGTAAACGCCTCTACCACTCTTGGAAATTGGTGCTGGTGAGAAGGTTTTCCTTCTCGAGTATGGTTTGCAATGATATGTTTGAAGTAATTTTATTACCATTTCTACAAATTAAGATGAGCAAAGGTTTTAGTACTTTATTATGATAAAACTGAGACAAATAAATTAATACCTATTAGTCTCCCACTATTTTATCAAAATCCAATAGCCATCACCGTTGACTTCAGAATATTCTATTGCATAAATATTCTAGTGGTAAGGATCCATATTTCCCTTCTCATTACCACAACTAGGGTTGGTTAAGAAATGTGAAGGGTTTTAGGTAGGCATTCCAAATGCCAACTGCATTAACTCGCAGCTCCTTGATCTGTTGAGTGGACTCCCCAATCCTGAAATCCTTTTATTTTGGATTTTCTCAACCTTTGCCTCTTCGTCACACCAAGTCCTACTATGGCAGTCAACCCTTGATGCAAACCAAGTCAAGTCAACCCAAAACCTTGAATTAGAATTCCCCGATAATTGAAAGAACCCCAACTAGGGTTGGTCAAGCACTTTGAACTATGGTTCGATTCTAACTAAGATTATAGAAGGCTATACCGACTTAATATTTCTTTAAGGGGTTTTATCCTTATATAGAAATTTCCATTTTATTATCTTTGATTACATGCTTGTTAATATTAAGTGGGATATACTTAAGTAATTAACCATGTGTAAGATAATATTTTACACATAAGCAAGTCTTATTTTAGTTCCATCTTGCATGCTTGTTTAATTCATTAATTGTGTGATCGTAAAAACACACCCACTATAAATAAACCATGCAATTGATAGAAATAAAATAAATGGTATGATCATGATCTTGTTCTATTGGTTAGTTTATCTAGTGGTTGATAAACTAACCCAAGACCTAGGGGAGAAACACCTTGAACCTTTCAGGTTCGTGTTTACACCTATCCACCTATCCACCTTTGTATCTCCTTGGATTATTTTCACCTTATCACCTGAATTGAGCCACCTTCACTATCTTGGGATCTCCATCCATTACATTTTAATTTATCTCACACACAGGTGATGGATAAAAATGGGTTTTTACATAAAAGTAACCTTGGGCTCACAGGCCCTACATATTAATGGGGAGAAGGCTCACAGACCAACAAATTTAAATCAATAAATTAAAAGAAACCATTCACATAAAAAGGTCTTGGTCTAGCTCATGATCATCCATACATGCAACGATATTTATGAATAAATAAAACTAGAATTCAATTCTTTAATCATTATTGTTTAAGATAAATCACGCTCGAATCAATTAATTATCTTTAATTAATCAATCCTTTTATCTTAAATCCTTTTTCTGAATTTCCTTGAGATTCTCATCCATCCTAATTTTAAACAAATAAATTCATTTAAAATTATCTTTTTACATAACCTGTACCTTGGAGGTAACTCGGTGAATTCCCATTTATGCAGATATTAAATTCAACAAATATATATAAAACACCTATCACATGTTTTGCCTCAGCTTTATTCCTGCACTATGGTACACTTCTTAAGGGATTGTATAATATAATAATAAATTTTAATAAATCTGCATAATTTGGATGAGTACACGGTGTGTAGTTCTGACTACATGGCATGTACTTTTGTTCATCATCCATCTGAAGTACCCGCCTAGGGACATGGCATGTTTTTGTACTTTGGAAATTTTTGGAGTATATAGCATGTTCAGTGGGACACACACCATGTAGTGTCTGTGTTACATAGTTTCTAACTGGGAAATCCGTGTATGGGGTACATGGTCCAACCCTAACCCAAAGGGACTACACTCCGTGTTCAGTGGGCCACAAGGCGTGTAATCCGGAAACCGTGTGCCACCTATTCCTAGTCAACACACAGTGTCATTTATAACTTATGTAGGATCCATTTACATGGCCTGATTTGGAGGATTAGTACAATGCATTGAACCTAGACTACACGGTGTGTACTTCTGAATACACACTATGTATTTTTGTGTTGTATGGCCAGGAACATTTGGAACCTCCGAATGAGATCCTTTATTTTATTTTATTCAAAATTAAAATAAAAAAATCGTTTCTGTAAGGTGAACGAGAAACGATGGAGGAGGAATAGATCTCAAGATTCAGATTTAAAGAACGATTAACTTGAATTGAAACAACTAAATTATTAAATGCGTAAATGACCAATGAAAAACTAAATAATTATAATCAATGATATGACTCCCTCTAATAACACTTGTAGGTTCCGGGTGCAGTGGAAGATCGTGGGTGGATGTGCCCACTTGACTTTTTGTCATTATCAATGATCAATACGGGATCAATACGATGATAAACGCCAGACTCCATGGATCGAATCACAGAAATAGACAAAGAAGAAGAATATTCCCAGAACCACAAAGAAGGATCATCATATGTTGGTTATAATTAATTTAATTAATTGACAAGAATTTCCTTGATGGAATTCTTTCTCTGTTTATGTATCTGGTCACGATTCGATGTGATCTGTCATTGTGTCGTAGAATCCAAGTATAGTATTCCTTTAGCAGTGATCCACACAAGCTCCATGTATCTCTGGACATTGCCAAAGGAATCTCCGAGTGCAAGCCTGGAGAAGCCTTTGCCTGCGTTGTCCACCTTAGATCGCCTTGATCTGATGGAGGAGGATCTCTCTCGGTCTTGAGAGTGTTCTTGGAGGAAGTAGTTCTTTCATCCTTGAGAGAATTCTCCAGATTTGTTGCGCACAATGATTAGGGAAAAGTGTTGGGTTGTTAGGATATTTATAATCGGGTTTGAGGTTATAGATTTATGACAATAAATAAACACATTATGCGTTTTATTTATTTCATTAACTCTTGTTGAAAACCCCCATGTCGAACCATTAATTCCTCGACATGAGCCCATGCTGATTATAATAAATATCATTTAATAAAATGATATTATTTCCTAAAAATCCCGACTGTAAAAACTACATGTTGTGTAATCATTAATACACAGTATGTACTCATTTTTCATTTCCTTTCCAAAATGAAAACTACACAGCGTGTACATTTAATGTACACGGTGTGTATATCTTGTTTTCATTTTCTTTCCAAAATGAAAACTACACGGCATGTACATTCAATGTACACGGTGTGTATATCTTGTTTTTCATTTTATTCTTCCTCCAACATTAAAACAATTTAGGCTTCCTTGAATAATTATTAAACCACATACGGGAATAATATTTATTCTACTTGAGATACTTGGATACACTTAGTGTGTGAACCTCTAGGCCTCTTTCTCATTGGCATTAGGTGAGATTGCCTAAAGTCCAATATTACTATCTAGAAATGGTTCAAGGCACCCAAGAGAAAGAATTTGATGTCGCATTGACATGTTACCTTATATGAACACTTACCATGTAATTTAATCCCTTTATCTCAATATCTCGAATCAAGTGGGTTGCATGCTAGTGCCATCGAACCATGTGCTCGATTGTTCTTTTTTTGACTTTTTGAAATTGAACTTGCCCATTACTCACTATGGACATGGATTTATTTAGGCTATATCAATTCCATAAAAGGGCCTCATATATCTACTTCCGCTATGGAACAGAAGGGACAAATCCTTTCCCGCGTTTTCTAATTAATGTAGTATCACTCGTGATGCACCCAACGTATCCTACCTCACTGTGAATAGTGTGTCATCACGGTTTTTATCAATACATCTAAGTGTGCAAGTTGTAATACAAATTAATAATAATCTTAAAGTATAAGGACCAATACACACGTCCGCAGATAGGAACATCCAATGATGCTATGAAATGTGGATTTCCTACTGGTGGGTCTCGTTCTCATAATATCCTCCTGAATATTACCAATGGAACACACCATGAGAAGGTTCCTAAAAGTTCTATGAGTCCTCACCCATAATGGTCTATATTATTTGTGTCCCTCAAATAACATCATCCAGCCATAGAACATGTAACGCCCTGACCCCAGTTACCCAGAGTCGGTGCATTATTACGTAACATTGTCATGATCACAAAAGATCAAGTCTTGAAAGACTGGTTAGTTTAGTATCCTTGGAAACACTAGATACATTCATAAATTTTAAATTACATCATAAAGTGAAAAACTAAAATAACATAGTCTCCATATTCCACACCCATATCCCCTTCAGACTATCCCTGCAGGTCAGTCATAAAATATTTCTTCACATCCTGGGAAAAATAAAACATAGAAAGGGGTGAGCTCAGATTCTCAGTAAGGATAACAATTTAGCAGAAACATTAATAAATAAAAATAAACATTTAAGTAAATGTATAACTAAAACAAAAGACTTTTAAACTTGAACTTCAGCATAATATGGAAAAAGTAAAATGAAATAATTCCATTTACTTACTCACATGGATATTCTACTAGTCGAATAATCACATGCAATATCAATAACCACTTTCATAATGATGGAATGCATAATGCCAGACTATCATAACCACGTAGCCAAGGCCTCATGCCAAGGCTAAAAATAATATTTTTTCAAGGCCTCGTTCCAAGACACTAGTTTGTCTCATGAGACCTACTCATACATTGAGGAGCTATAGCGGGCTCCACCTGTCACTTATTAAGTCCAATGTATTCCTCATATGAACAGGTTTAAACATATCATAAACCATAACATAATCATATCACATAAAACATGCATAAAGGAAACATAAAATTTCCACATTTCAATCACAATATATTAATACAACACATTGATATAATAAAAACACTGTCAAAACCATTTTCAATACCAAAATAAAAGAAAATTAAAACTTGGTATTTATTTTTCATTTAAAAAAAGTTATGGCTTGTAGAGGAAGTTGAAACTCAAATAATGGTCACGGCGGCGGAGAAGTCGTTGTTGCCGCATACGTAAGACAAAAACATTACTTTTTTCATTTAGTAAAATTCTTAGTATAAAAATATTCCTTTTGAAGAAAAGTAAAAGTCAAAGGGGTTTATACACCGTATAAAAGAAAGTTGTGTATAAAACAAAATATGCCTCAATGAAAGGAGATTGAGACGAAATCCCTTACAAAGATAATTTTTTAAATAAAATTGATCTATTATGTGTATTCAATATAAACACACATAAAGCAAGTATAAATACATAAAAATTTATTTCTCACATAATCAAGGAATAACATAAACAAGAAAGAGAATATCAACCCAAAGAACAGAAATTTGGTTAAGAAGTTCCCTTACCTCATGTCCGACTTGACTTGATCATTCTTTAATATCCTGAATAATAAACTAGATTTAATTTATACTTGTTTAAGAAACTTTTTCAAGTTCATTATTCCTTTTATATCACTTATTACCATGTTATTATCATTATGTAATTATTTAAGTTAATAACGGTCATTTTGTCGATCTTTGGTATTTGAGTCAAAAATAAAATTCTTATAATTAAAAGTTGTTCATGTGGTAAAATATCCATTATATCCATAATTATATTCATGATGTAGATATCTTATATATCATATATATCCATTATATATATGCATTTATAATATTACATAACATTTAGAGGTAAGAAATGAAATGCACCGTTCATGGAGACGGTAAGCCGTACGTACGCATAAACGCTACTTTCATTTATATTTCATATTTAATGGAATGAAATCATAATTATATAAATTTATATTATAATTACAGTATAATATCATATATAATATCATTTACTTCATCCTTTATACATCTCACATATGGCATTAATGATTCAAATCACTTTGAGGGGGCGGTAGTCCGCACTTCCTAAAATGAAATTATCACATTTACCCATAATGGAAATCATAAAGGTATGCCATAAATGAAAAATACAGAAGAATAAGGAAAACATAAACATAATATATATCATATGTAAATATAGTGACATATTAATGGCCACCATGAGAGTTGTTAAAAGAAGTTTGAACAATCATCATTTCGTGAGGCAGTAATTTTCCACCCACAGAAATAGTATGTTCTTTAACCATTAGACGGAGGTGTGTGTAATTTTAAATCAAATAATTCTCATAAAAAAATCATAGTATATTAAATATACTGGTGTTGTTACAAAATAAAGTAATAAAAATAGTTTAAGGGGTTGGAGAAGCAAAATAAAACAAAAGAACATAAGAGAAGACATTACCTTAAAATCAGGTAACTCTTTTTGATTTGATCCAAAGGCTTCCTTGGGAAGACTTCTACCCAAAGTGAGGCTTCTAGGAGTAATATATGGAATTTGATATAGTATTTGGGAAGATTTTGGCTGAGCCAAAGGGCTTTGAAGGTGTGAATAAGGTGGTAGAGGTGGGGGGCTTTTATAAGAGAGGAGGGGCACTCTTGGAATGTCATGAAATGTTACATTATTATAAAGTGATTTTCAGATTTCAAAGTTCCCACAATTATATATTTCTAGGATAAGGTGATAAGGGTTCTAAATATACTCATCCAATAGGATTTTGACAATTGTAAGTATTAGATTTTACATTATCTTTTCATTTTATTTAAATCGTTAATTAATGAGGTAATCGCTACATCATCATGGTGTGATAAATAAATTTATTTATTTAATGCCTAAAAATTATAAAAAAAATTACCATGATGTAGAAAATATTTTTATATTTATAATGAATATTTATAGTCAAAAATATGACTTTTATAACCCCAAGTAATAATTGTTTTAGTAAAACAATACATGTTTGTGACATTTTTATTTTTACTTTAAATAAAAGGTATAAATGTCATTATCTTACCCAAGTGGCTCCATTGGGTCACAAAAATTTACCCATGGGTTGTAATGGTCGGCCATGACTCATCAAATAGGGGTAGGACAAGTGTACATATATTTTCATATTTTTATAATATCATTTTTTCCTTAAATTTCACTAATTACCTTTAATCGCGATTAATAGAACATAAAAGTTACTATTCACCAAAAATTATTTTAATACCATTGAACCACATTTTAATTCCTAATGACAATGATGTATGTAGGATTTTTAAAATTCAAATCACAGAGGTGGTAAAATTTCATTTAAATGAAAAATCATTTTTTTAACTACCACTTAATGGTTTCACTATTCATCAAAAACCGATGTTTTTTAGAAAAATACCAAAAAATCACTCTAAGATATATTTGATATTCCAAATTCAAAAATGATGTTCATTTTACGAAATTCAAAACATAAAAGTTTCATTAATTATTTTTATATTTAATTCCCGCTGTCAAAACAAATAACGTGTTTTTAAGAAACAATATCTATCAAAAGATTGACACTTGTTTATGTCCAATTTCAAAGTGAAATTAATTCTAATGACCACCATTGGATAAAATGGTAAAAGTATATTCTAATTATACTTTAAAACCACTCAATAGTATAATTTATCACTATAAATTATTTTTATTAAAAAAGTTGTTTTTAAGTATTTTTCATTATTCATCGAAAATTGGAAGTTCTCAGAAAAATACCAAAAATTCCACATAGGCTAATTTCGATATTCCAAATCCAAAAATGAAGTCCATTTTGAAATATAAAATTTATAAAATTTCAAAAAGTGGGTATTACTATTCATAATGGATACTTTGATTGGTCGCGGTGTGTTAGAACTCGAGGTTGCGTACAACACACGCTGCTCTATTATTCAAAGAGAAGCATACAATAGAATATTGGGGTGTTACATTATCCCCTCATTCAATAAATTTCATCCTCACAATTTGAAAATGTTCTTCTAAAATAAAAGGTTGAAAATAGAAAATACCTTTGTGGAAAACCCACATTAGAAATAGGGTTAATAAAAATATAACTTTAAAAGAAAGAAAGAGAAGTACAAAGGTCACCCGAGATAGCCCATACTAGGATTCTATGAAAACATGGATATGGAGGAGAAATAAACCATCAAGGTCTGATGGAGAGTAGTAGAAAACAGGATTAGGAGAAATTTAACTACAAGAAAATCACAAACTTGTGATTGGTTAAACGATCATTGATTCACCAGTAGGAAAAGTTAACTGACAACGTTTTTGTTTTAAGTTACCTTTCATAAAGTTGAGGAATTTATTTAGGAGATTTACTAAGAACATAAGGAAATATACATACTTTTCATGTATACTTTTCATTCTTTAATAAATGTTTACCACAAACCCATCTTTCACTCAAAAAGATAATAGAACTCAAAAATATTATGTTTATCCTAATCGTACAAGGTTCCAAATATTAACACATACTATTTAGATTAGGAAAAATATTTTTTAATAACCAGGGACTTCATGTAGGCTAGTGGTAGGTAATAAAGGCCTATCGCACTATGGTTGTGGGTTCGATTCCTACACCTTTGTCTGACGTGACGGGTTATCCCCCGACCTGCAGGTTGTCCTTTTCCTAATACTATAGTATTATAATATTACAAAAATAATCTTCATAAATGTTTTAACCTTAAACAATACTATCCAAAGTTAAACTCAATCCATTCAAACCTTTATAGTTATCCAAAATACCTCTGTCCATACTTTCTCTAAAAGGTCTCAAAATTCCAAAATCAATTGTAACATAAGATTCCCCAAACAAAGTAAAGTGTCTCTTATTTTCACATACTAAAAATATTATTACCTTTATCATATTAAAACCTTAATGAAAAAAACAAGTATTGAAGTACAATCCTTATATATATCACATTATTATTATAACTATAATATAGTTCTTGAGTCCAAAAACACAAATACAATAATTATTCAACTTCATCTGTAGTAACAGCATAATCTTGGACTTGATCCCTTGGACTTTTCTAAGTTAAGTTTCCCTAATGCTTAGGACATTCATTTTCATAATGCCCCATTTCCCTAAAATTGTATCATTCAACATTGATAACCTCTTTCTTTCCATTGCAATCATGAGCCTGGTGACCTTTTTCTCTACATTTATAACAAACTCTCATTCCTTTTAGGCAAGTACCGGGGTGATTCTTCCCATAATTATCTCATAATGGAAAATCCTTCTTTCCCTTTTTCCCTTTATCTATCTCTTATTCCACCATTCTCTTCTTCTCTTGCTTTACTTTATTGTTATAAGATTTAGATAATTCATTTTCTGTCTTGATAGCACACAAGACTATATCTTCATACGTTGATAAATATTGTGATACTAATGCTCGACGGAGAAACGGTTTTAACCCACCAAAGAAATGATCGATATTACTTCTTAGGTTACGTATATAATCTGCAGAATACCTCACTAACCTTGTAAAGTTGGCCTCATACTTTGCAACGTTCTCATCCTCCTTTTATCTCAGACTCAGAAATTACCTTTCCATATCTGCTCGATGGTCACGAGGAAAGTATTTTTCTAAGAAAATCTCTTTGAACTCTCTCCATTCCATACTTGATATGTCTTCATCTTCCTTTTTATTTTGAATCAATGACCACCATTGATCAGCATCTCATGTGAGGTGGTAAACTGCCATGATAACCTTTTCCCTTTCACTACTCCCCAAGGCATGGAATATTTTCTCTAAGGAATTTATCCATTGCTCAGCTACTAAGGGATTTGTACTCCCATTGAATGTTAGTGGTTGTTGTCTCATGAAGCGATCTAACATTGATCCTCCATGTTGCGGATCAGGATGCTCCATACGAGTAAGGTTATTATTCATAACCTGAGTGAGTTGTCCCAGTATGGTGATAAGCTGATCAGCACCAGTTGTACCACCAACTCCATTATAATTATCTTGAGCGAGAGGTAAATCCCTATATGGAGTGCGTGCATTGATACGGTTTCCATTCCTTCCACTAGGCACCATTTCTAAACAATGTCTGAAACTAGATTAGTTTATAAATCGAAATACATAATAACAAACTTGAAAAACACTTAACATAAATTGAAATATTTATGGATATAATACATAATCATAAAAATGTTTTCTTTGAGGAAGTATATACTCATAAACCCTTGATAATGGTTTGTAAAGAAAATGATAATTATCCTAAGCATATCCCCCGGAGTGTCGTAACCAAGAGTGCAGCAAGGCCCGTTGTCATGCACCAGTTCTCGTTCGAGTCTAGCTCAAAGCGGTGTTTTCAGGTTTTACCCCTAGGTACAACTGTGCCAGATCCTCCTCTACCTGTTCGTATCTATATAGGGATGTATTGCTCAGAAAACTCAAAAAATCTCTATAATACCAAAATTCTAGGACGTTCTTCTATACTAATCCTCAAAGTCTATTTTAGGGCTATGTACTCTAATCAGAGTTTATCTAAATCTAGATTCCCAGATTAGTACTAAACTGCCTCTGATACCAACTGTAATGCCCCGACCCCAGTTACCCAGAGTTGATGCATTATTACGTAACATTGGAATGATCACAAAATATCAAGTCTCGAAAGTCCGATTAGTTTAGTAGAATTGGAAACACTAGATACATTCATAAATGTTACATTACATCATAAAGTGAAAAACTACAATAACATAGTCTCCATATTCCACACCCATATCCCCTTCAGACTATCCCTGCAGTTCAGTCATAAAATATTTCTTCACATCCTGAGAAAAATAAAACATATAAAGGGGTGAGCTCAGATGCTCATTAAGGATAACAATATAGCAGAAACTTTCATAAATAAACATAAACATTTAAGGAAATGTATAACTAAAACAAAAGCCTTTTAAACATGAACTTCAGCCTAATATGGAAAAAGTAAAATGAAATAATCCCATTTACTTACTCACATGGATATTCTACTAGTCGAATAATCACATGCAATATCAATAACCACTTTCATAATGATGGAATGCATAATGCCAGACTATCATAACTACGTAGCCAAGGTCTCGTGCCAAGGCTACAAATAAGATTTTGTCAAGGCCTCCTGCCAAGACACTATTTTTTCTCATGAGACTTACTCATGCATCGAGGAGCTATATTGGGCTCCACCCGTCACTTATTAATTCCAATGCATTCCTTATATGAACAGATTTAAACATATCACAAACCATAACATAATCGTATCACATAAAACATGCATAAAGGAAACATAAAATTTCCACATTTCAATCACAATATATCAATAAAACACATTGATATAATAAAAACACTGTCAAACCCATTTTCAATACTGAAATAAAATAAAATTAAAACTTGGTATTTATTTTTCATTTAAAAAAAGTTATGTCTTGTAGAGGAAGACGAAACTCTAATAATGGTCACGGCGGCGGAGAAGTCATTGTCACCACATACGTAAGACAAAAACATTCCTTTTTTCATTTAGTAAAATGATTCATATAAAAATATTCCTTTTGAATAAAAGTAAAATTCAAAGGGGTTTATACACCGTATAAAAGAAAGATGTGTATAAAACAAAATATGCCTCAATGAAAGGAGATTGAGACGAAGTCCCTTACAAAGATCATTTTGTAAATAAAATAGATCTATTATGTGTATTCAATATAAACACACATAAAGAAAGTATAAATACATAAAAATTCATTTCTCACATAATCAAGTAATAACATAAATAAGAAAGATAAGATCAACCCAAAGAATGGAAATTGGGTTAAGAAGTTCCCTTACCTCGTGTCCGACTTGACTCGATTGTTCTTTAATCTCCCGAATAATAAACTAGATTTAATTTCTATTTTCCTAATAACCTTTTTAAAGTTCATTATTCCTTTTATATCCCTTATTACCATGTTATGATCATTATGTAATTATTTAAGTTAATAACGGTCGTTTTGTCGATCTTTGGTGCTTGAGTCAAAAATAAACTTCTTATAATTACAAGTTGTTCATGTGGTAAAATATACATTATATCCAGAATTATATTCATGATGTAGATATCATATATATCATATATATCCAGTATATATATTCATTTATAATATTACATAACATTTAGAGGTAAGAAATGAAATGCACCGTTCATGGAGACGGTAAGCCGTACGTACGCATGAACGCTAATTTCATTTATATTTCATATTTAATGGAATGAAATCATAATTATATAAAGGTATATTATAATTACAGTATAATATAATATATTATATCATTTACTCCATCATTTATACATCCCACATATGGCATTAACGATTCAAATCACTTTGAGGGGGCGGTAGTCCGCACTTCCTAAAATGAAATTATCGCATTTACCCATAATGGAAATCATAAAGGTATGACATAAATGAAAAATACATAAGAATAAGGAAAACATAAACATAATATATATCAT
The DNA here is from genome assembly GCA_963277665.1 of Viscum album. NCBI lineage: Eukaryota > Viridiplantae > Streptophyta > Magnoliopsida > Santalales > Viscaceae > Viscum > Viscum album. The sequence continues at coordinate 549,101,096 of OY728135.1, forward strand.
ATATAAATATAGTGACATATTAATTTCCACCATGAGAGGTGTTAAAAGAAGATTGAACAGTCATCATTTCGTGAGGCAGTAATTCACCACCCACAGAAACAGTATGTTCTTTAACCATTAGACGAAGGTGTTTGTAAGTGTAAATCAAATTATTCTCATAAAAACATCCTAGTTTATTTAATATACTTATTTTGTTACAAAATAAAGGAATAAAAATAGTTTAATGGGTTGGAGAAGCAAAATAAAACAAAAGAACATAAGAGAAGACATTGCCTTAAAATCGGGTAACTTTTTTTTATTTGAGCCAAAGGCTTCCTTGGGAAGACTTATGCCCAAATTGAGTCTTCTAGGAGTAATAGAGGGAATTTTATAGAGTATTTGGGCAGAGTTTTGCCGAGCCAAATGGATTTTAAGGTGTGAATAAGGTGGTAGTGGTGGGGGCCTTTTATAAGAGGAGAGGAGGGGCACTCTTGGAATGCTATGAAATGTTACATTATTATAAAGTGATTTTCGGATTTCAAAAGTACTAAAATTATATATTTCAAGGATAAGGTGATAAGGGTTCTAAATCTACTCATCCAATAAGTTTTTGACAAGTGTAAGTCTTATATTTTACATTATCTTTTCATTTTATTTAAATCGTTAATTAATGAGGTAATCGTTGCATCATCATGGTGTGATAAATAAATTTATTTATTTAATGACTAAAAATTATAAAAAATTTACCATGATGTATGAAATCTTTTTATATTTCTAATTAATATTTATAGTCAAAAATATGACCTGTATAACCCCATGTAATAATTGTTTTAGTAAAACAATACATGTTTGTGACATTTTTACTTTTACTTTAAATAAAAGGTATAAATGTCATTATCTTACCCAAGTGGATCCATGGGGTCCCAAAAATTGACCCATGTGTTGTAAATGTCGGCCATGACTCATCCAATAGGTTTAGGACAAGTGTCAATATATTTTCATATTTTTATAATATCATTTTTACATTAAATTTCACTATTTACCTTTAATCGTGATTAATAGAACTTAAAAGTTACTATCCACAAAAAAATTATTTTAATCCCATTGAAAGACATTTTACTTCCTAATGAAAATTATTTATGTCGGATTTTTGAAATTCAAATCACAGAGGTGGTAAAATTTCATTTAAACGAAAAAGAAGTTTTTTAACTACCACTTAGTTGTTTCACTATTCATCAAAAATCGATGTTTTTCAGAAAAATACCAAAAATTCACTCTAAGATATATTTGATATTCCAAATTCAAAAATTATGTATATTTTACCAAATTCAAAACATAAAAGTTTCATTAAATATTTTTATATTTAATTCCTGTTGTCAAAACAAATAACGTGTTTTTAAGAAACAATATCTATCCAAAGATTGACACTCGTTTATGTCCAATTTCAAAGTGAAATTAATTCTAATTACCACCATTGGATAAAATGGTAAAATTATATTCTAATTATTCTTTAAAACCACTCAAAACTATAATTTATCACTATAAATTATTTTTTATTAAAAAATTTGTTTTTAAGTATTTTTCACTATTCATCGAAAATTGGAAGTTCTCAGAAAAATATCAAAAATTCAACATAGGATAATTTCAATATTCCAAATCCAAAAATGAAGTCCATTTTGAAATATAAAATTTATAAAATTTCAAAAAGTGGGTATTACTATTCATAACAGATACTTTGATTGGTCGCGGTGTGTTAGAACTCGAGGTTGCGTACAACACACGCTGCTCTATTATTCAAAGCGAAGTGTACCATGGAATCTTGGGGTGTTACAGAACATATATTCAAGAACAGTGTTATGGCACTTCCAGGTTCTCATCATAGCAAGGATATGATATGACCCTTTAATGCAACAGCTATCCTTAGGACATTATCACATGCATTGTCACGCAGAAGAAAAATCAAGATGTGATAAATTATTCATTAATGAATAAAGTACAAAGTAGTTGGTTCTAGGCCACCAACTCCAACACCCTCTACCCCTCCTACATCCAAAGCCTCTCCTTAACAAATTGTGAACCGTACCAGGTATCATTCAAAGAAAAAGGGCCCATGACCTTCTTATCATAACACTGGAGCCATGTTGTATGGGTCCAAATCCAATATCCCATATTCTCAATGATACCTATAATCATCTGGATTTCCTTTGGCCTAGGATCTAGGGAAAGAATAGATTTCTTGGCCATTGAATCTCAATACCACAAAGCCTTTGTCGTGGTTGTTTTGGAACCCAAGCAGTCATCCTCCAAAATTTGAGAGTTTGTGAGGAGGATTGAACTTATGGGTTTCATGCATGCATCCCCTACCAACAAACATATTTGAATATTCTAGAGCTCATCTACCTCTATTAACTTGATTCAATCCTTGTATTAGAATATAACCACTGAAATCATCACTAGGCCATCTCATTTCCTTTTCACATTTGTGTATGGTAACTATGATGCTAAGAAAAGAGAATTATTATGGCAGGATCTCAAAGCCTTTGACCCATGGGAATCTCCTTGGCTAGTTTGAGGTGATTTTAATATCATTTTTGATCCCAATGAAAAGAAAGGGTGTGGCATCTTCCCCTGCATATCTAGTGAGGATTTTTTTCATCTCATGTCCCGCAAGGGTCTCATGGAATGGGATTCACTGGAGATAAGTATTCATGGTGCAATAATCAAAGAGGAGGTTGGTGCTCCTAGTTCCGCCTCAACTGTTGTCTTACTAATGTTAAGGTGGTTTCAGCGTTCCCCAATGCCAAATTTTCCCATCTTGTTCATATCCTATCTGATCACTCCCCTATTCTGGTCTCCTTCTCCATGTGATAGGAATGGAACCAACGCTATGTTTTTCTCACACTTGGCCTTGCCTTCCGGGATTCCACCAAGAAATTAGGGACTCATGGTGCCAGTCTATACTAAGATTTGGCTTGTTGGACTTACATAACAAACTAAGAAGACTGAAAGGTGATCTCCAGGACTGGATGAGCAGACCCACCCCCCCCCCCCCACCACCACAGTGATCTGAATGCTCTTTAAAAGGAGATTGAATCCATGGAAATCCACTTAGAATATAATTGGCGTGATAACCTATTTGAGGAACTCTATTTAAAGAAGTTCAGTTTAGGGGAAATGGTTTTAATGGAGAAATGGGTGGCTCATGAACAAGCACAAACAAAGTGGATTTGTGAGGGAGACTGAAACTCTTCTTATTTCCATGTGTGTATCAAGGAAAATACAGGTTGATCAGGCCAAATATACATCTCAAAGATGGAATCTTCACTGATGGTCAGGACATTATAGGGATCATGTCTGATTCTCACTTCAAAGACCTAATGGCAGGCCCTAATCCTAATATGATAGAGGATTATCCAAGTGGTCATGAGGAGTTTTTGGATTTGATCCTTGTCACCATCTCCATCCAGAATAATGATATTATGGAAACTATTCTGAATGATAAGGAAATTCATGAGGCGATGTTGATCATTAATTCAGAGAGTTCCCTGGGGATGGATGGTTTCCCGGGGGATTTCAACATGGAATATTGGGACTTGGTGAAGGGAGAATTGATTATGGTAGTCTAGGACCTCTTCAAGGGAGGGAGTGTACCTCGCATTTCTTTCACCACCACTCTGGTATTGATTCCTAAGATCTATGATCCCTCATCCATCCACCACTATAGGTATATGAGTATGTGTAATGACCCTTAAAAAATTTTGGAAAAAATCATCAATAAGAGACTTGCATTCCTTCTTCCCAACTTGATCTCGGATGAGAATCATGGCTTTGTTAATGGAAGATCCATACAGGGGGGACTGCTCTGGCCCATGAAGTTATTGGGAATCTTAACTTGAAGGCTCATGGTTCAAATTTGGTCATTAAGATAGACATGGAAAAGTCCTGAGATTGTATGGAGTAGAGTTTTATCATCATATTTCTTGCTAGATTGGTTTTCTCTTCTTGGTATATTGACTTAATTTTCAGGTGCATCAGCTCTGCATGGCTTGTTGTCTGGTTCATGGGTAAGTACCATGGATTATTTAAAAAGGTTCTTGTCCTAGGATAGGGGGAACTCCTTTCACCGAGCATCTTCATCACGTCCCAACTCATCCTCAGTTAGCATATCAATAGGTTCATCAGCAACGGTTCCATTTCTCCTTATCGATGTAGGCAGAGGAAGAGCTGGATTTTTCACATTATGTCTGCCGATGATACGCTCATCTTTATCAATGCCAATAATAATTCCATCCAGGGCTTAAACAGGATCATGTAGGAATATAGTCTCTAGAGTGTCCAGTGAATTAATAGTAATAAGATAACCTTCTACATCATGAACATATTCTCGGACTCCCTAAGTGTCTCCCTGAGTAACTTTATGAAAATGAAACATAGATCTTTCCCAATAAGATACATGGGTGCTCCTATTTCCCCTGGACAGCCGTGAGTTTTATTTTTTTATCATATTTTCCCTCTCATTATTGGTTGTGTCACAAACTAGAAGATCAAGTTCTTATCGTTCAGAGGTAGGATCACACTTGTAATAGCATCCTCACCTCAATCCTGGTCTATGCACTTTATTTCATTAATGTCCTAAAGGTTGTGATTTCTAGTATCAATAGGATCCTCATCTTATTTATCTTGGATGCACATTCAGATGGGAAGCATCATTGGGAATCTTGGGAGATACTCTCCAAACCACTAGAGGAGGGAGGTATCAAGGTAAGGAACATCTCATGTATAATTCATTCCATGCATGCTAAACTTACCTGGTATATTATCAAGACCCATTCTCCATGGGGTAGTTTTATGGAATCAAAGTATAAGTATAGTCAGAGGCATTAGGCTATGAACGCCTCCTCTATTTGGCCCATGGTTTCCCCTTTGATCGAGTCCCTGAAATTTCACTCCAGATAGATCATCAGGAGAGGGGTGATTTCTTCTTGGCACCACAACTGGTCTGGATCATGTCTTGGGTTGCCAGGTTGTCCAGTTACCAACATTTCCTTCCTCCATGATAGCCTATATCCTACCTTCATTACGGAAGTTCTGAACATTATTCAGAATGAATTTTTCAACCTTATCGATATGAATTATGATCGGGATAACCGTGTTTTAAAAACTCTGAGTTCCGGTGATTTTTTAATGTAGGACTTCCATAGGGCCTTTACGGCTTCAAACCAAATCAATGCATGGGGGAACTCTCTGGCATAATGAAATCTTAGAAAAATATTATTTTCTAGCATGGAGGTTTAGGTTCCACAAAATATCAACTAATGACAATGTAAAATGGATGGTAATTTATATGAATTCATGTTGATTCTATTTTTGGGTGAATTAGGAGGAAACCACGGATCACCTGTTCTTTATGGGAGATCGGGCCAATGCATCATGGTTGGATTTCAAAGTCTTTACTGGTTAGGAATCTATGGACCATAATGAGTTTCCTTTCCTTGAGATATTGTTTCATGGTGCAGGTGTCCAAGAGTAGAATTTTAAGGCTCGTGCCTTGGTCCTTACGGCAAGTTGCTGGTGCATTTGGACTGCTCGGAATAAAGCCACCTTTGAGGGGGGGCACCTGTTCCCCATGAGCGGTGGTAGAAAGGGTTAAATTTTTTTTTGGATCTAGTTGGTCTTGGAAAAGGCTGGTAGGATTCCTCTACAATGAGGTTAATTTAAATCCATAATCATTCATTGACCCCTATTGATGAGGGTAAGTGGGGGTAGTGGGTTCGATGGCACCCGCATCCCTTGGGCCCCAAACTGAACACTAGCGATTCATGCATTGTGTGAATTAGGAGGGGGTGGTTTGATTCCCAACAAGAAGTGTGTGGTTATGGATTTTTTTTCTTCCCATTATGGTATGGTCCACTCTTTTCAGGTTGAAGCCCTGGCAATGCTCTCCAGCCTTCAATTGTCCAGGAAAAGAACATTACCCTTAGTGCAGTGGAAACTGACTCCATCATTATCTACAAATCCCTACCAGGTAAGTTCCCCGCCCCATGGTTAATATCATACATCATAAGGAAATGACTCAGTCTCAAGGATAATAACATAGACATACTTCATATGTGGTGTGAGGGTAACAAGTTCACTGACTATCTAGCCTCTTTTTCAACCCATGTGAAGAACTGTAACGATCGTAACTTTTGAATAATATTTTGTTTCCTAAAAATGTATGTATTACTATGCCATATTCAATAAAAAATATATTAGTATAAATGAAATGAGACCATTGGTTTTTGACCATTATATGACCATTGGTCAATAGACCATTGGAAACAATAATAATTTTAACATTATAATTATCGATAAAAATATAAATAATAATGGATAATTAATGCATAAAGAAGAGTTGATGGCCTCATTCAACAGACTCGGGTCATATGAAGCTCATATGTAAGATCTTTGGAAGGAGGTAGTGTCACTAGGCTTTGCTTTAGACCAATCCCAATCTGAGATTCAACATGTTAATCTTAAACGGAATCGTCTATGGGAGAAGTTCAAGATGATAGAAATCACCACTCGGGAAATGTTGTTAGAGCCTCCCCAAGATTCTATCACCATTGCACACCTTACTCTTAGGTCCTATGTATGTGTTATATATGTAATGAGGATTTAGTTACTTTTTGTAATCCTTTTATATAAATAAAATTGTTATTTCTTATTATCGTAAAATAACCATCATTTTTTAATTTAAAATGTCAAAATAAATATAAGATGAATTTTTAGTTTTTTTCTAAGAAGTTTCATATTATTGAGGAATATTGACAAAAAAAGAGTATTTTAAAATATTTTTTATACTTTAAAAAATTATTAATGTGAAATGATTTTCAAAAAACATAAATATACAGTTGTAATCCTTACGAAATTTATAATCTCATAAGATCAACTTAATTTTTGGTGAATAGTAAATTATGAATAGTAATATTACTCTTATGAATAGTAATATGACCAATGGAATAGTATCCTCATTTAATTAAGTATATATTTTATGCATCTTTAATGGAAATATGATATAATAGCATAAGTAAATAACTGTTTCAGAAATTATTAGTTAAGTATTAGTATTTTTTTGGGAAAATAGTGATTTTACTTAAAAATTAAATATCTCATATTTAGAAAATTATTTTCCTAAAATGGAGTCCATTTTTTAAATAATTACATCTATATTGGGTTAGGTTGAATTTATGATATTTTGATAAAATGTTTTGTTTTTTGGTGAATACTAAAAATACACTTTTTGAGTTTTCAGTGTGTTTTATGACATCATAATGATGTAATATGTAATTTAAAATGTTGGTCGACTCGTTTGGAGTAAAATATTATATTAGGTTTCCCAAGTGTCCAAAATCATGGTCAAATACCATGGTCAAGATCATGGTTTTTCAAATACCACTAATGAGGTGTCCCTTAGAAATTAAAAAAAAATCCCTCACTTTTGCTATAAATACCAACCCTTTCCTTCATTAATTTCATTCCAAATTCCCCCTAAAAAAATATGTGGTCTTTTTACCTCCCAAGGAGTCCTCTAAAGGTTCCCTTAATCCCCCAAGGTCCTGATCATTGAGTTTTAGAAGTTACTCTTCAAGGTAAGGGAACCTTTCACCCTCCTCTTTTAGTCAAGACTTATTTTATGTTATGAATTTTAATTTCATTTTTATTATGTTTGGGTATGTTATTAGGTATACTTATTTCTTCCCATTTATTTCCAAATGATGAGATACCCTTTTCACTCTTATCAACTGATTTTATAAATTTTTATGCGATGTTGTTAGGCTGTCGAATTTTCGTAAGGAAATTATGAACTTCTCTTTTTTTCATTCAAGTTCTCTTCTATGTGGTATGTCTTTCAAGTTTTCATAACATGTTATTTTTTATATTTTATTCTTTCCCTATAATATATTATTATTATTTTCTGAATTGGTGACCCATGTCCCCTCTCTTTTTAATGTTTTCTAAAACCATGTTGTGTAGCTGTTATGCTGCATTATTTTAGTCTCAAAATCTCTCTCTTCCTTCTCAAGAAATTATATTATTTTATTTATGAGAATACCAAAACCAATTTCATTTCCAGATTTATACATCAATACATAAAAATGATATATTTTATTCTATAATTTACTTACATGAAACCCTCATTCCCTTTTTGTGGGTTATAAATGACATAATAATCATGTTTTTAAGTACTTTTTAAAATACCATGATTTTGATATAAAACCCATTTCTTTTATTCTCTATGGGTTATTTATGAAATGTTTGATTATGATCTATGTGGATCAAATTAAAATAAATATATATTAAAGGTGTTTACTGATATCACTCTAATTCATTAGGTAATTAAATTAATCTCTAGATATGACAAGTTTTACAATACCTTGGTGAATAACCTTGGTAATTTTTAGGACACCTTGGGGATGGACCTTGGTGATATGATTATGAATGTCTAAATTATATTTTATAGCCTAATTTTCAAGTTATTATTCATGTTATTATTTCTATTATATTCCTATTTATCATTCCTTAACGATATTCCTCATGTTCTTATTGATATCCCTCAAGTTCACATGTAAATTGTTTCACATGTTTTCCATTATTGGGCCTTCTGCTCACCCTTTCCTTTGATGTATGTCCCCATGTTATGAGATGAAATAAATGTACATAGGATGAAACTTGAAGAATCCTTTCAAGTGGAATATAATAATGTTTTATGTTTTCATGTATTATGTACCTGTTTTTCAAGACACTAGACTTTAAATATCCTCTGTTTGTAAAATTAAATGAAAATTTATGTAATAAAAATGTGGGATGCCATAGTTGGTATGAAAGTATAGTTTAGTTATTTTATAGAAATTAGGCTATGAAAACTTTAGAAATAACCCTATAGAAAAGTTTAAATATAGGAAAAATTCTTGGTATTTTTGTAAAATATTAAGTAAGTGGTTTCTGAACAAATAAATCCATTTCTAGATACGAACAAGTGAATGTGGCTCTGGCACAGATGTATCTCGGGGTAAAACCAGAAAACATTTCTTTTAGCTAGAATCAAATGGGAACTGATGCACAATAATAGGTCTTTATTCACTCTTGGTTTGACACTCCCAGAGGATATGTTTGGTTAATAACAAGATTTTTATGAATCATTGTGAAGGATTTATAGAGAAATGTAATTGTTGTTAAAGAATAATATGTTTATGCATGAAGTTGTAAGACATGAAAATACTTTATAGTTAAAATGTTCATAAATGAAATGATATTATCACTAAGGTTTTATTCTTTTAGAAAATGGTGAGAAATAGGAGGAACAGTTCAAATGGTGACTGCAATTGACTATGCACTGACGACCCTTCTATGGAAGCTATAATGAAAACATTCATGAGAATGATGAACCAACTGACTCAAGTTATGGGAAATAACTTGAATTAATGTGAGAGACCAATTTAACCATGAAGGGAACAACTTTATGTTCATTTATTTATGCATCAACAACCACCAGCGTTCAGTGGATCTACCGACCCATTGATTTCTAAATAGTGAATCAGCTCTATCAAAAAGTTATTTTATGTTCTCCACTATTCAGAACAAGAGAATGTCACCCTAGATATTTACTTCTTAGATGGAGAAGCTGATTAGTGGTGGGAACTTATTAAAAACATAAGTCCAAGAGTGGAGGTTGAAGCTATGGAGTGGGAATAATTGAGAGGGATCTTATTTAATCGGTATTTCCCTTGTTCGATGAGAACAAAAATGGAGAAGGAGTTTCTCAAGCTGAAGCAGAAGGAGAATGAATCTGTTGGAAGCTACATGATAAACTTCACTAGAATTTCCAGTTACAGCACAAGCATTATCATGGATGCTAATAGGATGGTTGATAGATTATTTGGTGGACTAAGACCTCATCTACAGAAGAATATTTCTAACCAAGAATATGATAGCTATGAGGAGATCATGCAGAGTGCTATGAAAGTTAAACTGGAGTTCGGTGATACGCAGTGGTCACATAAATCCAATGACAATAAGAGATTAATGGATACAAGATTAGGGAGTATATTTGATCAATGAAGGGGAGGCAATAAAGTGCAATGTCCCATGTGTATTAAATATGGGAAGAAGCATTCAGAGAACTGCCTGCTCAGAAGTGGGAAGTTTTATAAGTGTGGAATAGATGACCATATCACGCGTATTTATCGTAGTGAGGTGAAGCCTCAACTTCCCAATACTGATGACAAAGGGAAGATGGTGTATTCCCTACTTGAATTCCAATGACTAAATTTTGGAAAGCTTGGAAACTTTTCCAATCACTGTCCAAATCTCTGGGTAGTGGAGGGGAATCACCATCAGCCTCAGCAAAGTCCAAGAGATAAAGGTTGTTCTTTTTCTATCATGAAAACTGATGTTGAAGCTTCAAATGATGTGGTGTAAGGTACTCTTATTGTTCTCTCAAATATAGTAAGTACATTTTTTTATTATGTTCTATGCATTCCTTTATTTCCACTAAGTTTTCAAATAATTTAGAATCAACCCTAAATTTCTAAAAGTAGAGTTATTGGTCAAGACTTCTAGTGGGGTTATCCAAGCATCATCAGTGTTTAGAAACTCTAGTATTTAATTTAGTTAGAACAATCTTATCAAAAATATAGTAGTCATTCATATGATTTAATTCAACAATATACAATGGATAGACTGGCTCTAAAAGTATAATGATAATATCAAATACAGAAGTAAGGAAATCTTAGTAGTCTTGAATGGGAAACCTACAGTTATCTTCCATGGAGAGATTTCTCGACCAGATATTTTTCTAGAATCACCTCATATAGACTTCTTTATGGAGTTGATTAGTGAATAAGAATACGGAAATGATGGTATAATGATATAAAATGTCCCCACAGTCTAGGAATACATTGATGTATTTCCTGTGGAATTATCCAAACCTCCCCCAGAAAGAGAGGTAGAGTTATCCATTGAACTTGTACTTGGATATCATCTGATATTAAAGACCCCATATAGGATGGAAAGTGTGGAGATGTAGGAATTAAAGAAAAACTATGAGATATTTTAGAGTAGGGTTTTACTTGACCGAGTGTGTCTCCTTGGGGAGCACCTGTTCTCTTTGTTAAGAAGATGGAGGATGGATAAATGCATCTATGAATTGATTATAGAGAACTGAATGGGATAACAGTGAAGAACAAATAACCTCTTCCAAGAATTTATGACTTATTTTACCAACTTTGTGGGGCTCAATTCTTCTCTAATATTGATCTTCAATCCGGTTATCATCAATTGAGGGTGAAGAAAGAAGATATTCCAAAAAATACATTTCGATCAAGATATGGGAATTATGAGTTTTTTGTTATACCCTTTGGCTTGACTAATGCTCCTTCTATTTTTATGTATTTGATGAATAGAGTCTTTAAGGACTATATTGATAACTTTATGGTAGTTTTTATTGATAATATTCTGATATATTTCAAAATTTGTGAGAAGCATGAGGATCATATAAGGGCTATTTTTTAAACTCTATAGAAGGATAAGATTTTTGGAAAGTTCAGCAAATGTGAATTTTGGTCATAACAAGTTTCTTTCTTGGGGTACATTGTAATCAATGAAGGAATCGTAGTTGACCCTGCAAAGACAAATGTTGTAGAGGAGTGTCCTCAAACTACAATAATAACTGGGATTCGTAGTTTTCTTATATTAGTGGGATATTATAGGAGATTTTTGAAAAACTTTTCATGAATTTATAATCCATTAACCAAGTTAATTCGAAAAGGGTTTAAGTTTATTTGGACAAAGGAGTGTGAGGAAAGTTTACAAGATCTTAAGAAGAGATTTTTCATTATACCCATTTTAACTTTTCCCTCAAGTAGAGAATTATTTGTTATTTTTATATATGAATCTATGAAAGGGATTGGGTGCGTACTCATGAAAAATGAAAAGGTTATTTCTTATGCATCTTCATAGTTGAAGACACATGAGAAGAATTATCCTATGCATGATCTTGAGATGGATGCGTTTTTTTTTTGCTCGGAAGATGTGGAAGCACTATATTTATGGGAAGAAATGTGATATATACACAGACCATCAAATTTTTAAGTATATTTTCACACAAAAGGAATTGAACATGAGACAGAGGAGATGGTTATAACTTCTTAAAGACTATTATTATTCAATTCATTATCATCTTGGAAGAGAGAAAAAATTCATTGATGCATTAAGTAGGAAAGACACAGTTGTTCTGTCCATGATGAGGATTCAAATATATCCTTTGATCCAAGACCTAGTGAAATTTTACTTGGGAATTATAAGGTAAGGTACATCATCAACCCTATCCCAAATGATTTCTCAGCCGTCGTTACTAGATATGATCTTGAAAGCTCAAAAAGAAGAACCTTTGTTAGAGAAAAAGTTTGAGATTGTGAAGGATGGGAAGTTTCCTGGGTTCAATATTGATCAAGAATGCGTACTGAAATTTCATACAAGACTATGTGTTCCATCTGTTCCAGAAATAAAGAATGAGCTGATTGGTGAAGCTCAAAGATCTACTTTCTTTATACATCCTAGAATCACAAAAATGTATAGGGACCATTGTGATCATTTTTGGTGAGATAATATGAAAAGGGAGATTGATGACTACACTACAAGGTGTTTGGTAAGTCAGCAAGTGAAGGAAAAGCGAGAACTTCCTAAAGGGGTATTACATACACTACCCAGACCAGCATGGAAGTATAACAATATCACTGTGGACTTTTTCACTGGTCTCTTGAGAACTTCCAAAGGAAACAATGTGATATGGGTTATAGTGGACCTTCTCACCAAGACTTCGCATTTTATCTATATTCGAGAATATTTCTCTCTTAATCTATTTTTCAGAATTTATGTGAAGGAGGTGGTAAGTCCGCATGGAGTTCCACTTTCTATCATATCTGATTGTGATCCAAGGTTCACATCAAAATTATGGAGAAGTTTTCAATATGATATATGTAGAAAATTGAATTTCAGTACGGCCTATCACCCTCAAACTAATGTCCAATATGAAATTACTATTTAAACACTCAAGGAAATGATGAGAAAATGCTCAGTGGAATTTAAAGGTGGATGGGATCATAATCTCCCATTAGTTGAGTTCTCTTACAACAATAATTTACACTCAATCATTCAAATGGAACCCTCTGAAGATATATATGGGAAGCAATTCATAACTCATACTTGATGGGATGAAGCTGGTGAGAGAAAGATTCTTGGGCCTGATATTGTATAAGAGATGACAGAGAAGTTTCATGCCATCCAGCAACACATTAAGGCTACTCAGAGTCGGTAAAAGAGCTATGCTGACAGCTGTTGAAGGGACTTGGATTATGAGGTTGATGAAAAATTCTTTATTTGAATTTGACCTTGAAAGAGATTCTTGAGGTTTGGGAAGAAAGGGAAGCTCATTCCAAGGTATATTTCCCCTTATGAAATCCTTGATCGTATAAGAGTAGTGGCTTATTGGCTTTCACTTCCTCCAAATATAGCACAAATTCATGATGTCTTCCACGTATCCCTTTTGAGGAAGTATATACCTAACCCTTCACATGTACTAAATCTATAGGTGGTACAACTGGAACATGACCTATCTTATGGGGAGAAGCCGGTGGAGATATTAGATCATAGAAACAAGGTTCTACACAATAAGAATACCCACCTTGTTAAAGTGTTGTGGAAGAACCACAAATATGAAGAAGCCATGGGGGAACCAGAGGATTCTATGAGACATAAGTATCCACACCTTTTCTCTTCTGAGGGAACGAGTTGAAATTTCAAAGATGAAATTTCTTAAGGGGGGAAGAATGTAACAACCCAAACTTTTGAATAATATTTTGTTTCCTTAAAATGGATGTCTTACTATGTCATAATAAATAAAAAATATATAAGTTTAAATGAAATATGACCATTGGGTTTTGACCATTATATCACCATTGGTCAATATGACCATTGGAAACAATAATAATTTTTAACATTATAATTTTTGATTAAAATATAAATAATAATTGATAATTAATGCAAAAAAATAAGATTCAATGGCCTTATCTAGTAGACTCAGGTCGTACGAAGCTCATCTGTCAGAGCTTGGGAAGGAGGTAGCATCACTAGTCTTTTCTCTGGACTAAGTCCAATCTAAGCTTCAACATGTTAAGGTTGAATGGAATCGCTTATGATTGAAGTTCAAGCTGGTAGAAATCACCACTTAGGCAATGTTGTCCGAGCCGCCCCAAGATTCTATAATCATTATACACCTTACTCTTATGTCCTATGAATATTTTATAAGGGGATATGTAAAGAGGCCTTATTTACTTTGTGTAATCCTATTGTATAAATAAAAATGTTATTTCTTATTATGGTAAAATAAGCACCATTTTTGAATTTCAAATGTCAAAATAAATATAAGATGAATTTATATTTTTTTCTAAGAAGTTCTATATTATTGATGAATATTGAAATAAAATAGTTTTAAATATTTTTTATACTTTAAATAATTAATAATGCGAAATGATTTTCAAAAAATAGACATATATGGTTGTGATCAGTAAGAAATTTGGAGTCTGATAAGATCAACATATTTTTGGTAAATAGTAAATTATGAATTGTAATATAACCCTTATGAATAGTAATATGACCAATGGAATAGTAACCACACTTAAGTAAGTATAAATATAATTTAGGCATCTTGAATGGTAATATGATATAATAGCATAAGAAAATAACCATTTCATAAATTATTAGTTAAGTATTAGTATTTTTTCAGGTAAATAGTTATTTTAATTAAAAATTAATATCTCATGTATAGAAAATTATTTTCCTAAAATAGAGTTCATTTTTGAATTCAAAACATTTATATTAGGTTAGGGTGAATTTATGATATTTTTATAAAATGTTTTGTTTTTAGTGAATAGTAAAAATACATTTTTTGAGATTTCGGTGTGTTTTATTACATCATAAATATGTAATATGTAATTTAAAATGATAGTAGAATCATTTGGATTAAAATATTATATGAGGTGTAACAAGTGGACCAAACCATGGGAAAATACCATGGGAAAGCCCATGGTTTTAGAAATACCACTAATGAGGTGTCCCTTGGAAATTAATAAAATATTCCCTCACTTTTTCTATAAATACCAACCCTTTCCTTCATTAATTTCATTAAAAATTCCCCCTAAACAAATATATAGTATTTTTACCTCCCAATGAGTCCTCCCAAGTTTCCCTGAAGCCCCCAAGGTCCCGATCATCAAGTTTTAGAAGTTACTCTTCAAGGTAAGGGAACATTTCACCCTCCTCTTTTAGTCAAGACTTATTTTATGTTATGTCTTTTAATTTCCATTTTATTATGTTGGGGTTTGTTATTCGGTATCCTTATTGTTTTCCATTTTATTTCCAAATTATGAGATACCCTTTCTACTCTCATCAACTAGTTTTCTGAATTATTAACCGACGCTATTAGGCTGAAGAACTTTCGTAAGAAAATTCTCAAGTTCTCTTTTTCCATTCAAGTTCTCTTCTATGAGGTATGTCTTTAAAGTTTCCATAACATGTTCATATTTACATTTTATTCTATCCTTATAATATATTATTAGTATTTTATGAATTTTTTAGCTCTGTTTACTATCTTTTTAATTTTTTTTAAAACCATGGTGCATGGCTGTTATGCTGCAGAATTTTCGTATCAAAATCTCTTTCTTTTTTCTCAAGAAATTCTATTATTTTCTTTATGTGAATACCAAAACCTATTTCATTTATAGGGGTATTCAAAAATACATAAAAATGATATATTTTATTATGCAATTTACATACATAAAACCCTCATTCCCTTTTCATGGGTTATAAATGACATAATGATCATGTTTTTAAGCAATTTTTAAAATATCATGACTTTGATATAAAACTCATTTATTTTAATCTCTATGGGTTATTTATGAAATTTTTGATTATGATATATGTGGATAACATGAAAATAAATAAATATTAAGTGTGTTCCCTAATATAACTCCAATTAATTTGGTAATGAAATTAATCTCTAGAGATGAAAAGTTTTACGATGCCTTGGTGAATATCCTTGGTAATTTTTATGACACCTTTGGGATGGACCTCGGTGATATGATTTTGAATGTCTATATTAAATGTTGTAGCCACATTTTTAATTTATGATTAAAGTTATTATTTTTATGATATTCCTCTTTATCATTCCTTTACTATATTCCTCGTGTTCTTATTGATATCTCTCAAGTTCACATGTAAACTATTTCACTTGTTTTCCCTTATTGGGCCTTATGTTCACCCTTTCCTTTGATGTATGTCCTTAGGTTAGGAGATGAAATAAATGTACATAGTATGAAACTTGAATAATCCTTTCAATTTTAGTAGAATATGTTTTTATGTTTTCATGTATTATGTACCTTTTTTCAAAGACAATAGACTTTAATGATCCTCTGTTTCTAAAATGAAATGAAAAGTTATGTAATAAAAAGGCGGGATGCCATAAGAACACCATATATTCTCTAGATATTGTTTTTATTTTTTAATATGGGTATCACCTGTTCATAGGGTATTCTCTAGGGATCCATCATTTTAGACCTCCATAGTTCATGTAGTGCATGCTATGAATTTATTATAATAACGGTAAGGTTATTAGTTATGAAAGTTCAGTATTGGATTTTATCATACATAATTCTTGTTAGAATTTGTAATGAAGGTTCATGTTTATTTATTTTCATGTTCTTGTAGTTAGTATGAGGCAATGTATATGGTTATGCAATCTCGGACATTCATGGTTGGATTAATTGGTTTTCATACAGTTCGTAATACAAGTTCTTCTCTATTTTGTTATCATACTTTGGTTAGTTCTAGGATTTCTTATAAGGATGTGGTGGAATATTACTTGGATAATTGCATGGAAGATACCTTGATATTAAGGTGTATATAAATGGAAATTTAAATGAATATTTTGGTAAAATAATGTGTTAATAATTAACCTATGTGTATTTTTCCTTAATACTATTTAATGTGTCAGTAACATCTTTTTTGGTGTTTTATCATATAAGGGTATGGAAGAATATTACATAACCAATTAATTTGATGATACCTTGATAAAAATAATTATACAAATTTATTTTTAAATAAATGTTTCAGTTAAATTAATAGTTAGTAAGAAACAAATAATTTTTTTCCATTATATCTTATGAATGACACCTTATCTAAACAAACCTTCTGAACCTAGATCCTTATGAACTTGGGAAAAAGGGAAAACTATATTTTGAAATATTTTTGAAATTGATTATGTATGATCTTGAGAAGTGTAAAATGATTGAAATAGTTATTTATTTTAGGATACCTTATGGTATGGATATGCATGGCGGTGGGATGTTGTAAATGTATTGTTTTATTTATGTTGTTCTAGTTACCCAGTTATCTTTTTATAAGATTTTTGGGTTTTCATTATAGTGGTATGCTACCTCAAAGACTAGGGTACCACACCAAGATGGTGAGGGTGATAATTCCCATCCATTGCATGGGCTAGAGACTCGTTTAGTTTAGGGTCTACCTATGAACGATCATCTTAGGGAGAGTGTTACGCATGTAGTCCAAATGATTTATGTGGGATCTACTAAGGTTTAACCTTCAATGTATATCATTAATAATGAAATTTTAGTATTTTATGTTTATGGGGTGTTCTTTGATTATTCCTTGTCAGATTATAGATTATGGTTTGTAATGGGTTTTTATTCTATTCTTGTTTGTACTGTTTTTTAGGTGAAAGATGGAAGGAAGTAGGAAGGTGGGTAGCAGCTAGAATCATGAAGCATGAAGAAGCAGGAAGGTGGGAAACTGATGCTATGTTTGGGGAAAGCATCTATACCCCTAGTTCATTTAACTGTGGGTATATTATTATTTCTATGATTCATTCCCACAGTTTTGTAAACCGTAGAAATAGATATATACCTATGGTTTTCTTAAACTGTGGGTATTATGATAGTCTAGGAAGCATCTATACCCATTGTTCATTAAATTGTGGGTATATTAGATTTATGTGAAAATCTATTCCCATGGTTTGTAGAACCATGGGAATAGATATATACCCACGGTTTACTTAAACCATGGGTATTATGAAATTTCCCTCAGATATACCCACAGTTTTGTTAAAACTGTGGGTATAGGGAAATACCGACGCATCGGTAGCCCATGGTTCATGAAATTATGGGTATATGTGATATTTCTAGTAGTGATTTGTGATGTATAGGAATTAGTCTCGCATCAAACTGACACATGATGTGACCATTATAACTCAAAGTGTGTGATTCTAGTTTAAAATTACATTTTAGTAAAAAAGACAAGTGGCGTACTCAAAACTGAGAAAATGCATTCAGATTATTTTGATACATTATTAAAATGGTCCAAAAATAATTTGAGACATTTAGGAATCATCCAAACCTTAATCCAATGCATGGTGTGATCATTAGGACTCCAAGTGTGTCCTTTTATTTAAATTTGACATTAATTTTAGTAAAAAAGACAACTAACATAATCAAAACCAAGAAAAAAACATTATTATTGTCTTGATACTTTTATAAAATGATCCATAAGTCATTGTTGATGTGTAGGAATCATCCTCACCAAAATCTGATAAAAAATGTGACTGGTATGACTCAAAGTGCATGTTTCCAGTTTCAAATGACATTTTAATAAAAAAAACAGGTGACATACTAAAAACTAATAAAAAATCATTCAGATTGTTTTTATATTTTACGAAAATGATACATATGTCATTTGTGATGTGTAGTAATTATCCTCACCTCAATCCAATGTATTGTGTGACCGTTATAATTCCAAGTGTGTGTATTTATTTAAAAGTTACATTAATTTTAGTAAAAAGAAAAAGTAACATACTGAAAACCAAGAAAATTCATTCAGATTATTTTGATAATTTAGAAAAACAATTCATAAGTCATTTATAACATGTAGGAATCAACTCCACCTCAATCTGATGCACAGTGTGACCAGTATTACTCAAAGTGTGTCTTTTTATTTAAATTTGACATTAATTTTAGTAAAAAGAACAAGTGACATACTAAAAACTAAGAAAATTCATTTAGATTATTTTGATACTTTAGTAAAATGATCCATAATTCATTTTTGATGTGTAGAAATCACCCGCATTGCAATATGATTCACAGTGTGATCAGTGTGACTCCAAGTGTGTCTTTTTATTTAAAATTGACATTAATTTTAGTAAAAAGAACAAGTGACATACTGAAAACTAATAAAACGCATTCATATTGTTTTGATACTTTAGGGAAAATATAAATGAGTCTTTTTTAACATATTTTAATCAACTGAACCTCAATCTGACACACGATGTGATCAGTATGACTCCAAGTGTATAATTTTATTTAAAATTTTCATTAATTTTAGTAAAAAGAAAAAGTGACTTACTAAAAATTGAATAAACTCATTCGGATTGTTTTGATACTTTTTTAAAATGATCCATGAGTCATTTTTGACTTGTAGTAATCAATCACACTTAAATACAACACACAGTGTGACCAATATGAATCCAAGTGTGTCTTTTTATTTTAAATTGACATTAATTTTAGAAAAAATAAAAAGTTAGCACTTAAGATAAAAATGATTTTTTAGCACTCTTAAATGAAATTTTTGCATGTTTTTTAAGGGAATATCTATATTAGGGGGATGAATAAGTATTTCAGTTGATTCTCAGTGATCTTGGTCAAATTCTTGTGAAGATATGCGAAAAGTTGGATCGATTGGTGTAGGTTATACCACTATTATTGGTATTCATTTATATTAATTCCAAATGTATAAATAAATTATATATTGGTTTATTTAGATTTTGGGGTTATTCTTCCTTTATATTTTAAATGTTAGGCTTCCCAAAAAAAACCCTTCAGTATTTACATCAATATTATTATGTTTACATTGTATTTACATTAATATTGTTTGCCTAAGTTGAAGATCTCTATCCTACTTCTCTATTTGTATTCATTAATGAATGGACCACCATACCTTTGGAAATAATGGGGTTTTCTCATAGCGTATGAGGATTTTAAGGGAATGTGTATTTTGGATCGGATTACACAAAATATACACAACAGGGGGGTGAATTGTGACTTTTCAAAAATCTTTATGAGATTGTGTTCTGCCTTTTAACATTAATCAGATAAAATGATGCAGCGGAAATTTAAATAGCAGAAACACAAGATGTATAGTGGTTCGGGGAACAGAAGGCCCCTAGTCCACTCCACCAACACTCTACTTCATGATCTTGGTGATTTTCACTATCTGGTCCTCATTTCAACAGACCGGTTCACAACTGAGTATAGGCAGTTGACACCTTTACAATCCAAGGCAAAACAAAGCCTTCTGGTTCACTTACAGAACCTACATAGCTTAGTACGAGAAGTCGATCACTCAAGAATAGAAAATAAATATTTTTGTATTCTGAAAATACTTTCCAGATGTTCTTCACAATTGCAACAGCATGTAATTGATAGTAGGTAGATCGTCGCCTTCAAAAATAATAATCTTCACATAAGAGATGTTCTGAGTCGATCCCATTGCAGTAAATATAAAAAAAATCACAACTTTATCAGAGATAGATCCATAGTAGATCTTTGATATAGAACAAATGAATCTTCTATCGCGTTCCTTCCTCTTTAACAACAGAACTTTTATGGTCCTTTTGAAATAGCAGATCGGTATGTTTCAGTAGTCTCTGTTTTCCCCTTTTTTCAGAATAATCAAAATATCACACATGATCAATAATTGTAGATGCAGTTTCAAAAAGCCCATATAAATAAAAGAATGATAATAAATTATCCTGTAAAATTAGATCCACAAAAGTCTCCTTTTTACTCGCGATATTCAAACATTTGAATTTACAGAGTAGTCGTAACTTCCCTGAAGACTCGGCATAAAAATCTCCTTTTAATTCGACCAAAACATTAATAAAACAGTTTTGAATTATTCAAAGTTGTACTTTAAAATCAGCTTTAAATCTGGCTTGAAATCTGCCTAATAATCAGCGTACTGACCGTTGCATAAAAATATAGACTTTAAATTCTCTGACGCCAAACGTAAGGTTGATTTGAACTGTATGCATCCTATGAACGTAAGGTTAATGACGTAGTCTTCAAACGTAAGGTTCACAATGTAAGGTTGACAATGTAAAGTTGACAATGTAAACTTGATAACAAACTTAAGGTTCATTCCAAACGTAGGGTTGGTCATCCATACTTTTTCTTCTACTTTCAAACGTACAATAAAAGATCCATACTTTTACTTGATCCATACTTTTCCAAGAACGTATGGTTGTTTAAAAAAGTAAGGTTGATGAACCATACTTTTGAGAAATAAACATAACGTTTAATATTTACGTACGGTTCTCCTTTCATACTTTTCTGATATCCCAAATGTAGGGTTCCTTCCTAATGTAGAGTTCTTCTTCCATACTTTGGTGATAACGTATGGTTGATTAACCATACTTTTTCCTTATCTCAAAAATTATACACGCTTTTCATCATTACACTACGTTTATCCACGTAGAGTATGAACAGTGTTTCCAAAACACACTCAAGTAGATTCTGAATAAGTAGCGCATGAACAGTGTTTCCAGAACACGCTGGATACGAATACTTTAGTAATAAATTCCCATTATTTCAATAGTAAAATAAAATAATAAATTCCTGCAAAATTCATAACAAATAAAATCATTAGAATATAATTAAGGGTATTTATGAGCATCAAAATTGTCATAAAGAGATAGAGTATTAATATAAACTCCCCCTTTAAATAAAAATATTATGTATTTTTGAAAACAACACTTGCTCAACAATCTCCCCCTTTTTTATGATCACAAAACCCATAAAATAATTAATGAAATTAACTTAACATAAAATTAATTACATATAGTTTTGAAATTTTAAAAAGATAAGTTTTTGAATTTAGAAAAGATAAATATCTCCCTTTAATTTATCCATGTTTTAATTTCTTCCCCAATAAAATGAATTACTCCCCCAAATGAAAAGTTATTTGTGTTTATCCAAATTTCTCCCCCTTTTTGTTATATCAAAAAGAATGATAGAATATGGAATAGAACATAGATTAATGTAGCACTGAACAGAAGTAAATGCTATTATTAATTGTTTAGTAATAATTCAATCTAGATTACTGGCATATTGAAATAAGAATAGTAAAACAAGTAAATATAATGAAATAGATTTTCATTAAAATTAAAAAAATAATAAATACATGAATCAAGGTTTTGGCAGTTAACAGGTAGGGTTTATCCTCTCTAGACTGTAGACTTGATTTCTGCTAACTGTTCTCTCAACCTTTTCATTAATCCATCACTGAGATGAATTAGAATATCTCTAGAATCTTGAGTCATGTGAATATCTTCAATGAGATTGGTTCTGAAAAACTCGTGAAGCAGTTCTTCTTTCTCCATAAACAAAGACAGCTTCTCTGTGAATTTATCTAAGACAGAGCGGATTCCTGGCTCACTGGATGTCAATTGATCAACCAAGAATTTCTGATTATCTAATAGAACAGATAATGGAGCATTGTTGCACTGAAGATCTTGTAACCTTTCATTCATGTTGCTCATTGCGGCTGTGATAGATTGAAATCTTCTGATTAAATCAGGTGAAGTACCTAATCCACTAGCAGCACTATTCCCAACTGATGCAAATTGTGTCTCCATAAACAACTTAAGATCTGAGAAATCTGATTTCATAACCATTTAAGATTTCAATTTGGCAACAGAATTTAGCATATCCTCTTTAAAAGTTTCAACTTCTTTCCTTGAAACAGAACTCTCCTTAAGATTTTGAAATTTCAACTGTTCTGATGCTAAGGTGCTTCTTAGAGAATCATTCTCACATTGCAGTTGAGATAACTTTTTGTACAACTCTTCAACTTCCCTATTCCTTGAATCAGAAGCACCCTATGCTTGATTCGCATTCTTAGGCTCTGTGTGATGTAGTAGTACTAAAGGTAATGATTCAGCATCATATTTTTATTTCTCCTTGTCCTGAGTAGGTTGGTCCACATATTTTTCCTCGGAGTACTTTTCAGACTCTTCCATAGAAAAATCTTCTTGAATAACTCTTTGTGAGCTTCAGAAGCATGCTCATCACGAACATATACAATTTGTTCTTACAATTAAATATCTAAAATGATATCCTCTGGAGTTTCCTAAGGTCTGGACACTTTCTCACCAGGCTCTGCCTCCTCTTTTTGTTGAAGTAAAATGGAAACATCAACTACAACCTGTTGTTCTGATCTTTCAACTATAATTATTTCAGGATCAGGATCAGTAATAGTGACATTCTGTTCTTGAGGTTGGTCAACAACCTTTTCTCTGACAAAGTTGTAAGAGAGTAAATCTCTTGTAGTTAAGTTAGGGGAAGTAAGTTCCTCAAGCACAGGTCTTCTCCTCTGATTCTGAAGTCCCTCCTGACTTCTTTCTTCCTCACCTTCTTCCACTTCAAATCTGATCCTCCTTGCTGCAGTGCTGACTCTCGATTCAGGTTGTCCCTCCTTGGACTTTGTAGATTGAGCTTGAGCACTCTCTGATTCATCATCTACTCCTACTATAAAAAGTTTTTCTTTGATATTACTCCATAAATAGCCAATCTTTCTTAAAGTTTCATCATTAAACACATTACTGTGATGACAGCGTACTCTGGCATCCACCGGTCTCACCATGTCCTTCGTAAACAATAGCTTGAAGATGAATCGACCAAAAGGATAAAAGTTCATTCGGGCATCACTCTGACAACAATATCTTAGTTATCTAACCATATACCTAGGAAAATTGATTTTAACATCACTGAGCAAAAGATACATTATATACATATCGGGATATAATATCTTTTCCATTTCATACATCCTCGGTGCAATCCCTATTTGCACAAATTTTACCAAAATTTTATGATCAGGCTCCAAATCCTTGATAAACATTTTCTTTACAGTCTTAATAACAAATAGAAATGACATTATGTCCCCTGATTTATGCACAAAATCTCCAATATTTTTCAAATCGAAATGAAAAACTCCCTCATGAGGGCAGTTGAGAATCTGACCAATTTCTACTGACGAGATTGAGAAATCTGTATCCTCTATCTTAGTCATCATACTGTCCTTAGTATCTCCCAGACTAAACTATACAGATTTGAAGAAGTATCAAAGCTCTACCTCATACAGAAATCTCATATTCTCACTGTTGAAAGTCTGTTCAAGATTCTGAAATGATAGTGCTTGTTTCAATAGGAGATTTGTCTGATGTAGCCATTCGAGATCAACCGCCTTGCCCTGTAAGATTTTTCTTCCTTCTGAATTTTGTTTCTTGGCATGGCTAGTTTCGGCTTCATCGGCTCTTTTAGTCTTTGCCATATTTAAGAGAATCTCTGAAGGTTTTAAGGTTAGGTTTTCAGAGGTTTGAAGATTAGGGTTGACGAGCAGAGGTGTGGTTTGTGGGTTCGAAAAGGTTTTTGTAGAAATGAAACAGTTTAGAAGTCGAAAGGATTTATGACAACCTTGATTCCCATGTTTTTAATAATCATTACATATATTTTAAAATAAATAAAATGGATTACGCGGGGAAAAGAAACTTATTCTGTTTGAAAGATAAAATAGCTAAATTATTTTAAGCAGAATTAAAATAAAGAACTACAATAGTAAAATAAAATTTTATTTAAAATCAAATAAACCTAGCTCCCCCTTAATAAAATCAAACCTTGCAGTGGGAAGTGGTTTAGTAAAAATATCAGCTAATTGAATTTCAGTACTTACAAATTCCAAAGATATATCCTTTTTAAGAACACGAACTCTTAGAAAATGATGTCTAATATCAATATTCTTGGTTATAGAATGATTAATAGGATTTTTTAAAATATTTATAGCACTAGTATTATCACATAAAATAGGCGTATTTTTAAAATTTAGTCCAAAGTCCATAAGGGTGTTTTTCATCCACAACACCTGTTCACAGCAACTGCCAGTAGAAACATACTCTGCCTCAGCTATTGACAGGGCAACTATATGTTGTTTCTTACTTGACCATGACACTAAATATTTCCCTAAAAAGTGACAATTTCCTGAAGTGATTTTCATATCTAATCTACAACTCCCAAAGTCTGCACCTGAATATGAAATCAAATTAAAATCATAAGTTTTGGGATAAAGAATAGATTGAAAAACAATTCCTTTTAAATATCTAAAAATTCTTTTAATAACAGTTAAATGAGATTCTTTAGGATTTGATTGAAATCTTGCACAAAGACATACTGAATACATTATATCTGGCCTGCTAGCAGTAAGATATAAGAAACTACCAATCATACCTCTATATAACTTTTTGTCAACTGATTTTCTAGTTTCATCCAAATAAAGTTTTATATTAGTGCACATAGGAGTTGTATATGTCTTGTTGTTTTCAAGTCCAAATTTCTTCAATAAATCAGTAATTTATTTACTTTGATTCAAAACATTTCCAAAATCTTTTTGATAAATTTGAAGTCCTAAAAAGAAATTTAGTTCTCCCATCATACTCATTTCAAATTCTTTTTTGCACTAACTTTGAAAAATCACGACAAAGGGTTTTATTAATTGGTCCAAAAATTACATCATCAACATAAATTTTAACTAATAAAATATTAGAATTCACATTTTTCTTAAACAGTAATGGATCTTCCATTCCAATAGTAAAATCATTTTTCAAAAGAAAAGAGCTTAATCTTTCATACCAAGCTCTAGGTGCTTGTTTAAGGCCATAGAGAGATTTAGTAAGTTTAAAAACAGAATCTGGTTTTTGAGAATTCTCAAAACCAGGAGGTTTCTCAACATAAACTTCCTCCATTAAATAAACATTTAAAAAAGAAGACTTAACATCCATCTGAAATAATTTAAAGTTCATATGAGATGCATAGGCTAAGAGGATTCTAATGGCTTCTAGTCTAGCTACAGGTGCAAAGGTCTCATCATAATCTATACCTTTTTCCTGATTATATCTTTTAGCTACAAATCTAAATTTATTTCTAGTTATTATTCCTTGGTCATCTTGCTTATTTCTAAAGACCCATTTGGTTCCTATCACTAGATAGTTCTGTGGTCTTTCAACTAATTCAAATACTTCATTTCTTTTGAACTGGTTTAATTCTTATTTCATTTCTATCATCCAAATTTCATCTTCTAAAGCTTCTTCTATAGTCTTGGGTTCTAATTGGGATAGAAAGGCAGATAATTCTATAAGATTTCCTATATTTATTCTAGTTTTTATTCATGTATCTAAGTTGCCTATTATAGTTTCTAAAGGGTGATTCTTTAGGGTTCTAGTCTGTCTAGGAAACACACTTATAGGTTCTTCAGTATCATGTTCTTCTGAACTGGACTGAATTTCATTTATATCTTTTTCAAAATCATTTTTCAAGTTCTCAAGCCTCATGTTATCATTAGAGTCAGATTCATCCATTTGATCTGTCCTTTTCTCAAAGGGATCATATTCATCAAATTTCACATGAACTGATTCTTCAACAATCCTTGACTTCTTATTATAGATTCTATAAGCTTTGGAGGTAGCTGAATATCCTAAGAAGATTTCTTCATCAGATTTTAGATCGAACTTACCAAGATTATCCTTGGTGTTCAAGATGTAAACCTTGCATCCAAAAACTTTAAAGTAGTTAACTTTAGGTTTTCTGTTATTCCAAAGTTCATAGGGTGTATTTTTTAAAAGAGGTCTAATTAAAACTCTATTCATTATATAGTAGGCTATGCTTATAGCTTCTACCCAAAAGTAGGTAGGAAGACTGTATTCATTTAGCATAGTCCTAGCCATTTCTTGAATAGTCCTATTTCTTCTTTCAACAATTCCATTTTGTTGAGGTGTTCTAGGTGCAGATAAGGTGTGTTTAATACCCATATTTGAGCAGAAGGAATTAAATTTCTGATTCTCAAATTCTCCACCATGATCACTTCTTAATGAAATTATTTTAAAAACTTTTTCATTTTGAACAGCTTTACAAAAACTTTCAAATAAAGTAAAAGCTTCATTTTTTAATTTCAAAAAGAAAATCCATGTAAATCTAGAATAGTCATCAACTAAAAAAAATAAATATAATTTACCAGCCAAGATTTATACTCTTTAAGGTCCAAACAAATCCATATGGATAAGTTCTAGAGGTTTAGATGTAGAAATTTTGTTAACAGATTTGAAGGATGATTTGTGTTGCTTTCCAAGTTGACACGCATCACAGAATCTGTCACTTTCAAATTTGAGACTAGGCAAATCAGAAACTAAATTTTTCTTAGATAACTTATTTAAAACATATACATTACAATGTCCAAGTCTCCTATGTCAGATCCAAGATTCATTCATTTTAGTAGTTAAGCAATTTACTTGTTGTTTACACAAGAAATTTAAATCCAATGTATACACATTATCAGTTCTTAGTGCTCTAAATTTAAGCAATTTATTTTTGAAAACATAACAGAAATTGTTAGAAAAATCAATAGCATAACCATCATCACATAGTTGATAGATACTTATCAGATTGTGTTTCAATCCTTATACATAAAGTAATTTATTAATTGAGACAACTTCTGGATCTCCAACTGTTCCAATACCAATGATTTTTCCTTTGTCATTGTCACCAAAAGTGACAAGTCCGCCATCTTTTTGAGTGAGTGTTGGGAAATTCAATGAGTTTCCACTCAGATGTCTTGAGCAGCCACTGTCCATATACCATATGTCCTTTTTTATCTTGTGACCTACTCCCTACAAAGACATTTACACAGATTGCTTTGGTACCCATATTTTTTTGGGTCCAGTGGTGTTAGCTAGCAAGGATCTGGAAATCCAGACTTGCTTTGATTTTCTAATTTCACATGAGTGAAATAAATCAGTTGATACAAAAGCTTTCTTAATGCCACTTATTTGGGGTTGTCTTAAGAAACATTTTTTAGAAATATGTCCCCTTATTCCACAATAATTACAATTTAGTCTTTTTTCACTTGGAATAAAATAGTTTCTGTACAGCTTGGGTTTTTCACCTTTACTGCCAATTCCAAATCTTTTCTTTTTAATGAAATTTTTTCCAAGGATTTCATTTAAAGTATTTTCTACTTTAGTAAAAACAAGGGCTGCAGTTTTATAATTTTCTACTTCAGTTTGCAGTGATGTTATCTTTGATTCATAGTATGTATTGTTAGAATTAATTGAATCAAATTTTTCAGTTAACTCCTTATATTGTTTCAGCATCGTATCTCTTTTATCAGAAATATCCTTATAAACATTCTTTAAAGACTTATGCTTTTTAAATAGAGAGTCATATTTTTATTCAAGTATATTGTAGTAGGCTACAAGTTTTTCATTAGAGTAATTAGATTCAGAACTAGAATCAGAAGAGTAATAAGATTTCACCTCATCTGTTTTTGCTATAAAACACATGTTGGCTTTCATATTTTCTTCCTCCTTCTCTGAGTCTGATTGAAAAGTACTACTGGAGTCTTCAGATACACTCCATAAAGATTTCATGGTTTTATTATCCTTATTCTCATAGTCATTTCTTTTGAAAAAATTCTTTCTCTTGTCTTATTTTAGCTGAGGACAGTCAGGTCTGATATGCCCCATTTTCTTGCATTCATAGCATCTAACTCCCTTGTCATCCTTTTTGAAGGATTTTCTGAATCCATTCTTCTTTCTATAGAATTTTGTCAATCTTTGGGCTAGATGAGCCAATTCCACATCATAATTAGATAAATCAAAACTCTCTGACTTCTCTTTTACATTTTTCTTCATCTTTGTTTTTTTTCTCTTTGTGATGATTCTTTCAAGGCAGTATCATCTCTTTTGATAAACACTTTATGTTCATTAGCTTCATCTTCCATCTCAACTTCATACATCATTAATGTTCCAATCAGTTATCTCATGGTTAAATCTTTGACAGGTGTCGACTATCAGATTGCTGTAGAGATTCCATTCCATTTTGTAGGCAGTACTCTCAATACTTTTAAAGTTTGGTCATCATGTTTAATGGGATCTCCCAAGGCAGTTATGTTATGGACAATCTCAGTCAATCTTCTATTCATTTGAGAAATACTCTCACCTTCAACCATTCTAAATGTATCAAATTTAAGCTTAGCAGTTGCATATCTCATTTCCCTGATATTGTTAGTTCCTTCGTAAGCAACAGCAATAGTTTTCCACATTTCATATGCTGTTGGGAATTGATATACTCTATTAAACTCATTAGGTCCTAGAACACATATAATTTCATTCATTACCTTCGATTTCATGTCATAATCTGCTTCAGTAGCTACACTACATGTTTCAGTTTTTTCTGGTATTTCATATGGAGTCAGAATCTTGGAATATACTCTGTATCCAAGGTTTTTCAGATAGATAATCATTCGCAACTTCCATCATCCATAGTTTTCTCCATTGAAGTACGGTGCTCTGACCATAGACAGTCCCTCTATTGTATCAGTCATCTTGATCTGTGTATAATCACTTTCATCTTGTTAAAGCTTTGTCAGAAAGCTTAACCTCTAATACCAATTGTTGGATCAGATTACACCAAATATACACAAGAGGGGGTGAATTGTGACTTTTCAAAAATCTTTACGAGATTGTGTTCTGCCTTTTAACTTTAATCAGATAAAATGATGCAGCAGAAATTTAAATAGAAGAAACACAAGATATATAGTGGTTCGGGGAATAGAAGTCCCCTAGTCCACTCCACCAACACTCTACTCCATGAGCTTGGTGATTTTTACTATC
The DNA here is from genome assembly GCA_963277665.1 of Viscum album. NCBI lineage: Eukaryota > Viridiplantae > Streptophyta > Magnoliopsida > Santalales > Viscaceae > Viscum > Viscum album. The sequence continues at coordinate 549,130,953 of OY728135.1, forward strand.
TGGTTCTCGTTTCAATATATCGATTCACAACTGAGTACAGGCAGTTGACACCTCTACAATCTAAGGAAAAACAAAGCCTTCTGGTTCACTTACAGAACCTACACAGCTTAGTACGAGAATTTGATCACTCAAGAATAGAAAATAAAGATTTTCTTATTCTGAAAATACTTTCCAAATGTTCTTCACAATTGCAACAGCATGCAATTGACAGTAGATAGATCGTCGCCTTCAGAAATAATAATCTTCACATAAGATATGTTCTGAGTCGATCTCATTGCATTAAATATAAAAAAATCACAACTTTAGTAGAGATAGATCCACAGTATATCTTAGATATAGAACAAATGAATCTTCTATCGTGTTCCTTCCTCTTTAACAAACAGAGCTTTTATAGTCCTTTTGAAACAGCAGATCGGTATGTTTTAGTAGTCTCTTTTTTCCCCTTTTTTTAGAATAATCAAAAGATCACACATGATCAATAATTGTCAATGCAGTTTCAAAAATCTCATATAAATAAAAGAACGATAAGAACTTATTTTGTAAAATTAGATCCAAAAAAGTCACCTTTTTACTCGCGATATTCAAACATTTGAATTTACAGAGTAGTCGTAACTTCCCTGACGACTCGGCATAAAAATCTCCTTTTAATTCGATCAAAACATTGATAAAATGGTTTTGAATCAGTCAAAATCGTACTTTAAAATCAGCTTTAAATCTGTCTTGAAATCCACCTAATAATCAGCATACTGACCATTGCATAAAAATGTCGACTTTAAATTCTTCGACGCCAAACGTAAGGTTGAGTTGAACTGTATGCATCCTCTAAACGTAAGGTTGATGACATAGTATTCAAACGTAAGGTTCACAGCATAAGGTTGACAATGTAAAGTTGACAATGTAAACTTGACAACAAACTTAAGGTTCATTCCAAACGTAGGTTTGGTCATCCATACTTTTCTCTTCAACTTTCAAAAGTACGATAAAATATCCATACTTTTACTTGATCCATACTTTTCCAAGAATGTATGGTTGTTTACAAAAGTAAGGTTGATGAACCATACTTTTGAGAAATAAACGTAATGTTTAATATTTACGTACAGTTCTCCTTCCATACTTTTCTGATATCCCAAATGTAGGGTTCCTTCCTAACGTAGGGTTATTCTTCCATACTTTGCCGATAACGTATGGTTGATTAACCATACTTTTTCCTTATCTCAAAAAGTATACATGCTTTTCATCCTTACACTACGTTTATCCATGTAGAGTATGAACAGTGTTTCCAGAACACGCTCAAGCAGATTCTGAATAAGTAGCGCATGAACAGTGTTTCCAGAACATGCTAGATACGAATACTTTAGTAATAAATTCCCATTATTTCAAGAGTAAAATAAAATAATAAATTCCTGAAAAATACTTAACAAATAAAATCATTAGAAAATAATTAAGGGTATTTGTGATCATCAAAATTTTCATAAAGAGATGGAGTATTAATATAAACTCCTCCTTTAAATAACAATATTATGTATTGTTGAAAACAACACTTGCTCAATAGTGTACTACCTGTTGAAGAAAGAATTCATCATGTGTTTCTTGGTGAAATACATCAAATGTGATCCATTGATATTGGAAGAGATGGATCATTATTTGATAGAGATACACAAGTTTTTTTTTGTTAGAGTAGGATACTCAAGAGGGGGTAAATTGAGTATCTATAAAAAAATTTATTAAAAAGTTTATTTAAAAGGATCCCCAATATAAAATAAAACTGGCCAGTTAACCAATGTATTAAAATTATAATAGTTTGACTATTCAAATAGTTTCTCAGAATATTGATTAATTATCAACTATAACAATATGAGATGTTGATATAAATTTTAAAACTACTCTAATAAGGAAAAATAGTTATAACTACTATCCAAGACTAACTATCAAAGTAAAATTTAGTTTTCTAAAAAATGAATTAAAACAAAGAAATACTAAATTGAAAAAACAGAGGATATAAAACAAGAGGTTCAATCTCAAGTAGATACTTAGTCCTCTCCACTTGTTGATTACCCGCCATCAAGAAATCTATATAAATAATGATTTTGATCCACACCTTGGATCGGGGTTAACACAATAGTACATAGAATGTCCAGCTCAAAACACCTCTACCACAGTTCTTTATGGGAATAAAAACAACCAGGTCACATAGGACTTCTTCCATAGCTCTTCATGAGATGAACAAGTGTAAAAATACTGTTGTTTGAGGATATCTAGTATCCTCTAGTTTAGTGCAGGAGACATTGTGTGTTTTTATTACAGACACACACACAACTCAAAAGTCTAGATAAATAGTATAGAAAAGAGTAGAATATATTAAAAAGTGATTAGATATGCTTTGAGTGTTATTTAATTCAACTTTGGACTCTCTGATTTATTCGAGTAGAAGTTCAAGTCCTCTTCTAGAAACAGACACTGAAAAAAAAGTGTTGTGGAGCAATGTGTTATGTCTTCCAGGAGGGTGAGATGTTCTTCTCATTTGGTTTTTTTGGATGTTGTAGAGATTATGGAACTTTCATGAATATTATTTATCTGGTCTATAGAAAGTAGTAATTAAAAATTCCTTGTGTGATCTTTCTTTCTATACAGTGCTCACTGGAGGTCTGCTCGTATCTTCTTGTGTATGTGTGTCTGTGCGAGTATGCTTCTGTGTATATCTTTCTTGTACTCTTCTTTGTATATATATTCTTACAGCCCAACAATGTGCATGTTTGTGGTAGACATAGAACCTCATATTTCTAACATCCTCATTTAAGATGTCTACAAAAAGGAATTAAATTAATCAGTTTCATTAAAACACTCAAAATATGACCATTAGAAATAATTTTAATTAAATGAAATTTTAAATAATCTATTAGTGAGTCCTCGGTCAGTATCTCCTTCTATATATGACTCATTCCATCGGTGTGTCATTTTTTCGGTATTTCCATGCTTTAGTGACTCATTTCATTGGTGACTCATTTTAACTATCGATAAGTCCTTGATTTGGTATCACCATGCATCGGTAGGTTATTTGTATTAATGGTAGCTCATCTGCATCGATGGGTTATTTACATTGGTAGGTCATCTGCGTTGGTAGGTCATTTACATTGGTAGGTCATTTTCGTCAGTAGGTCATTTACATTGGTAGGTCATTTTCATCGGTAGTTCAATTGTTGGTGATTCAGTTGAACTGTCGGCGTCTCATCTCTTCTGTCGGTGTCAGTCTGTTACACTTAGAAAATATTTTTGTTTGGACTTTCTTAAAAAATAAATATTAATAAAATGTACAAAATTTATATGAGATCATAGATAAACATAATTGCACAAATTGAAATGTAAATAAACATGATTGAAATTGGTTAGACATGATTAATAGGAATTGACATGATTTTTTATTATTAAAACTATTAATACTAGCGAGAGTGGCCAACAGTCTCCTATGGGCCAACAATCTTCCCCTTTTTGATGATCACAAATCATGGCATTATTAAGTACAATCATTTGATGTGGAATTAAATAATTCCAATTATCATATCCCATTATTGAGGAGTGTTTATAATATATAGATAAGATTCATAGGTAAAATAAAGATTAATGAATAAAGAGTAATGGTATCAAAGAAAAATAACATATAGAAGAGTGAGATAAAATATAAAGTAAATAATGATAATTCCAAACTGGTTCTCCCCCTTATGGGATTATCAAAAATTGAAATATATATAGGATAAATAGAGTAAATACAATAACACAAAATTCCATTAATCAATAAAGTACCATGTGTTACAAGTCTTCAAACAAAAAAAATAACAAAAGCCAAGAAAACAGCCCTATCAGAGAATGATCCACACTACAATAAAGGATAAAGAGGTTCCTTCCCTTTATCAGAGGGATTGATAGAGGGTCTAGTAGTTGGGGGATAAGAAACAGGAGGGTTTATAGAAATTTTCATAGGAGGTAGGATCACTTCTTCTGGAACATTAGGTACAAGGCTGGGTTTGTGTTGTTACAACACAAGAGGTTGAATCTGTTCTTGGATCACTGGGCGAATCTGAGTCAAATCATAAGAAACTAACATGCAAGGTGGAGGCACTGATCCAGGAGGTATAAGAGGTGAATCAGTAGGTACTACAATTTCTTCACTTTGGACATGAAGGTATGGATTTAACAGCTTGATGAAATCCTCAATAATCTCACCACCATGCTTCATTGCTTTCTCAAAGTCATCCTTATTATCCATGAATTTTTCCAAAAGAGGAGTGAAGTATTTCAACTTCTTTACAAGATCTTTAAAAGATCTAGTGACTGGAGGAAAAAATAGGTTCTCTATCAAATACTTAAGCATACTGGTCAACTGATGCTTGGTAATGATCTTTTAGAAATATTATTCCACCTTTTCTGTGATCTAATCATTGGAAATTTTAGCACTCTTGGAATAGAGTCTGACTATATCTTGAACATGATCACTGTTCATCTCAATATTTTCAAGGTTTCCCAAACCAAAATCATCAAATAGAACCTGAAGCTCTTCCTTTACAATAGTTTTTACTGTCTCAATGTCCATAGTATGAGAAGTATGACTATATATTGAAGGAGTATCAGTAGGGGCTGAGGTATGAGTCTTCAAAGTTTTAAGAATAGTCTTCACACAACCTTTGTACTCTAAGGTCAAGTTATTTATTGTAGAAGCAAGCCCAATCATTTATTTTGTCAACTTGGTAGTTCTTTCAACAATTTTCATAGTAGTTTTAATTTTGTTGGGTTGAATCTCCTCTATCACTTTCTTTACAACACAAGATGCATCATCCTCACTTATACCTACCATCTGACAAGGAATAGAAACTGATTTCCCATACTTCCTCATTTCTACTATTGAAGATTTGAGAGAGTGTAATTCATCACTCAGCTCAGTGTTTTCTCTTATAGATATTTTAATTTCATGCACAATTTGATATTGAACATATATACTTATATCTGAATAGACTTCTTCTTTAAACCTTTCAAAATATACTTTAGTGACAAGGTCACTATGAAGGGTCTCATCCACTGATTCCCTTGCAACAGATACAAAAACTTCATCATCTGAGTATTAATAATATAAACCCAGTGCTACATACCTACTACTCCTTGCCCATTCAACCATTACATCATCATCTAGAGGAGTGAGAGTGTCAATTATTACTCTTCCAAGTTGATTCTCTACACCAGTTTGATCTCCACTTTCTTGAGGCTACCCCTCAATTTGAGCTCTCCTCACTAGTTTCTCATATTTATCATGAGGTATCCTTCTTTAATAAGCTAAATTAGGTATAATAATTTCTTTATTTTCCACTTCAACATGAATTTCAACAATTTCTCTTACTTAAAAAACAACTTTAGGAGGTTCTTCTAATTGTTCTTGATCCATAGCTTCAACCATTTCAACATCTTCACCTTGAACGTCCTTATGATGGTCATTATCACTTTCACTGATTTCATCATCATCATGTCCAGATACATGCTCTTAATTTCCATTTATATCATCATATTCTTCACCTTCTTCCTCTTCACTACCATTTCCCCTTTCATCATCTTCACTTTCTTCTTCTTCTTTAGATCCACTAGATCTACTTACATATTACACACTTCCTGAGACTTCTGTCTTTTCATCTCTATTTTCATCAAGTGTGGGTTCATCAAAGTGTAAGAAAAGTGGAGTAATAGGAGGTCAAAAAGAAAACCCTTTCTGAGGTTTAGTGGTTTTAGGATCAATCCTATCATCGATAGGTGACCCATGATCTCTAACTGGAGTGGAAGGATATTCTTCTTCTTCTGAAGAGTAAACAACTTCCTCATTTAGTCCCAGACTAAGATCATCCACATTATTAGGCCTAATTGGATAGTCCACCGAATTGAACTTGTCATAAATCTTATCTTCATATCTAACCCATTATCTCTTCCATGGATTCTAGTTGATTTCCATCATCTTACAAATCTCTTTACTGAGGAAAATCCCACTGCACTCAGAAACAACTTCTTCTCCTTCATTTACACAACATTTTTCTTTTAGCATAGATGATATCATCCTTTAATAAAATAGCGAATTAGTTTTTCAAGAAGTTTTGATAATTTCATTCATGTTCACAGAAAGGTATCAACACAGATTTACCTTGATCCCTTTTCTTAGTAGATAAACCAAGTAGACATCTTGATACTTCATAGAAGAAAATTCCCATTTATTGGGATAGATCTAATGCTGAATAAACTTAAACAGGATTCTACATTCTCCACTTAACTCTGTAGTAGTGGGTCTCCTATGCTTATCATTATTAGTAAGCTCCTTTAGATTTGTCTCAAATTATAACATATCTCTCTTAGGTGGAGAGGTACCTTGATAATCATCAAATACACCTTAATGAATAACTTTAAGGCATAAATCCAATTGTCTTAAAGAGAAATAAATTTTATTCCCTTTCACTATGAACTTGATCCAGGTAACGTCACTTCCTTCTAGAAGGAACTCCATATTCATGTAAAATACATAAACTAGCTTTGGGTAAAAGGGTCTTTCATTATCTAAGAACCACTCAAGCCACCCCTGATCTTGTTGAACCTTGAGTGGTAGAGACTTTCTTTCTAATAGTAATTCTGGAAGAACTTGTTTTTCTAAAGTTACAACATGGTTTTCAAGAGAAGGATTTACATGTCCATAAGATTTTCCTGATTCAATTTATTCTTCTTAGATACACGAGACTCACCACCATGAAGATCTCGCTTCACATGCATCATTCCAACAGTTTAGTATGGAGGTCTGAAGGTGAAAGGTTGGGGTAGAGAGAGAAAATCTAGAGAGAGTGTAGGGGTAAAGGAGTAGAGTGGATCAATTAAAATTTATATCATTTAGGGATTTTGAAATCACAAAATCATGAAATCGTGAACCGTGTTAAAAAAAAAATCAATGAAACAATGTCATTTTGGTAAAAACAACAAACGTATAAAAACAGTGATTCATTGATGTTGGCATGATATATTTTTCATAACGCTAATTGTGTAGTCTTAACAAGGCGTCAGTGTCAGCATGACAACTATGTCGGCATGACATAGCATCAGTGTCGGCATGACATTGTGTTGGTGTCATCATGACAACTATGTTGGCATGACATAGTTATCAATGTCAGCATGACATTTTCATCTTTATACAGTCATTGTCAGTTTGAAAACTTCACTTAAAATTATCAAAGGAATAAAAACACAAGGTCTTATAGATTGATCGTTCCTAACTCATGTCTAATATAGTTCATTCTTTCAGTGTTCAATGGATTAGTGAAAATTTCATCAAGCTAATGTTTAGCGCCAATGAACTCTAAGTTTATATCACCTTTTTGATAATGGTCTCTCAAAAATTGATGCCTTACATCAATTTGATTTGTCCTATAACATGAAACAGGATTATTAGAAATATTTACAAGCAATTGTTTTATCACAATTTATAGGGACATGTCTGCAATGATATCCATAATCTAGTAATGTGTTTTTCATCCACAAAATTTGTGCACAACAACTACCAGTAGCTATGTATTCAGCTTCGACAGTAGATAATACAACATAATTTTGCTTCTTACTACACCATAAAACCAGAGACTTTCCCAAAAATTGACATGTGTCATAGGTGATTTTTCTATCTAACATATAGCCACCAAAATCAACATCTGAATAAATCACTAAATCAAAAGGTTTTCATCTAGGATAGAACAGTCCTAGGTTGGTAGTATGTTTGAGGTATTTGAAAATCCTTTTAACAGCAAGAATATGATATTCTTTTGGGTTTTCTTGAAAATGTGCACACATTCATACACTAAACATAATATCTGTCCAATTAGAATTTAAGTAGAGTAAAATTCCAATCAACCCTCTGTAATTGGTTTAATCAATAGATTTACCATCTTTATCAAGGTCAGACTTATAAGTGGTACTCATTGGAGTGACACTACTCTTAGTGATTTCATATCCAAATATTTTTTTAAAATCCTTAATATTTTTAATTTTATTAAAAACAATACCTTTTTTATTTTGAAATATTTTAAATCCAAGAAAGAATTTGATTTCACCCATTAAACTCATTTCAAAATCAATTTGCATTATCTTTGAAAAAACAACACATAAACAATTTTTAGAAGATCCAAAAATAATATCATCTATATAAATTTTTACTACAAAAACATCTTTGGAAATTCTTTTTATAAAGAGAGTAGGATCTACTATACCTTTTTTAAAACTTTTAGAAATAAGAAATTTCACGAACCAGCTCGAGTCGACCCTAAACCGGTCACCCGATCCGGTTCGTGGTAAGGCCTGAAGGACATTCCTGATCCCCACGGTCTAGAAACCAGTGTCGAGCATAAAAATTTAATCAATAGGAACAATTTGGCCCATAAAATATAAATAAATAAACATGAATAAACAAAATAATAAAAATGAACTCTAAAAGCAGAAAAGAAATAAACAGAACAGCTCAACATACCTCCACGTGACCTTCTAGGTCACCTCCCAACCAAAGGCTAACCTTACTCCAATAATGAGAAACTTATACAAGAAAAACATGCAAAAAGGAAACCAGAAACTGAAATGATATAATAGGCATGATAATTTAAATTCTCAGTAGATTTTCCAAGATAAACCATAGAATCCAGCGACTTATTTCCCAAAACAATCCATTAACACGAGTTTGAAATACAAATATAAAAATAGGGTTTTCACATTTTAAAATAAGAAACATGATTTTCTCATTTAAAAAAATTCCAACACATGCGATATACCATTTCCAAATCATTTGTATCTTTTTATAAATAAAAATCAAAACAAAATATACCAAATCTAGGCTAAAGTAGAACAGGTAAACAATGTAAGCTGTAAATAAACTGGTATACTAGAAAATAAACATGCAATGAAAACAATCCTATAACTATGCATGCTCATAAACATCCCTAGAAGACCCCTAGACCTACTTAGTTTTGAAACCACCTACTGGAATATGGTGAATCTCTTATGTATATAACCAACTGGCCACCCTAAACTAACCAATCTAGTGGAAAACCGTGCCTGGCCTAACAATAAATCTAGTGGTACCAACCTGTCTAATCGGGGTTGATCAGTAACTATCACTCGGTCATCTAAAAGACACCCAGGAACCCATGGTGGTTATAATAATACTTTGTAAGTAGGAGGCCCTCGCATGTGTGAATCATCTCACCGCACTTGTCTACCCCAAACATGGGCACTCTATACGATAAACCATAAGGGATATCCCCCCTATAGAGGTTCCTCAAACATATATATACATCATATCATGAAAGGTCCAATCGGGCCGTCATGCCATGAAATCATTAAAACCATTTGATACTTTTTACAAAATATTAATGTTTTTAAATGGGCATACAGTAATAAAATGTCGTCCTTTTGAAGAATCAACACAAACATTACACTGAAGATAAAAGTTTCAAACGGTTCATTACGTCATATCCATGTCAAAACCATTTTCCAAAAAACATTTAAAACTCTGACCAGACACACACAATTTTCCAAAACAAATCCTTTAATAAAATCTTAGTCAATAATTACCCTTTAAGTTCAAAGTTCCAAATAAACCCGTAGATACCAACCACACCCAAATGTTTCATATTTTCCAAATGGGTCCTTATCATTTCCCAACACGCCAGATAATTTTCCAAGGGCCAATGAGAAAAATCCTTGAGAAGAAGATTTACAGTCATTTAAGGGAACCACACCAAAGACCAAACCTCATTTAGGAAAATAGGAATTATTTGGAAAACCAAGGATTTAAAGAAACACCATTTCAAAGGTTTTATTGTAATTTGGGAGCACATCCATGTGTGGACCTAGTGCACCCATGGATGTGCCAACATCCAATGGCACAATAAAACTGAAAGAGAACATTATAAAACCAAACCCAAATGCACACTAAAACACCTTGAACCCCTGATTATTATTTCAAACATAATTTAATAAATAATTTACTAATTTAAGAAAAAAAATCAAAATAAAAAAACAAAGGCTTGCATCATGATTCTATCAACTTCACATTAAAATTCCATTTAAACATCCAATTCATATCCAAACCCTTCGAAAACTACTTTCACACCTTTCAAAACAAAACATAAACCACTTGCACAACTAAAATAACTACTTGAACACTTTATGAAAACTAACATATAGCTCAAAATAGGTTTTCTCCAAAACACACTTCATGCCATACAAACATACTATCAAAAATAAAACAAACACAAGTTAAATATTATTAAAAAATAATTTTTCACCAACCAATTTAATTAAATAATACTATAATTTAATTAGATATGTAAAATAATTTATCAAGTCATGCCTTTCACAAAACTACCTAAAAAAATCAGATAATTCATCCAAAAACTATTTTTAACAATTTTAACAAATACGGAAAAAACTCTACAATGAGTTAACAACAATAATAATAAAGGTGAGAATGATATAAAATAATAATTTGGAAACATACAAGTGCCATGAATTATGAAGGAAGGGAAAAAATTGGAAATTGTCTACCTCAAAGTAAGAGCGAATGCAACAATACATCAGTGGGAGGAATAACAATGCCTTATTGACCCAACGCACACCCTAAGGGGAGGAACCCATGTGTCGGGGAGGAGGAGGAGGTGCTATGATTCATGTCGGAATACCACTAGATAGCGGGGTTTGGGTTCGCTGGAAGATCGCCAGACAGCGGGGTTTGAATTCGCAGGAAAGGGGTGCGCGGGGGGTTCGGGTCGCTGGAAACTGCACACACAGGGGGGTTTGGGCCGCTGGAAGGTGCGACTTGAAAGGAAGGAGGGGAGTCCAATGCTAGGGGTTGAGGGTGGAGGCGGCTTGGTCAAAGAAAGGTAGGACAGAGCAAGGGATGGCATGGTTTTCGGGAGGCCGAAGCATGAGGCGGTGGTCTACACCGCTACTGGTTGGCCAGGGAAGAGGTCCGGTGAGGGGAGAGGTGCTACGGGAGCCAGATGTGTCGTGTGAGAGAAGAAGAGCAGGGAGGGGTGAGGCTGGCGTAAGGAGGAGGCGGGGGCCTAGTGCACTACGTGTGTAATGTCGTGGGGGGAAGAAGGAGGAGGGGGTCGCGACCCCCCCCCCCCCACAGGGTTTTGACCCCCTCTTTTTCTTTTTTTCAAATTTCTTATATTAATAATATTATTATTATTATTACAATAATTATAATAATAATAATCAAATAAAAAATTGAATATAAATAATTACAATTAAAATTAAATTACAATTTATCAATAATTATATTAATAGAAAATTTTAAATAACAAAAATATTATTAACCCTTATTAATAATAACATTATTATCTGCACTATAATTTATTATTATTATTAAATTTTAAACATTTTACTTGTTTCATTTGCGTAAAAAATTATTTATTTCGAGTGATAGACATCTGCACGGCATGTGGGATGATCGCGTGGCTACCGCCCACCATGTGGTGACTACGTACAGGTCTGAAACCTGCTAAAAATATTTAAACATCAAAAAATTTAGACTTGTGCTCAACCCGTACCTCGATGATGTTAATCAAAACCATGGAATAATAAAATAAAAATAAATTAAAAGGTTGGGGTGTGACAATTCTCTCCACCACAGAAACATTCTACTCCCAGAAAGTCACCCATCTGAATAATAGACAAAATGAGAATCCATGCCCGATTGAAACCAAAAGAAACAACAATACAAGAGAATGGGAGAACATGAAAGGGTTATCCCCACCACAACAACTCAACTAATGCATAAATTTAACATCTAAACACACCACCCCAAAAAGGGGGGGTGATTCAGAAACTCCCAACTGATCCAAACTAAATCCTATAGCATGAGCGAACAACACCACAACTAAAACTTGGAACTCTCGACCCAGACCAAAAACCCCAAACACTAGAGAAAAACCTCCGAGAATAAATTAATCCTAGAAGAAAACCTGAGCATAACTACAGATATCAATTATTCCACAGGAACCTACATCTCCAAACAAGCACCGCTAAATCTTGATCAACCCATACAAGGGCCAAACACACTTTTAAGAATAATGAATGATTCAAAAAATCATAATTAGACAAAAGGAACTGTTTAAATTACAATTGAACATGTCCATCATAACTTCATGATGAAGAAATGAACCTAAAAAACATCAAAAATTTAACAAAAAAAAACAAGAATGAAAAGACCTTAAATGTTCCACTTCCAACACAGAACACAAAATCTGAACCGAGGCTTCACACCCCTGGAAACTCCAGACTGCGCGTGAGCTTCACCACAAGACCTGTGGCTAGGGATCCGATGGATAAAGCATATCCTTACTCATAGTCAGGAACTGGAATTCCTCTGGTCACAACATCTTCTTCATAAAACACTTCATGAAGAACTTCTCTAGATGACCCATACACCCACAACAATGGCATGTCTTTGGAGGGATGCGACATGACTGCTTCACATGCCTGAACTGGCCACACTGGTGGCACACCACTAAATAGTCTGAAAAATTGGAACCCAGAACCATTGTAAAAGACTCTTTAGAAATAGATCCCTCTGGCACACCCTACTTTCTAGATGGGGAACCTTCACGAGAAACTTGATAGGCTAGATTTCCAACCATCTATGCTCCAGAGACCAATTCAGCTAATAATTCCTCATGCACTAGCTTCCCAAAACAATGGTCCCTAAAAGGGAGGACCCACTCCTTAATCTCTCAACGGAGGCCCTCAATGAAGAGATATGTCTTCATCAAATCCTGCAACACTACCTCTAGAGAAAAGGAAACCATTTCCTTGAAATGGTTAACATATATCTTCATCGTTTGTTGGACTTGTTGAATATGCATGAGCTCCTCCATTTTCTTCATCTTCACCTCTTCAGGTATGAACCGTTGGACAAATATGGATTTAAAGACATCCCGCATCATCCAAACATGCATTGACGGTGGGGAAAACAACTCCCATTCATCCAGAGTTGGACCTTTGAACAGGCCCAAAACAGCATGCACTATGATAGCTTTGGGAGTTCCCAATGCCCTGAAAATGAGCTCGACCCCTTCAAGCCACTCTGCTACTTCTAATGGACCCTAATCACCATAAAGGATAGGAAATGTCCAAGAAGGACCAAAAATTGGGTATGAATTATCAAAAACCATGGGGACCTTTTTGGGATCCATTTTCTGAACAACATATAAAACACAAATCCAAAACCAAAATCAAGCTGAAGCAACATCATTGAAAGCCCCATCATCCAAACACAACCAGCTCAAAAAACCAAAAAAATACAAACACATCCCAAAATCCCCTTTTTGAAAACCCCTTTTCATTTTATATTTCAAAAAATATTTCTTTCAAGGACACTTTCCAAATACCAATCCCACTTTTCAAACCAAACTCAATTTCCAAGATCATTTCCCTTTTTGAAATCACTTTAGAAAAACAAGGTCAGGCCTTTAATTCCAAGTACACACCCCAGTAATCCCATGAACTGTTGCACATGTATTCATGTGCTTTCATCCACACGCACCAACACGAACTTTCCATGCATCCCCTCACGTGTGAAAATGTTCATAAAGAGTTCCCAAGGTTTCACCCAAACCATTTATCTACCTGTTCTAACCAACACCAGATTTTTAGACCAAGAGAATTCAGTTTTAAAACCCATTTCAAAAATTTAAAGCCATTTAAAAGAAATCATTTTCATTTCAAAAAACCTTTTTAATTTTCCAAAGTGCACTTACACCAACCAGAACTAAGACGATGCTCAACCTGCATCAAACTACTGGAGTAAGGGACTAGTAGTCACTCTTAACCTAGCAACATGGTAGTGGGTCATACCCCAAGTAAACTTCAACAACTTGGAGGAACATAAACAATGTACTTGGACTCCACATGGGTCACTACTCCATGAAAAATCATGAGGTAACATCATCCTACCTTCATTGTCATCCCTTAATCTAAAACAAACCAGAACGAGAAAAGGACTCAATTCCTAGACTACCCCTGGTGACTCGAGGTTCGGAACAAGTGAGGGTTCATGACATCCTTCCCGTACATACCTCTCGAGTCCCGATAGTCCTAATCTCCATCTAACGGACACCCCAAATAACAAGGCCCTCCTCTGATATCATTTTTTTACAAACCAGCCCAGATTAACCTTGAACCAGTCACCCGAGATGGTCCACGGCAAGGCTTGAAGGGTGTTCTCGATCCCCACAGGCTGGCAACTAGTGTCGGGGATCAAAATTTAATCGCTGGGAATGATTTGGATCATAAAATATAAATAAATAAACAAGAATAAACAAAACATTAAAACTGAACTCTAGTAGTGGAAAATAAATAAACAAAACAACTCAACATACCTCCATGTGACCTTTCAAGTCACCTCCCAACCAAAGGTTGACCTTGATCCAATAATGAGCAACTCATCCAAGAAAAACCTGAGAAAAAGAAACCTTCAACTGAAATGATAAAATAAGTGTGATCATTTAAAATCTCAGTAGGGTTTCCAAGATAAACCATAGAATCTAATGTATTCTTTCCTGAAATAATCTATTAATACAATTTTTAAATACAAATATAAAATTCGGGTTTTCACATTTTAAAATAAGCATCATGTTTTTCTCATTTAAAAAAATCCAACACATGTGACATACCATTTCCAAATCATTTGTATCTTTTTATAAACTAAATTCAAGACAAAATATACCAAATTTTTAATTCCCCGACCCCAGTTACCCAGAGTTAATGCATTATTTTAATACATTGGCATGATAACAAGGAATCGAGTCCCGAAGGACCGATCAGTTTAGTAGTCTTGGAAAATAGATTAAATACATGAACGTTACATTACATTATAAAATTAAAAACAACAACAACATTGTCTCTATTGACCACAATCATATCCCTTAGATTATCCCTGTAGGTTAGTCATAATATACTTCTTCGCACCCTGGTAAAAATAAAACATATAAAGGGGTGATCTCAAATGCTCAGTAAGGATAACAATATAGAAGAAACTTTCATAAATAAGCATAAACATTTAAAGAAATGTATAAAACTAAAACAAGATACATTTAAACTTAAACTTCAGTATAATATGGCAAAGATAAATCAAATAATTCCGTTTACTTATTCACATGGATATTCTACTAGTCAAATAATCACATGTAATATCAATAGCCAATTTCATAATGATGGAATGCATAATTCCAGACTTCATAACCACACAGTCAAGGCCTTGTGCCAAGACAACAAATAGGATTTTGTCAAGGCCTTGTGCCAAGACACTAGTTTGTCTCATGAGACCTATCAATGCATCGAGGAGCTATAGCAGGCTCTACCCATCACTTACTATGTCCAATACATTCCTCATATGAAAAGGTTGAAATATAACATAAACATTCTTATTAAAACTATCTTAAGAAATTTCAATGCTTTATCCATAAACCATGAATGGTATAAAAATAACACATCCACAGTCAAACATATCACAAAACCTTCAATACAATATGGAATATTTGTATCATAATAAATCAACTTCAAACAAGTTTAAAATCTATCAAAGGATATTGACATAGATGAAAATGATTTGTAAAACTTCTTTAGAGAAATATCCATTTTTCATGAAAACATTTAAAAGTAACATAATTTAGAAAGGAAGAAATTTAAAGACATTTTTGAATAAAAGTTTCCCATACCACTTTGAAACTTTTGAATGGAATTAAAATTTTAAAAACATCCATGTCCATATAAATAAATCCTTAAAACCCATTTTGAAAACATGGAAATTAATGAGAATGATTTAGAAGAATAAATATTTAAAACATTTAAAATGATGTTATAATAAAAGAGTCCCTTAAAAATAATCCCTTTGAAAACTCTTTTATGAAACATGGACATGGATAATAAATATATCCCTGTAAAAACATACCCATAAACAATCTCGAATAATAATGAGATTGAGGAATTAACCCTTACCTTGCACTTTCCTTTGGTTGACGGTACGTTTAACCTCCTATATAATGATCATAGTATGTTATTAAATTATAACATAACCATATTCATATTTATTATATCATACATGATTCATTTAAGATTTTATACTACCCATTTAATAATTATTTCCATGTTAAATTAACATGTTGGGTAATAATCGATTTCTTTATCGTACGTGTTTTAACTTGTTATTATTGATCGTATCATTTAGATCATGATTTAAATACTTCTAGAATATAAAACTTGATTTATATATCAAATATATTTTGAATATAAATATTTATAATAGATAGATATATGAAATGGAAGGCACCGTTTATAGAGACGATAGGCCGTACGTACGCATAAATGTTGTTTCCGTTTTCATATCGTATTGAACAGAAGTAAGTGAATAAGATATATATATAAGTACATAAATACATACATATATATATATACATTAGAATTATTATTTCATATATTACATACTTATTAATAATATATATTTTTATAATCATCATTGAATGGTGAACGTGGAAATGAATCTCATCGCGTCATGGAGACGGTAATCTGTACGTGCGCACAAGCAACAATATCATTATATTGATGGTGAAATCGTATATAATTTGATGTTATATAATATATAAAGAATCATTAACATGTTATATTTTTTATTTACATCAGTTATACTCATTGTTATACCCATCCAAATAATGAAGTGTTTGAATAACAAACTACACCACGGCGTGGAGATGGTAAGTCGTACGTACGCACATATGGTGAATTTGTCATTCATATGATGGATTGAATAATGAATATGGTTGTACCATTTTTATAATAACATAACAGTATATATAAGGCACTGGATTTATTATTTTATAATGGAAACAACAAAGAAAGAGGAACTGGAAGAAGAAAAGAACTTGAAAGAGGTGATGAAATATTTACCTCTTCTTCAGGTTCTTCCTTTAGATTTGATCAAAAGGGTTCCTTAGTTTGGATTTATGACCAAAGGAAGGCCTCTAGGATGAATAGAGGAATGTTGGGAGTACATTTGGTTAGGGTTTGGCCGATCCAAATGGCTTTGGAGGTGTGAAAGTAAGAGAAGGTGAAGTACCCTTTTATAAGAGAGGTGATGGTCACTTTAGGAAAAACATGAAATATTATTTTATAATAAAATAATTTTCAGTTTCTAATGAATAAAATATGATTTATTTAGAGGTTGAGGTGGGTATGGTTCTAAAACCTCTCAACAAATAGTTTTTAGACAAGTTTAGGTTACCATTTTAACCTTATCTTTTAGATTTAACTCTTAGTTAAATAGATTCACTTTTATCGTGTCTTCTTGTATTCTTACACTATATGGTTAATAAAATTACTCTAAACTCTCAAGAGAACCTAAAGTGGTTAATTAATTAAATATATAATATTATTTATACCCTTTGGCCAAAAATTATATTTTTAGGAATATTATATCAACCAATAATATAGTATTTTTATAAACAAATAATTTATGCCAATTTTGACACTATTTGGTATTTGGTTTTTTTGAAAGTCGTCACAACTTTATTACTTCCAAAAAAGATACATTGAATCAACAATAACATGTCATATTCACCTATAAAATTCGTGTATGTCATAAAAACTTTGAAATTATATTTATTTTAATATTTATAATACCATTTATTTGATTCTTTCATTAATAAGGTAATTACTGCATCATCATTGTGTCATAAATAAAATTAATTATTTAATGTATAAAAATTATAAATAAAATACCATGACGTATGAAATATTTTTAGATTTATAATGAATATTTATAGTCTAATTTATCTTATGTATAACCCTATATTAAAAATGGTTTAGTTATTAAACTTTGAATTTAACACTTTTGTCTCTTCTTTAAATAAAATAATAATAAATTTCCTAATCTAACACAAGTGGACCAAAAGGATCATATTTTTTTCCTAGGGTTATTATTGGTCTAATTACACTTATCCAATAGAATTAGGACATGTGATAGGGTAATTATAATATCATTTTTATCCTTAATTACCCTATTTACTTTTAAACATGGTAAATAAAAGTCAAAAGTTACAATTCGCCAAAAATTGTTTTCATCTTATTGAACCACATTTTACTTACTAATATCAACCGTGTCTCTCGGATTTTTTAAATTCAACTCACAGAAGAGGTAAAATTAAGTTTTATGAAAATTTGTTAACGTGCCTAGAAGGTGGGTAAAAGAGGTTAAAAGGTTAAATAAAATTTTATACATCTAATTTTAATATAAAATGACTCCAATGAATTACATTAAACTTATATTGGTATTATATATCTATTTTTACTTAAAATAAATTTAAATAAAATAAATAACTATTTAAATAAAAAGTCAATTATAAATAATAACGCAGTGTTTTTCACTATTCATCAAAAATTGAAAGTTTTCAGAAAAATACCAAAACTTAACCCTAAGCTAATTTTGATATTATGAATTAAAAAATGAATTCTATTTTACCAAATTCAAAACATAAAAGTTTCATTTATTAATTTAAAATTAATTCATGTTGTCAAAACCAAATGCGGGTTTCTAAAAAGTAAAAACTATCAAAAGATTGACATTTTTGTATGTCAAATTTAAATGTGAAATTAGTTATAATGACCTAAATTGTATTAAATGATAAAAATATAATCTAATTATACTTCAAAACTATTCAAATTAATAATTTAGCACAATAAATTATTTCGATTAAAAAAGTTGGTTTCAATGAAAACATAGTATTTTTCACTATTCATCAAAATATGAAAGTTATTAGAAAAGTACCAAAAATTTATCCAAACTAAATTATTATCTCCCACTTCTAAAGAAGAATTTAATTTCATTAAATTGAATATATAAATGTTTCAAATATTGTTTTTAAAAAGGGTTCTCTATTAAAAGGCGGTAAAATTGCATTTTTTGAAAAATAATTCTTTTATCTGAAAAAAATGAATTTGTTCTTATATTATGTCTAATAAACACATAATATGGATGTTAAAAGTATATAGAGTATATAAGATTTCAAAATGCAGTTAATACTATTCATAACCTCTTTTTTGTTGCGTGTAGCACAGGCTATTGAATTACTTTAATGAGATAGCATACTATGAAATCTTGGGGTGTTACATTCTCTCCTCCTTCAAGAAATTGCATCCTTGCAATTTGAAATTGTTCTTCGAAAATAAATGGTTAAAAATAGAAAAATACCTTTGTGGAAAACCCACATCGGACATTGGGTTAATAAAATTTAGTCTTAATTAGAGGGAAAGGGAAATGAAAAAGTCACCACCAAATTTTGATCTTGATTAGGAGAACATTGGTGGAAATTAGAGACACGTAATTGGAGGAAAAATGTAAATATTTATAGGGAGTGATTGAGGTCATCAATCACAAACAAGTGTAAAATTGAGGGCCTCAAAGCCATCAATCTAAGATGATGTAAAATATCATCGGTTCAACAAAACATATGGTATTAGGGTAACACATTTTTGGTTTTAAGATCCCTTACCTAATGTTTAAGAATTAATTTATTCATAGAATAGGAGGAATATATATATATACTTGAGAATTAGAGTTTTATCCTTCAACTAATTCCTACCACAAACTCATATTTCACTCCAAAAGACAATAGAATTCAAAAATATCCTATTTATCCTAATCGCATAGGGTTCCAAAAATAATTAATTTATAATTCATTTGACTAACTATTTAAAAAAACTGCATTATACAAACTAGGACATCAAGTAGGCCAGTGGTAAGTGATGCACTCTTGTCACCCTTTGGTTACGGGTTCAAGTCTTGCAGCCTTGTCGTACGTGACGGGTTGTCGTCTGACCTCCGGGTTGTCCTTTTTATCACAATCCAAAAATAATCATAAGAAATTATTTAACCTTAAAAATAGTATCCAATGTCAAACTTAATCGATTCCACCCTTTAGACTTTTCCAAAAAATACTTCTGTCCAAAATCACAGTCCAAAATTTATAAGGAATGTAAATACAATGAAGATCATTTTTTCCACATAATAACATGTGAATACCTTCATAGTTTATTCTTTTAAAACACGGTAATGCCCTGAATTACCATAAAACCTTATTGATTACATTCATGCTCCCTTATTCCTTATAGAATACTGGATATACTCCTTCTATCCAAAGATGTTGTAAACTCCAACAATGATGGAATATACAAATAATTAATCAGTTTCAATGTAGTCAAGAATATCCAATATTATTTATCCAAATCAATCATATCTTATTCCAAAATCATTACCTCAATATCAGAACCCTATTATGGTTTATCTTTCTCTCAA
The DNA here is from genome assembly GCA_963277665.1 of Viscum album. Classification (NCBI taxonomy): domain Eukaryota; kingdom Viridiplantae; phylum Streptophyta; class Magnoliopsida; order Santalales; family Viscaceae; genus Viscum; species Viscum album. The sequence goes on from OY728135.1 coordinate 549,151,351, forward strand.
TCATATATTTTCCAAAAAAAATAACCTTTTATTGAGTCACTTTTCTTGGTTTCACACAATCTCAAGTCCTTCTTGAAATAGTACTGCAGTACAATCCTTATACTCTATAATTCTTATAACATGTTCATAATTAATACAATAATCAAATAAAACAATAATTTAACAACATAGGAACTCTAATCATTCCTCTTCATCTTTGGTAGTATCATAACTTGATTATTATCCAATAGCAGTATTTGGGGTATACTCTGATGATTTGTACATTGATTCACATAGTGTCCCAACTCTTTACAGATGAATCATTGTACATTTGAAACCTTTTTCTTAGCCTTGAAATCACGTACTTGGTGTCCTTTTTCACCACACTTATAACAAAATCTCATTCCCTTCAAGAATTTATCAAGGTGATTCTTTCTACAGTTATAATATATGGGAAAATACTTATTTCCCCTCTTCCCTTTATCCATCTTTCTCTCTTCCATCCTTTTCTTCTCTTGCTTCCCTTCAAAGCCATAGAACTCATAGAATTCTTTACTTATCTTATTAACACATGATATTATTTATTCATATGATGAGAATACGTGGGAGACTATTTCCCTTTTAAATGTTAGGTTAATACCATGAAATATATGATCCTTCTTAATCTTTCTATCATGCATATTCCCGGAATTCTCATTCCTTATACTAGGCGTCATTTCTAAATAATGGCATACACTAGGTTAGTTTATGAATCGCAATGCATAATTCCAATCTTGTAAAAAACCTAACGTAAATTGAAAAGATTATACATATAATCTATAATAATAATAAAATTTCTTTGAGTAATTATTTACTATTAAATCCTCCATAATGTCTTGTAATGAAAATATGAATTATCCTAAGCATATCCCTCAAGAGTGTCATAACCAAGAGTGAAACAATGCCTGTTGTTGTGTACTAGGATACCCCAGTTCAAGCCCGAAACTCCTTGTCGGAGTTTTCACTCCTAGGTACATATGTGTCAAAGCCGCCTCTACCTGCTCATATCCAGACAGGGATGTATTGCTTGGAAAATACACAAAATCTATACATTACCAAAATTCTTGGAATTTCTTCTATACTAATCCTCAAAGTATATCTTAGGGTAATGTTCTCTAATCAGAGTTTATCTAAATCTATTTCCAAGGTTGTTGCTAAAATTCCTCTGATATCAACTATAATGCCCCAACCCCAGTTACCCAGAGTCGATGTATTATTTTAATACATTAGAATGATTACAAGGAATCAAGTACTAAAGGACTGATCAGTTTAGCAGTCTTGGAAAATAGATTAAATACATGAATGTTACATTACATTATAAAATGAAAAAAAAACATTGTCTTCATTGACCACAATCATGTCCCTTAGATTATCCCTGCAGGTCAGTCATAATATACTTCTTCGCACCCTGGGAAAAATAAAACATAGAAAGGGGTGAGCTCAGATGCTCAGTAAGGATAACAATATAGTAGAAACTTTCATAAATATGCAAAAATATTTAAGGCAATGTATAAAATGAAAACAAAATCCTTTTAAACTTAAACATCAGCATAATATGGAAAAGATAAATCAAATAATTCCATTTACTTATTCACATGGATATTCTACTTGTCGAATAATCACATGTAATATCAATAGAAAATTTCATAATGATGGAATGTATAATTCCAGACTTCATAACCACATAGTTAAGGCCTTATGCCAAGACTATAAATAATATTTTGTCAAGGCCTTGTGCCAAGAAACTAGTTTGTCTCATGATACCTACTGATGCATCGAGGAGTTATAGTGGGCTCCACCCGTCACTTACTATGTCCAATTCATTCCTCATATGAAAAGGTTGAAATATAACATAAACATTCGTATTAAAACTAGCATACAAAATGTCAATACTTTATCTATAAACAATGAATGGTACAAAAATAACACATCCACAGTCAAACATATCACAAAAACTTCAATACAATATGGAATATTTGTATCATAATAAATCAACTTCAAACAAGTTTAAAATCTATCAAAGGATACTGACATAGATGAAAATGATTTGTAAAACTCTTTGAGATAAATATCCCTTTTTCATGAAAATATTTAAAAGTCACACAATTTAGAAAGAAAGAAATTTAAAGAAGTTTTTGAATCAAAGTGTCCCATACCACTTTGAAACTTTTTAATTGAATTAACATTTTAAAAACATTCATGTCTATATAAATAAATCCTTAAAACCATTTTGAAAACATGGACATTAATGAGAATGATTTATAAGAATAAATATTTAAAACATTTAAAATGATGTTTTAATAAAAGAGTCCTATAAAAAGAATCCCTTTGAAAACTTTGTTATGAAACATGGACATGGATAATAAATATGTCCCTGTAAAAATATACCCATAAATAATCTTGTATAATAATAAGATTGAGGAATTAACCCTTACCTTGCACTTTCATTTGGTCGAGGGTAGGTTTCACCTCCTGTATAATGACCATAGTATGTTATTAAATTATACCAGAACCATATTAATATTTATTATATCATACATGATTCATTTATGACTTTATACTACCCATTTAATAATTATTTCCATCTTAAATTAACATGTTGGGTAATAATCCCTTTCTTTATCGTACATGTTTTAACTTGTTATTCTTGATCATATCATTTAAATCATGATTTAAATACTTCTAGAATATAAAAAATTGATTTATATATCAAATATATTTAGAATATAAATATTTATAATAGATATATATATGAAATGGAAGGCACCATTTATGGATATGGTAGGTCGTACATACGCATAAACGTTGTTTCCGTTTTCATATCGTATTGAACGGGAGTAAGTGAATAAGATATATGTAAGTACATACATACATACATACATATATATATATATATATATATATCTCCAGTAGCATTATTATTTCATATATTACATACTTATAAATAATATATATATTTATAATCATCGTTGAATGGTGAATGTGGAAATGAATCTCATCGCATCGTGGAGACGGTAATCCGTACATACGCACGAGCAACAATATCATTATATTTATGGTGAAATCATATGTAATTGGATGGTATATCATATATAAAGAATCATTAACATGTTATATTTATTATTTACATTAGTTATATTCATTATTATACCCATCCAAATAATGAAGTGTTTGAATAACAAACTACACCACGGCGTGGAGACGGTAAGTCGTACGTACGCACATATGGTGAATTTTTCATTCATATGATGGATAGAATAATGAATATGGTTGTACCATTTTTATAATAACATCATATTATATATAAGATAATGGAGTTATTATTTTATAATGTAAACAATAAATAAAGAGGAAGTGGAAGAAGAAAAGAACTTGAAAGAGCTGATGAAATATTTACCTCTTCTTCAGGTTCTTCCTTTTGATTTGATCAAAAGAGCTCCTTAGGTTGTCTTTATAACCAAAGTTAGACCTCTAGGATTAAGGGAGGAATTTTGGGAGGATATTTAGTCAGGGTTTGGCTGAGCCAAATGGCTTTGGAGGTGTGAAAGTAAGAGAAGGGGAAGTACCCTTTTATAAGAGAGGTGAGGGTCACTTTATGAAAAGCTTGAAATATTATTTTATAATAAAATAATTTTCGGTTTATAATGGCTAAAAAATTATTTATTTAGAGTATAAGGTGTTTATGGGTCGAAAACCTCTCATCAAAAGGGTTTTAGACAAGTTTTGGTTATCATTTTAACCTTATCTATTAGATTTAACCCTTAGTTAAATAGATTAACTTTTACTGTGTCTTCTTGTATTGTTACACTATATAGTTAATAAACTTACTATAAACTTCCAATAGAACCAAAAGTGGTTCATTAATGAAATATATAATATTATTTATTCCATTTGGACAAACCTTAGATTTTTAGTAATATTATATCAACCAATAATATAGTATTTTTATAAACAAATAATTTATGTCAATTTTGACACTATTTGGTATTTGGTTTTTGTGAAAGTCATCACAACTTTATTACTTCCAAAAAGATACATTGAATCAACCCTAACATGTTATATGCACCTATAAAATTCTTGTATGTCATAAAAACTTTGAAATTATATTTATTTTAATATTTATAATACCATTTATTTGATTCTTTCATTAATAAGGTAATTACTGCATCATCATTGTGTCATAAATAAATTTAATTATTTACTGTATAAAAATTATAAATAAAATACCATAACGTAGGAAATATTTTCATCTTTCTAATTAATATTTATATTCTAATTTATCTTATGTATAACCCTATATTAAAAATGGTTTAGTTATTAAACTTTGAATTTAACACTTTCGTCTCTTCTTTAAATAAAATAATAATAAATGTCCTAATCTAATCAAAGTGGACCAAAAGGATCATATTTTATTAATAAGGTTGTTTTTGGTCGAATTAAACTTATACAATAGAATTATGACATGTGATAGGGTAATTATAATATCATTTTTACCCTTAATTACCCTATTTACTTTTAACCGTCCTAAATCAAAGTCAAAAGTTACTATTCACCATAAATTATTTTTATCTTATTGAACCACATTTTACTTATTGATTTCAACCATATCTCTCAGATTTTTTAAATTCAACTCATAGAAGCGGTAAAATTAAATTTTATGCAAATTTGCTAACGTGCCTAGAAGGTGGGTAAAAGAGGTTAAAAAGTTCAATAAAATTTTATACATATAATTTTATTATAAAATGACTCCAATGAATTACGTTGAACTTATATAGGTATTATATATATATTTTTACTTAAAATAAATTTAAATAAAATAAATAGTTATTTAAATAAAAAGTTTATTTTAAATAATAACGCAGTGTTTTTCACTATTCATCAAAAATTGAAAGTTTTTAGAAAAATACCAAAAATTCACCCTAAGATAATTTTAATATTATGAATTCAAAAATGAAGTCTATTTTACCAAATTCAAAACATAGAAGTTGCATATATTAATTTAAAATTAATTCTCGTTGTCAAAACCAAAAAGTGGGTTTTTAAAAAGTAAAAACTATCAAAAGATTGACATGTGTTTATGTCAAATTTAAATGTGAAATTAGTTATAATGACCTAAATTGTATTAAATGATAAAAATATAATCTAATTATACTTAAAAACCATTAAAATGCATAATTTAACACTATAAATTATTTCGATTAAAAAGGTTTTTTTCAATTAAAACATAGTATTTTTCACTATTCATCAAAATATGAAAGTTATCAGAAAAGTACCAAAAATTTATCCAAAATAAATTTTTATGTCCTGATTCTAAATAAGAATTTAATTTCATTTAATTGAATATATAAAAGTGTCAAATATTGTTCTTAAAAATGGTTCTCCATTAAAAGGTGGTAAAATTTCATTTTTTGAAAAATACTTCTTTTATCTGAAAAAAAAAATTGTTCTTATATTATGTCTAAGAAACACATAATATGGATTTTAAAATTATATAGAGTATATAAGATTTCAAAATGCAGTTAATACTATTCATAAATACTTTTTGAACAGCTAGTTTGGTAAGTTGTGGTGCGGTCGAACTCAATGTTACGTGTAACACAAGATATTGAATTACTTTAATGAGATAATGTACTATGAAATATTGGGGTGTTACAAAAGCTAGGATAAAGTAGAAAAAGGTAAAAAATGAAAGCTAGAAATAAATTGGTATAACAGAAAGTAAACAAGTAATGAAAATAATACAGTAACCATGGGTGATCCTAAACATCCCTAGAAGACCCTTGTACGTACTCGGTTTCGGAACCACCTGTTGGAATATGGTAAAGCTCCTAAATCTATAACCAACTAGCCTCTCTAAACTGACCAATCGAGTGGTGAAGTCTATCTGGCCTAATAACAAATCTAGGGGGTACCAACCCATCCAAACGAGGTTGACCAGAAATCGTCACTCGATCATCTAAAAGACACCCAGGAACCCATGGTGGTTATAATAATACTGTGTAAGTAGGAGGCCCTCGCATGTGTGATTCATCTCACCACACTTGTCTTCCCCAAACACAGACACTCCATACGATGACCCATAAATGGTATCCCCCCTATATAGGTGCCCCAAAATATATATACAGTGTATCATGAAAGGTTCCAACAGGGACGTCATGTCATGAAATCAATAAAACCATTTGATACTTTTTAAAAAATATTAAAGTTGTTAAATAGACATACAATAATCAAAAGCCATCCTTTCGAAGAATCAACACAAACATTACACTGAAGTTGAAAGTGCCAAACGAGCCATCATGACACATCCATGTCGAAACCATTTTTCTAAAAACATTTAAAACTCCAAACAGACACACACAATTTTCCAAACCACGTCCTTTAAAAAAACTTAGTCAATAATCACCCTTTTATGTTCAAAGTGCCAAACGGGCCCTTGGATACCAACCACACCCAAAAATTTCATATTTTCTAAACGAACCCTTATCCTTTCCAGACACACCAAAGCATTTTCCAAGGCCCAATGGGCCAAATCCTTAAGAAGAACATTTACTGTCATTTAAGGGAACCACACCAAAGACCAAACTTCATTTAGGAAAACATGACTTATTTGGAAAACCAAGGATTTAAAGAAATTCCATTTCAAAGGTGCCATTATCATTTGTGAGCACATCCATTTGTGCACCTGGTGCACCCATGGATGTTCCAACATCTAATAGAACAATAAAATTGAAAGATAAAATTTGAAAACCAAACCCAAATGCACACTTAAACACCTTGAACCCATGATTTTTATTTCAAACATCATTTAATAAAACGTTTCCTAATTTAGTAAAACAATTTCAAAAGAACACAACAAAGGCTTACGTCATGATTCTATCAACTTCACATGAAAATTCCATTTAAACATCCAATGCATATCCAAACACTTCAAAAACTACTTTTGCACCTTTCAAAACATAACTTTCACTACTTTCACAACCAAAAGAACTACTTTCACACTTTATGAAAACTAACATATAGCTCAAAACAAGTTTTCGACAAAACACACTTCATACCATACAAACATACTATCAAAAATAAAACAAACACAAGTTAAAATTTTTTAAAAACTAATTTCACACCAACCAATTTAATTAAATAATGTTCTAAGTTAATTAGATATGAAAAATAATTTATCAAGTCATGATTTTCACAAAACTACCTAAAATAAATCAGATAATTCATCCAAAAACTATTTTTAACAATTTTAACTAATACAAAAAAAACTATACAATGAGTTAACTAAAAAAATCATAAAGGTACTAATGATGTAAAATAATAATTTTGAAACATACAAGTGCCTTGAATTATGCAGGGAAGAAAAAATTCAGAAACCACCTACCTCAAAGCTAGAGCGGACGCAACGACGCTTCAGCTGGAGGAATAACAATGCCCCACAAACTAAACGCACACCTAAAGGGAAGGAAACCACCTGCTGGGGAGGAGGTGGAGGTTCTGTGATTCATGTCGGAAGATCGTCAGATGGTGGGGATCAGGTTTTTCAGAAGACCATCGGACAGCGGGGTTCGGATTCGCTGGAAAGGGGCATGCAGGGGGTTTGGGTCACCAGAAACCGCGCGCGCAGGGGGGTTCAGGCCGTCGGAATGTGCAGATGGAAAGGAAGGAGGGGAGGCCAGTGATGTGGGTCAAGGGAGGAGGCGGCCTTGAATGAGGAAGGGAGGCTAGAGCACAGGATGATCTGGGTGTCGGGGGGTCAAAGCATGGGGTGGCAGTCTGTACCGCTGCTGGTTGGCCGGGAAGAGGGCCAGTGTGGAGAGAGGCACTGCTGGAACCAAATGCGTCATGTGAGAGAATAAGAGTAGTGAGGGGTGAGGCTGTTGGAAGGAAGTGGCGGGGGTCTGGTGCGTTGTGTTGTGCCACACCGTGGGGGGAAGGAGGAGGGAGGTCGCGACCCCCCCCCCCAGGGTTTCGACCCCCTCTTTGTCTTTTTTTTTCAATTTCATATATTATTATTATTATTATTATTACAATAATAATAATAATAATAACAAAAATTTGAATATAAATAATAACAACAATTTGAATATATATAATAACAATTACAATTAAATTAAAATTTATTAATAATTATATTAATAGAAAATTTTAAATAAATAAAATATTATTAACCATTCTTAATAATAACATTATTATCTACACCATAATTTATTATTATTATTACATATTAAATTTTTTACTTATTTTATTTTCATAAAACATTATTTATTTCGAGCGATAGACATCTGCACGGCACTTGAGCTGATTGCACGGCTACCGCCCACTGTGTGGTGACTGCACACGAGTCTGAAACCCACTAAAAATATTTAAACATCAAAAAATTTAGACCCGCACTCAACCCACACCTCAAAGAGGTTAACCGAAGCCATAAAATAATAAAACAAAAATAAATTAAAAAGTCTGGGTGTGACAAGAAAAGTGACGATCCTGTCATACCATGCTCTTGGAGATTTCTTTAAACCATATAAATATGTTGTTAGTTTAAAAAAATATTTAGAAAATGAGGGTTTGTAAAACCAGGGGTTTGATCAAAAAAACATCCTCAACTATATACCCATTTAGGAATGCACTCTTGACATCCATTTGGTAAAGTTTGAAATCTAGATATGCTGCATAGAAACCAGGATTCTAATGGCCTCATGTCTAGCTACTGGTGAAAATGTTTCCTCGTAGTCAATTCCTTCTTCTTGAATATAACCTTATGCAACCAATATAGCTTTGTTTTTATCTATGTTACCAATTTCATCTACTTTATTCCTAAACATCCATTTGGTGCATATAGTCAAGGTGTCTTTGGGTCTATCTACAAGTTTCCAAACTTTTATTCCTTCAAACTGATTTAACTCTTCTTGCATAACCATCACCCAAAATTCATCATTGGTAGTGTCATTAATGTTATTAGGTTCAGGCTATGACATAAAATCTTGATGTTCAACCTAATTTCTTATAGAATCTCTAGTTTGTGTTTCTTTATCTAAATCTCAAAAAATAGCATCTAAGGATGGTTCTTGAGAGTTGTGACAGGTCTAGAAAATAAAGGGATAGTCACTTCAGATTCTTCAACAGATTCTGGTTTATTATGACTAGAATCTAGAGAATTTCTAGAAATGGAAGTTTCAACATATTTCTTCACAGGATATTCAGAAGATTTCGTATCGATGTCCAGATTTGACATATCATCCCCAATATTCTCTAGATAGGTCTTTGGCTCATGTGGATCTGTCTCATCAAACTTGACATGTACGGATTCTTCCACACATTTGGTTCTCTTATTAAAGACTCTATAGGATTTACTAGAAATTAAATAACCTAGGAAAATTCCTTCATCACTCTTGGAGGAAAATTTGTCCAGATTATCCTTAGTGTTAAGAATATAGACTTTGCAACCAAAAACTTTGAAGTAGTTAACCTTGGGTTTTCTATTGTTCTACAAATCATGTGGAGTTATTTTAAGGATAGGTCTAATCATGAATCTATTGATTATATATCATGTTGTGTTAACAGCTTCTTCCCAAAAGTATATAGGTAGGTCATACTCACTAAGCATGGTTCTAGCAATTTCTTACAAGGTTTTATTTCTTCTTTCTATAACTCCATTTTACTGGGGTGTCCTAGTAGCATAGAAGTAATTAATGTAGCCATTTTGTGAGAAAAAGGATTTAAAATCTTGGTTTTCAAACTCACAACCATGGTCACTTCTTTGGTTTTTAATTCTAAGACTACTAATATTTTCTATAGTCCCAGCATACTTGGTAAAATGAGAGAAAGCTTCACTTTTTCGAGCTAAGAAAAAGGTCCAAGTATATATAGAGTAGTCATCTCCAAGAACATATACATAATTATTCCCACTTACACTTGAAACTCTAGAAGGTCCAAATAGATCCATGTGAACCAACTTGAGAGGTTGAGAAGTTGAAACTTCTTTCTTTGGTTTGAAAGAGATTATGTATTGTTTACCCTTTTGACAAGGATTACATACTTTTTCATTTGGAAACTTGAGTTTAGGTAGATCCTTGACTAACCCTTTTCTATTAATCTTTCTAAGTGAGTGTACATTGCAGTGTCCTAATCTCCTATTCCAAAGCCAAGATTCTTTATGAAAATCACTCAAGCATGAAACATTTTGAAAAATTAAAGAATCTAAGTTAACAACATATATATTTTTATTTCCAAGAGCAGAAAATACCATCTTATTTTTAGAGTTAAAAACATTTCATGCATCATTTTCAAATTTAACATTAAAACCATCATCACATAACTGAGAGATACTATGTAGATTGTGTTTTAATCCATCAACAAAAAGTATTTCAGAAATTAAAACTGAGTTAGAGTTACTAATATGGTCAAGGTCAATTATTTTTCCTTTAGCATTGTCACCAAAGGTGACATGCCCACCATCAATCTTTATCAAGTTCTTGAAGCATGAGTAATCTCATGTCATGTGTCTTGAACATCCATTGTCCATGTACTATAAGCTTTTACATGAGCTCTTCAAGAAGTTTTCCTACAAAATATATTAGACAAGAAAAGATTTTGGTACCCAGATTTGTTTGGGTCCAGTATCATTAGTAATAAGATCTTTGGGAACCCATATTTGTTTTATGGTTTTCCTATAAAAAGTATGTAAAGTTTTTGAAAAATAAACTTTATTTGGTCTATAAAAATTTAAAATAGTAGAATATGTTTCACAGGAGGAACTTGCAGAAAATATTTCAGAACTGGGCATAAAAATGGATTTTCCATATTTTGATACAAAATTAGTTTTTTTTCATATTCCTCTTTCCTGGTTGGTATCCTGTTCTAGTAGTATACTTAGTATCTACTTGTTTTCCAAGCATTTGAACTAGAATTTCTTTACCATTGGTAAATCTCTCTATATCCTTTTTCAATTGCTCATTTGATAATTCAAGTTTATTGTTCTCCTTAAGTAGTTGATAATTTTTCTATTTTTCCACAACATGTTCATATTTAACAGTGGTAGTCAAAGCATGTTGTTTCTTTAAATATTTTTATTTATCTTTTAATTTATTACAAGTGTCTTCTAGAATTTTGAAATATTAAAACATTTAGTCATTTTTCATATTTTTAGAATCACTTTCATCTCCATAATAATATGAATTATGTTTAGGAGAATTTAGTGTTACCTCAGATATGTTTGTTATAAAACACATATTTGATTTATCAGACTTTTCATGAGAGGATTCTGAGTCACTTGAGTTGTCCTCAGAAGCACTCCAAGTTTCATTGATGGCCTTTTTATACTTTATGTCCTTATCATCATATTTCTTCTTGTACTTTAGCTTGGGACAGTCAGCCTTTACATGTACCTTCCTCTTACATTCATAACATATTATTTCACCGGAATTATCACATTTCTTCCAATCCTTTTTCCAATGGCCCTTGTGATGATACTTACCTTTGTAGTTTGGCTTTCTAAAGAATTTATTATTTCTATAAAATTTCTTAAACTTTCTAGCTATTTGAGTCATCTCCTCGTCATTGTCTGTTGATGAGTGTTCATCAATTGAAATTTCAGTTTTATCTTGAAATTTTTCCTTCTTCTTGAAGATAGTAGATTTGAAAGCGACGGATTTTATTTTGGCTTTATCATCCTCTTCTTTGATTGATTTTAGTTCTTCCTCCTACATCATCAACTTTCCTATCAGCTCCTTTACTGGTAACTTGCTGATGTCACAGGATTTTCTGATTGATACAGAAGTTCCTCTCCATCTATCTGGTAAGCATTTGAGTATTCCCATGATTTTCTCTTTGGCTGTAATATCCCTTCCCAAAGATATCATAGTATTCACAATTACATTAAACCTGAGATACATGTTAGAAATAGGATCATCATGCTTCATTTTAAAGTTATCAGATTTAATAGTATATGTGTTAAGTCTCATTTCCTTAACACTAGAGGTTCTTTCATGTAAAACAGATAAAGTGTGACAAATTTCTTGGGTCATACCAATTATTCCTATCAGTACAAAGAATTGTATATTCATCTATAATTTAAGACCAAATCTCAAAACTCATACTTTTGAGGTTCATTTTCATTTTAATTTTCCATTGTGCATAATTTGTTCCATTAAAGAATGGAGGTCTGTTGGTAGCAGCATCTTACAATCTATTATCCATGATAAAGAAATAGGCTTTTAAAGAACTAGAAATTTAGAACTAACAGAAATTTAAAGATCTTTAAAATAAAACTAAAATCAGAGTTGAAAAAGATTTTAAAATAGATATAAAATTTAAAATTTTGAAAACAGAAACTTGAAAAAAACAATCATTTAATACCAAATGTTGGCCTAAGTAGGATACTCAAGAGGGGGTGAATTGACGATCTGTAAAAATTTCTGTTAAAAAAGTTTATTTAAAAGGTTCCCCAATTTAAAATAAAACTGGCCAGTTAACCAAGGTAGTAAAATTATAATAGCTTGACTATTCAAATAATTTCTCAGAATATTGATTAATTCTCAGTTATAACAATATGAGATATTGATACAACTTTTGAAACTACTTTAATAAGTCAAAACAGTTTTAACTATTATCCAAGACTAACTATTAAAGTAAAATTTAGTTTTCTAAAAAATGAATTAAAACAGAGAAATACTAAATTGAAAACACAACAGATATAAGACAAGAGGTTCAATCTTAATCAGAGGCTTAGTCCTCTCCACTTGGTGATCACCTGCCACCAAGCAATCTATATAAATAAAGATTTTGATCCACACCCTGGATCAGGGTTAACACAATAGTACACAGACTCTCCAGGTCATAAGACCTCTACCAGAGTTCTTCATGGGAACAAAAACAACCAGGTCACATATAACCTCTTCCACAGTTCTTTGTGGGATGAAAAAGTGTAAAAAGACTGTTGTTTGAGGATATATAGTATCATCTAGTTTAGTGTAGGAGACAATGTGTGTTTTTAGTACAGACACGCACACTGCTCGAAAGTTTATCTAAATAGTACAAAACATAGTAGAATCTATTAAGAAGGGATTAGAGATGCTCTAAGTGTTATTCAATTCAGCTCTGGACTCTCTGATGTATCAGAGTTGAAGCTCGGGTCCTCTTCTGGAAACAGACATTGAAAACAGAGTGTTGTGGAGCACTATGTTATGTCTTCTAGGAGGGTGTGATATTATTCTCCTTTGGTTTTGTTGGATTATGGAGAGATGATCGAACTTTGATAAACAACAGTTCTCTGGTCCACAACAAGCAGGAATAAAGAATTTTCTGTGTGTTCTTTCTTTCGGTATAGTTCTCGTGGGAGGTATGCTCGTATCTTCTTATGTATGCGTGTCTACGTGAGTCTGCCTGTGTGTATATCTTTTCTGCACTCTTCTTTGTATATATATTCTTGCAGCCCGGTTGGCCAACTTTTGGTGGGGCTCTCATGAGGGCAAACATAACTCTCATTGGATGTCTTGGGAGAAGCTGTGTGTTTCAAAATTCTGTGGCGGCCTCGGCTTCCGAAATCTCAAATGGTTTAACGAGGCTCTTTTGGTGAAACAAGGATGATGCCTTCTTTTCCACCCAAATGCCCTGTTCTCAAAGGTGATGCGAGCTAAGTACTTCCCTCATTCTGATTTCTTGTACGCCCAGATGGGGCCACGACCAAGTTTTATGTGGAGGAGCATTTGGGGAGCAAAATCTCTCATTGATTTGGGCTGCGTGTGGAGAATCGTTGATGGGCATAATATTAAAATTTGGAATGATCCATGGCTGGAAGATGGCGTCAATCATAAGGTTTCCTCACTGGTTGTTCCTGGTTTTGAAGATGCAAAGGTACGTGATCTGCTCGATGACTCGCTTGAGGAGTGGGATCGGGAGAAGCTTTGGTGTTGGTTTAACGAGGTGGATCGTCAGCTCATCCTGAGTATCCCTCTCACACCAGGAATGAGTTTTGACCAGATTTGTTGGACTGGGGAACCTCATGGGAGATATTCTGTTCGTTCGGGTTACAAAATGAGGGTTCAAGGTTTGATTTAGGTCTTTACCGATAATCAGTGGAAGTGCCTCTGGTCCCTCACCGCTCCCCCTAAGGTGAATTTTTTTTTGTGGCAGGTCTGTGCTGGGGTTCTTCCAACCCGTGACTTTCTGGTGCAGCGACATTTGGTGGAGGACGACACTTGTCCTTTGTGCCTCTATGAAGTGGAATCCCCTTTGCATGCAATTCTTTACTGTAAGGGGGTGGAAGGGGTGTGGAAGGTTTGGAGGCCGGATTTTGGTATTTTCTTTGATATTTCAATTGGGTTGGTCCCAAACCTTACTAAATGGGTGTCTTCTCTGAATCCGAGAGTGGTATGGTTGATATGCACAATTGCTTGGTTGGTTTGGACTCGACAGAATGAATGCATTTTCCAAATGAAGGTGACCCCTGATCACCTATGGGTGGATAGAGCTTTGAAGTGGATGAATGGTTGGAAGAAAAGTGATTCAGTGCATTCTTTGGGCCACACTCAATGAGCGGCTCTTTTTTTGTCCCCCCCCCCATGAGGGTTTTCCCAAGATTAATACAGATATTGTTGTCTCTGCTATTTCAAGGGTCGGTATTGGGCTCATTGCTCATAATAGTTTTGGCCAGATTGCAGAAGCTCAGTGTAGGGCGGTGCCTTACTCATGAAGCCCTGTGGTGGCAGAGGCCTCGGCCATCCTCCAGGGTCTCCTTTTTGCCCGTTCAAAATTTTGGCCCAAGATTGTGGTCGAATCTGACTGCCTCGAAGTGGTGAACGCTCTCTCGACAAAAGACGAGGATTCCCAACCTTATGGCCTCATCTTGAGGAAGATCTAGTCCCTGACCGATGGTTTCGATGCATGCAAATTTTCGTTTATCAAAAGAGATGGTAATTTGAAAGCTCATCGTTTGGCCCATTTTGGGAAAGGGTGGGGTGATCATTGTTGGGTGAACTCGTTCCCTGATTGACTTTGTAATCCTGGTTTCCTTGATCAGTAATTTCTCTTTTCCTTTCAAAAAAAAATATTCTTGCAGCCCGACAATATGCATGTTTGAGGTAGACACAGTACCTTGTATTTCTGACATCCTCATTTAAGATGCCTGCAAAAAGACATTAAATTAATTGGTCGCATTAAAACACTCAAAATATGACTGTTAGAAATAATTTTTGAAAAAAGAAATTTTAAACAGTCTATCGGTGAGTCCTCGGTCGGTATCTCCTTCTGTTGGTGACTCATTCCATTGGTGTGTCATTTTGTCGGTCTTTCCATGCTTCGGTGATTCATTGCATCTGTGACTCGTTTTAACTGTCAGTGAGTCCTTGCGTCGGTAATACCATGCATCGGTAGGTCATTTGTACTGACGGTAGGTCATCTGCATCGGTAGGTCATTTACATCGGTAGGTCATCTACGTTAGTAGGTCATTTACATTGTTAGGTCATTTGCGTCGGTAGGTCATTTACATCGGTTGGTCATTTGCAGCGGTAGGTCATTTGTCGGTGAGTCAGTTGAACTGTCAGTGTCTCATCTCTTCTGTCGGTATCAGTCTGTTACATTTAGAAAATATTTTTGTTTGTACTGTCTTACAACATAAATATTAACAAAATGTACTAAATTTATATGAGATCATATTTAAACATAATTGCACATATTGAAACGTAAATAATCATGATTGAAATTGGTTAGACATGATTAATAGGAATTGACATTTGTGATTATTAAAACTATTAATACTAGAGAGAGTGACCAGCAGTCTCCTATGAGCCAACATTTTTGTTTGTGTTCTTCATTGCATGCTAATTCGATGAGGATAGCTCGGGCTTTCAATTGGGTTTCATCCACTTCGTTGATCATGAGATGATCCTACAAAACCCATCAATATCTACCTCAATAACAGTTATTAATTTTATATTTTGATTATTAATAACGATTTTTCAATTTATTTATAACTATTATTTATATAAGTTTTTTTTTACATGAACAAATAGCATATATTTAAATTTCTTTAACAAAATACAAGTGAACTTATATAACTATATTTGTAATCTACTATGTTTGCATGTGTTAAAAAAACAGTTTTATCATGCTAGATTTAGGAATAATTAGAAAATTTGAAATGATGCTACGACCACATCAAAATCTGATCATTTTATGATATAGTCACGCCAAAATCTAAATTTCTTTATAAATTTATTATCTGTAAAATTAATTGTCATTAATTATTTATAAATTACTATTAATTAACATTAACGGATTATTATAACTTATTATTTGTTATTATATTTATATATACACAGATATTTAAAACCGGAAGATTATGCGAGTAATTTTTTTTAAAGAATCTGTTAATGGTTTTAATGCATTCTTTACAAACTTTTAAAGACACGGAATGCAGAACCCAAATGCGTAAAGAGATTCAATATTGTGACCTATGAGCCACAAATCCATTCCAGACTCTGGAAGGCCCCTCACCACGCGCTGTTCACATGCAGCAGAAATCAACCACTGGAGGGAATCGCTTTCAGCTTCGCTCTCATGCAAACCATTTACAGCCTCGAACTGTATACTGTGTTCTACAGGTCATGGAGAATGGTAAAATTGAGACCGCACAATTGACCACTTGAGTGTAAGGAACAGATAGGGAAGTTTGTGGGGTTTTTTTTTTTTTTTTTTTTCAAAGCTTTTCAAATAACAACAATAATAATAATAATAAATTTAGTCTAGGTTTAATTATTTTTTTAAATAAGTCTTAAAAGCGTTAACGCTCCTCACGCATTTGGCATCCTTTATGGCATGTCCAAAAACTTTGGGCAAAGGCGTTAACACTTAAATTCATTCATTTTCATAAATAAATTATTTATAAATAATTATTAGTAATTAATAATTATGAATTTGAATTAATTAATTAAATAAATATTAGTAAGTAATCATTGATTTTTCGGTTTGAAATGTGCACACACCATGATAAATAGCTATTTAGAAAAAAAAAATATTTTTTAAATAACTCATGTTAATAATTGTTTTATACTTCCAGAGTAATAAATATTGAATTTAAAAAAGTAATATATATTAATAGTAATTTAAATTTGTAATAATTATTACTAACTCATTATTTGTGACAAATTTCCAGGAATTATAAATAATTAAATAGTAATTATTTATAATTATTAGCAACAATTATCACATAATAAATAATTAATACATTAACTTAAATAATATCTATTTATTAAGAAATATTATAAGATAATTAACGAGTTTTATTTATTAATTGTTATTAATTAATAAGTATTACTTACGAATTATTTTAAAATAACCTACTTTCTAAATAATTACATTAATTATTAAATAAACTAATTGTATTCGTATATATTCAAAATGTTTATTATAAATAAACGGGTTGATTAAAAAATCATAGGAAAAAAGGAAAGTATATACATTAAAATTATTACTATTAATTACAGTTTCAATATTCTATGGAAGAACATTTTTTTAAGATATATTTATGACATTTAATTATTAAAATAATGTTTGTATAATAATTTGACCATTATAAATAAGATAAAGCACTCAATGTATTCTCAAATCATTTAAGTAAATAGAAAACATATAAATCAACGCGTACAATTATTTTTCATCAATGTATATGATGAGGTCACATCCCACAGTCTGAAGTGCGAATGAGACACCCGTATCAAGATCGTCGATGTCTATGCTGAGGTAGGAACCTTGATTGTCAGCGGCTCTATCTGTGAATCCTCAGGAGGAGGTGTTATTAGGATGTCGAGATGTGCACCTGATCCTTTTACAACTACGTAAGGGGAAGGATCTAACATATGATGAGGGATTCATATGGAATGTGGATGATCAGTCATAAAAGATGAAGGTGAAGCTTTTTGGGAGATAGCTTCACAGGCCATCCGTTACACATCCACAATTGGCTGAGGCTCTTCTGCTGGATGTGTTGCCTCTTCCTATGGAACAAGTGAGCCTCACGTGTAGCCCGACATGGTCTACGTCATCATCGTCATGACTTGTCAACATCAGCAGCTGATGGAGAAAGTTCCTAAGAATGAACATCCTCTCCCTGAGAAGGAAAATTGAAGATACTATTGTGTAGAACACCATATGATGACATCATGTCCCCCACTACAACATACAATGCCAGACTAAATACCTCACCCTCCTCAAGATAAGACATGTGGAAAATATGCACTAGTCAAGTATGTTGTAAAGAGATTTAAACTAAACTAAAAAACTTACAAACAAACAAACTAATGTAATGTCATTAAATTACCAAATCATGAAGCCCTTTACTGTGTTGTGTAAGATACAGTATAGACTTCAGTCTATACTGACACATACTCGACCTACTGTGACAAATGAAATTGCATTATATAAATGTCCTCAATACAAAACGATGCATGTATGTCCCATATGTTGACATACTATGCATGTTGTCATCACCAGTCAACATTATGCTTACCCCGTTAGTTTCAAGGAATGAAACACTATTGGCTGTCTATGTGCTAATGGAATATGCTGAACCAATCCAAACTGATGCATGAATCTATTAGATTGGTGCCACTCAACAATATGAAAGTGTATGAGAGGCACTACAACCATGACATTTCCAAGCATAACAGTGTTGTATGCAGGGAGCTGGCCTAATGTAGACTAGTATGTCAGCCATAAAATCCGAGGTGATAAGTGACATTTCTTAAAACATTTTTTTAATAAATTCCAAAAATGATAATATTAAGAAATTGATTTGTCAATGGAAGAATGTATTTGCCTACATCGATTGGTAGTGGACTGTCCAACATGAGATGATATGCACCCAAATAGTGTCTTAGTGTCCTGACAAATTGGTGTGCCTGACTCCACTTGTAACATACAACATATAAAGTGATAAATAATAAGCCATTAAGAACAATAACTCATATTAGTATTATAAAACAATAAATATGGTTGATCATACCAGCGTCCACGTAGAGCGTCATGCATCATATTCATATCAAACTCCGAACCAGCAATAACAGGGGCTATGGGAGGGATGCACTCCCATGCACACATCAGAATGGGGACGACATATCCCCCAAGATCGTTGTGATTTGATCGCCATGTAGTGCATTTTTCTTTGTATGTGTATGCTAAGCATGAAGATTCCCAAATGTATCTCCTAGCCTGATCAAAGTCCTCTAGTAGCCCCAAATATATCATGTGGGAAACCATATTAGAGTGATCAGTGCACAATGTCCCTCCAATGAACCATAAGATATATAAATAGGCGTGATGCATGGCTGTCTGCTCATCCACGTCAACGGGTAAATGTGTGAAGTGCATGTCAAGCTAGCTCATAAAAAGATAACTTTCATATGTAGCGATATCACCCTCACAATACCTAGGACTAGGAATCGTTGCACAAGCTTAAGACAATCTCTACAGAAGGGTCATATAGCCACAACACCTTGGATAAGAAGACCGAGAATAACTTCCACATCCTCTAGGGTGATGGTCATCTCTCCCTCGGGCAAGTGGAATGTGTGAGACTCAAGTCTCCACCACTTAACGGGAGCAACAAGGAGATGATGATAAAAAAATACATAATCTAATATAGTAATTCCATAGAATCTAGTACATCTCGGGCATGGTATAATAGCACTTGGAGGAAGAATGTGATGATAATGGTGTACCCTACACACCCTAACCCATCAAACCTCATAGCCTACTAGAACCACATGTGAAACATGTCTATACTGCTCAGTGAGTATATTAATATACTCTATCTCAATGCATAAAAAGAAAATAACTATTAAGAAAGTGAAAATGTAAATATAATGTTATGGTTATTAGAATTCTATGATCAGTAGAGTGTAGGATATAATAGTTATGTTAACACCATTTTATCTTACTTAAGTTTATAACATGGATTGAACTTTGTTCACCAGATAGTGTATTGTACATAATTACATCAACATTATTCTTGAAAACTATGTTTCATCGTTTTCCATTGATCTTATTTAGGATTCCTTTTAAACACTTTACATGTTTACTTAGATCATCACTTTTATCTGAATTAGAATATTCTGAAAAATCAATACAAGGGTTGGAAGAAATATGTTTAGTAGACTTGAACAATCACTGGAGTTGGTTAATTATGTTTAGAAGGTTGATTTTCAAAATTCATATGTAATATATTTGTATATGGTTGATTTTCAATCACTAAAACTTTTATAAAACCACTCAAAAAGGTTGATCTGAGGTCTAACCCTAATCCAATTATTAATGACTTGATCCATTAAATTATTTATAGGAAATACATCATCATGGCTAAGAATTAGAAGTAAATCCAACAATGTTAGGTCATTTATTTCTATTATAACCTTCCCTATGAAAAACGATGCTTCTCAGATTCTAACCTTATCTGTGAGGATATTCTATCTCATTATGAATCTTGTTTGACTTTGGTCTTCCTCATAGTCTCAATTTCTTGATGTCAGGTATCAATGTGGGACAATATTTTGGCATTGGAAAATATTGAAAATCCCCAACAGGCATCCACAATGCACTATAACAATTAACAATGGTGTTGATTTGGTATACTGTATCAACATATAATTCCCATGAGATGTTCACATAGGAACATACCGCAATGGATTGTGTGCATGGAAACCGTAATTCCTAGAAGTTTCCACAATCAAAATGGCTCAAGTCTAGTAATACCATAGAAAATCAACCACTCCTACCTATGATGGGGTCTTGGAACTCTATCACTTCTAATCGACTTGGTTCTCGGTTGAAAATTATCACTTAAAAAAGAAGAGGCTTCATCAATGTTCTATTCAATCTTTCATGGAAAGTGTTGTCTGTATCACAACCACTTATGAATCTCAACAACAGTCTTTATTCCTCTTTTTATGAAGTAATTTACACAATGATAAAATATCTCCTGAACTAGGATGGTTATAAGTAACTTGTGAAACCCCTTAAAGACACCATTGATGCTCTCCACAATGTTTTTGGTTATGTGTTCATACAACTTCCCCCATCTTATGGAAATGTCCATTTCTCTATTGGAATCTACATCATACAATCATACAAACATATATTATCCATAAAAATTCCATGCAATCGTTGTATAAAATTTCACTGATCCATCTCATATGCTACACTAAATTGATCATATTACAGATAAATTAATTTTATCATTAATTTAAAAAATTTAAAAATAAGAAATAGATTGTATACCAAGATTCATGATAGCCTTCTTCAAAGCTTAATCATAAAAAGTATTTCACACATTGCTGGAAATGTGTCTGCTGTAGTATCGATAATGTGCACATGGGTATATCCGTGTAATAAGATCTACATTTATTTCATCATTCATTGTCTGATGATGATCAAATATGAAACATACACCCCAAATGTGGGTGAAATAGTTGCTAATACATACCAAAAAACAACTCCAAGGTTCATATTTTTCCTTATCCACCATGGAAAATAAAAGTGGAAGAGGTGTATGAATACCATCATGGATTTCCACAATCAGCACTACACCGATGTACTTTCCATATAGAAATGTTCTGTCAATCTATATAAACTATTTTCATAAAATAAATTTGGAAATACATGGAATGAATGACCAAAAAAACCTATAGAATTTAACATGAGAAGGATCAAGTCAGTTATCTTGAGGCACATGTTCATTCATTTTGATGTGGAAGACAAGTTTGTTGGTTTGCTTTAGTATTAATAGTAATTGTGGTAATTCCCAATAATAGTCATCTCAATCACTGTACAACTTTAAAATTGTCTTTGGTTTATCCATCCATGCCTTTCCATATGAAATCTTATAACCAAAATTTTGTTGCATCTTCTCATGAACATGGGATATAGGCACATCGTGGTAGGTCCCAATCATCTTGACAATAATAGTTGACACAAATTCATTATCCAACGATGCATGATCTTATATTAGGTTAGGATACACACATGTATGAGATGCCACAATATTATAAATCCTCCATCCTCTAAGTGAAATGTTTGGAATCACCCTCAAGAGAAATCTATAATCATCATCATGTTGTCACACTGTATAATTTATTTTATCTAGTTTGAATCGAAAACTAAATATCTATAGTGTCTATCAATATAAAATATTTTTTCATACTTTTTATGGAATCTTTGTGCGGAAAATCTCTTCCAATGTATAATGATTTTTCTATTTGATAAAATCTATCCTTTATAACTCCAGAAAACTTAGTTGTATGTGTGATAATATTTCATTGGAATTCAAGAAAACATTTTTAGCTTCAAAACAAGATATGAAGAGTAGTGGATGATTTATTATGCATCGAGGATGATGTACAACTATTATATTTCTAGAAAATTATTCCCTAACTTCTCCAGCTTCCTCATCATCATCACTATTTTCTACTTCTTTTATATCACTTGAAAATTCATCATCATCAAAATTCCTTTACATCATATTTGGGTGATCAATTTGGTTGTCTTCTTCAGCATGATATAGAAGAGTCATATATTCTTGGGATGGACCTTCTTCAATGACTCCTATATGCCTCTATCATCATAAAATTGCAATTTGTTTCTAAAAAATAGATTCCTTCACATATAATTATATCAAATAATTATCAAACCATTGGTTAAATAATTTTTTTCTTGTAACCAGTCCTCATCATCACCCAATGGATATGATATATGGTGTATCCTATCCTTGAATTATAAATGTCTATAGCTAATAGACTGGATCTCCTGATTAGGTATCATATTTAACTAACCATGAACTCTTTCCTGAATTTATCTTTGGAAAAAACACTCACACATTCTATCCATTTTTGTTGGTCTTATACTATATGAATCTCCTCGATCGGGTTGAATAAATTACCTATAGTAATAGACACAGGAAGACATGATTGATTATGTGAAAAATGGTTTGGTATTATGATTCCAATAGTGCAAATAATATTCACAATGAGGAGTGTAGGGTTGGACATGTAATAATTGAGTAAATTTATTTCACAATATAAGGATATAATTGAAATTTCAATGGTTTATAAATAGAATGTGATTCATCTAAATCACATCCCCTGGGAATGTCAAACTAGGTGTGTAGTTAGGCCTCTTTTTTGTGCACCATGCGATGATTGAGTTAATTCCCAATCCACCCATTTTGGGGTTATTACCCCTAGGTACATCTGTGCTAGAGCCTTTATCCACTCGCAGTATCTAGATAGGTATTTAATTACTTGAATAACCACACAATCTTTACTTTAATGAAATTTCAGAATGTTTTCTTATGTTTAGAATTATCCCCAAATATTTCACTATTGTTTCATAGTTCAAATTTTAATATTACTAAATTTATCTAAATATATTAATTAAAGAGAATGAGAATTATCTGAAGTAGATCCCCCGAGAGTGTAAAACTAGGTGTTTAGTTAGGCCTCTTTTTAATGAACCAATTAATGATTGAGTTAATACTCAATCCACCCATTTTGAGGTTATTATCCCTAGGTACATCTGTGTTAGAACCTACATCAACTTGTAATATCTAGAAAGGGATGTCATTTCTTAGATAACTACACAATCTTGGATTTCTTAATTGATTGATAGACATTATTCACTATGGGTAATAATCATATAGGGTTAAGAATGGATGAAGTTTGATGTTATTTCATAGTAATGAAGTTAGTAAATAAGTTATCCTAATTGTTAGCAACAAAGTTAGCAATGCCTAGCAAATTGTTATTAATTAAGTTAGAAATTAATTAATTAATAGTTATTTAATAGTTAATCATTAGTTAATGATTAGTTAATTGTTAGTTAATGATTAGTTAATCATTAGTTAATTATTATGTATTCATTAGTTAATCATTAATTAATGAATAGTTAATTAATAGTTTGTTAATAGTTAATTTTTAGTTAAATATTATTTAAGTGTTAGTTAATCCTATGATAATCATTACTTAATCATTATTTAATCATTAGTTAATTGTTGTTTAATCATTCATTAATTAATATTTAATCAATAGTCAATAAGTATTTAATTATTAGTTAATCATTAGTTAATTAAGAGATAAATAATTTTTAATCATTAGTCATTTAATAGTTTGTTAATAGTTAATTGTTAGTTAATTATTAGTTAAGCATTAGTTAATCCTAAATTAATCATCAGTTAATCATTAGTTAATCATTAATTAATCATTTATTTTTCATTAATTAATTAATAGTTCATTGATAGTTATTAAGTAGTTAATTAATAGTTATTTAATAGTCAATTAATAGTGAATTATTAGCCATTTATTAGTTAATCATTAAATAATCATCAGTTAATCATTAAATAATCATCAGCTAATCATTAATAAATCCTAAGTTAATCCTTAGTTCATCATTAGTTAATCCTTAGTTAATAATTAGTTAAGTAATATTTAATCATCATCTAATGAATATTAATAAACATTTAATAAGTAATTAATTATTAGTTTATTATTAGTTAATTTTTAGTTAACTATAAGTTAATTATTAGTTCATAACGATTAATGAATTAATCATGCATTAGTTAATAGATAGTTAATTAATTATATATCAGTTAATTATTAGTGTTTACTAATTTTCATAATCTAATAAGTGATATTAAATAATAATAAATTCCTATGAATTATTAAATTACTAAGATAAATTATAAATTAATTATCAAAGAGTATTCATTCAATTATAATAATCTACTAACTAATATTAATTATTAGAAATGATTTGGGGTTAGATCCCTTTATTAAAGGAATAAATAGAAAAAATCCCTAATTTTATTGGATTAGGGGAACCTATTACACAACAAAATACAAAAAAAAAACACATGGCCAAAAGGCCCAGAAAAAAGAAAAATCCAAAAAGGCATAATGATAGAAAGTCAACAATATGATCTGAAGGCCTAATGAAGTAATGGTCTATAATCCCAAAGGACCAAGCAATTCATCACCCATCATCATGCCTCCACTACCCTGATAACATATCTATTTCCACTGAGGGCCAAACCATCGTGGATGGCATCACCACCTCAACAGACAAAACATCCACCCAAACCACCCACTGTCCTTAAGAAATAAGTATTAGTAATAATAATTAGTAATTAATAATTTAAACAAAATAAAATATTAGTAATTAATAAAATATTAATAATTATTTAAAAAATTTAAATTCATTTTTCATAAATAAATTATTTACAATTAATTATTAGTAATTAATAATTTTGATTTGGAATTAATTATAATTAATTAAATAGATATTAGAAAATAATTATTGATTTTTCAGTTTTTAATATATATATATACATATACCATGATAAATACTTTTTATGAAAAAATACTAAAAATTATTTAAAAATAATTAATGTTAATAATTGTTTTATATTTTTGTGGTAATAAATATTGAATTTTTAAATGCAATATATATTAATAATAATTTTAAATTGTAATAATTATTACTAAATCATTATTTGAAACTTATTTCTACGAATTATAAATAATTAAATAGTAATTATTTATATTTATTAAGAATAATTATGAAATAATAAATAATTAATAAATTGTTTTCTCACTATACCTTAAATAATATATATTTATTAATAAATATTATTATATAACTAATATGTTTTATTTATTAACTATTATTAATTAATTGTTATTAATTAATAATTATTACAAGTGAATTATTTAAAAAAAACATAATTTCAAAACAATAATAGTAATTATAAAACAAACTAATTGTATTCATTTGTATTTGAAATGTTTTTTATAAATAAAGGGTTTGATTAAAAAATTATAGTAAAAATAAAAGTATATACATTAAATTTATTACTATTAATTATAATTTCAATATTCTATGGAAGTATATTTTCATGAAATATATTTATGACATTTTAATTAGTTAAATAATGATTGTATAATAATTTGAACATTATCAATAAGATAATGCACTCAATGTAATTTCAAATCAGTTAATTCAATAAAAAGCATATAAATCAATGAGTACAATTATTTTTCACCAATGTATATGATGAGTCTTGTCCCATAGTCCAGAGTGTGAATGAGACACCAATATTAAGATCGATGACCACCATGCTGGGGTGGAGTCTAATGAGATGGGAAAGGATCTTTCTCAGGTGCATGAATCTCAGCTATCATATACTCTATCTGTGAATCAGATGGAAGAGGTTTCATTGAGATCTCAAGATGCACACCTGATTGTCATGACCCAACCCACTAGGGTCTAATTGGCTGACAGTAAGCTAAGTGAGACACCCTAATCCCACCACAAATAGGCTAGGGGTTGTCGACAAGCACTGAGTAGGCAATTTTGAAATGGGAGGCCTTAGCCTATGTACCTGTATGCACACACACAACTAGATCCATGGAAAAATGCAGCGATATAATAAGAGAATGAATGTCTAGAACATAAACCATGCATGCAACAACCTCTAGGAAAACATCAAAGTACATTAGTGCAGTACAAATGTATAAAGGGGAAAAATACACACCCAACCAAAATTGAGGTCTTAACCTAAAAACTAATAGAAAAAGGGAGACTGAAGAGATCTGGATTAACAATATCCAAGGAAGACCATCGAACATGATCATCTCGTCTAGGTAAAACTATGCTCCTCAAAATCTTAATCCACTAAGTTTTCCACTAACCAGTCTATCATCTTTATAAGACACAACACATGCGGGTGAAGACCATGCAGGGGTGAGTATAAACATACCTAATAGGAAACCTAAAAAACCAAGAAAGGAGAAATAGAAATACATAATAGTTAGTTAAACTCATAAGAAAGAGGTAAATTAAAAACCCAACATATATGCTCTTAAAGAAACCCAAGAAAGGGATAAAGGGGATCTACATCTCCACAGCCCAACTAAGAAAGATGAGTCAGCCTGTAGGTCTAAAGGTCTATCTCTGATGCTCAGTATCACAAGAAACCACACAAGGTGTTGGAAAATCCTAATTTTAATGATCCAAAATCATGTCTGTTAAATTTCTAATGAGTTTAATGTTTTATTATACTAAATCATATTCTAGATAAAATTAGAAAATTTAGTTAAGTGCTAATCTACCGCCAGTTATACTGATCTACCATTAGTTAAGGCAAGATACCATTGGATCTACCACCAAGTATTGGATACTAGACCAACCTATCGTCAATTAAAACGTGCCACTTCCAGAGTGAATCTACTGTTCAAAATATCTACTATTAGATGAATCTTCTACTGGTGAAGAGAAACCACTAGACTAGATTGACTGCCAGAATATATCTACCACCAGGATGATCTACTTCTGGATCATTCTATTGTCAGGATATGCTACTTCTACCACCATAGAGTTGCTACCATCAAAGTATCTACCACTTGAGATGCTACCACTAGTGATCTACCAAACGAGGCTGCTACCATCAGTTCAACATACTACCGTTAGGGTATATTCTTCCAGAGTTCAACCATATCTATCCATAATTAATTTCAAAAGTTATTCTTTAATGGATAGTTTAAGTTATAAAATGAAGTGAGAGACATGTGTAATTAAGAATTATTATTCTTAAACCAATATATATATTAATTAATGAAACATTAAGTCATTTTTGGATCTGTATGAGGTCCATATTTTTCTAATTTTATTCTTCAATGGATATTTGGACTTGGAGCACTTTAAATATAGTGAATCTCTCTTATGTGTTCATAGTGTGAAATGGTGATATAGTAACACATGTATGAATAGAATCTCACAAGATTGAAATGAGAGGAATAAGAGAAACATATTAGTGAAAGATCCCTCGACTTTAATGACTGAAATATAATGGATTTTTTAGACTTCCATAACCCCTGTTCTACTACAACTTTTGAGAAACTTGTTTAAAGTTTTTCCAAATACCTCATTAAGAAATCTACAACAAAAAAATATATTTAAATTGATAATCACTAAATTTCTTCATCTCTAAACTCTTTCTCTTTATTTTTATGTTGTATATTTGAGTAATGTATTGTTTTGATTTGTTTATCTACACACACTATCAGCTAAACAAAACTGGAGAGTGATTGACACACACCCTCTCTATTTTATTAATTTATATTCTAATGAAGAACTGTGGAATTGGTTGTGTGTGACTTATGCATATTTTATCCCAATTATAACTATGGAGGAGGTTCTTTTTCCTATACATCCTTGGGTGTGGTTTTTTGTAAAACTAGACCCAGTTTGTGGATCCATTTATTTTATAATAAACTTCTTGGAAGCATGTGATTTCCAAGTAGAGGAGATTAAGCCTTGAATTAATACTGAAACCTATGTTAAATTTCTATTGTTTGTTCTATATTATTTGTTTTCATTATTTATCTCAAATATTTTTCTGTTATTTGATTATGAAAACATAATTCAACTCTGATATTTAATCTTAATTTGTGTTTAATATATATTGTTTGGTTAAGAAAATTATATTCAAAATCTGAATTAGATTAAAAGTTATTTTAACTAAACCTTAATCCTTCTTTTGAGAATTTATTTAAAAAATAAAATTATATATTTCTACAATTTTTATTAACTAGATGATTTAATTAAATTGAGGGATTTAATTTTTAAATTATTTTCAAAAAATTTTTTTATTGGAAACTCAATTCACCCCCTGTTGAGTGGTACAATATGACCAAAAAAAGGATGAATTTGGAGGGAACGTATCTCAATACTATGTTCCAAAACTAAGGGGGAACAATATCTAGTAGATTACCCACTCCCCTCCAAAGCTCAAATACTTGGGTGTTCCATTTCATAGATAGAGGACCCACATCCTACATAGTAAGGGGGATTTACAAACCTATATATGAAAAGAGTATGGGGGCCTATGCCCTAGTGCAACATGGGGTTTCAAATCTCAACAACACTCTGATGACCACAAATGATTACTGACATTTATCAATCATCCCTAAAGGAAGTGTCATACTCATAACACTTCACATCGTATCTCAGATGCCAAAATTAAGGACACCATTTTTTTTCTAAGCGGAAAACTACTTAGGATAGGATAATCATGGGCTCAAATCCAAGTCCATATAAAGGATATATACACATTTTAAATCTCGAATAATAGTACATGGTGTGTACCTGGGGTCACATGGTAGTGACCTCATCTGGACGCATAGTCGTTTCCTCACCTATATATGGCATGGTTGGCCACGTGGGAATACACAAAATGTATAGGTGGTAAAAAGAGTGTCTTTGAAACCTTACATCTTACTATTTTCTTCCATCCTGACCCCATGTACTTAAACCGGTGCCCATGTACACTAGCCATGCCTTAATACATTGTAGTGCTTGTGTACTCTAGTTGTGCCTGTGTGACTGGTTGTGCCCATGCCCTTGTACCTCAGAGTACTCACTTAGCCACCATAAACCATTCACAAAATTTTTATAGGTTAAACATGAATTGTGATATTTAACTTCACCAGAAACCCTAGCCCCCATTGACAGGGGACTACACAATGTGTGTTCCAGGACTACACACTATGTATGTCAGGATTTTCCAGAATCCCATAAACTTGATGCATATTCACTCCGCACCACTTCCACCCTCATTTTTGATATAAATATCATATTAGTATGTGTATATGGGGTTGAAAAAAACCCTTCAACTTTAGTGGATGGATTTTTTCCACCTAAATCCTCTCACAAAGTAATCCCATTTTTCCACTTCCCTATATGTCGGAACCCATGAACAAGGAACTTCTGACCCCTCTCTAATCCATCTAAATTTTCCTATCATGCTGAAATAATCCTCAATCATGCTCTTGATCCTAAATCTAGAACCATAAAAATGAACCATTTTACTAATGATTAGTTGTGCAATGATTTGTTCCTAGGTATTCATCGAACCATTGGAAAAAGGATTATATATAATGATAACACAAAGATCAAGGGGAGAAAAGAACAGAATTTAAATGTGTGGAACAAATGGGCTCATATCTCAAGTTGGATTCCATTTATAGATTTTGAAATTAATGATTTCAATAGATAAATAAATATTCAATAAATAAATTAATAGTTGGGTTCGTGTAAAGAACGTCAATCACCGGTAACCATAGAAAATAAATAATACACACTTTTTCAAATAAATTTCTTATGGAAAGAAACCAAATAATGTTCCATACCTCGAGTTGGATCTATCTCTTGGTGAAGAATGTGTTCCCTAATGATGAAGATAAATATCCTGCTGTGTTCTTCATCAATCTCATGATTCACCTTGATCTGTTCATCATCGATCTTTGATTTTGATCCACCAATGAAGAATTATTCCTCCTCCTCTATAATCCTTCGGGGTTATGTGGATAACCCTATATATTTTCTTTATCATCGCATTTATTGATGAGGTATATGATTTATGTCATATAAATAAATTATTTAATTTACTCAATGCACCCTCCAATGACCATCTCCCATAGACATCTAATACTGACCAACTTTATGTTATGGATAGGGTAAACCTCATGTTTTGGAAACAAGAGTGGTCATAGATTTCCCATCTGAGGTTCTAAAAAAATGGGAATATCATTTATTCTCAAAATATGCGCACACAAGATTTTATACATATATATTTAATATATAAATTATGAGGTCTCAAGACACCCAATCAACATTCCAACTATAATGAAAAATATAGATACACATATATAAATATTCAAAGGAAAAATCCATAAAACCAAACTCATTACATTCTCCCCTACATCAAGGATTTTCACCTAAAAAATTACAAGCTATACAAAGAGGTGGGGGGGTATTGAGCTCACATATGAATTTCAAAATCCCAAGATCTCTCTTTCATGCTCTCATGATGCCAGAACACTCAAACCTAAGGGATTACATTTTCATGTAGGATTATCCCCTGTCAGTCCTCAATTTTCACTAAATACTTCATTCAGGTGACTCCATCCTCGTTGTAAAGATCTTCCTAGTCAATAATGTTCTTAGGGTCATGAATAAATATCCTTAACTGCGACACGTGGAAGACTTCATGCACTCAGTACAATATTGGGGGTTGTTCCAAGTGGTAAGAAACCTCACAAATGATTAATAGGATCTAAAATGATCCATTGAACCTTGGGAATAACTTTCTTCCCCAACAAAATCTCTACAATCCTCATTGTGGGGATACTCTCATGAAAACATGGTATCCACAATAAAACATCAAAAGCCTATAGTGCTGATCTTCATAAGATTTATGTTATCTCTAGGTTGTCCTCATATGCTCATAGATCACCTAAACCTTCTCTATCATTTATCATACCATCTATGGACCAACAAGATATGTCTGACCAATATCAGAATAACATAAGAGTGTTATATAGGGTCTCTCATACAAGGAATCAAAATGTTCCATGTTGATAGTATAGTGATAACTATTATTATAAGAAAAACCTACCAATGGAAAGTGATCCACCCAGCTCTAGCTGAAGTCCACCACAAAGGCTCTCAACATATCCTCCAACACCTAGATAGTCCACTTAGTCAACTCATACATCTTGGGGTAAATCACTATACTCATCCATAAATGGGTCCTAAAATCCTCATGCATACCTCTACATAAATATTCTATGAATCGAGTGTCACAATTGGAGATGATCATTATGGGTGCCCCATGAAGTCAGACAATCTTACGACTGCCAAAAAATCTCAACTGAACTCTACTCCCTGATGGAAATAATGTGTCAACTTGGTGAGTCTATAAGAAATCACCCAGATAGAATCAGTGGCCTCTCATTGTTTGTAGAATCCCCATAAAAAAATCCATCAATATGTTATCCCACTTCCATTCCAGGATCTTAATAGATTGAGTCAAACCTACTGGAACCCAATGTTTGGACTTTATCTATTGACATGTGTGACACTGAGAAATGAACTCAGTAATGATATGCCTCATGCCATCTAAGAAAAACTATCACCTATGGTCCTTGCACATTTCTCCACACTAGGATGTATGGCCACAGGATAAGTATGAAACTCCCTCATCACCTCCTCTTGCAATGTGACTAGAACCACCATCTGTCCCTTAAAAGGGATGGTGTTATACCCTCTATAAAATTCATTTGGTAAATCTACTAAGGATATATGATCTCGTAGAATCTCATAGTTTATTTCTCCCAACTAAGACTCTCTCACATTCTAATGAATTGATGGAGTCACCACCATATACTAAAGAAAAACATTATCCCTCTTCTCTACCCAGGCCAGCTGCGATGAATCCAACTTCTTAGAGACCTCCTCCACTAAGAGAGAACTTGACTTCCTAGTAAGGGAATATACCACCATGTCAAATTTCCCATGAGTATATACTATATTGAGGTCATAGTCCTACAAGAACTCCAACCAATGCCTCTATCTTAGGTTGAGGTCTCTCTGGGTGAAGATGTATCTATAACACTGGTGGTCTAAGTAAACAATGAAATGCTTAGATACAAGATAGTTCCTCTATATCTTCATACTGATGACTAATAATAAAACCTATGAGTCATGAGTCATGTAGTTTTTCTCATGGGATATCAACTAGATCGACCCATAAGTGATCAAATACTTCCTCTACATCAACATTAAATTGATCACAACTCTAGAGGCATCATGAAAATACACATACTCAATGCCCTCATCTAGCAGTCTTATGGAAAGAGTACTGATCAACATTATCCTCAACTCAAACATGCTCTTAGGTGGCTCCCAAGGAATCAATGAATCAATCTTCACAGAATCCACAACTAAACCATGCTTAGATATCACATTCTTGTAACACCTCAAGATTTTACTATATGTCCCTTTTTAAAATTAATTCTTTTTTATAGTTATGTTGCACACAACACCCATCATAAATGTATAATGAAATATTATTCTGTGATAATTATAAAAAATTCATTAAATTGGCTTGGATTAATAGTATTAACCACATCACGAATTTTTTATATTATATATTCAATCAAATATTTTCAAGAATAAATCCATTTTTTTGCATAAAAAGTTATATTTTTCTATAGGAATTTTTTTGCCTTTTAATGGAAAACTTGTTTTAAAACTAAAATTTGACATTTTCATAAATTATGTTTAAAAAAAATCATTTTTAAAAGTTAAAAATTAAAATTTACTTTGATTTATTTTTGGGTATTTTTTTGATATGTTTCATTTTTTGATGAATAGTGAAAAATACTGCATTTTATTTGAAAATTGACTTCTCATCTAAATAGTTTATAATGTTAAATTATATTTTAAATTGGTTTTAATATAAAATTAGATAAATAATAAATCTATTAATTCAATTAATTCCATTTTAATATTTTTTTATATTTAAATTGGATATAAAAACAATTCAAACCTCTGCACATTTTCAATTTAAAAACATGTTTTCTCACACGGTCTACGTAATTAATTTTAAATTAATTTTAGAAAATTATTTATTTTAAATATTTAAAAATGTATTCCATATTTGGAATCATAATTTTCATATTTATTAAATAGTTTACTTTTATTTTTTTCCAATATGAATAGTAACATTGATAATTTTTGTTACCATGTTAAAGGGTAAATTACGTAATTTAGGTTAACAATAAAGTGATAATGACTAAAAAACAACACTACCACTTGAAAAAATTTTATTGGATGAATTTAATTTGACCATTAATAACCAAGGTTCTAAATTGAATTATTTAATAGAAACTTGTCCCTGAAAATTACTTAGATATTATTAAAATCTAAGGGAATGACAAAATGTCAAACTCTTTCTTTTAATAAGTATAATATTTTTAATATGTGGCTAAATAAAATCTATAATTGACTGTAAATATTATTATTAAAGATAAAAGTTATATATACATCATGCTATTTTTTTTAATTTTTATTGAAGAAATAATTATCATAAATAATTACACAATGATGATATAGTAATTATTCAATTAATGAAAAAAATCAATTAAGTGATATTAAAAATATTAAAAGAAATATAATTTGAATTAATTATGGTCATCTGTGAATTTTATAGGTGAATATGAATTATTAGTGTTTTATTAAATGAATTGGTTGAAATTTATCTTAGTGTATTGATTTTTATAAATTTAATGTAATGAATAGTGTTAAAATTGACACTAAATATATTTTATGAAAATGATATTTTATTAAATTATTTAAAAAAAATAAAAAATAATAAATAAGGAAAAAGGGGATAAATTATAGTCTAAAATTTAATAAATTTACCATTTATGGTTCAACTGACATCTTATAAGAAAAAATATCAATCTTTTAATATTGAAGAAGTTGTTACTGTAGTTAAAATTAAAATAGGTTAACTAAGGGTTAATCAAAATGACAAGGTTTAAAATTACAAAAAAACTTGTATAAAATCTATTATTTGATGGTATTACCACCCTATCCCAAATTATATTCTAATAAATTACCATGTGTAGGTATTTTTATTAAGAATTGATTTATTATAAATAATTTTTTTTGAGAAATTCCAAAAGATCCTCTCACCTTCATTATAAAAGGAAACATCCTACCTCATCTCATTTAAAAACTTAGAGTACTATATATTGAAAAAAATCTACCAAATTATATTATAAAATCCATTTGACACATTTTATAGGATATGGTATTCCCAAATGACCAAATCTACAATCCTTCAAAGGAGATATAAAGGAACAGTTTCAAAGAAGAGGTAATTGCTATAACAGATTACCCTATTTCTACTCTTCTATACCTCCTATAAATCTATGATATATATCATAAAATAATATCTTAAGAATTATCAATATTATGAAATTTTATTATAATTATGAACATCCCATTATACAACCCCTTTCCCATCGAATAAGAAGTGAAAGTATCGCTCGTGCATACGTACGACTTACTGTCTCCACGCAAAGATACAATTCATTTTCCATAACATTATTTTTTGGGTGGGAATTATGATGGGTTTAATATTTATATATTATATTTATGAAATTATTATACTTATGGAATTATAATATCACATCTACCCTTTTACCACATATTCTTTTGGGAAATGATAACGTCGCTCGTGCATACGTATGACTTACCATGTCTAAGATGCGATGTGATTCCTTTTTCATATATATTTAAAATGGGAGGTAATAAGATGAAAATTTATGAATATATATTATATATATAACATACCAATTATTATGTAAATTATGAGACCATGATCAAAGTATAAGGACTGGGACTTCCGAATCAAAACTTGCTTGGAAAATGAAGCAGATATCAGCTAGAGCAGTGATTTTAATTATTAATAAATGGGTGATAAGATTTTTTAAATGATGCATAAATGGTATTATTGAAATATTTTTATGAAATAAAAGTATAATAAATCCATATTTAATATATTGGAGTATTTAATATGAACAAGGAAAGGTAAGACTTGAGGTAAGATATTTTTTCCCCACTTTTAATTCTATGGGACACATGCCTTATACACTACTTGTTTCTTCTACGTGGTGTATATATCCCATGAATTTATTTTTTAAGTATTATCATAAAAACATTGTATTTAAATATACATATAATTTTGATTCTTTCATGGGGTATACGATTCAACTGATTAAAAGTGGTAAGGTTTTATTTCACAATCTCATCAATATTCAGGATTGTTTCGTTATAAGTCTCCATTTGGGGAATATTTCACTTCCATGTCCATGTTTTATAAAAAATTTCAAGAAAGTTTTTACTATTCTCTTATGTATGTTTAAAGTCATTTTTACAAATTTTTTAATTTTTACAAAACAGTTTCAAAATAATTTTTTTGTCATTTTCTAAACAAGGCTCTTTATGATTTTTCTAACAAAAATAAAAAAGGAAGCTTTTTTCAACTTATACAGAATGTTTGTACTTTCTTTCCATTATTATACATTAATTCCTTGCAGATTACTTTATAATATTAAAAGTTTATTTTCAAAGAATTTTTTTTCCTTTATAATTGGTCATCTATTTAAAAAAATGATTTCATAAAGGAAAGTATATTTTCCTCAAGAATTATTTTAAGTTATCTTTCAAAACCATTTTCCTTATAAGAAAACATTATTTTATGATTACTTATGTTTTTCTGGGGATATGATCCAAGGATACCATTGATATGGTTTATTTTTATGATGATGTGATTTTTATGAAACCCATTTCTTTTCAAGGGTTTTGTTATGTTGAATGATTTATAATATTATGGCCTACATATATATGGTTTTCATTATATGAGAGGTGGAACCTATATATCTCTCCAATGCATTAGGTAATGAATTATATCTCATGATATATTTATGGGAAACAAGTCAATGTGTTTGATCTGTGATGGGAAACAAGTCAATGTTCTTGATTTATTAAGGGAAACAAGTGATAAGGTCTAATATGAGAGTCTTGGTAGTTAACCTTGACATATGAAAATATTTTGTATACTTATGATGATTCCAAACACATTTATGAATAGAAAATATGGTTAAATAATGACTTATGATTAAGTTTCATTCTTATGATTCATGTTAATGTTTTATTACATGACCCATATTTATGATCCATGATAAGTTGGGTATTAATTTTTTATGTTATTCTTATGATCACATACCCATATTTATTATCTTATGCTTTTATAAGACAATAAATTGATGTATTCTATGTTTACCCTTACTGAGCATCTAATCTCACCATTTTCCTATTTTCATTTCCAAACTATATAGAGAAAGGTGTTAAGTGTGACATGATAAAAGGGATATAATTATGAAGAAATAAGTGGAAGGTGGTGTAGATATTTTATGAACAAGTGTTTTATGTTTCCCATTTTAAAAAGGCACTAGAACTTTATAATCCTTAAGTGTGTATTTTTATAATGAAATGAATATTAATATAAAAATATATAATATCTATGTATGAAAACCTTGGGTCATTATAGTTAGTATTAGAGGGTGAGTTTAGTTAACCTTTAGAAAATAGGATGATAAAACCTTAGTAATAACCGTAAGGATAAGTCTATGTATAAGACAAAATCCTATAGCTTTGGTAATGATTATGAATGAACTAGGTTATGAAGTTACCCAGTCAGGATCCAAGTATCACTGAGAGGGGGAGGAGGTAAATCAATGATATCTGTTTCTTTTATATTCTTTTGTTTTTGAAACAACCTTTTCCTCCTGTTAAATATTTCTTTCCCTACTGAACACACACAACCACAGGAACACAAGATTTACAAGGTTCAATACTCAATAAGAGTATCTACATCCTTGGTATGGTATGAAAATAATCCAGTACCACACAATAAACTAGAAAAAAAATACTTTGATGTGGAATAAAATGAGTATGATATACCCTTTCACTCGTGTAGTACTTGGGAGATAATCCTTAAGTAAGTGTGCACCCTCTTAGCACAAATAGGGTAAAGCAATATCTCTATGCTTATTGACAAACTTTTTTAAATCTAATATTTGAAAAAAAATCCTCTCTTTCCTATCCAAAAGCTAATAGGTACTACCTAGATATTGTAATAATACTTATTCCTATACCCCAGTCATATCTTGATCCACTTGAAATCACTTCTCACTTAATTTGGGTACTCAAATCTTCAACTCGTAGAGCTCCTTCACAAAGCTACCAGCTTCGCAGAGTACTCTAGATCAAAAATAACTCTAGTTCACAGAGCTCACTAGATCACAGAGCTCAATATTTCTTAGATCAAAAATTGGTCTTTATGAAGTTCACTTGTTTTACAAAGCTCAATGGCTCACCTTGAAGCTCCTTTCCTTCATGGAGCTTACTACCTTCATAGAGATCACTTTCTCCATGAAACTTCTTTACAATTCGAGAGCTATAAAATTCTAATTAAGTCTCTATACTTTTCTAAAGGGGGCAAGGACCTATTTATAAGAATTTCCAACTGAATCCAAAACCTTATAGCCACCTCATCACCACATTAGTAACAAATCACAAAGCTCCAAAATTTATGCTAAAATTCACTCTGTTTTGCAAATAACCACGAATATTTTCCAAATTTTTAAAGCTCATTGTAATCACAAATCATTATATAAAATACTATTAACTTTTGTGAGGCTCCTTATTCCATTGCATTGTTGAAATTCTCTACTCTTAATTCTCCTCAGCACCATAATGCATGTTTTCAAATCTCTTCACATCTTCCATTCAAAAAGCTCATCATAATTACAAATCACACCATCAAAATTCTTCATGTCTTTGTGAAATATACTTCATAAATACCATCTTCACTAAATTAATTCATTTTCCATGTTTTGATGAGATCTTCAAGGAAATCCACTTTTTTCAATGCTATCCCAACTCCAAATGTTGAAACCCAAAAATTTGGAAAGCACTAGAAAACTATGACACCTTAGACACCTACTTCTGTAAGACCAACCATACTGATTGATTGTATATTTTCTCCTTCTTTCCTGTATAAATATTGAATCACAAGTTATTCAACCAACTTATGATCTTTTTGAAATATAGATCAGAAAATCATCATCAGATTTACCATAGAAAGTATTGTAACTTTCCTATCTTTCCTCACCCACTTATACAAAGTGAAGTGATTTCCTTTCTTCTCAAACTTCCTTGAAAACAAAATAAAATACATAATTCATCAAAAAAATTCATCAACCAAATTGGACCCAACAGTTTAAACCAAATTTTTCATAGATGGTGTCGTGATTTAAGAATTTTTTTAAATGTGTTTTCATTATTCCTCACTATGGTTGTTATTTCTCATAATATGCTTTTTGGTTTTAGTCAATAGATGGAACCCAAATAAATTGGGTTAATGAAGAATGTGATGGAAAATAAAATGATTGTACAACTAAGAAAAAAAATGTTATGGGATATATAATTTAGAACCTTTCATCCATGATAACACAACTTTATTAGGATATTAATCATATGGTTTTCCAAATGATCAAAGAAGGGAAAACGTACTATTGAATATTTCATGAGGAAACATACAAATTATTTAAGTGGATCTTATAACCCACTAGTGGCTGAGAGGTAGATCAATACCATTGAAAAAATATTTCCTATTCTTCAATGCTTGAGACATGAAAAAGTTTTCCTAGCTGTTTATCATATGGAAAGAGAACCAGATCAATAGTGTAGTCTTGTCAAGAATATGAGGCAAAAGAAAGAAATTGAATCCATGAAATGAGACAAGTTTAAGAACCTATTTTTTAATAAGTAATTTCCTCGTATTATTTAAATTAATATAGAGAAGGAGTTCCTTTAAATTAAACAAAAATGATGATGAATTTTTTGGTACATACAAGGAAAATTTTACAAGACTTACGAGGTATGCTTTTGTCTTATTATCCAACCTGACAGAAAAGTTGAATAATTCTTTAGTGGATTAAAACCAAGTCTATAAATGGTGTTAGACATAAGATACTTTAGTATCAATGAAGAAATTGTTTGATGATCTCTTAAGGTAGAAATGGAAATCAGAGATACCCACTATTCCCATGGGTTTGATAAGAAAAGAAATATTGAGTCTCATGAAAAATCGAATATATCACATGGTGGAATGAAATTACAGCCATCTAAATGCCATAAATATGGGAAGAAACATTAAGGGAAGTGTTTAAATAGAATTGAGAGGTTATTTAAATGTGTAAAGGTGGGTCATAAATCCCATGAATGTCAAAAATAAATGAACATACTGGTTAACCTAATGGTGGAAACGAATATGCCAACAGATGTACCACCCACACTCCATTGTTATAAATGAAAGGAGTATGGAAATTACGCTAATCAGTGCATGAATCTAAAGTTTTTTGATGATAAATATAAAAATAATCTAAATACCAAAGACAAATGGTAATCTCTTGTGATCACGACTACCAAATTGGGTTATGAGAATGACAAGGTAAAAGGTACACTTATCATCTAATCTAAAGAAGAAAATGTATTATTTGATTCTGGATCCACCCACTATTTTATTTCTAAATATTTTTCTAAGGTTATAACAATATCACCTCAACAATTAGATATTGAGTTAACTGTGAACACTCCTAATTGTACAATAGTCACATCTCATGATTATAGTTCTTCTCTAATTGATATTTGTGGGAAAGCACTTCCTAAAAATGTTTTTATTCCCCATATTATTTAATTAGATGTGATTATTATCATGTATTAGATTTATATATATGGAAATAATATTAATTTTTGGGTAAGGGAAGTGAAATTACATATTATAAATGAACCTATAATCATTTATTGATGCAAGGATGAATATGAACTTCTAATAGAAATTACATCCATCTTATGGGTCTTATTTTCTATAAATGAAGGTAATATATCTTAGCTGGTTGGGGAGAAACTCAACATTAAGAATAAAACTATTGTACAAGATTTTATTGATTTTTTTACAGAAGATTTTCTAGGTATTTCACTGAATTGTAATGTTGAGGTTTTGATAGAACTCATAACTGGTGCTATGCTTATTTCTAAGAATCTTTAAAAAATGCCCCAATTGAGTTAAGAGAATTAAATAAGAAACTCTAGGGGAATCTTGATTAGGGATTTATACACACTAGTATATCACCTTGGGGTGCACTTGATTTATTTTTTAAGAAGAAATATGGTTTAATGTGTCTTTGAATTGGTTATCGGGAGCTTAAGAAAATTACAATTAAGAAAAAGTATCCTCTTCCTCATATCAATGATTTGTTTGATCAGTTACATAGAGCTCAATAATTTTATAAAATTGACATTCATTATGGATATTATCAACTGAGGGTAAATAAGGAGGATATACCCAATATGATATTCCGAACAAGTTATTAACACTATGAATTTATAGTGATTTCTTTTGGTCTTATTAATTCCCCCGCCATCATCATGGAATTAATAATAGAGTCTTTAGAGATTATATTGATTAGTTTGTGGTAGTATTTATAGATGATATTCTTTTATATTCAAAGAGAAAGTAAGAACATAAAGATCACTTAAGGATTTTGATGAATACCCTGAGAAAGGATAATATTTATGAAAAATTTACCAAGTGTGTATTTTGTCTTCATAAAGTTTAATTTATGGGACATATAATCTCAAGTGAGGGTATATTGGTAGATCCTTAAAAGAGAGAAGTTATTAAGAAATGGCCTAGACCATCCAAGGTAACTAAAATATGTAGTTTTCTTGGTTTCTCTGGATGTTGTCAATGGTTTTTGGATATTTTTTCTTGACTATCCAATTCACTACCCATTTTAACTTAGAAGAATTCCAAGTTTCTCTGAATGAATGAATGTGAAGAAAATTTTAGGGAACT
The DNA here is from genome assembly GCA_963277665.1 of Viscum album. NCBI lineage: Eukaryota > Viridiplantae > Streptophyta > Magnoliopsida > Santalales > Viscaceae > Viscum > Viscum album. The sequence goes on from OY728135.1 coordinate 549,192,747, forward strand.
AAAGAGAAGATTAATCAGTTACCCCATTCTTAAATTACCCTACAATGGAGAAGGGAATGCAATTTATAGTGATACCTCAAATAAGGGATTTGGATGATTTATTATGAAAAATGATTTGGTTATATCTCATGACTCATGACAACTGAAGGTTCATGAGAAAAATTACCCAACTCATGATTTGGATTTAGCTGTAGAATATTTATATTAAATATATAGAGGAATTATGTTTATGGATAAAAGTGTGATATATATATTGATCATAAAATATTAAAGTATATATTCACACATAAGGAGTTGAATATGTTCCAAAGAATATGGTTGGAACTGATTAAATATTACAATTAATAAATACATTACAACCCTGAGAAAGCGAACAAGGTGGAAGATACTCTGAGTTGAAAGGACCATGCTAACTTATCTATGATGGGGATTATAAAATACTCAATATTACTATATTTTTAAAGGATGTATATGGAAATAAAAAAGGTAAAGGATAGATCTTATCTGGCCTAAATTAATGATCAACCATATATCCAAGTGAAGATTAAAGAGCCACAGAAGGACGATGTGGAGCTGCAAATATAAGGCCCCAGCCTTAAACATTACATAATCGTGAATTAAGTTAATAATTAACATTGAGTATTTTTTAGGTCTAGAGTTTTAGAGAATTAGGTTATAACTATTACATATCAACTTGAATATTACATGTAGAAACTTCCACTCAGTATCCATTTTTTTCATAAAATAAAAACTCTTAAAAAGAAAAATGTCTAGTTCCATGTTTTATATAGAATGAATTTTCCTTGATCCCATCCTTGAGCATATTACACTTTATGTCTTGTGAAAAAAATTTCAAAAACTTGAGATGAAAAAAAAAATCTCAGTAAGGGATACACAAAGAAGGAAAACTGTTAGTTTTTCAAAACAAAAAGTAAACCATGAATACTTTATCATAAGTAATACTTTTCACCTTTATGAAGTAGTAAATAATATTCACTGAAAAAAGATCATTGCTTACCCTTTTATAACCAAACAATTACCATAAAACCCATAGAAATCACACATAACATATAAAGGTAACTTGGGAAATAAACATACTTAGATGGAAAAACCATACGGCCGACTACCACACATATCACTAAATGGAATAACCATACGACCGAATTACATACCCAATGCATTGTTTGTAACGCCCCGACCCCAGCTACCCAGAATCGGTGCATTACTTCGTAACATTGGCATGATCACAAAAGATCAAGTCTCGAAAGACCGATTAGTTTAGTAGCCTTGGAAACACTAGATACATTCATAAGTCTTTCATTACATCAATATTAAACAAACTACAATAACATGGTCTTCATAGTCCACACTCATATCTTCACTGACTATCCTTGCAAGTCAGTCATAATACACTTCTTCACATCCTGGAAAATATTTAAACATTGAAAGGGGTGAGCTCAGATGCTCAGTAAGGATAACAATATTGCGGAAGATTTTATAAGAAAACATAATCATTTAAGGAAATGTATGACTAAAACAAAAGCCTTATTGAACTTGAACTTCAGCATAATATGGCAAAAGTAAAATCAAATAATTCCATTACTTACTCACATGGATATTCTACTAGACGAATAATCACATGAAATATCAATAACCACTTTCATAATGAGGGAATGTATAATGCCGGACATTCTGAAACATTTTGTCAAGGCCTCGGCCAAGACATCTAAAATGATTAAGGCCTCGGCCAAAACCATAAATCAAATTGGGAAAGGGCCTCGGCCAATTCCACGTCTAGTTGTCTCATAAGACCAACCGATGCATCGAGGAGCTATAGCGGGCTCCACCCGTCACATATTAAGTCCAATACATTCCTCATATGAATAGGTTTAAACATAACATAAATATTCGTATTAAAACTTGCATACGAAATGTCAACAATTTCTCCATAAACTATGTATGGTATAAAATAACACATCCACAGTCAAATATTTCACAAAATGTTCAATGGAAGTTTTGTATCATAAATCAATTTCAATTAAACTTAAAACCCATCAAAGGATGTTGACATGGATGAAATCAAAGCTATTTGAGAGAAATATCTCTCCTTTTTGAAATTATTTAAAAGTCCCATAATTATAAAATAATACATTTACTTTGAAAATATTCTTATAAGCTTGTTAGGGAAGCTTCGACGAAGTTATAATGGCGGAAAATATCCGCACCCGCCGTATAAGTAAAAAAAACATTCTTACCTTAAATTTGTCAAAAAGGTCAAAAGTACATTGTTTGGAAAACAACGGTAAGATTCCTTTCAAAAATGTATAAGGGTATAAATGACTTTAAACCATTTTCCATTTAATAGTAAAAATGTTTTGAAAGACATTTTTAAGAAACATGGATGTGGATGATAACGAGGTCCCAGTAGATAATTATGTACAAACAACCTTGGATAATGAAGAGGTTGTGAAGTAAACCCTTACCTTGTACCTTTCCTTGGTTGGGGTAGGTTAACCTCCTGTATAATGGTGAAATAATTGTTCTTAAATTATACAAGAATCATATACATTCATATGATATCATATATGATCTTTTAACATTGCTTTGTTAACAATATCGTAGATTTATCGTTGTTTTGGGTGTTAACTTACTCGTTTTCTTTTATCTGTTTTGTCATGTAAGTCTTGTTTTTCATGGATAGGTTGTATATTATTCATATCTAGAATGATATCATGTCCTTAAACATTATTTTTAAATCATAAAATGATAATTATACTTGAATGGATACGGCGGAGAATGAATCTCATCACGTTCGTGGAGACGGTAGTCCGTACGTACGCACGAACGACAATATCATTATTTTGATATTAAAATAATATATAATTGGATAGTGTATCATATATACAGAATCATTATCATGTTATATTTATTATTTACATGAATTACATATCATTATTATACCCATCTAAATAATAATATAATGAATAACAATTACACCACGACGTGGAGACGGTAAGCCGTACGTACGCACGTATGGTGACATGTCATTCAAATGATGGGTAGAATACTGAATATGGTTGTTCCATATTTATAATAACATCACAGTATATGGAAGATACTGGAGTTATAATTTTAGAATTTAAATAATAAACAAAGAGGGAGTGGAAGAAGAAAGAAACTTGAAAGAGGGTGATGAAAATGTTACCTCTTCTTCGGGTTCTTCCTTTTGATTTGATCAAAAGGACTCCTTAGGATGTATTTCTGACTAAAGTAAAGCTTCTAGGATGAAGGGAGAGAAGTTGGGAGAGTATTTGGGCAGGGTTTGGCCGAACCAAAAGGCTTGGAAGTGTGAATAAGGTGGTAGAGGTGGGGGCCTTTTATAAGAGGAGAGGAGGGGCACTTTTGGAAAGATTGAAATGTTACATTATTTCACAATGCTTTTCGGATTATAAAGGTCCCACACTTATATAATTCTAGGCTAAGGTGATAAGGTTTCTAAATCTCCTCATCCAATAGGCTTTGGACAAGTGTAAGCCTTGGATTTCGCATTATCTTCTCATTTTATTTAAATCGTTAAATAATGAGGTCATCGCTTCATCATAATGATGTCATAAATAATTTAATTTATTTAATGTCCAAAAATTATAAAAAAAAATACTATGATGTAGGAAATCTTTTTAGCTTTCTAATGAATATTTATAGTCAAAATTTGGACTTGTGTAACCCCACTTAAAAACTGTTTTAGTAAAATAACTCATGTTTGTGTCAATTTAATTTTAACATTAAATAAATATATATTAATGTCATTTTCCAACTAAAGTGGCTCCATGGGGTCCCCAAGTTGACCCATGGGTTGTCTTGGTCGGCCATGACTCATCCAATAGGAGTAGGACAAGTGTCATGCTTATCTCATATTATTAAAACATCATTTGTACCTTAAACTACCTTAATTACCTCTAATCGCGATTAAGAACTTAAAAGTTACTATTCACCAAAAAATTATTTTAATCTCATTGAACCACATTTTACTTCTTAATGACAACCATGTATGTCGGATTTTTGAAAATCAAATCACAGAAGTGGTAATATTTCATTTTAACGAAAAATCAGTTTTTAACAACCACTTAGTGGTTTCACTATTCATCAAAAATTGAAGTTTTTCAGAATAAGGCCAAAATTTCACCCTAAGCTATAATTGATATTCCGAATTCAAAAATGATGTCTATTTTACAAAATTCCAAACATATAAGTTGTATTAATTAATTTCATAATTAATTCCCGCTGTTACAACAAATAGCGTGTTTTTAAGAAACAATTTATATCAAAAGTTTGGCAATTGTTTATGTCCAATTTCAATGTTAAATTAATTCTAATGACCACCATTGGATAAAATGCTAAAAATATATTCTAATTATACTTTAAAACCACTAAATATTATAATTTATCACTATAAATTATTTTTATTAAAAAAGTTGTTTTAAGTATTTTTCACTATTCATAAAAAATTAGAAGTTCTCAGAGAAATACCAAAAATTCAACATAGGCTAATTTCAATATTCCGAATCAAAAAATGAAGTCCATTTTGATAAATAAAATTTATAAAATTTCAAAAATTAGGTATTACTATTCACAACGGCTAGTTTAATTAGTTGTGGTGTCTGTTAGAGCTCGAGGTTGTGTACAACACACGTTATTTCATTATTCGAAGGGAAATGTACAGTGGAAGCTTGGGGTGTTACATTCTCCCCTCCTTCAAATAATTGCGTCCTCGCAATTTCTAGGGTATTACTGCATAAAAAGACTCGGGTGGTTTTTCATCATAAATTCCTCAGGTTCCCACGTTGCCTCTTCCATTTTATGATTTCTCCACAAAACCTTCACCAGACGAGTCGTCCGGTTTCTCAGCACCTGCTCCCTCACATCAAGAATCCTGACGGGCTCTTCACAATAGGAAAGATCGGGTTCCAGTTCTAATTCCTCATAGGTGAGTACATGCGTTGGGTCAGGCATGTATTTCCTCAACAGAGATACGTGGAACACATCGTGAACTTTGGAGAGACTTGGCGGCATTGCCAAACAGTAAGCTAGAGCCCCAATTCGTTCTAGAATTTCGAAAGGTCCGATGTACCTGGGACTCAATTTACCTTTCTTACCAAAACGTATGACTCCCTTCCATGGAGATACCTTCAGGAAAACATGATCACCGACTTGAAATTCCAAATCCTTCCTTCGATTATCGGCATAGCTCTTCTGCCTACTTTGAGCTGCTTTGATGTGATTTTGGATTACTTTCACCTTTTCCACCGTTTCCTCCACCAGTTCTGGGCCTACAAGTTTTCTTTCACCAACGTCATCCCAACAGGTTGGTGTACGACATCTCTTTCCGTATAACGCTTCATATGGTGCCATCTGAATACTCGAATGGAAGCTATTGTTATAGGAAAATTCTACCAGTGGTAAATATTGATCCCACATACCCTGAAAGTCAAGAGAGCATGATCTCAACATGTCTTCTAAGGTTTGAATAGTCCGTTCTGATTGTCCATCTATTTGAGGGTGATAGGCAGTGCTCAAACGAAGTTCAGTATCCAAGGCCTTTTGAAGACTTTTCCAGAATCTTGAAGTAAAACGAGGATCACGATCAGAAACAATCGATAGGGGTACTCCATGAAGTCTTACAACTTCATTAATATATAGTCTTGCTAGACGTTCAAGTGGTAGATCCTCCCGTATATCCAGAAAATGTGCTGACTTAGTAAGTCGATCAACAATGACCCATATTTCATCATTCCTTCTAGGAGTCTTTGGTAGTCCCATGACAAAGTCCATCGTAATATTATCCCATTTCCACTCTGGTATGGGAAGAGGTTGCAATACTCCACCAGGATGTTGCCTTCCATCTTTCACTTGTTGACAAACCATACACCTCGACACAAAATCAGCAATCTCCCTCTTCATATTGTCCCACCAAAAATGTTCCTTCAAATCTCTATACATTTTGGTGCTCCCAGGGTGTATAGAGAAGTTGGAACTATGAGCATCATCCAGCAATTCCCTTTTTAGATCAGGTATATCGGGAACACAAAGTCTCTTCCCGAATTTCAAAATTCCATCCTTATACACAAAGTCCCTCAATCTTCCATCATTCACACCTTTAATCTTCTTCTGAAATTCTTCATCATTGGTCTGAGAACTCTTAATCCTTTCTAGTAATGATGGTTTGGCAACCATTTGAAAAAGCATTTATGTTTCACCTTCCCTAGTTATTCCCATGTCCATATTCACTAGATCCAAGAAAATTGGATCCCTTTCAATTCTCATCACATTCAAAACTCCATGGTCTTTTCTACTCAAAGCATCTGCCACCTTGTTTGCCTTCCCAGGGTGGTAATGTATCGTGAAATCATAATCCTTGAGTAGTTCAAGCCATCGCCTTTGCCTCATGTTGAGTTCTTTTTGTGTGAAAATATACTTCAAACTCTTGTGATCAGTATAAATCTCACATTTTTCACCATAGAGGTAATGTCTCCATATCTTTAAAGCAAAGATCACAGCTGCTAACTCAAGATCATGAGTAGGATAGTTTTGCTCATGAATTTTTAGCTGTCGTGATGCATAGGCAATGACCTTATCGTTCTGCATAAGGACACAACCGAGTCCTTTCTTCGATGCATCACTATAAATAACAAACCCATCATTCCCCGATGGTAGAGTCAATACAGGGGCATTGACTAATCTTCTCTTTAGTTCTTCAAAACATTCTTCACACTCTTTTGTCCAGACAAATTTAATCCCTTTACGTGTGAGCTTTGTCAATGGGTTAGCCAATCTGGCAAAATTCTGGACGAAACGTCGATAATAACCTGCTAAACCAATAAAACTGCGTACCTCAGTTATACTTGTCGGTGCTGGCCATTCTTGGATTGCCTTGGTTTTAGAAGGATCAACAGAAATTCCATCCTTAGAGACAATATGGCCAAGAAAAGAAATCTCATGAAGCCAGAATTCACACTTGCTAAATTTCCCATATAATTCATGTCTTCTAAGAGTCTTCAGGATAATGCGTAAGTGATTTTCATGATCTTCGTGGCTTTTGGAGTATACCAAGATATAATCAATAAATACCACTAAAAAGTCATCAAGATATTCCTTGAAAACTCTATTCATTAGATCCATGAAAACAGAGGGTGCATTAGTCAATCCAAAAGGCATTACTGTAAACTCGTAATGCCCGTACCTTGTTCGAAATGCTGTCTTTGGAACGTCTTCCTTCTTCACACACAACTGATGGTATCCAGACCGAAGGTCAATCTTTGAAAAGTATTGAGCTCCATGCAGTTGGTCAAACAAATCATCAATGCGAGGTAGGGGATACTTATTCTTTATTGTTATAGCATTGATCTCCCTATAATCAATGCACAACCTCATAGATCCATCTTTCTTCTTAACAAAAAGAACAGGGGCTCCCCAAGGAGAAACACTAGGGCGAATAAATCCCTTATTACTCAATTCCTCTAGTTGTTTCTTTAGTTCAACTAATTCCACAGTGGCCATTCTATAAGGGGTCTTCGATATGGGCCTTGATCCAGGAATTAAATCAATGGAAAACTCAACTTCTCGTTCTGGAGGATGTCCAGGTAAATCTTCCGGAAACACATCAACATATTCTCTCACAATAGGTACATCCTCTATTTGAATATTCCTTTCCTCATCCTCAGTAATTTCCTTCTCTTCCTCCCCAATAATTGAATTTAGTTGAGCTACTGGGGGTGGATCTAGATAATAATTATGTGGCGATGATTCTGCTCTAAAGATAAGGTGTTCCTTATCATTATCATCAAGAATCGTAACCTCTTTCCTCTTACAATAAATTTTTGCATCATGGTCCGAAAGCCAATCCATACCGAGGATTATATCAAATTCAATCATGGGTATGACGATGAGATCAGCAGGTAAAGAACATTTAGGTGCTCTAATGGGAACTAATCGACAAAACTTTGTTGCAACAATACTTCCCTTAGGGGTTTTGACTGACAACTCCCTTGTTAAATCAAATTGGAAATATCTAATTTTCTTAGCAAACTGGGAAGATATGAAACAATGCGATGATCCAGAATCAAATAATGCATTTGCTAAACTTGAGGAAACCATTAAATTACCTGCCACCATGTCTTTCGGAGCTTCCACCTCAGCAGTAGTGATAGCAAAAGCCTGGCCTTGATCCCTTTGCCTCTTCTGAGTTAAGTTCCCCTGACGCTTAGGACATTCATTTGCATAATGTCCCTTCTCTCTACAATTATAACATTCCACGTTGACAACCGCTTTCTTTCCCTTGCATTCATGAGCTTGGTGGCCTTTTTCACCACACTTGTAACATACTCCTTTTCCTTTTAGACAGGCACCAGGGTGCTTCCTACCACAATTATCACAGGGTGGAAATTCATTTCTACCCTTCTTCCCTGTTTCCTTATTTCCTTTCCCAGAGTTTTCAGCGGATCTCTTCTTATCTTGCTTTGATTTAAAGTCATAAGACTTAGAGAATTCCTTTTCCATCTTGATGGCGCACGAGACAATACCTTCGTATGAAGAGAAGGTTTGTGATACTAAAGCTCGACGGAGAAATGGTTTCAACCCATCAAAGAAACGATCAGTATTACTTCTTGGGTTACGTATGTAATCTGCAGCATACCTTGCTAACCTTGTAAAGTTAGCCTCATACATTGCGACATTCTCATCCTCCTTCTGCCTCAGACTCAGAAATTGCCTTTCCATATCCGCTCGATGGTCTCGAGGAAAGTATTTTTCTAAGAACAGCTCTTTGAACTCCTGCCATTCCATGTTTGTTAATTCATCATCCTCCTTTGTGTTTTGAATTAGTGACCACCATTGATCGGCATCTCCAGTGAGGTGGTAAACTGCCATGACAACATTCTCCCTTTCACTACTCCCCAAGGCATGGAATATTTTCTCTAAGGAATTTATCCATTGCTCAGCTACTATAGGATTTGTACTCCCATTTAAGGTTGGCGGTTGTTGCCTCATGAAACGGTCTAGCATTGATCCTCCACGTTGCGGATCAGGGTGCTCTATACGAGTAAGGTTGTTATTCATAACCTGCGTGAGTTGTCCCAGTACGGTGAGAAGCTGATCAGCACCAGTTGTATCACTAGCTCCACCATAATTATCCTGAGCAGGAGGGCAATCCCTACACGGAGTGCGTGCATTGATACGGTTTCCATTCCTTCCACTAGGCGCCATTTCTAAATAATGGCATAAACTAGATTAGTTCATGAATCAAAATACATAATTCCATACTTGTAAAACACTTAACATAAATTGAACTAATTATGGATATAATCCATAATTATAAAAATGTTTTCTTTGAGGAAGTATATACTCATAACCCTTCATAGTGGTTTGTAAAGAAAATGGGAATTATCCAAAGCATATCCCTCGGGAGTGTCGTAACCAAGAGTGCAGCAAGGCCCGTTGTCGTGCACCAGTTCCCGTTCGAGTCTAGCTCAAAGCGGTGTTTTCGGGTTTTACCCCTAGTTACATCTGTTCCAGAGCCGCCTCTACCTGCTCGTATCCAGACAGGGATGCATTGCTTGGAAAACTCACAACATCTCTACAATACCAAAATTCTAGGAAGTTCTTCTATACTAATCCTCAAAGTCTATCTTCGGGATATGTGCTCTAATCAGAGTTTATCTAAATCTAGCTTCCAAGGTTAGTACTAAACTGCCTCTGATACCAACTGTAACGCCCCGACCCCAGCTACCCAGAATCGGTGCATTACTTCGTAACATTGGCATGATCACAAAAGATCAAGTCTCGAAAGACCGATTAGTTTAGTAGCCTTGGAAACACTAGATACATTCATAAGTCTTTCATTACATCAATATTAAACAAACTACAATAACATGGTCTTCATAGTCCACACTCATATCTTCACTGACTATCCTTGCAAGTCAGTCATAATACACTTCTTCACATCCTGGAAAATATTTAAACATTGAAAGGGGTGAGCTCAGATGCTCAGTAAGGATAACAATATTGCGGAAGATTTTATAAGAAAACATAATCATTTAAGGCAATGTATGACTAAAACAAAAGCCTTATTGAACTTGAACTTCAGAATAATATGGAAAAAGTAAAATAAAATAATGCCATTACTTACTCACATGGATATTCTACTAGACGAATAATCACATGAAATATCAATAACCACTTTCATAATGAGGGAATGTATAATGCCGGACATTCTGAAACATTTTGTCAAGGCCTCGGCCAAGACATTTAAAATGATTAAGGCCTCGGCCAAAACCATAAATCAAATTGGGAAAGGGCCTCGGCCAATTCCACGTCTAGTTGTCTCATGAGACCAACCGATGCATCGAGGAGCTATAGCGGGCTCCACCCGTCACATATTAAGTCCAATACATTCCTCATATGAATAGGTTTAAACATAACATAAATATTCGTATTAAAACTTGCATACGAAATGTCAACAATTTCTCCATAAACTATGTATGGTATAAAATAACACATCCACAGTCAAATATTTCACAAAATGTTCAATGGAAGTTTTGTATCATAAATCAATTTCAATTAAACTTAAAACCCATCAAAGGATGTTGACATGGATGAAATCAAAGCTATTTGAGAGAAATATCTCTCCTTTTTGAAATTATTTAAAAGTCCCATAATTATAAAATAATACATTTACTTTGAAAATATTCTTATAAGCTTGTTAGGGAAGCTTCGACGAAGTTATAATGGCGGAAAATAGCCGCACCCGCCGTATAAGTAAAAAAAACATTCTTACCTTAAATTTGTCAAAAAGGTCAAAAGTACATTGTTTGGAAAACAACGGTAAGATTCCTTTCAAAAATTTATAAGGGTATAAATGACTTTAAACCATTTTCCATTTAATAGTAAAAATGTTTTGAAAGACATTTTTAAGAAACATGGATGTGGATGATAACGAGGTCCCAGTAGATAATTATGTACAAACAACCTTGGATAATGAAGAGGTTGTGAAGTAAACCCTTACCTTGTACCTTTCCTTGGTTGGGGTAGGTTAACCTCCTGTATAATGGTGAAATAATTGTTATTAAATTATACAAGAATCATATACATTAATATGATATCATATATGATCTTTTAACATTGCTTTGTTAACAATATCTTAGATTTATCGTTGTTTTGGGTGTTAACTTACTCGTTTTCTTTTATCTGTTTTGTCATGTAAGTCTTGTTTTTCATGGATAGGTTTTATATTATTCATATCCATAATGATATCATGTCCTTAAACATTATTTTTAAATCATAAAATGATAATTATACTTGAATGGATACGGCGGAGAATGAATCTCATCGCGTTCGTGGAGACGGTAGTCCGTACGTACGCACGAGCGACAATATCATTATTTTGATATTAAAATAATATATAATTGGATAGTGTATCATATATACAGAATCATTATCATGTTATATTTATTATTTACATGAATTACATATCATTATTATACCCATCTAAATAATAATATAATGAATAACAATTACACCACGACGTGGAGACGGTAAGCCGTACGTACGCACGTATGGTGACATGTCATTCAAATGATGGGTAGAATACTGAATATGGTTGTTCCATATTTATAATAACATCACAGTATATGGAAGATACTGGAGTTATAATTTTAGAATTTAAATAATAAACAAAGAGGGAGTGGAAGAAGAAAGAAACTTGAAAGAGGGTGATGAAAATGTTACCTCTTCTTCGGGTTCTTCCTTTTGATTTGATCAAAAGGACTCCTTAGGATGTATTTCTGACTAAAGTAAAGCTTCTAGGATGAAGGGAGAGAAGTTGGGAGAGTATTTGGGCAGGGGTTGGCCGAACCAAAAGGCTTGGAAGTGTGAATAAGGTGGTAGAGGTGGGGGCCTTTTATAAGAGGAGAGGAGGGGCACTTTTGGAAAGATTGAAATGTTACATTATTTCACAATGCTTTTCGGATTCTAAAGGTACCACACTTATATAATTCGAGGATAAGGTGATAAGGTTTCTAAATATCCTCATCCAATAGGCTTTGGACAAGTGTAAGCCTTGGATTTCGCATTATCTTCTCATTTTATTTAAATCGTTAAATAATGAGGTCATCACTTCATCATAATGATGTCATAAATAATTTAATTTATTTAATGTCCAAAAATTATAAAAAAAAATACTCTGATGTAGGAAATCTTTTTAGCTTTCTAATGAATATTTATAGTCAAAATTTGGACTTGTGTAACCCCACTTAAAAACTGTTTTAGTAAAATAACTCATGTTTGTGTCAATTTAATTTTAACATTAAATAAATATATATTAATGTCATTTTCCAACTAAAGTGGCTCCATGGGGTCCCCAAGTTGACCCATGGGTTGTCTTGGTCGGCCATGACTCATCCAATAGGAGTAGGACAAGTGTCATGCTTATCTCATATTATTAAAACATCATTTGTACCTTAAACTACCTTAATTACCTCTAATCGCGATTAAGAACTTAAAAGTTACTATTCACCAAAAAATTATTTTAATCTCATTGAACCACATTTTACTTCTTAATGACAACCATGTATGTCGGATTTTTGAAAATCAAATCACAGAAGTGGTAATATTTCATTTTAACGAAAAATCAGTTTTTAACAACCACTTAGTGGTTTCACTATTCATCAAAAATTGAAGTTTTTCAGAATAAGGCCAAAATTTCACCCTAAGCTATAATTGATATTACGAATTCAAAAATGATGTCTATTTTACAAAATTCCAAACATATAAGTTGTATTAATTAATTTCATAATTAATTCCCGCTGTTACAACAAATAGCGTGTTTTTAAGAAACAATTTATATCAAAAGTTTGGCAATTGTTTATGTCCAATTTCAATGTTAAATTAATTCTAATGACCACCATTGGATAAAATGCTAAAAATATATTCTAATTATACTTTAAAACCACTAAATATTATAATTTATCACTATAAATTATTTTTATTAAAAAAGTTGTTTTAAGTATTTTTCACTATTCATAAAAAATTAGAAGTTCTCAGAGAAATACCAAAAATTCAACATAGGCTAATTTCAATATTCCGAATCCAAAAATGAAGTCCATTTTGATAAATAAAATTTATAAAATTTCAAAAATTAGGTATTACTATTCACAACGGCTAGTTTAATTAGTTGTGGTGTCTGTTAGAGCTCGAGGTTGTGTACAACACACGTTATTTCATTATTCGAAGGGAAATGTACAGTGGAAGCTTGGGGTGTTACATTGTTGGTTATAACGTAACCACTCGTCTTGGTTTATCACGACACCACCCGTCATTTGGTTTATCACGTAACCACCCGTCAAATGTCCAAATACCATTATAAAATCATAACACACAAAATATTGAAAATCTAAACATTTCATAAATAATATTTCATTTGAAATCACAATAAATCATTTCAAGATATTGAAATAATCAATGATTTATCAAAACCATTTTCAAAACCATTTAAAACATTTAATAAAGACATTTTTGAATCAAAGTGCCCCATACCACTTTAAATATTCTAAAGGAATTAACATTTAAAAAAATTAATGTCCATATAAATAAATCCTTAAAACAATTTTGAAAACATGGTCATTAATGAGAAATATTTATAAGAATAAATCTTTAAAACATTTAAAATAATGTTTTAGCTAAGGAGTCCCTTACCACTTGAAAAAATACCTGAATAAAAATAATTATATAATATCATTAATTTTTTTATAATATCATGAGAATATGGAGATTCATGATATAATATGTCAAAGGGCAGTATATACATCATATAAAAGTGAGTTGGTTTATAACAACAAATAAGTCTCATTGAAAAGTAAATTGAGACAAAGTCTCTTAGAAAGATCATATCCTTAGATTAAGGATAAATAAATGAAATAATTATGTGTAAAAAATAAGAATACACTCAATATGATTTGATATTTAGTGTAAATAAATTAGAGGACATCCAAACATGTTATTTTAAAAACAAAACCAATGTCTTGTATGTTTAACTCAATGAATGGAAATTGAGTTAAAATTACCCTTATCAAGTTCATATCAATGACTTGAGAAATTATCAATGGAGTGATTATGTGTATCAAAAGTATATCCAAAAAAATAAAAGTGGAAATTATTACATAAATAAATAAATAGTGATTCTACACATAATCATATCATGACATAATCAAGTAGTATAAGATTAACCAAAAGAATGGAAATTGGGTTAAGAAGTTCCCTTGCAAAAATTCAGCAGCCTAACGATGTTAAATAAAAATTCATAAAATGAGATGATGAGAGAAAAAGGGATCTCTAATCACATGGAAATAAAATTTATATCCATAAGGACATTTAATAACATATCCCATCATTTTAAAATAGAAATTTAAAGACGTAAAAGAAGTTTTTGACTAAAAGAGGAGGGTGAAAGGTTCCCTCATCGATTTGGTAACTTATGAAACATACATCCCATAAAAGAAGGATCATAAAATGAAGATTTAAATACCCATAAATTAAAGTATATTATACAAATAATATAATAATGGGTAGTATATACACCACATAAAATTAAATAGTGGCAAATATCTCATAAATCTCACAGGAATAAAAAGTGAGATGAAAGCCCCTTACCACAATGTAATCAATCGAGTCATATGACCAAAAGTTAATAAACACCAAATTAATCATAGAATACCATGAATATAAAGAGAATCATGATAATATATATCAAATATAAGTAATAAGTACACCATATTCAAGAAATAAGTGGTGAATAATGGAAATCTCACGGAATTAAAAGTGAGATAAGAAACCTGTTACCTCAAGTCCGACTTGTCTTGTATGTTCCTTGTTCTTCCTGAATAATAAACCTAAGTTAATTTATACTTGATTAAGAACCTTTTTAAATTTTTATTATGTAAGAACCTAGGTTTTTAGAATGGGTCAAAATCCTGACCCTGTTTGAATTTTTGACTTGTTTCTAAGGAAACTGGAGAAAATGGGTAGTTTCTGAAAATTACTAGACTACACGCCATGTAATTTAAGTACACGTCATGTATATGTCAAGTGAGTGACCAGCCATGTGCTCACCGAGTACATTCCTTGTGATGACCGTGTAGAAATTCCTTACTACATGGCGTGTAGTTTTCGACACACCGTGTACCCGTGACTATGTGGAGGATATACATGGTATGTAAGCCTATTGGCCAGGTAGATTTGTTGATACCAAGTACACACCATGTCCTCCTGGACAAGCTGTGTAGTCTGTCCATGTATGAGGGATATACATGGTGTGTAGGCCTGTTGGACAGATAGAATTGTTTAACTAAGTACACGTTGTGTCTTCCCTGGACACGTCGTGTTGTCTGGCAGTGTATGGGAGAAATACATGGCATGTGGGTAAGTCTACAAGGAAGGGAAGGAAAACCAAGTACACGCTGTGTACCCCTAGGTACACACTGTTCACCCACGTCGCTAGGTTCTGGAAAGTAATTCGGTAGAATTCCAGCTGCCATATGAATATTTAAATGATATACACGGCGTGTTGTCCTAAAGTACACGCCATGTAGTTTCTTTTTTTTGAATTAAAATGGTAAGTAGACTTGTTTGGAGGTAGAACACACATTTTCGCCCACTTTCGCAAACCAAACCGGCCAGAGCTTAATTTCTCTTCTGGTTCTTCATCTGATGTTGGTTTCAAACACCTATTGATGTGTTGGAACCCCCTCGATAAGGAATCGATTCCTCTTGATCTGTTTTGTTTGATTTCTATTCTAGAAAAAGTTATAAGGGTTTGATTGGTTTTGATTCATTTGTAGATCTACTGCTTTTTAGACTTAATTAGAGGCTGTTATCAGAGGATTAGCATCATAAGAGTCTCCGATAGGTGGTGCATACCTCTTTTTGTGTTTTTGTGGTCATTCGGGTGACGCAGCCTTCGACGCGTTTTCAGGTATTTTGAGCCTGACCTGTTTTATCTACTGTTTCATATTGAATTGATTATTGGACTTAGGGGTGCCTTTGGGTATGCACTGTTACCAGTTTTTCTTGAGTGGGGCCAGGCAAGGGGCCGTATCTCATCGGGGCATTTTGGCCAGGGGATGCCAAAATGGTTATATTTGATTTCTATTATTATAAACTATTGAGTTTAATTTATTAATATTGATATAAATTGTTAGAGGAATTCAAGACCTTGGTGTTGTTGATTTTTAACCGTTGGGTGAGGGAAATTCAACTGTTTAGAATGTCTTTCCATTTTCTGTTTTTTGTTTAAATATGTTATATATGCAATTGATGAATTGCATATGCTGGACCTTTGGGTGGTGTTGGACATAGTTCGGATATTCTTGAGTGACACTGATCATAGGTTAGGATTGGACCGGTTTACGTTGGGTGGTTTTGACCACGGGATTGGGCGTCATGGACGTCGTCTTGAGGCAATATGACTGTCAGGTTGGGCATGACCCAGGTTACTTGGATGGAGAGGCCATCAGACTTGAGTGGTATGGTCGTAGGGACACAAGGTGTCAGAGGTGTTGTGGCTTGGGTACTATTTATGTGATTACCACTCACCTGAAAATTTTGAGTAGTGTGCACATATAGAGACTCCGTGATGAGGTGGTTTTGACAACTCGTGTGGGTATAGGCCCCCATTAGTTGCAGTTTAAGTACTTTTGGTTTGGGGGTGCTTGCCGTAGGAAGCCATGTGGGAGGTGAGGAGCCTTCAGGGGATAGCATTGAGGCTATCAGGTTGGGGGCAGAGGCTCGCCATTATTTGAGGTCGGATATCGCTATCCCTCCGAGTCTTTATTTGAGGGCATGCATCGCTGTCCCTCCGGGTACTTTATTTGAGGGAAAACATTGCTGTCTCTCCAGTTACTTTATTTGAGGGCAGACATCATTTTCCCTCTGGTTACGTTATTTGAGGGCAGACATCATTGTCCCTCTGGTACTTATTTGTGGATAGACATCGCTATTCCTCCGGGTTACTACTGTTGGGAATGCCTTCAGGACGTCGGTACTTGAGACATGTGGTGTCAGGGGGCACATGGTACCGGGTTACACGACAAAGATTACGACGTTGGCCAAAGCAGGCGACACTCCATGGTGGCTGTTTAGAACTAGTGGAGTTAGTGTTTATTTGTTTATCATTCTATTTAATGCTTTCTTTATAAATTCATGTCTTCTTAAACACTTATATTAGGTACGCACCATCGGGTGGTATCCTACTGAGATTTTTCTCACACCCTGTATAGGCCCTTTGGGATGCGTACAGACTTTATGGAATTACATGCAGGTAAGAGGCTAGCTTTAGGAGCTGGGATGCATTAGTTGTTACATAGAGATGGTATGTACCTTGAGGTCTTACCTAGTCGGAGTTACTCTGTTTTTTTTTTGTTTTCTGTAGCAGCATGCTTACCTATTTTGTAGCTACAGTTGGTTAGCCATTGGATCCCTTTTTATATTCAGATATGTATGACCTTCTTTGGATGTATGTTTTGTTGCTCAATAGTAGTTACATGTGATCAGCATGCTGTTGTGTTTATTTCTGCTACTATTGATTATATTTATTGCTTCTACTATTTATTGATATTGAATGTGCTTCCACTCTGTGGGTCTGGTTCGAGTCTGCTGAGTCATTTATTCCACTGCATATTTACTGTTATACTTGGACCAGTACAATTATTATTATCCTCCAAGAGGGTATAGCCTCCCCACTATACCAATTAGACCCTCGCTGCTAGTTGGTAGCCTTTGGCGTTCGGGGAGGTGCGCCTAAGGTAGTAGCACCAGACCCATTTAGCACTATTCAGGTGGCTATTCGGGTCCGTGTCGTTACAAAGTGGTATCCGAGGAGTTATTGATAGAGATTTAGTAGCAGCGTTTTACTGGATACTAATGAGATTTAGACTTATCTTTATTTATGCTGGTTTTACTATTTGGGATATGGTATACTGAAGATAGTTTATTACTGGAACTGGGTTTCTAGCTTGTGCTTGGGTGCCTGCAGCCCCAGGTATGAGGAATGAACCAAATTGCTATGGGTAGGAATTGCTATTTTATTTTTTCTTAGATTACAATTTATATTATTTCCACCTCGGTGGATCACTTGGTATATGAGTTTATTGATTGTGATATGTGACCCTTGACCTGGTATGGTAAGGGAGAATTGGACCTTGGCCTGGTATGTAAAGGCTTGTTTTATTGGATTTTGATAGGCATATTTTTAGTATATTTAAATTTCATAACTCCACGTATGCTTTGTGAAGTGATAATACCATGTGAATAAAAATCAATTTCCATGCTTGTATGCTCTGAAATGTTAATAGGTGAAAGTATAGATAGAATTGCTTGTTGTTTCAATGTGTATTCCATGATTTTTTTTTGTAGAATTGCATGTGGTAGGATATTTGGGTTTGGCTCTTATGAGGGAAGGCAAGTAATATTAGTTGAGGTGATTTTGATATCCAGGATTGGGTGACTTGGTCGTTGGTTTGAGGCAATGCTAGTTGTCAAGACAGGCATGGCCCAAGGTACTTTTGACACTTGGCCCTGATAGGGGCGGGTAAGGAGGCCATGAGGTCGGGATGCCATGGGGAATGGGTTGTTGTGGGGGAGAGTAAGGGTAGTAGTTATGCACTTCCTTTTACTACTTTCCTTATCTGTGTTGAAGATATATTGTTATATATATATGGGATGTCTGAATATTTATGGTATTCAGTGGGTTCCTTTTTGGGCGACTCAGATGGAGCGTCAGACGGGAGATGGTATAGAACCGTAGGTACAGGATCAGAAATAGGATCAGGTTTAGGATCCAGTGTAGGCAGGGCAACATCCAGTTTTGGTAGCGTTTGGGCCATGGCTCGATGAGCAGCTCTGAGGGAGCCTGGTACATGTTTTTCAGGGGATCGACAGAGGCGCGCAGGGTACAGAGCCATCTATGGCATATCTGACACGGGATTTCCAGTCGTAGCACCTGCCACTTTTTCAGGGTGAGGGTGGTCTGCAAGAGGATGAGAACTAGATAGAGAGTATGCAGATGATCTTCGAGCAGCTTGAGACGCCTCCAGGGTGGAGGTTCAAGCTGGCGATGTACATGCTGAGAGGACCGGTGAAGCGTTGGTGGGATGTATAGGTTTAGGCTCGCAGACATGAGGGACTGGCATGGAAGGACTTTCAGGATAGGTTCTTTGAGAACTTCTACCCAGAGACACTGAGATCAGAGAGAACTTAGGATTTCTTGAGTCTTCAACAGGGAGACATGTCCGTCATGGACTATGCAGCTACTTTCACTGAGTTGTCTTGCTTTGCACCCAGTATGGTAAGCGATGACGCAGCTAGGGTGAGGCGCTTCGAGGATGGATTATGACATTACATTTAGTTCCAGGTGAATATTTTCAGGCTGGGTTATTTTTAGGAGGTGGTGAATCAGGTGCTCATAGTAGAGGGAAACCAGAGAGATAGGCCCCAGGTTGGCCAGATGATGGCTTCAAGTGATGGTTCAGATAGCAGGAAGTGAGGACGAGATGAGTTCCAGCAGGGAAGTCAGGACAAAGACTCATCTAGACCACCTTGTAGCAGTTATGCAGTGGTTTGATTCTAGTGTGGATAGCCAGGGCATGTTCAGACTCAGTGCGATAGGCCTCCAAAGGAGTGCTGAGCATGTGGATAGGTCAGGCACCTTGAGAGGTTTTGCAGGAAACCTTCTTAGATAGCCGACAGGTTGGGACTAGGACAGACAGTGGCATCTGGAGTTGGTTCAGGTTTGGTACTAGGAGAGGGTAGCCGAGGATTAGCTGTACATTGAGGACATGACAGAGACATCAGGATCCAGTTGAGGGGTCAGTGGCCGATGGCTGGAGCAGCACCGCAGGGAGGTCAGGCATCAGGAAGCCGTACTTCAGGCCAGGTGCACACCATGGAGCTACCAAAGGATGAGCAGGCTGGTGAGCCAATGACAGTTAGAGGTACACCGCGGTGTGGCTGTGATTTCTATGTTTCCTTTTTGGCATGACCTGTAGAGACATGTACGTTTTGAGTGAACGTGATGCACGTGATCTATGTGGACTGACTAGATGCTAGTAAGTGGGATTGACACCATATCAGGTGTGTGATATATATATCTATATGTATAAGATGCGTAGCATCATAGGCATCGAGGATGTGGGTTACTTGAGGTGTTGTGGGAATCGGGGCATCGAGGATGCAGGTTACTTGAGGTTCTGTGGGCATCGGGGCATCGAGGATGCAGGTTACTTGAGGTTTCATGGGCATCGGGGCATCGAGGATGTGAGTTACTTGAGGTTCTAGGAACCAGGACCTTGTGGAGGTGGGCACCAATGCAGTGCGGGATACATTGGGTGTCGGGAACGACATAGGATCACTAATGAGGTGTAGGGGTGACAATGCGTCACAGAAGGACTATGCCTCCGAAGAACAGGTTATCAAACCTTGTTTAATTTGAGTTTTGTTGGGTTGAGACCAGGTTAGGCAATTCCTAAGGTGAGGAGCCCCCTTGAGGAATTTAGCTGGGACCTTTGAGACCGGGGAAGTCTGGGTTACTGTGATCGGGGTGGTATGTTCGGTTCCATCTCTGATTTTAGTTTCATAGCTCGGGGAAAATATATATTAATGTGGGAAGATTGTAAGAACCCGAGTTTTTAGAACGGGTCAAAATCCTGACCCTGTTTGAATTTTTGACTTGTTTCTGAGTGAACTGGAGAAAATGGGCAGTTTCTAGAAATTTCCAGACTACACGCTATGTACTTTAAGTACACGCTGTGTATATGTTAAGCGAGTGACATACTATGTGCTCACTGAGTACATGCCATGTGATGACTGCGTAGAAATTCCTTACTACACAGTGTGTAGTTTTCGACACGTCGTGTACCCGTGACCGTGTGGAGGCCATACATGGAATGTAAGCCTATTGGCCAGGTAGATTTGTTGAAACCAAGTACACACCATGTAGTCTGGCCGTGTATGAGGGATATACATGGCGTGTAGGCCTGTTGTCTATATAAAATTGTTTAACCAAGTACACGCCGTGTTCGTCCTAGACATGCCATGTATTTTGGTTGTGTATAGTAGAAATACATGGCGTGTAGGTAAGTCGGTGAGGAAGGGAATGAAAACCAAGAACACGCCATAACCCCTAAGTACACGCTGTGTACCCATGTCGGTAGGTTATGGAAAGTAATTCGTTGAAATTCCAGTCACCATATGAATAGTTAAATGATATACACAATGCGTAGTCCTAAAGTACACATCGTGTAGTTTCTTTTTTTTATTGCGTTAAAATGGGCAGTAGCCTCGTTTAGAGGCAGAACACACATTTTCGCCTTGTTTCATGAACCAAGCCTACTGGAGCTCAATTTCTTTCTCGGTTCTTCATCTGATGTCAATTTTAAACACCGATTGATGCGTTGGAACCCCCTCTTTAAGGTCTCGATTCCTCTTGAGTGATTTTGTTTGATTTCTGTTCTAGAATGAGTTATAGGGGTTTGAGCGGTTTTGATTATTTTATAGATCTACCACGTTTTAGACTTAATTGGAGTCTGTTACCAGAGGAGTAGCATCATACGAGTCTCAGATAGGTGGTGCATACCTCTTTTTGTGTTTTCGTGGTCATTTGGGTGATGTGGCCTTCGGTGCGTTTTCAGGTATTTTGAGCGGGACCCTTTTTATTTTCTATTTCATATTGAATTTATCATTGGAACTATGGGATGCCTTTGGGTATGCCCTGTTACCAGTTTTTCTTGACTGGGGCAGGGCGAGGGGCCGGTACTCATCGGGACATTTTGGTCGGGGGATGCCAAAATGGTTATATTTGATTTATATTATTATAAACTATTGAGTTTAATTTATTAAGCCTGATATAAATCATTAGAGGCATTCAAGACCTCGATGCTGTTGATTGTTAACCATTGGGTTAGGGAAATTCAACTATTTAGAATGTCTTGCCTGTTTATGTTTTCTATTTAAATATGTTATATATGCAATTGCTGAATTGCATATGATGGAACTTTTTTTGGTGTTGGGCATGAGCCAGATATTCTTGAGTGATGCTGATCATAGGATTGGCTTGTCCCAGGTTACGTTGGGTGGTTTTGACCACAGTATTGGGCGTCATGGACGTCGACTTGAGGCAGTACGAATATCAGGTTGGGTATGGCCCGAGTTACTTGGATGGAGAGGCCATCAGACTTGAGCAACATGGTCGCAGGGACATGAGGTATCAGAGGTGTTGTGGATTGGGTACTATTTTGGTGATTACTGCTCACCCAAAAACATTGAGTAGTGTGCACATAGAGAGACTCCGTTATGAGGTGGTTTTGACCACTTGTGTGGGTAGAGGCCCTGTTAGTTTCGGTTTAGGTACTTTTGGTTTGGGGGTGCTTGCCGTAGGAAGCCTCATGGGAGGTGAGGAGCCTTCAGGGGGTAGCATTGAGGATATCGGGTTGGGGGCATAGGCTCGCCATTATTTGAGGGCAGATATCGTTGTCCCTCCAGGTACTTTATTTGAGGACATACATCACTGTCCCTCTGGGTACTTTATTTGAGGACATAAATCACTGTCCCTCCGATTATGTTATTTGAGGTCAGACATCGCTGTCCCTACGGTTACGTTATTTGAGGGAAGACATCGCTATCCCTCTGGTACTTATTTGAGGACAAACATCGTTGTTCCTCCAGGTTACTACTCTTGGTCATGCCTTTGAGATGTCGGTAATTGAGACATATGGTGTCAGGGGGTACATGGTTCTGGGTTACACGACAGAGATTCTGGTGTTGACCGAAGCAGGTGACACTCCATGGTGGATGCTGAGTACCAGTGGAGCTAGTGTTTATTCGTGCATCGTTCTGTTTACTGATTTCCTTATAAATGCATGCCTACTTAAACAATTATATTAGGTACACACCATTGGGTGGTATCCTAATGAGATTTGTATCACACCCTACATGGGCCTTTCGGGATGCGTGTAGACTTTATGGATTTACATGCAGGTAAGAGGGCATCTTTAGGAGTTGGGCAGCGTTAGTTGTTTCATAGAGATGGTATGGACCTTAAGGTCTTACCTAGATGGAGTTACTCTGTTTTGTTTTGTTTTCTATATCAGCATTCTTATCTGTTTTATAGTTATAGTTGGTTATCCATTGGTGCCCTTTTTATATTTAAATATGTATGACCTGCTTTGGATGCATGTTTTGTTGCTCAGTAGTAGTTACATGTGATCAGCATGCTGTTGTGTTTATTTCCACTACTGTTGATTATATTTATTTCTTCCGCAGTTTATTGATATTGAATGTGCTTCCGCTCTGCGGGTCTGGTTCGAGTCTGCTGAGTCATTTATTCCACTGCATCTTTAATGTTATACTTGGACCATTACCATTATTATAATCCTCTGAGAGGGTATATCCTCCCCACTATACCTATCATACCCTCACTTCTAGTCGACAACCTTTGGCATTCGGGGAGGTGCGCCTAAGGTAGTAGCACCCGACCTGTTTAGAACTATTCGGGTGGCAGTTTGGGTCCGGGTCGTTACATATTATTCATTTTATATGAATTATTATCTTTCTATAGCAATTAGTTAATTATTTTAGTTATTATCGGACATTTTGTCGATGTTTGGAACTTGAGTAAAAAATGAACTTGTTATAATTAAAAATTGTCCATGTGGTAAAAATTCTATTATCTCCAGAATAATATTCATGATTTAAATATCATATATATCATATATATCTAGTATATATATATATGTATTTATAATAGTACATAACATTTGGAGATAAGAAATTAAATGCACCGTTCATGGAGACGGTAAGCTGTACGTACGCATGAACGCTACTTTCATTTATATTTCGTATTTTAATGGATTGAAAACTTAATTATAAATAGGTATATTATAATTATAGTATAATATAATATATAATTTCATTAAATACATCCTTTATACATCCCACGTATGGAATGAATGAGTCATATCACTTTGAGGGGGCGGTAGTCCGCACTTCCTCAAATGAAATTATCGTATTTACCCATTATGGAAACCATAAAGGTATGATATAAATGAAAAATACAGAAGCATAAAGAAAATATAAAATATAAAATATATCACATATAAATATAGTTCCATCATAATGGACACCATAATAGGCGGTAGGAGATAATTGAACAATCATCATTTTGTGAGGCGTTAGTTCACCGTCCACAGAAACAGTATGTTCTTAACCACTAGATAGAGGTGTGTGTAAGTGTAGTTAGAATAATTATCATAAAACAACCTAGTATATTTATAATAATTGTGTCATTATAAAACAAAGTAATAAAGAGAGTTTATGTGGTAGGAGAAGTAAAATAAAAGAAAAAAAATTAAGAGAAGACATTACCTTTAATTCGGGTATCTCCCTTTGGTTTGAACAAAAAATGTTTACTTGAATTCCCTTCTTCCTAGGGGAAGGATTCTAGGAGGAAAGATGGATATAGGTTGATTAATTGGTCAGAGGTTATACAAGACAAGGGGCTTGATAAGTGTGAGTAATGGGTTAGAAGTGGTGTCCTTTTATAAGGGGGAGAAGGGGCTCTTTAGGAATGTTTGAAAATATTATTTTATTATATAATTATTTTCGGTTTCTAAAGGTCCAAAACTCATTAAAGTATAATATAAGATGACTATTTTTCAAATTAAATAATCCAATAAGAATTGGAAAGGTTTTTAATATTATTTTAATTTTTAGAATCTTATTTTTTAAAATTATTCATTAATGAGGTAAACACTGCATCATTATTGTGTCATAAATAATTTTATTTATTTGATGTATAAAAATTATAAAAAAATATCATGATTTAGGAAATAATTTTAGATTTATAATGAATATTTATATTCTAATATATAACTTATATAACCCCATGTAAAAATTTATTTACTAAAAGATATATGTTTATGTC
Source organism: Viscum album (assembly GCA_963277665.1). Lineage (NCBI taxonomy): Eukaryota > Viridiplantae > Streptophyta > Magnoliopsida > Santalales > Viscaceae > Viscum > Viscum album. The sequence goes on from OY728135.1 coordinate 549,217,765, forward strand.
ATTTTTGTCTTTACTTTAAATCAATTAATATAAAGTGTCATTATCACTCAAAAGTGGCTCCATGGAGTCCCAAAATAGACCCAAGGATCCCCATGGTCGGACATGTATCAAAAAATAGGATTAGGACATGTTTTAGGGTAATTTATTATTATTATAATATTATTTTTTACTCTTATTTACCAGATTTACCCTTTAACTATGGTAAATAAAATATTTACTGAAGTAAATATTAATAATATCTAAAAATAAAAGTTATATATTTACATAATTTGTACCTCCTAATTCTAAATATGGAATACATTTTTCCAAATTTAAAACACATAAGTTACATAAATTAATTTAAAATTAATTCCCGTTGTCAAAACAAAAAGCGTGTTTTTAAGAAATAATAACAATCAAAAGATTGATACTTGTTTATGTCCAATTTAAAAGTGAAATTACTTCCAATGACCAAAATTGGATTAATTAGTAAAAACATAATCTAATTAAACTTTAAAACAAATTAAAATTATAATCTAACCATATAAATAAATTAGATTAAAAGGTGGGTTTGAATTAAAATACAAGTATTTTTCACTATTTCTTAAAAAAACATTATCATAAAAGTTCCAAAATTTCATTCAAAGAAAATTTTGATGTTCTAATTCTAAATAAGAATTTTATTTTTTCAAATAGAACATATAAAAGTGAAAAAATAGATTTAAAAATGGTTCTCCATCAAAAGGCAGTAAATTGACCTTTTAAAGAATACTAGAGTATTTATGGTTAAAATTAGATTCGTTCACATTTTAAGCCTCTAACTTTTATTGGATAAATGTAAAAACATTTAATAAAAAATTGTATTCATATTTTAGTTAGTTCTATTAATTTCAACCAATACAACGACTATGCATTAACTACTATTTAAAATAATAATATTATATTATTATTTTTTAGTATAACTCAACATTGTGTGCAATGTACGATTTCAAAGAAACCCATTGTAGCATATCAAGTAAGCCATCAAACATAGAATTCCCATTAAGGTAAAATTAATATTTAATTAAGAAATATTAATAAATATGAAAATGTTATATTCTTTATTTACCTGGGATGTTACATCCTTCCATCCTTTTGGAAATTACGTCCTCGCAATTTTGAAATTGGGATTGGAAACTTCATTGAAATTCCCACATCAAAAAAGAGTAAATAAAACTATAACTTTAAAAGAAATAAAGAGAATTACAAAGGTCACCTGAGATAACCCATATTAGGATTCCATGAAAACATAGATATGGAGGAGAAACTAAGTGTCAAGTTCTGATAGAGAGTGATAGAAAATATTATTATGAGAATGTTAACCACTAGAAAATCACAAACTTGTGATGGGTTAAATGGTCTTTGATTCCCCAGTAGGAAAATTTAATAGAAAACATTTTTGTTTTAAGTTAAATTTCATAAAGTTGATGAATTTATTTATGATATTAACTAAAAATATAAAGAAACATACTTATTTGTCATGTAGACTTTCATCCTTTATTAAATTACAACCAAAAACTCATATATTCTCCAAACGATGAGTTTTCTAGATGACTTGGTCACACATGAAGCACTAGAATCAACTTCTAGAGTATCACATAATCTACAAAAGATGAACTATATATTTTCCCTATTTTTAGACATCAACCAAAACCAAAATGGTTAGTAAAAGATTAGATAATACCCAAAAAGGATAACCATTTATAAACTTAAATACTACTCTTAATCTCAAAAATTTAACAAACAATACCCAAAATTCAACAAAGACCATTCAATATACAATTGTCCTTAAAATCCTTCAATAAAATCTAAACTAAGATTGAAACCCAAAACTCAGAAGGAATTAATCACATAGTCTTCCACAATAAATCTTAAAATTTATCTCCAAATAACATTGACTACTCTTAAAGTCTCATACTGAAAAGTAATTAACCTAATCACATATTCTCTATGATAAGTTAATCATTTACTTAAATAACCTAAAATGTTTATAAGTCCACAATAAAAACATATATTCTTCCAAAATAAAATTCCACCATTACTCCTCAATTGAAATCCCAAAGTATTATTTTTTCCATAGGAATATAGTGTTTCCACAAAATAGATAAAATATTCCAAAATAAAATTTATCACTTAATCACCAAATCATTTTCTTATATTAAGGATATCCATTTGAAAAAACATAAGTTCCCAAAATCAACTTATTCTTTATCCATAAAATCATTTAACTAAAAATAATATGTAATAATAACCAGGGGCTTCACGTAGGCTAGTGGTAGGAGATGCGCCATTGTCTCCCTTCGGTTGTGGGTTCGATTCTTGTGGCCTTTCCAGATGCGACAGGTTGTCACCCATCTTACGGGTTTTCCTTTTTATGAAAATCAAAAATAAACCTAACATGTTTTAACCTCAAAGGTTTTATTATACCTTTAATTTTCATACCAATTCATTAATACCTCAACATATTATATATTGTCATTTTTTTCACCTCCATATGATAAAATAAAACTACTCCCAAAATAAATAACATCATACCTTGATCATGGTGTCCATATGGTTTCATCATCATCTTGTTCACATAGGTAGAAGGTCCATGCATTGCAACAATGATTTAGAGATCTTTAAAAATCATTTTCTTCCTTCATCCAAATACACCTTGTACAACTTGGGTCATATGGGTGTTCACAGAAAAATAGTTTTGGAAAATAATCATGTATGACATATAATTTCAAAAAATCTAATAAAACATGATTTTTATAAAATAGTTGGACCGAGTTTGAGTTGAAACTTTCAATCAATGGTCCTTTTAAAATACTATATATATATTCTGAGAGACTATATTGTAAAAGAAAATATAAATAGGTTTCACAAGGGTCTCCTTCTTCAGCAGCCTTTTTAAAATTATAATATGCTTCAAAATATTGTAATAAGGTAACATATTTGAAAATGCCTTGATAATATTTACCCATCTTGAAAATATGAGAATATTGAGAAAATAAAATTTGATTAAATACAACCCATGATCCACGATGATATCGAGGTATAGTGGAGATGGTTTATATCTCAATAAACTGCTTACAAGTGAGTTGTATGCTAGAAAAAGTTTCACAATCATCTGAATATGACTTTGTAATAATTATTTCAAGCATGTCATTAGGGAGAGATATGAATGTCCTTTGAGATCCTCCTCCTTCCATTTTTAACAGACTTTCCTTGATCTAAAAAAGTTATAAAACAAGTATTTAACTAAACTAATAGACATAGGGACTAACCATGTGCTTAACGAAAACTCATAATCCCTAAAGTTTTCTAAACTGAACTTTGATACCAACTATAAGGCCCCAACCTTAAACATTACATAATATTGAATTAAGTTAATAATTCACATTGAATATATTTTTTAGGTTTAGAGTTTTTTAGAATTAGGCCATAATTATTACATATCAACTTAAATATTACTTGTAGACACTACTACTCAGTATCCATTTTTTTCATAAAAAAAAACTCTTAAAAAGAAACATGTCTAGTTCCATGTTTTAGACAGCATGACTTTTCCTTGATCCCATCCTTGACCCTATTCCACTTTATGTCCTGCAAAAAACATTTCAAAAACATGGGATGAGAAAAAAAAGCTCAATAAGGGATACACAAATAAGGAAAACTGTTATTTTTTCAAAACAATAAGTAAACCATGAATACTTTATCACAAGTAACACTTTTCACCTTTATGAAGTAGTAAATACTCTTCACTGAATAAAAGATCATTTCATACCCTTTTTTTACCAAAATATTACCATAAAAACCATATAAAACACACATAACATATAAAGTTAACTTAGGAAATAAACATACTTATATGGAATAACCATATGGTTGACTTCCCTACATATCAATAAATGGAATATCCATATGACTGACTTCCATACCCAATGCATTAGAGGTTATAACGTAACCACCTGTCCTAGTTTATCACGGCACCACCCGTCATTTGGTTTATCATGCAACCACTAGTGAAATGTTCAAGTACCATTATAAAATCATAAAACATATAATATTAAAAATATAAACATTTCACTAATAATATTTCATTTGAAATCACAATAAATCATTTCAAGATATTTATTTAATAAATTCTTTATCAAAACAATTTTCAAAACCATTTAAAACATTTAATAAAGAGATTTTTGAATCAAAGTGTCCCATACAACTTTTAAGATTTTAAAGGAATTAACATTTTAAAACATTAATGTATATATAAATAAATCCTTAAAATAATTTTGAAAACATGGTCATTAATGATAAATATTTATAAGAATAAATCTTTAAAACATTTAAAATATTGTTTTAGCTAAAGATTCCCTTACCACTTGAGAAAATACATGAATAAAAATAATTATAGAATATCATTAAACAAATATTATAATATCATGAGAATAAGTAGATTCATGATATAATATGTCAAAGGGAAGTATATACACCATATAAAAGTGATTTGGTGTATAAAAACAAATAAGTCTCAATGAAAAGTAAATTGAGACAAAGTCTCTTACAAAGATCATATCCTTAGATTAAGGATAAATCAATGAAATAATTATGTGTGACAAATAATAATACACTCAATATGATTGGATATTTAGTTTAAATCAATCATAGGACATTCACATATGTTATTTTAAAAACAAAACCAATGACTTGGATGTTTAACTCAATGAATGAAAATTGAGTTAAAATTACCCTTCTCAAGTTCATATCAATGACTTGAGAAATTTTTAATGGAGTGATTATGTGTATCAAATGAATATCCACACAAATAGGAGTAGAAATTATTACATAAATAAATAAATAGTTATTACACACATAATCATATCATGACATAATCAAGAAGTATAATATTAACCCATAGAATGGAAATTGGGTTAAGAAGTTCCCTTATGAAAATTCAGCAGCCTAACGACGTCAATTAAAAATTTAGAAAATTATATGATTAGAGAAAAAGGGATATCTCATCACATGGAAATAAAATTTATAGTAATAAGGATATTTAGAAACATATCCCAACATTTTAAAATTGAAATTTAATGACATAAAATAAGACTTTGACTAAAAGAGGAGGGTGAAAGGTTCCCTCACCGATTTGGTAACTTACGAAACATACATCCCATGAAATAAGGATCATACAATGAAGATATAAATACCCATAAATTAAAGTATATTATACAAATAATACAATCATGGGCAGTACATACACCACACAAAATTAAATAGTGGAAAATATAGCTTGAATCTCATGGGAATAAAAAGTGAGATGAAATCCCCTTACCACGTTATAATCAATCGAGTCATATGACCAAAAGTTAATAACCACAAAATTAATCACATAATACCATTAATATAAAGAGAATGATGATAATATATATCAAATTTCAGTAAAAAATACACCACATGTAATAAATAAGTGGCGAACAATGAAAATCTCACGGAATTAAAAGTGAGATAAGAAACGCCTTACCTCAAGTTCGACTTGTCTTGTATCTTCCCTGTTATTACTATATAATAAAATTAAGTTAATTTATACTTTCATAAGAACCTTTTTCAAGTTTTATTATTCCTTTTATATCAATTATTATCTTTCTATAACAATTAGTTAATTATTTGAGTTCATATCGGACATTTTGTCGATGTTTGGAACTTGAGTCAAAAATGAAATTGTTATAATTACAAATTGTCCATGTGGTCAAAATTATATTATCTACAGGATCATATTCATGATTTAAATATCATATATATCACATATATCTTGTATATATATGTATTTATAATAGTACATAACATTTGGATAAATTAAATGAAATGCATCGTTCATGGAGACGGTAAGCCGTACGTAAGCATGAACGCTACATTCATTTATATTCTGTATTTTAATGGATTGAAAACTTAATTATAAATAGGTATTTTGTAATTAAAGTATAATATAATATATAATTTCATTAACTCCATCCTTTATACATCCCACGTATTCCATGAACTAGTCATATCACTTTGAGGGGTAGTAGTCCGCACTTCCTCAAATGAAATTATCGTATTTACCCATTATAGAAACCATAAAGGTATGATATAAATGAAAAATAATGAATCATATAGACAATATAAATATAATATATATCACATATAAATAAATTTCCATCATAATGGCCACCATAAGAGGTGGTAGGAGATAATTTAACAATCATCATTTCGTGAGGTGTTAGTTCGCCATCCACAGAAACAATATGTTCTTTACCCATTAGATAGAGGTGTGTGTAAGTTTAGTTTGAATAATTCTTATAAAAACAACCTAGTATATTGATAATACTAGTTTTGTTATAAAATTAAGTAATAAAGAGAGTTTATGGGGTAGGGTAAGTAAAATAAAAGAAAAGAACTTATCAGAAGACGTTACCTTTAAATCGGGTATGTCCCATTTGTTTGAACCAAAAGGTTTAATTGAATTGCCTTATTCCTAGGGGAATGATTCTATAAGGCATAAAGTTATGTGTGGAGATTAATTGGGTAGATTTTGGATGAGCCAAGGGGCTTGAGAAGTGTGTGGAATGGGTTATAAGTGGTTTCATTTTATAAGGGGGAGGAGGGGCTCTTTAAGAAAGTTTGAAAATATTATTTTATTATATAATTATTTTCAGTTTATAAAGGTAAAAAACTAATTAAATTAAATGATAAGATGACTATTGTTTAAAATAAAATCTTCCAATAATAATTGGATAGGTTTTGTATATTTTTTTAATTTTTATATTCTTATTTATTTAAATCATTCATTAATAGGGTAAACACTGCATCATTATTGTGTCATAAATATTTTTATTTATTTAATGTATAAAAATTATTAAAAAAATTCCATGATGTATTAAATCCTTTTATATTTCTAATTAATATTTATAGTCTAATATATGACTTAAATAACTCCATGTAAAAAGTTATTTACTAAAAGATATATGTTTATGTCATTTTTGTCTTTACTTTAAATCAATTAATATAAAGCGTCATTATCACTCCCAAGTGGCTCCATGGGGTTTGAAAATAGACCCAAGGATGCCCATGGTCAGAAATTTATCAAAATATAGTATTAGGACACGTGTTAGGGTAAGTTATTATTATTAAAATATTATTTGTTTACCCTTATTTACCAAATTTACCATTTAACCATGGTAAATAAAATATTTACCGAAGTAAATATTCATAATGTATAAAAATAAAAGTTACCTATTGATATAATTTGGACCTAAGAATTCCAAATATGAAATCCATTTTTCCAAATTCAAAACACGTAAGTGGCATAAATTAATTTAAAATTAATTCCTGTTGTCAAAACAAAAAGCATGTTTTAAGAAATAATAACTATCAAAAGATTGATACTTGTTTATGTCCAATTTCAAAGTGAAGTTACTTACAATGACCAAAATTGGATTAATTTGTAAAAATATAATATAATTAAATTTTAAAACCAATTATAAATATAATCTAACCATATAAATAAATTAGATGAAATGGTAGTTTTGAATTAAAATACAGTATTTTTCACTATTCATTAAAAAATTAACATTATCAAAAAAATACCAAAATATCATCCAAAGAAAATTTTTATGTTCTGATTCTAAAGAAGAATTTTATTTTGTCAAGTAGAACATATAAGAGTGAAAAAACTATATTTAAATAGGGTTCATCATCAAAAGGCATTAAATCGACATTTCAAAGAATATTAGAGTATTTATGCTTAAAATTAGATTCATTCGCATTTTAAGCCTCTAAATTTTATTGAATAAATGTAAAATAATTTAATAAACATGAGTATTCATATTTTAGTTAGTTCTGTTCATTTCCTCCAATAAAACAGCTATGCGTTAACTACCATTTAAAATAATAATATTATATTATTATTATTTTAGTATAACTCAACATTGTGTGCAACATATGATTTCAAAGAAACCCATTGTTGCATATCAGGTACGCCATCGAACATAGCACCCACTTTAAGGTAACATTAGTATTTAATTAAAAAATATTAATAAATATGAAAATGTTATATTCTTTATTTACCTGGGATGTTACAACAAAAGTAGGTGAAAAATATTATTGAGTTCAACCTTGATTATGACAAAATAATAAGGTTCAGGAACCATATATGTGTTCCTCCTATACCAGATTTGAAGAAGGAACTATTATATGGGCTCATAGCTCATCATTATATATTCATCATGGAAGTAAAAAGATGTATAGAGACCTGAACGAATATTTATGGTGGGATGGAATGAAGAGATATATTGCCAAGTATATTTCCCAGTGATTTGTTTTTCAGCAAGCTAATGATGAGAGATAGAAATATAAGGGGATGTTGCAACCATTAACCATACTGGAATGGAAATAGGAAAACATCACTATGGATTTTTTCATCGAACTTCCCAAAATATATAAAGTCCATAATGATATATGGGTTATAGTTTATCTTTATAAGAATTCTACACACTTCATTTGTATTAGAGAATATTTCCATCTTGATCAAATTTCCAGAATATATATTAAGGAAGTGGTAAGATTTTATGGAGTACCACATTCCATCATATCTGATCGGTATCCTAGGTTTTCCTCAAAGTTATGGAAAAGTATTCTGAAAGGTCTATATATAGAGTTATGTTTTAGCACTAATTATCATCCTCATATAGATGTTTAGTCATAGAGGAAAATTCAAACTCTATAAGACATTTCTAGATCTTTCTCTATGAATTTAAAAGGTGGTTGGGATCAACACCATCCTTCGGTATAATTTTCCTACAACAATAGTTTTTAGTCTTGAATTAAGATGGCTCTATATGAATCCTTATTTGGTAATAAGTGTAGAACTCCAAATTTCTAGAATGATGTTGGGGAAATAAAACTATTGGAACCTGATCTATATGAGGAAATGACATAAAAGGTTAGATCCATTCAACAACACATAAGTGCAGATCAGTGTCAACAAAAAAGTTATGATAAAAATCATTATAAATATCTAGAGTTTGAAGTGGGTGGAAAGGTATTTCTATGAATATATTCCTAGAAGATAGTAATGAAGTTTAGAAATAAGGCCAATATAAGTCCTAGGTATATCCATCATTTTGAAATTATTGATCGTATTGAGATGATAGCTTATTGAATGTCTCTTCCACCAAATATATCTCAAGTTCATGATGTTTTCCATGTATCTATCCCAAGGAAGTACATACTTGATCCTTCAAATTTACTAAACTAAAAGGTAGTACCATCAGAACAAGATCTTTCTTATGAGGAACAACTAATACAATGTTTGGATCATAATGATAAAGTTATACGAAACAAGACCACTCATATGGTTAAAGTTTTGTGGCGAAACCACCAATTTAATAAATATATAAGGAAACCTGAGGATGTGATGAGGTAGAGTTATCCTAATTTTTTTTGTAGCAAAGTGAAATTTTTTTAGTGGGGAATAATGTAACACCCCACTATTTTATGGTATGTTCCTTTTTAGATTTAAATCTTTATGATAGTTATATTGTACACAACACAGAATGTAAACGAAAAATAAAATATTATTATCTGATCATTATAAACTAGATGTTAAAACGACATGAATTAATTGTATTAACCAAATTATGAAATTTATATATTATATATTCACTCAAATGTTATCAAGAATAAACCCAATTTTTTCACATAAAAGTTATATTTTTCTAAAGGTAGTTTTTTCACATTTTAATGGTGCACTTATTTTAAAACTAAATTTTGACACTTTTATAAATTATATTTTAAAAAATAAACTCCATTTTTAAAATAAAAATATCAAAATTTTATTTGGTTTAATTTTTGGTATTTTTATAATATGTTTCATTTTTTGAGGAATGGTTAAAAATACTACATTTTAATTGGAAACTGAATTTTCATCTAAATAATTTATAATGTTAAATAATATTTTAAATTGGGTTTAATTTAAAATTAGATCAATTTTAAATAAATAAATTAAATTAAAGTAATTTAAATATATTTTTTATATTGAATTTGGATATAAAATCATTTTAAACCCATGCACATTTTCACATTAAAAACCCGTTTTCTCACCCCATCTACAGGACCAATTTTAAATTAATTTTATAAAATTTTTTATTTTAAATTTGAATTTTTTTTCTTTATTTGGAATTATAATTAAAAATTTATTAAATATTTTTCTTTTATTTTTGGCCAATATGAATAGTAACATTGACAATTTTTTGTTACCATTTTAAAGGGTAAATTGGGAAATTTAGGTTAAAAATAAAGTGGCAAGGATTTTATGATGACCATAAAACTTGTCAAAAATATATTGTATGAAATTATTTTTAATATTAGCACCTATGTTTCTAAATTAAATTATTTAATGGACACATGTCTATGAAAATGAATTTGATATTATTAAAATCAAAGGGAATGACAAAATGACACACTCTTGCTTTTAATAAGTATAATATTTTTACTATGAAGTAAATAAAAGATACACTAGACTATAAATGTTATTATAAAATAAAAATGGTTTATATAAATCATGCTATTTTTTTAATTTTTATTGAAGAAATAATTATCATAAATAATTACACAATGATGACACGGTAATAATTTAATTGATGAAAGAAATCAATTAAGTGATATTAAAAATATTAAAAGAAATATAATTTGAATTAGCCAAGGTGCTCCAAAACTTTTATAGGTGAATATGAAAAATTAGTGGTGTATTAAATTAATTGGTTCTAATTTATATTTTGTATTTATTTTCTTAAATTCAATGTAATGAAAAGTGTCAAAATTGACACTAATGATATTTTATAACAAAATATGTTGGTAAATTATTTAAAAATCATAAAAATCCTAAATAAGGGAAAAGGAAATAAATTATGGTCCAAAATATCATAAATTAAAAATTTATTTTTCAATTTACACCTTATAAGTACAAATCTCAAGCATTTAATTTTGTAGAATTTATTACCATAGTTAAAATTAAAATATGCTAACTAAGGGTTAATCAATATGATAAGGTTTAAAATGACACCAAAACTTTTATAAAATATATTGGTTGATGGTATTAACACCCTATAACACAATATCTTCTAATACCTTACTATTTAGAGATATTTGGATAGATATTTAATTTATTATAAATTAATCGTTTGAGAAATTCCAAAAGTGCCCCTCACCTTCATTATAAAAGGAAACCTCCCCTCTCTTCTCATTTCAAAAATTTTATTCTTATATATTGACTAAACTCTAATAAATTATCTTTTCCATTTACCTAGACACATTTTAGAGGTTATATAATTTCCAAAGGACCAACTATGGAGTGGTTTAGAGAAGATATAAATGAACCGTTTCGAAGAAGAGATACTCACTCTAACCGATCACCCTCTTTTTAATCTTATACATCTCTTATAGTTATATGATATATATCATAAAATAATAAATTTATCACATTATATATGATTAAATTTAATTATAATTATGAACACACCATTATACAACCCCTTTCCCATCAAACAAGAAGTGAAAGTATTACTCATTCGTATGTACGACTTGTCGTCTCCACATAGCGATACAATTCATTTTTCATCACCAAAATTTTTGAGTGGTAATTATAATGGGTTTAATGTTTATATAAAATATTTATGAAATAATTATACTTACATAATGATAATATCATCTTTAACTTTTTACCACCTAATCATTTGGGAAATGATAACGTCGCTCGTGCATACGTATGACTTACCATCTCCATGATGCGATGTGATTTGTTTTTCATATATATTCCAGATGGGTGGTAATAAAGATGAAATTTTATGAATATATAATATATATATAAAATAATAATTATTCTAGAAATGATTATACCATGATCAAATTATAAGGATTTGGACTGCCGAACTGAATAATGCTTAGAAAATGAAGTAGATATCACATAAAACAATGATTTTAATTATTAATAAATGGGGGATAAGATGTTATACAAAAATAATACATGGTATGTTTGATATATTTTTATGGAATAAGTTTATTATAAATCCATATTTATTATACTTGATGTTTGAACGTGAATAGGGAAATGTGAGACTTGAGGTAAGAGATTTTTGTCTCACTTTTTATTTTATAGGAAACATGACTTATCCACTACTTGTTTCTTATGCGTGGTGTATATAATACCCATGAATGTATTTTATGATAATTTTCATGAAAATTATGGTATTTAAATACCCATATAATTTTAATTATTTCATGGGGTATATGATTCAATTGATTACAAAGTGGCAAGGGTTTATTTCACAATATCATCAATATTCATGATTGTTTCATTTTAAGTCTCTATTGGGGAATATTTCTATTCCATGTACATGTTTTCTAAAAATGTTTTCAATAATTTTTTTACTATTATCATATGGTTTTTAAATTTATTTTTTCTCATTTTTTACTTTTTAAAAAATTGTTTCAAAAGAATATATTATTCATTTTCTAAACAAGGCTCTTTATGAATTTTACAAAAGAAATACAGAAGGAATGTTTTTTTAAAATTATATAGCCTGAGAATAATTTCCCACCATAATTAAGTCTTAATTAGTTTAAGTTTACTTTAAAATATTTCAATGTTATTATCAAAGAAAATGTTTTCTTTTTATAATTGTGTATCTATTAAAAAAATGATTTCATAAAGGAAATGATATTTTCATCAGGAATTCTTTCATGTAATCTTTCAAAACCATTTTACTTATAAGAAAAAATTATTTTATGATTATTTATGTTTTTATAGAGATATTATCCAATAATACCATTATTATGGTTTATTACTATGATGGAATAATTTTTATGTGACCCATTTCTTTTCTTGGGTTATGTTATGATGAATGATTTATGTTCTTATGGTACACATATGTATGGTTTTAGTTATGTGATGGGTGAGACCTATATATACCTCCAATTAATTAGGTAATTAATTATATCTCATGATATAGTTATGGGAAACATGTAATGTGCTTGATTTGTGATGGGAAAAAATCGACGTGCTTGATTTGTTAAGGGAAACAGGTGATAAGGCCTAACCTGAGAGTCTTGGCATGAAAACCAATCTCTTTATTACACATTAATTCATGATTTATTAAATAAGTGTTCACATAAAACAACCTAGAAGATTAATAATTATATAATAATTAAGAATTAGGTACATTACATAAAAATAGGAAAAAACCATCTTTATTGAAAACATCCTTAACATGATTACACTTAAAACTATATGGGATAACATAGAGAAATACATAAGAAAGGGATGATCTATAAAGACCAGTAAGGGAATATACATGGAATAACATTAATAAAATAATAAATTTTGTAAAATTGGAAAATTAACGGGTCATAAAAGGGGTGATAATCATAAACATGAACAATGAGGCATGATAATGCATGATAACATGAGGAATGTGGAAACATCTTAAAACACCGCATCATAAACATAGGTCAAGGATATCTACCAAGACATCGTGATGAAAAAATTAAAATAAAGGAATTAGGTTCACTACCTATCCCAACATGATGTCTCATGAGACTAAAAATTACCCAATGCAATGGAGAGGTATATAATTCTGAGAACACCCATTACTTTCATTTCATTCTGATGCTTTAGTGTGCCACATATGTCATAAAAAATTGATTCATTCATCATAATATTTTATTACACAATCAAGGAGTGTAGAATAAATACATGTAATTCCCAATAAAAATAGTTATACACATATAAATCTGAAAACCCTTGATAGGAAATGGGTTCGGTATTCACTACATAATTTTCATAGCATGAAAAATTGCGGTGAAATTTTGGCAGCATAATAGCATCACCTAAAAATTTATAAAATGGGTTGATGAGAGAAAAATGGGTCTCTAAACATTTTTAAATAAAATTTAAATTAATAGTTACATGGAAATACATTTCCATACATTAGTAATTGGAAATATATAAGGCATAAGATAATAAAGAAACTTGAATAAAGAAGTTTTGGTGGGGATCTCTTAATTCAGTGCGTGACTCCAAATATCAGGGAAGTGCTTCTTGAGTGATTGAGGGAACCTAGGGAGGACTCTATAGAGGGGATTTCAGAGTAAAGACGTTCTATTAGTATTTTTAGTTATGGAAAATGTGATCTTAGGTGAGTATATATAGGAAAAGAGCAGATAATTCTTTTTTATTTCTCAAACTTAAGTTTTGGAGTCTATATAATAAAATAACCAAAACCACACAACTTACCATGGTTTTTGACCATGGTTTCTTCCAATGGGGAGTAAATTTCATTATTTTATATGTTAAAGGACCTAAATTAATAAAATAATACCCTTATTTGAAAATGAGTTGTACTCTTAATAAAATGATTTTAAAAACATAAAATATATTAATGGTTTTGAATGATTCACAAAGGCTTTAAAAATTATTCAAATAAAAATAAAATCACATTAATTTGAAGGGAAAATATATTTTTTTAGTGGATACCCTTTATAGTATTTATTAAATAACTTTTGGGTCATTAGGATGTCATAATACACATAGTATATTTATAATATATTTAATTTTTACTCAAACATTGACTATTTCATAAAATTATGAAAAATTCACCATTGGATAATTTCAAAATTATGATTCCAAAAATTATATTAATTTTATCTAAATAATTTTTTAAATATGTATATTTCAACTTTTAAAATAATAATTGATATTTATTGAGAAATGTTGGGTTTTTTTGACAATAATTGTTTTTGAACCCTTGTAAAAATTACATTTGACTTCATAAAAATTATATGATAATTTATATTTGATAAATGTTATCTAATAATAATATTTTATTAATATAATATTTATTTTAAAAAACCCATTAATTCATCAAAATAAATTTCTCAATTGAATTTAAATATTAACCAAAAAATACTATTTGTGTTTTATTATATCAAAATAAAAATCATTTATAATGTAAAAATAGTATGATAAAAATATATTAATTATTATATAAAAAGTAATATACATACTCATATCTATAGGGTCTTAATAAATATCCCTTTAATACACCATAAAACTCTTTAAGAGTATGGTGCATGACGGTGAGACGTTTATGGGATGGTTCAACATACATTGTTTGGTCCATGATCTTGATGAGATTGAACTTCTCCCATAAATGGTTTTTCTAATTCTTAAGTTGTTGGATCTCATCATGGGATAAGTCATGGGAAATGACTATAGATGTTATCTTTATAAGAATCTATAATAAATGGGCTTTATAGGGTACAATCCTTCTGGCTGAGACCATCACTTCCTTTGTCTGTGTCAATTGGATTTGTTAAAACCTTATATATATACTAATCATGTGATCACTATTCAATGACTGTACTATCAATGGTAATTATTCTTAACAGTATTTTAAATAAGATATAATAAAACCAAATGAGTGCATTTTTTTCTATAACCATAATACACAATAATATATTTTAATTAAAACAAAATGGGAATTTTATTTTTAATAGTTTGGGTTGTGACAATATTTCCCTCTTAAGAAATTTAACCATTAAAATTTTCATTTCCCACACTAAAAAAGATATTGGTAACTCTATTTCATCACCTCCTCTAGTTCCCATTTTTCTTGTTTAAACATGTGGTTTCTCTACAATACTTTAATATGATTCATTATCTTATTTCATATAACTTTGTCTCTATGATCTAGGATTTTCACTGGATTCTATTCATAGGAAAGATAGTTATTCCATGGTACTGCCTCTGGATTGAGTACATCTAAGGGGTTTGGTATGCACTTCCTCAATAGGGACACATAGAATACATCATGTACTTGATATAGGTTAGGTGGGAGTTCTAGTCGATATGCCACCGCTCCGATGCAAACAAAGATCTCCAAGGGGATGATGTATCTTGGACTAATATTTCCCTTATTCCCAAATCTCATCACATTATTACATGGATATATGTTGAGGAAAACCATATCTACAACATCAAACTATTGGTCCCATTGATGATTTTCAGCATATCTATCCATTCGACTCTGAATAGCCTTGATGTGATGTTGAATGGTCTTAACCTTTTCCACCATTTCATTAACCATTTTATGACCTAGTAGTTTTTTTCACCAACATCATCCCAACATGCAGGTGTTATGAACATATTCCAAAAAAGGGATTCATAGGTATCCATTTGGATTCTTGAGTGGGAACTGTTATTGTATGAGAATTCGACCAAAGGAAGATGTTGGTTCCATCCTCCCTTGAAGTAAATTGATCATGATCTCAACATGGCCACCAGTGTCTAGATATTCCTATTAGATTGGACATCATTTTAGGGGTGATAAGCTATGATGAAGTTCAAATTTGTATTTAGAGCATGTTGGAGACTTTTCTATAACTTGGAGGTGAATCTAAGATCTTGATTAGATACAATCGATAGTCGAACTCCATGAAGCCTTACTACTTCTCTAATGTATATTCATTCAAGTCAATCTAGTGAGAAATACTCTCAAATTACAAAGAAGTGTGCAGCCTTTATAAGATTATCCACCACAACCCATATATCATTATTCCCTCTTGATGTCTTCAGAAGACTAGTGAAAAATTCCCTGGTGATGTTTTCCCATTTCCATGTATGTATGGGTAATGGTTTAATCATACCCTACAATTTTCCTTTATACTTTCACTTACTTCTATAAAAGACATCTTGATATATATTCTATGATCTCCTTCTTCATATTTTCCCATAAATAGTGCTATTAGAGATATCAATACATATTAGGGATTCTAGGATGGATAGATAAGGTTGATCTATGTGAATCATCCAATAATTCCTTCTTTTTCTCAGGATTTATGGTATAAATAGTTGTAAAGACCTGTAAATTTCAAGGAAATTTTTTTCTTAATTTATTTGGGATTCTATGAGTACGCAGTTTATAACGGAACCTGATTCCGAGGCTCGGTGTGCCCAGAATCAATTTCTAAAGTTTAGCTCAGGTACGTTCAGTGAACGAGCGAGCAGGTTTTTCTAACTTTTGAACCGGTGCTCAGAATCGAAATCTGAGGGCACCGTTGAAACCACAATGCCAATAATTTCTTAAGAAGACCCTTTCTGGAGTTGCGTTTTCTCGGTTAGGGTTGGTAAAAAAATACATGGATTAATTGAAGAGTAAAAATAAAAATTGTGAACACTTTTTATTTTTCTTTTTAAGTGGTTAAATCCTAAGGATGGAAGCTGGGTGGAGCTAACCACCCATGAGGGAGTTGTGTGGGACCCACTAAAATCTTAACTCTTGGTAGGATATTAGTGAGGTGGGGCCCACACGGGCCCCACCCCTTCAAATTCCCTAAACTCCCTCTTTATGTTGGAAACCCCCCATAAATGTGTAACACTCCCACATCCCCCTCTTTATGACATGAAAACTCTCACAATTAAATTGATTATTTAATTTGATTCAATTAATTTAACTTTGAGTTTGAATTTTGAAGTTTTGAAAATGCATGGCATGTGTTAATAAAATAATCATTCCTCATTTTATTCGGTTTGGAGGTTGTGTGTTGAGTTTTTGGGAAGAAAATACTCTTAGGTTGAAGAACTTCATCTCCTTCGCAAAGAACGCCGAGTCTACGATGAAGAATTCTGTCACCGCAAGGGGAGATCGCCATGCCATCTCCTCTCCTCTCCGCAATTGGTGAGTGATACCTTTTCTAGAGAACAACAACGCGCCCACCTTCGATCCTCTTCCCACGTCAAAGAAAGGTGGATGCCTCAATGATCCTCATTCCGTGACGCCATATTCCGCGACTTCAATTTCCCGCAATGATCCTCGTTCGACGACTTCTTCGAGGCAGGGGTTTGAATTTAAGTCTGTGTTTATTTTGGCATTCAACGTTAAAAATTAATCCGCCTGTTATCAAGATAATGGGAGGAGGTCGGACCGCACGAACATGGCCGAACCACCTCCCCATTTTGTTGTTGAATATTGTGTGGTTTGGAACAAAGGAAACGTGGTGCCATCGCACCATGATGGAACGAGGGAATCACAAACGGAGTGGGCCACGACGAAGAAGCGCGATGCCGTCACACCGCGCCGAAGCCGAAGAACCCACGGCAAGGGTCGGGCCGCGGCGGAGGGACGCGATGCCGTCATGCCATGCCGGACGAACAAGGGCCACGACGGTCACCAACAGGGGCGGCTGGACTCCTCGACCATCAGAGCACCAAGAGCCGCGGCCTTTTGGCCCCAGTGAAAGACCAGGAGGGCGGCCGGAACCGCCGGCTGCCGACGCATGTAGGGTGGGACCGCGGGGTCCCGCGCGGCACAACTGGCCGATCGTTACGGCCTGCCAGATCTGGAATAACCGGGGGTTTGAACCCCCAGTCTGCGCAGGAGGGTGGACCCCATGGGGTCCTCCATTCGGTTCGAAGGGTGTGGCGGTTTCCCCCCCTTCTACGCTCACGTGGCGCGCGGCGCCCGCCCCGGGCCGGGCCGCCCTCGCCGGGCCGGACCGCCCGCACTGGGCCGGGCCTCGCCAACCGGGCCGGGCCACGCCCTAGTGGGACATACCCGGACCCGGGTCGGGTCGACCCGGTTCGGGCCGACCTAGGGGGTCTTGGGCTGGGTCGGTCCGGGCCCAAAACCCCCTAAAATCAGACAGATTCGTTCAAACACCCGTAACTTGGGATACAGACCTCCGATCGATGCACCGTCCGATGGGATGTGATACTTGGATCGAGAATGTCATTTCAGTATATTACACTCAAGGTTTCTATGAACTTTGGGTAGTTTCGAGCTGGTTTGAACACGAAACCAACCGGGTCCTTGGAGCAGAAACGCCTATAACTTGAGCTCCGGACGTCCGATTGACGTGCCGTAGATTTTTTTGGATTCCTCTCAGTGAGACGGTTATTTTGGATTACTTCGCTCAAGTTCTAGATGCAGTTGGAGTATGGTCGGGTTGATTTGACTTAAAAACCAACCGGGCCCTTGTGACGAAAAAGCCAATAACTTTCAGACCAGGTGTCCGATTGACGCGCCGTCTGTCGCGTTGAGTTCCTTTTGATGAGACGGAACTTTGGGATACATCAACTCCAGACTACGTGTCAGTTGATGTATCGACCCCCCTTGCCTCATGGAGCGGACCCACCCAGAATCGAGCATGCTGTGTGTGGGAACCCTAGAGCTGGCTGCGACTGCGACGATGATGACGACTGTACTGGGATCCTCTGTGGTTCGGCAGCGACGACAGCCATACTGGAATCCTCCGTGGGTTCAACGGTGATGACTACTGTTCTTATATCCTATGTGGGTCTGACAGTACGTGACTACTGTTCTTGTATCCTACGTGGGTCTGGCAGTATTTGACTATGTACTTGTATCCTACGTGGGTCCGGCAGAGTGGCTGGTCTTGTATCCTTTGTGGGTCCAACAACTTAGCTGGTCTTGTATCCTATGTGGGTCCAACAGCTTAGATGAATCAGCAGCTACATCTGATCATCACTATCATCTTATGAAGAAGTATACATGTGTGAGTTGAGTCTTGAATTTCAATCAATATCTTCGATATGATTGACTTGCTTTCCTATGTGGATTGGGTTGTGTTATCCTGTGTGGACTAGATCGATCTTGGGCTCGGATGTTGGAGACGAACTGGAATTGATGACTTAGGTATATGTATGGGCATATACCTAAGTAGAGTTGGTTGTTACTTTGTGATTGTATCTTTCCTTTGGGGATTATCCTTCGTGGATTCTGGGAGACCTTCGGGGGTCTCAAGGTCCCTACTGAGTAGTGTATACTCACCCCTGCATGGGCTATGCCCGCACTACGTTGTGTTGGATGCAGACGACGGACAACACTGATCGAGGTAGGAGCTCATGGAGCTGGACGGTACCTAGAGGTGGATCACTGGACGAGACGTACACGGAGCGGACGACTGAACCTAAGGAGCTGAGGAGACTATCTGTACCCACCCTTCAGGTGGGATTTCCAGTGGACGGCTTGGCGTTGCTGCTTTACTTTTTAGTTGTTGTACTTTCTTTTAGTTGTACTTTACTTTAGTTGGGTTTGTATTCTGGCCCATTTACTTTCCAGCACTTACTGTTGTACTCAGTTTACTTAGTGTTTACTTCTTCTTGCTTACTATGTGGTGTTTGTTTACTTTATAAAGGCAATGCCTTCCTTTTTTTTATCGGGATTTACACCTTGGGTGCTAGTCGCCAGCCCCTGGCCTATGCAGGGCAGGCTTGGGGTAGTCACGACACAGGTCCCGAGGGCGGGTCGTGACAAATTGGTATCAAAGGAGTTCGGTTCTACCACAGAACTCAGGACTCTGATCTTTCTTCTATGTGAAGCAATAATGTTAAGGGTATTGAGTGTGGTTATCAGTCCAGGGAGTCCAGTGTTGGTGCAGCGGCTGACGTATCCGTACACCAGAACCCTGACTTTTGATTTCCGACTCAATGCACGAAGACATTGATTGCATGTGTGTTTCAAAAGTTTTCTTTGTGATTACTTTGTGTCAGCTCACCAGGTATACTGTATTGACCATGGCGCACCTGTTTCTTTTTAGGATGGCCCCACACTACAAGAAAACAGTCATTTAGCGGCGGTTTTTTCGTGGCGGTTTTAAAAACCTCTGTGAAACGCGCTTTTGGGCCGCCATTTCGCGGCGGTTTTAAGAACCGCCGCTAAAAAACCGCCTCTAAACGGCAAAAAAAAATTATTATTTTTTTAATTTTTTTAATTTTTTTTAATTTTATTCGAGGATTAGCGGCGGTTTTTTAAAAAACTGCCGCGAAAAAGCGGCGGTTTCGTTAAAACCGCCGCTAAATGAAATGAAAAAAATAAAAAAACGTGAGAAACCCCGAAATCACTAAAATGACCATAACTTTTGATCCGGGCGTCCGTTGAAGTGCCACGACCAGTCAAATCGAATCTCATGAAGAGATCTAGAGGCAAATATAATCAAAACCGTGAGACGGTCTAAGGTATGGAAGATATTAGAGTTATAAAAAAGTTGAAAAAAGTTCTCCAACTTCAAACGGCCATAACTTTCGCTCCGGGTGTCCGTTTGGGCTCTACCACATATCAAATCAAAGCCAGCGAAGAGAGCTATGCACCAATTTGACAAAAGGAAGCTTCTGTTGGATTTTTCGACCCCAAAAACCCCTCCTAAGGCCTCCAAAACCCCGTTTCCGTCACCGGTGTCCCGTCGAACTTGTCTTCAAACAGACCTAACTTTCGATCCGCGTGTCAGTTGGCCTCCTCCACCTGCCAGATCATAGCTCGTTCCATGATCTTCAGTTTGACTGGTCCCAGTGCCCACATGCACTCCTAAATCATATGTTATGCCCTTTTTAGTGGGTATCGGGTTTGTTATGTTTTTCAATGTCTTGTTTCTTGCACCCGTTCTCCGTCAGCTTTTTTTAAATGGTCATAACTTCCGATCCATCTGTCCATTTAGAATCTTTCACCTTTCAGGTTGAAGAGCGTTTCAGGATCTTTGATTTGACAGGTCGCGGATCTAAAACGGACTCTCGGATCATAAGTTATCTCCGTTAATGTGAGTGCAATGTTTTTTGTCTCTTTATGACCGTTTTGACAGGTTTTAACGGTAGCTCCATTTATTACTGTTTATTTGGGTTTCCATGACTTTTTATCTTTATCAATGGTTTTTTATGGGTTATTATGATGATTATGTTGAATTATTAAGTAGTTTTCCAGAGTTGTCACGAGTTTTCATGCGTTCTCATTTTTTCTAATGCCTCATTTTTCAAATGCTTCTCCATCCTTTTTCATGCGTTCTCATTTTTCCTTTATTATTTATTATTTATTATTTATAATATACATTAATTTATTTATTATCTATTATTTGTAACTGGTTATTTATTATTTATTATTTATTATTTATTATTTATTATTTATTATTTATTTATTAGTTATTATTTATTAGTTATTATTTATTATTTATTTATATTTAATATTTATTTTTATTTATTATTTATATTTATTTATTATTTATTATTTATTATTTATTATTTATTTATTATTTATATTTATTTATTATTTATATTTATTTATTATTTATTATTTATTATTTATATTTATTTATTATTTATATTTATATTTATTTATTATTTATATTTATTTATATTTATTTATTATTTATTATTTATATTTATTTATTATTTATTATTTATATTTATTTATTATTTATTATTTATTATTTATTATTTATTATTTATTATTTATATTTATTTATTATTTATATTTATTTATTATTTATTATTTATTATTTATTATTTATATTTATTTATTATTTATTATTTATTATTTATTATTTATTATTTATATTTATTTATTAGTTATTATTTATTAGTTATTATTTATTATTTATATTTATTTAGTATTTATTATTTTGTATTTATATTTATTTATTATTTATATTTATATTTATTTATTATTTATTATTTATTATTTATATTTATTTATTATTTATATTTATTTATTATTTATTATTTATTTATTATTTATATTTATTTATTATTTATTATTTATATTTATTTATTATTTATATTTATTTATTATTTATTATTTATTATTTATTATTTATATTTATTTATTATTTATTATTTTCTATTTATTATTTATTATTTATATTTATTTATTATTTATTATTTATTATTTATTATTTATATTTATTTATTAGTTATTATTTAGTATTTATTATTTATTATTTATTATTTATTATTTATTATTTATTATTTATATTTATATTTATTTATTATTTATTATTTATATTTATTTATTATTTATTATTATATTTATTTATTATTTATTATTTATATTTATTTATTATTTATATTTATTATTTATTATTTATATTTATTTATTATTTATTATTTATTATTTATATTTATTTATTATTTATTATTTATTATTTATATTTATTTATTATTTATTATTTTCTATTTATTATTTATTATTTATATTTATTTACTATTTATATTTATTTATTATTTATATTTATATTTATTTATTATTTGTTATTTATTATTTATATTTATTTATTATTTATTATATTTATTTATTTATTATTTATATTTATTATTTATTATTTATATTTATTTATTATTTATTATTTATTATTTATATTTTTTTATTATTTATATTTATTTATTATTTATATTTATTTATTATTTATTATTTTCTATTTATTATTTATTATTTATATTTATTTATTAGTTATTAGTTATTTTTTATTATTTATTATTTATTATTTATTATTTATATTTATTTAATAGTTATTATTTAATAGTTATTATTTATTATTTACTATTTACTATTTATTATTTATTATTTATATTTATTTATTATTTATTATTTATTATTTATATTTATTTATTATTTATTATTTATATTTATTTATTATTTATTATTTATATTTATTTATTATTTATATTTATTATTTATTATTTATATTTATTTATTATTTATTATTTATTATTTATATTTATTTATTATTTATTATTTATTATTTATATTTATTTATTATTTATTATTTATATTTATTTATTATTTATATTTATTTATTATTTATATTTATTTATTATTTATATTTATATTTATTTATTATTTATTATTTATATTTATTTATTATTTATTTATTTTTATTATTTATATTTATTTATTATTTATTATTTATTATTTATATTTATTTATTATTTATATTTATTATTTATTATTTATATTTATTTATTACTTATTATTTATTATTTATATTTATTTAATATTTAATATTTAATATTTATATTTATTTATTATTTATTATTTTCTATTTATTATTTATTATTTATATTTATTTATTATTTATTATTTATTATTTATATTTATTTATTAGTTATTATTTATTAGTTATTATTTATTATTTATTATTTATATTTATTTATTATTTATTATTTATTTATTTATTATTTATATTTATTTATTATTTATATTTATTATTTATTATTTATTAGTTATTTACTATTTATTATTTATATTTATTATTTATTATAAATATTTATATATTTATTTCTATTTATTATTTATTATTATTATTTATTATTGATATTTATTTATTATTTATTATTTATTATTTGTTATTTATTATTTATTATTTATATTAATTTATTAGTTATTATTATTATTTATTATTTATTATTTATTATTTATTATTTATTATTTATTATTTAGTATTTATATTTATTTATTATTTATTATTTATATTTATTTATTATTTATTATTTATATTTATTATTTATTATTTATTATTTATTATTTATTATTTATTATTTATTATTTATTATTTATTATTATTGAGTTTATATTTATTATTTATGTATTATTTGTTTTTGCAATTAATATATATAAGTATATTAAATTCTGTTTATTAAACATATGGCGAGCTTGCTGTAGTGGTAAAGTCTTTGGAAAATATGCAAGAGGTTAGGGGTTCAAATCTCACCAAACGCAGAATTTATTTATATTGCATGGGCATGCACGTGCATGTGCATGTGCATGGGATGTGCATGCATGGATAAATAAAGTAAATAAAATAATACGAAATAAATAAAAAAATAAATAAATACGGAAATAAATAAATAAATAAAATAATATAAATTAATAAGTAAAATAAATAAATAAAATAAATACGAAATAAAATAAATACGAAATAAAATAAATACGAAATAAAATAAATACGAAATAAAATAAATAAAATAAATAAATACGAAAAATAAATAAATAAATAAAATAAATAAATAAAATAAATAAATAAATAAATAAAATAAATAAAATAAATAAAATAAATAAATAAAATAAATAAATAAATAAATAAATAAATAAATAAATAAATAAATAAAATAAATAAATAAAATAAAATAAATAAAATAAATAAGTAAAATAAATACGAAATAAATAAGTAAAATAAATACGAAATAAATAAGTAAAATAAATACGAAAAATAAAATTAAAAATAAATAGATAAATAAATATATAAATAAATAGATAAATAAATAGATAAATAAATATATAAATAAAATTAAAAATTAAAAAAATTAAAAAAAATAAAAAAAAAACGCCGCTTAAAAACTGCCGCGAAACGTTCTGCGATGGTTTTGAAAACTGCCACGAAATAGTTTCCCGATGTACGATTTAGCAGCGGTTTTGAAAAACCGCCGCTAAACGAAAAAAAAACTGCCGCTAAATGCCTTTTTTGCCGTAGTGCCACAATGGCAGCCAGCTAGGGTTCCGAGCTTTGTGCGAGACAACATCCCACTGAGCGACGAGGCATCGGTGCAGGACCCTTTTATAGCGGAGGCACCAGTGGTACCTCTACCCACCGAGCCACCGATGCCACCAGCCCCAACCACTGAGGGTGCACGTCGCCTTGGTGCACTGCACGAGTTTCAGCGTCAGAGACCGCCTAGGTTCTACCGGGAGATGGACCCTCAGGCAGCTGAGGATTGGCTGGAGGCTGTTGTATGAGTTTTCAGGTTAGTAGAGACACCGGCTGACCTCATGGCGATCCTTACAATGAGTCTCCTGCACGCAGCAGCAAGCAGATGGTGGAGCCTGATGCTCCAGGTGCACGATAAGGCATCTCTTCTCTGGACGGACTTTGAGAGAGTCTTCGGCTCAGAGTTCATCCCAGCCACCCTACGTGCGGTGCGCATACATGAGATACTACAGCTACGGGAGGGCATCATGACGGTAGCCCAGTACTCGGCGAGATTTACCGATCTCTCACGCTATTCCACGGACATGGTACGAGACCCATTCTTCTGGGCCCGGACCTTCGAGCAGGGACTGAGGCATGAGATCAAGGCTTCGATGATCTCCCTCAGTATTCCGACACAGGCATGAGTACTGGAGCGAGCCCTTCTCATAGAGAGCTTTCTTGCTGAGCCTACACCAACAGCGAGACCTACCGCAGGGTGGCACGTAGCAGTGTCTTTTGCATCTGGTAGTCGACGGATGTCATAGGGGTCCAAGCGGACCAAAACATCAGGCGGATGACCTCAGGACACTGGCTCATAAGTGTGGGGCACTCAACGTAGATCCAGTCTTACAAGGAGCAGACAGTACTATGCATGAGGCGGGCAGGGCCACATGGCTCGTGACTACCCGACCCGCCGTGAAGAGGAGTAGTAGACGGTTGAGGGACCACCCAGGCAGAGGCAGAGGGTCGACTGTGGTGGTCCGCAGGGAGTAGGCGGACGAGGCAGAGGAGCTAGTCGAGCAACAGGTGGTGGGCGACGCTTTGAGGCTTTACCACCACCACCACCAGGAGGTCCACCCCGACCATAGGGAGCTGGTGGGCAGAGGCAGACTTGGCTTTAGACAGCAGAGGCCTACGACCACGGTGCATCAGAGATGATTCGAGGTACTATCTATGTCTACTCTACCCTTACTGCAGTTCTTATAGACACAGGAGTGAGTCATTCATTCATTGCCGCTGCCCTTGTTCGGAGCTCGAAGATTTTGACGGAGCCTTTGGCTCCATCCTTACGGCTAGAGACTCCTACGGGAGAAGACTCGATGATTACACACCGGTGCCGGCATTGTGATCTTACTCTAGGAGGCAAGAGTTTCGGCTGTGATCTTCTTGTAGCGGCGTCGAGGCCTTACGACGTCATCTTGGGCATAGATTGGTTATCTAAAGTCCATGCTCAGATCGACTATATTAGGCACAAGGTGCGGTGTGTCCGCACCAATGGGAGCAGGCTCACCTTCACCAGTGAGAAGGGAGCCTTTGCGGCGTAGGATGGACTCACACAGAGGAGAGGAGAGCTGACCAATCATCAGTTGGCTAGCCTCATCCTAGGATTAGTTGACGTGCGGAGTCCGAGTTTTCCTGTAGTGGTGGATCGGTATGAGGACGTTTTTCCGGACAACATTCCAGGACTAACTCCTCGCAGAGAGGTAGACTTCTATCTTGACATGTTCCCCGGGACAGCCCCGATATCCACTCCAACATATCGGATGGCTCCCGCCGAGCTTCGAGAGATATAGATACAGTTGGAGGACTTGCAGGGCAAGGGATTCATCTGACCCAGTGTTTCACCCTAGGCTTCCCCGATTTTGTTCGCCAAGAAGGCGGATGGGAGCTTGCGACTGTGTGTCGACTATTTTCACCTGAACTAGGTGACTGTGAGGAACAAGTATCCTCTACTGAGGATTGACGACCTCTTTGATCAGCTCAAGGGAGCACGTTGGTTCTCGAAGATAGACCTCAGGTCAGACTATCATCACCTCAGAGTTCGAGACGAGGATGTGAAGAAGACAACCTTCAGATGTCGGTATGGACACTATGAGTTCTTGGTTATGCCTTTCAGTGTAACCAATGCTCCATTAGTGTTCATGAGTCTCATGAACAGGATCTTCCTACCTTACCTCAATCGATTTGTCGTGTTTTTCATCGATGATATATTGATATACTCGACCATTGAGGAGGAGCACGCCTACTACTTGCAGGTTGTACTGGACACACTCTGAGAGCACCAGCTTTATGGTAAGCTCTCGAAGTGTCAGTTTTGAATATGTGAGGTCCACTTCTTGGGACACGTTATCTATGAGGCGGGAGTTGTGGTGGATCCTGCGAAGATCGAGGCAGTGCTAGCATGGGAGCCACCCAGGAGCGTAACGGAGGTGCGGAGTTTCTTGGGTCTAGTTGGGTACTACCGGAGATTCGTGCCAGACTTCTCTAGAGTTGAGGCACCGCTTTCAGCTTTGACGAAGAAGGGGAAACCCTTCGTGTGGTCAGACAGATGTCAGTAGAACTTCCAGGAGTTGAGACAGAGATTGACCAGTGCACCCATCTTGAGGCTACCGGAGGAGGGAGTAGGGTACATAGTCTACTGTGATGCATCAGAGACCGGACTCGGGTGTGTCTTGATGAAGGAGCAGACAGTGATCGCCTATGGATCACGATAGTTGAGGCTGCATGAGCAGAACTATGCTACCCATGACCTGGAGTTAGCAGTAGTGGTTTTCGCTCTGAAGATGTGGCGGCACTATCTGATGGGTGAGTGCTTTATAGTCTATTCTGACCACCAGAGTCTTAGGTACATCTTCTCCTTGAAGGACCTGAACCTGAGACAGCGGTGATGGCTTGAGTTCCTCCAGGACTATGACTTTGAGATAGTCTATACTCCTGGAAAGGGAAATGTGGTAGCCGATGCTCTCAGCAGGAGGATGGGAATTCAGCTACTTGGGGAGGCGATAGAGCAGCTAGCCACTTTGCAGATATCCTTCGTGGATAGAGATGGAGCAGCCTTTCTACAGTCACTCATAGTCACTCCTCTACTACTATGGCGGGTCAGAGAGGCACAGTGTGGGGACGTTGACTGTGATACGCGGTGTGCATAGATATCCTCAGGACAGACACCTAATGGATTCTATGTGGGAGGAGAGCACATCGTCCTTTTCAGAGGACGTACCATGGTACCGGTTTCTTTACAGGAGGAGGTGTTGAGAGAGTTTCACACTTCGCCTTTGGCGGTACATCCAGGGGTAGTGAAAATGTACCAGGATCTCAGACAGCATCACTGGTGGCCGGGTATGAAGAAGGCTCTGACAGAGTTCGTTTCTCGATGCCTCACCTGCCAGCAGGTGAAGGCAGAGCACCAGGTACCAGCAGGCTTGGTACAGCCCTTGGAGGTTCCAGAGTGGAAGGGGGATGACATATCTATGGATTTCATGACTAGACTTCCATGTACTTCCAGAGGTCACGACTCCATTTGGGTGATCGTCGACCGACTCACCAAGTCGGCTCATTTCTTACCTATCAGAGAGCAGAGCTTAGTGTAGAGCTTGGGACGCCTCTACGTTCAGGAGATTGTATGCATTCATGGCGTGACATCATCTATCGTCTCCGATCGTGATGCTCGCTTTACTTCCCGGCTTTGGAAGGGGTTGCAGGAGGCATTCAGGACGTAGCTACATCTGAGCACCGCCTTTCACCCTCAGACAGATGGTCAGACAGAGAGGACCATTCAGACTCTCGAGGACATGCTCCGTGAATGTATCCTCGACTTTGGTTGCAGATGGGAGGATCACCTACCCTTGGTGGAGTTTTCTTACAACAACATCTACCACTCTACCATCGGGATGGCACCATACGAGGCATTGTACGGGCGACCTTGCAGATCACCACTGTGCTGGACTGACCCTGGGAAGTCAGCACTTGTGGGAACATAGATGGTCCAGGCCATGACAGAGAAGGTCCAGGTCATCCAGGAGCGGATGAGGACAACTTAGAGTAGGCAGAAGTTTTATGCTGACAGGAGGCAGACACCACTAGAGTTCGAGGATGGTGACCACGTTTTCTTACGGGTCTCACCTCGGCGTGGATTACGAAGATTTGGCCGGGGCAGCAAGCTATCTTCGCACTTCATCGGACCGTTTTAGATTCTCAGAAGGATAGGTGAGGTGGATTATCGCCTGGATCTACCACCTCAGTTACACAGGGTGCACGACGTCTTCCACATATCTCAACTGAGGAGATACGTGCATGAACCGACACATATCATCGACCACGAGGAGCTGGACATTGACGATGGGGAAACTTTTGCAGAGGTACCGGTGGAGATTGAGGATCGATAGGAGCGGGTCCTTCGTGGGTGGTCAATTCATCTTATGCGCATCAGGTGGCAGCACGAGAACCTCTAGGAGAGCTCTTGGGAGCGGGAGGCTCAGATGCGTGCTCAGTACCCTCATTTGTTCCCCTAGTTTGTGATGTATCTTTACGAGGATGTAAATCCCTGAGGTGGGAGTAATGTAAAGACATGTAAATTTCAAGGAATTTTTTTTCTTAATTTCTTTGGGATTTTACGAGTACGCAATTTCTGACGGCACCTGATTCTGAGGCCCGGTGTGTCCAAAATCAATTTCCAAAGTTTAGCTCAGGTACGTTCAGTGAACGAGCGAGCGAGTTTTTCTAACTTTTGAACTGGTGCTCAGAATCGAAATCTGAGGGCACCATTGAAACCGTAATGCTGATAATTGCTTAAGAAGACCCTTTCTGGAGTTTCTTTGGCTTGGGTAGGGTTGCTAAAAAAATACATGGATTAATTGAAGAGTAAAAATAAAAATTGTGAACACTTTTTATTTTTCTTTTTAAGTGGTTAAATCCTAAGGATGGAAGTTGGGTGGGGCTAACCACCCATGAGGGAGTTGTGTGTGACCCACTAAAATCATAACTCTTGGTAGGATATGAGTGATGTGGGGCCCACACGAGCCCCACCCCTTCAAATTCCCTAAAATCCCTCTTTATGTTGGAACCCCCCCATAAATGTGTAACACACCCACCTACCCCTCTTTATGACATGTCAACTCTCACAATTAAATTGATTGTTTAATTCCATTCAATTAATTTAATTTTGAGTTTGAATTTTGAAGTATTGAAAATGCATGGCATGTGTTAATAAAATAAGCATTCCTTATTTTATTCGGGTTGGAGGTTGTGTGTTGAGTTTTTGGGAAGAAAATAATCTAAGGTTGAAGAACTTCATCTCCTTCGCCAAGAATGCTGAGTCTAAGAAGAAGAATTCCATCACCGTAAGGGGAGATCGCCGTGCCGTCTCCTCTCCTATCTATAGCCTGTGAGTGACGCCTTTTCCAGAGAACGGAAATGTGCCCAACTTCTATCCTCTTCCTGCATAAAAGAAAGGGGGATGCTGCATCCTTCATCGGGTGAGCACCGACGATGTTTACAGAGCCTCGTTCCATGACACCGTTTTCCGCGACATCAATTTCCCGCAACAATCCTCGTTCGACGACTTCTTCAAGGTAGGGGTTTGAATTTAAGCCAGTGTTTATTTTGTCATTCAACATTAAAAATTAAGCCACCTCTTATCAAGATAATGAGAGGAGGTCGGACCGCACGAACACGGCCAAACCTCCTCCCCTTTTTGTTGTTGAATATTGTGTGGATTGGAACGAAGGCAACGCGGTGCCGTCGCACTGCGAGGGAATGAGGGAACCGCAACCGGAGCGGGCTGCGACGAAGAAGCGTGGTGCCGTCGCGCCACACCGAAGCCGAAGAACCCACGACCAGGGTTGGGCCACGACGGAGGGGAGAGGCACCGTCGCGCCGTGCCGGACGAACAAGGGCTACGACCTAAGGCCGCGACGGTCACCAACAGGGGCGGCCGGACTCCCCGGCCACCGGAGCACCAAGAGCTGGGGCCTTTTGGCCATGGCGGAAGACCAGGAGGGCAGCTGGAACCGCCGGCCGTCGGCGCATGGAGGGCGGGACCGCGGGGTCACGTGCGAAACAACTGGCCGACCATTACGACCGGCCAGATCTGGAAAAACCGGGGGTTTGAACCCCCAGTCAGCACAGTAGGGCGGACCCCATGGGGTCTGCTGTTCGGTTTGAAGGGGGTGGCGGTTTCCCCCCATTCTGTGCTCAAGTGGCGCGCGATGCCTGCGCCAGGCCGGGCCGCCCGCACTGGGCCGGGCCACACCAGCCGGGATGGGACGCGACTTAGTGGGCCGGACCCAGACCCGGGTCGGTTCGACCCAGTTCGGGCTGACCCAGGGGGTCTCAGGCCGGGTCGGTCCGGGCCCAAAACCCCCTAAAATCAGACAGATTCTTTTAAATGCCCGTAACTTGGGATACAGACCTCCGATCGATGCACTGTTAGATGCGATGCGATACTTGGATCGAGACGGTCGTTTAGATATATTACACTCAAGGGTTCATAGAACATTGTGTTTGGCCGGGTTGTTTCGAACACGAAGCCAACCAGGTCCTGGGAGCAGAAACGCCTATAACTTGAGCTCCGGACGTCCGATTGACGTGCCGTCGACTTTGTTGGATTCCTATTAGTGATAAGGTTATTTTGGCTTACTATGACCGAGTTTTGGATTCAGTTGGAGTATGGTCGGGTTTTATTTGACTTTAAAACCAACCGGGCACCTGGGACGAAAAAGCCAATAACTTTCAGACCGGGCGTCCGATTGACGCACCGTCTGTCGCTTTGAGTTCCTTTTGAAAAGACAAAACTTTGGAATACATCAACTCTGGACTACGTTTCAGTTGATGTATCTACCCCCCTTGGATAGTGGAGCGGACCCTCTCGGAATCGAGCATGCTGTGTGCAGGAACCCTAGAGGTGGCTGCGACTGCGACGACAATGACGACTGTACTGGGATCCTCCGTGGTTCGGTAGCAACGACGACCATACTGGAATCCTACATGGTTTCGATGGAGATGACTAATATTATTATATCCTATGTGGGTCCGGCAGTACGTGGCTACTGTTCTTGTATCCTACGTGGGTCTGGCAGTATTTGACTCTGTACTTGTATCCTACGTGGGTCCGGCAGAGTGGCTGGTCTTGTATCCTTTGTGGGTCCAACAACTTAGCTGGTCATGTATCCTATGTGGGTATGATAGCTTAGATGAATCAGTAGCTACATCTGATCATCACTATTGTCTTATGAAGAAGTATACCTGTGTGAGTTGAGTCTTGAATTTCAATCAATATCTTCGATATGATTGACTTGCTTTCCTATGTTGATTGGGTTGTGTTATCCTGTGTGGACTAGATCAATCTACGGCTCGGATGTTGGAGCCGAAATGGAATTTGTGACTTTGGTATATATATGGGCATATACCTAAGTAGAGTTGGTTGTTACTTCATGATTGTATCTTTCCTTTGTGGATTATCCTTCATGGATTCTGGGAGACCTTCAGGGGTTTCGGGGTCCCTACCGAGTAGCGTATACTCACCCCTGTACGGGCTATGCCTGCACTACATTGTGTTGGATGCAGACGATGGAAAATGCTGATCGAGGTAGGAGCTCGTGGATCTGGACGGTACCTGGAGGTAGATCAATGGACGAGATGTACACGGAGCAGACAGCTGGACCTGAGGAGCTGAGGAGACTACCTGTACCCACCCTTCAGGTGGGATTTCCAGTGGATATCTTGGCGTTGTTGCTTTACTTTTCAGTTGCTATACTTTATTTCAGTTGTACTTTACTTCAGTTGGGTTTGTATTCGGGCCCATTTACTTTCCAACACTTACTATTGTACTCAGTTTACTTAGTGTTTACTTCAGCTTGCTTACTCTGTGGTGTTTGTTTACATTATAAAGGCAATTCCTTCCCTTTTTTCGGGATTTACACCTTGGTTGCTAGTCGCCAGCCCCTAGACTATAGAGGGCAGGCTTGGGGTAGTCACAGCACAGGTCCCGAGGGCGGGTCTTAACAATAGTCTTGAACTAAATCTCACAACACCTTATTCATTAACATTGAACTCCAAGGATTTCAATTTTCTTATAGTTTCCACTTTCTTTTGAATTCTCACATCATCCCATTGAGAATCCTTTATATTATCTAGAAGTGATGATTGAGAAATCATTTGTGAAATGATTGATGATTTTCCCTCCTTTTTAATTCTTATGTCCATCCTTTCAAAATCTAAGAAGATTGGTTTCTTCTGAATTCTCATCAATGATAGAATTATTGAATCCTTTCAACTTAGAGCATCTTCCACTTTATTCATTTCACCAAGATGTTATTGAATTGAGTAGTCATATTCTTTGATCAGCTATAACCATATTGGTTGGTGCATATTCATCTCTTTCTATGTGAATATATACATGTGAATTTTGTGATACGTATATATTTCACACTTCTCCCCAAAGAGATAATGATGCTATATTTTTTAAAGTGAATATCACTACAGCCAACTCTAGATTAGGTATTGGGTAGTTCTTTTCATGAACTTTCAACTACATTGAATCACAGGTGATCACTTTTTCATTTTCCATTAACACACATCCCAATCACTTCTTCAAATCATCACTGAATACTATAAACATTTCACCACTTATGTTTAGTGTAAGTTTAGGTGTAGTGATAAGCCTCTTTTTAATCATATTGAATCTCTCTTCACATAAATCATTCTAAGAAAACTTTAATCCCTTTCGTGTTATCTGGGTTAGAAGGTTTTACAATCATGATAAATTTCTCACAAATCAACGATAATACCAAGATAATCCAAGGAAACTATGGATATATGTCAAAGATGTTAGCCTCATCCACCCTTTAATTGATTATTTCTTTGAAGGGTCTACAAATATCCCCTTACTTATGATGATATGCCTCAATAATGAGATTTCCTTCGACCAAACCTCACATTTGTTATACTTTGCATAAAACTTCTCCTTCCTCAAGGTCCTAAGAATAGTGCGTAGGTGCTCCTCATTCTCCTCCATGGTCTTGAATAATATTAGAATATAATCTATTAATACTACCACAAATCTTTCAAGGTAATATCTAAATACTCTATTTATCAAGTCTGTACATATTTCTGGAGCATTAGTGAGTCTAAAAGGCGTTACTATGAACTCATAGTTCCCATACCTTATATGAAAACTAGTCTTGTGTATATCCTCCTTCTTCACCCTAAATTGGTAATATCCTGACCGTAGATCCAACTTGGATAAGTATTTTTCTCCATGTAGCTGATAGAATAAGTCAACAATCTATGGTAGATGATACTTGTTCTTTATAGTGATATTGTTTAGCACGTGATAATCAATACAAATGTTCATTGACCCATCCTTTTTCTTGATAAAGAGATCTTGTACACCCTAAGGTGAAACACTTTTCAATATAAACCCTTTATCTAGATTCTACCATATTTATTTATTAATCTTCTCAAGATCTACAAAAACCATTATATATGGAGTTTTGTATAATGGTAAAGTCTTAGGTATAAGAGTGATTCAAAATTCAACCTCTCGGCTAGGATGAAGACTAGGAAATTCTTAGGTAAACACATTAATATATTCCCTCACAATGGGAATGTATTCAAGGGTGATTCTTTCCTTAGAGTCAATAATTTGAGATAGATATGATTTCTCAAAGGGAAATAATATTCATGGTTGTGTTGATGGTGCTAAAGAAGATTCACCCCCCTCCTTCAACTTGTACAAAATCAGAGGATGATTTATGATATATAGAGTGATTTCTTTCTCATGGAAATTTATCTTGGATCTATATAGGGAAATCCATTCCATACAAAAAATTGCATCAAATTCCACAAAAGGGAGTATGAAAAGGTTCACTAGGAAGTTCATCCCACAAATTTTTATGAGGGAGGAGTTATATACTTGGGATATAAAAATTTCTCCATTTTACATTTTCACTGAAAACTTTACTTCCACGATTTATGGTAGTGTTTGAATAGTTCCTCTAAACTTTTGTGATATAAAGAAATTCATAGAACCAGAATTGAAAATTATGTTTTCTATTATTGAATGAAATACTAGAATACCTATCACCACTTAATTTTTTGGATCCACCTCAGTGTTTGTTATGGAAAAAAATTTCCCTTTTTACCTTAGAGGTGGTTGGTTGTCTCTGAAAACCCTTAACTTAGTGCATTGGGTTGAAAAGAACCCTAGTTTCTTATAGTTGAAGCAATGAAAAATATGTTGAGGGTTGAACAAAGCATTATTTTCCTCCAACACATAAGTAGGTTTCTCCTAATAGTAATCTCTAGCAAGGTACCCTTCCTTCCCACACCTAAAGAATTTCCTCTCCTCCCTTAGGAAATTTTTGGGGTGCTTCTTTCTGCACATTTGACAACTGGGATGTTGAAAGTTCTTTGAATCTTTATATTTCTTCATAGGATTGAAAAAATTAAACTCTAATTTTGGATTCTTATCCCCAAGAAACCCTTGAGATTCATTTTATCTCTATTTTGACTTTGAGGTCACATCAGACAATTTTATCATAGTTATCAAAGTCTTGGATCACCATAGTTTTTTTAGATGGATTTAGCCCACAAAAGAAGAATTAAACCTTGTATTTGGGGGTAATGATAAAGACATAGTCATACCATGAAAGTATTATACAATTTTCCTCATACACCCTGATAGATTCATCATCTTTTTTCTAAATGTAAAGAAAATCCTTTTCTATTTTAATATGGAGAGTTTGAGGAAAATATTTATCTAATTTTTTTTTCAGAATTCCTTCCACCGTATCGGTTCGATCTCTTCCTTAGGCTTTTTATTATTGATCAATGTCAACCACTAACCATCTTATCCATTTATTCAATAAATATCCAATATAACCTTCTCTTTCTCAAAACATTAAATTATGGAGAATATCTTATTAATGTATTTTATTTATTGTTTCGTAATTAAGGTATTAGATGATAAATTGAAAGTCAGAGAAATTTTATGCATAAAGTTCTTAATAAAAACTTATTCTCTATTATGGGTTATTTATATGATCTTACTGATACATGTTTCTATTTATAACTTAAATAATTTGAGAGAGTTTCATCATAAAGATCATGATTCCTACTATCATCGGGTTGGGCATCTAGTTGGAGTAGTCATCACATTTCCTATGACATTAATTGTTTACCCAATTCCTTATATTTTTGTACATTTCCTTGAATAAAATAAAAATTAGGGATGATTATTTTTAAACTATTAAACACATAAATAGGAATCCAATTACATTAAAGGGATAACTTATAAATTAAATTTATTTCATAACTTTTGAATTTATAGGATTCAATCTTTGTTATACATGACCTATTTCCTAACATATATTATTATGGGAATTTTATTCCCTTAATAATGGTTCCTAACGAGATTATGAATTTACCAAATCATATCCCTTGAGAGTGTCAAATTAGTTGTGCAACAAGTCCTATTATTGTGCACCAGTTCCTGGTCGAGTATAGTTCAATGCAGTGTTTTCGGGTTTCACCCCTATGTACATCTATGCCAAAGCCACATCCACTAGTAGTATCCAGATAGGGATACATTTTATTGATAAAAAATTTACTCTATACTTATAAAAATTGAGGTATGTTTTCTTATACTCAGTCTTATCCTTAAGGCTTTCTCTAGAGTTTTTTAATCTAAATCCCAAAAATAACTAAACTTTTCCTTTGATACCAACTATAACAACCCATATATTTATTAAAAATTAATTCATGATTTATTACATAAGTTTATAAATAAAACAACATGGAATATCGACAAGTCTAGTGTCTTTGTAAATTAGGCACATTACATAACAATATGAAAAACATCATCTTTATCAAAAACTTTTTTAACATGCTCGCACTTAAAACTACATGGGATAACTTGGGAAGATACATAAGAAATGGGGTGAGATATAAAGCCCAGTAAGGGAATAAGAATGTAATAAATTTTAGGAGATAATAAATGTTAGAAAATATACATAACAATGGGACATAAAAGGTGTGAGAATCATAAATATGAACAATGAGGCATGATATAACCCGATAATATGGGAAATATGGAAATATATTAAAACAATGCATCATAAACATAGGTTAAGTATAAATACAAATATATAATGATGAAAAATGTCCTATAAAGGAATCAAGTTTACTCCCTATACCAACATGATGTCTCATGAGATTAAACATTACCCAATACATTGGCACACTATATAATTTCTGGCACACCCATCACTTTCATTTCATTATCAAGCGTAAGTGTTCCACATAGATCATACAACATAGATTCATTAATCATCATATTTTATTCCATGATAAAGGAGTATGGAATAAATACATTTAATTACAAATTCAAATAATTATAATTGTATAAAGGTGAACACCCCTGATAGAAAATGGTTATGATATTCACTATACAATGGTCTTGGAATGGAAAATCATGGTGAAATTTCAACAGCATAACTGTCAATTAGAAATTAATAAAATGGGTTGCTGGGAGAGAAAGTGGTATTTGATAATTTGGAAATAAAAAGGGTAGTAATAGGGATATGTAAATATATTTTCCAATATTAGTAATTGGAAATAGAAGGCATAAGATAATAAAGAAACTTGAATAAAGAAGAGAATGTGAGGATCTATTACTTGATTGTGTGATTCCAAATAATTGAGAGGATATTATTAAGAGATTGGAGGAATCTTATGAGAACTATAAGTATGGGAAGTAAGAATAATTATGTGATACAAGGATTTTGAGTTAAGATAAATGAGAGCTTGGGTGGGTTTATATAGGAAAATTGAGGATAATTCTTTATTATTTCTCAAACCTAGGTTTTAGACTCTATATAATAAAATAACGAAAAAAACAAAACATACCATGGTTTCTAAAAAATGGGAGTAGTTTTCATTATTTTATAAGTTAAATGGACTAAATTAATAAAATACTAACCTTGCTTATGTGGAAGTGAGTCATACTCTTAAAGAAATGATTTTAAAACCTTAAAATATATTAATGATTTTGGAGGATTGAAAAAGGATTTATAAAATTAATAAAATAAATATAAAGTCACATTATTTTAAAGGAAACCAATGTATTTGGTTTTTAATACCATTTATAGTATTTATTACATCACTTTTTAGTCATTATGATGTCATAATACACACAATATATTTATACTGTATTTAATTTTTACTTGAAAATTCGACTGTCTCAGAAAGTTGTGAAAAATTAACCATTGGATAATTTAAATATTATCATTAAAAAAATAATATTAATTTTATCAAAATTATTTTATTAATATGTTCATTTACACTTTTAAAATAAGAATTTATATTTATTGAGAAATGCTGTTTTTTGACAATAACAGTTTTTGAATGCTTATAAAACATACATTTGGCTTCATAAAAATTATATGATAATTTATATTTGATAAAAATTATTTAATGATAATATTTTATTAAAATACAATTTATTTTAAAAAATCCATTAATTTTTCAATATAAATTTCTTAATTGAATTTGAATGTTAATCAAAAATATTATTTGTGTTTTATTGTATCAAAATAAAAACCATTTACAAAGTAACAATACTAGGATGAATATATATTGATTATTAAACACAAAAATAATGTACATACTCATATTTATAGGGTCTTGATACATATCCCTTTAATAAAATAGAAAATTCTCAAATAGTAAGGTGCGCGATGGTGAGACTTTCATGGGGTGGTTTGATGAACATGGTTTAGGTTGTGATCCCGATGAGCTTGAAATTCTTCCATAAATAGTTTTTATCATTCTTAATTTATTAGATCTGATATTGGTCGTTGTCAAGGTAAAATACCATAGATGATATCTCCCTCAGAATCTCTAATAAATGGGCTTTATAAGATATGATCTTACTGGTTGAGGCCATCATTTCCTTTGTCCGTGTCAATTAGATTTCTTAAATCCCTATATTTATACTAATAATTTGATCATTATTAAATGACTATATTTTAAATAGTATATATAAAACCAAATAATTACATGTGTTTTCTAGAACCATAATACATAATAATACATGTTAATTAAAACAAAAAGGTAATTTTATTTATAACAGTTTAGGTCGTCACACTTGGTAGTTAACCTTGACATATGTAACTATTTTCTATACTTAATGCCACACACATTTATGAATTGAACATATGGATCAAGAATGAGTTATGATAAAGTTTCATTTTTATGATTCACATTAATGTTTTATTTCATGACTCATGTTTATGATCCATGATAGGTTTGGTATGATTTTTTATGTTACGCTAATGATCACATACCCATATTTATCATCTTATACTTTCATAATATAATAAATTGATATCTTCCATGTTTACCATTACTGAGCATCTATTCTCACCCTTTTATTATGATTAATTTCCATAGGATATAAATAAAAGTGTTAGGTGTGATATGTTAGAAAGGATTTAATTATGAAGAAATAAGTGGGAGATGATATAGATATTTTATGAACCATTTGTTTATGTTTCCCAGTTTACAAAGGCAATATACCTTTAAAATCCTTAGGAGTGTATTTTTATAATGAAATGAATATTAATCTAAAAAAATGTAATATCTATGTATGAAAATCTTGTGTAGTTATCATGCCTCAAAAAGTGAACCTTGTGGATCCAGAACTTGAACTACGAGATATTACCATAAAGCTGGTGTTCCTTGAGTAAATCAAGGACTACCTATAAATACAATGCATGATCCTCCTATAAAATAGAGTAAATAAGTATGTCACTGATGAATAAAACTATGAATAGGTCCAATTATGGCTAAAATATCTAGTTTATAAGAGTTGTGAACATAGAGGGGGAATTCATCACATTGAAAGGAATCACTAGGAATACATATTGTTCATAGAGACATCAGAATTAATTATTAGGAATATCATCCTCATGAACCCTCAAATAGTTGTATTCAAACTTGATATTGATCTTTGAGAACCAACTAGAACATTTAAATTGGTCAAAGAGGTCTTCAATTCTTGGAAAGGGGCATTTTATCTTTATCATTACCTAATTTAGACAATGATAGTCAACACAAAGACTCAAAATCTAATCATATTTTTTCATGAAAAAAATTGGGATCCACCTAGGGGGATGCACTGGTTTTGATAAAACCTTTCTCTTGAAGGTCCTTTAACTACACCCACATATCCCAGAGCTTGGTAGGGTACATCCTACATAACATAGATGATATTAGTGTGGTCTAGGGGACTAAGTCAATATAGGAGTCTATCTTCTAACATGGAGGTAGTCCTAGAACATCCTCAAGGAAGACATCCATATAATCCTCCACTATCACTGGAAGCTAGATATTGGATGATTGTACTACACTAAGGGATAAACACAAGAACTGATGGGTGATGGGTTGCAAGTTCCTTCTCATAAGGACCACTCAATCATCCTTGAAATATCTTTAACCAAAAAAGGAGAATGTCATCTAATCTTTTTGAAGGAGTCTAACTAGCCTGTGATTATAGCCAATCTAGGTCAAAAATGTAGACAACTACTCCATACCTAGGATGATTTCACAGGGTTTCAATATGATAGAAAATTGGTCCCATGAGAAAATTTCTAAAAAAAACCCAACTTGCACTACTAAGAAGATATGATATATTAAATAATTGCTCCTAGTAGAAACCTTTAATAATAGATACTAGGATAAGGTCTCAATGAGGAGCTCTATCTCTTTCAAAAGGGATACGGAGATTGATGAATGAATCACTCCTATGCCTAAAAGTATTAGAGAAAGAATATAAAATACCTAGATAATACCTTGAATCATCTCGTGAGTAGCCTGGTCATATCCCTCCAACACCAGCCGTAGCCCATGGCCTCGAACACCAGATCTTTGATCCTGGCATGGGACACTTAGTGGTGGTAGTGAAATTAACTCATAGAATCAACCTCCACTAGTATTTCCTCCCTTCAAAGCTCCACCTTCTCCTCTGTTAGAATCACCTCCATGGGGGGCACTTTAACCATGCCCAGGAGATACCTGGT
The DNA here is from genome assembly GCA_963277665.1 of Viscum album. Taxonomy (NCBI): domain Eukaryota; kingdom Viridiplantae; phylum Streptophyta; class Magnoliopsida; order Santalales; family Viscaceae; genus Viscum; species Viscum album. Next base: position 549,259,191 of record OY728135.1, read on the forward strand.
CATGATTCTACCTTTACCATAGTGGTCAATCCACTATCTTAGTAACCTCCTCTATACGTCAGGTTAGGAAATCATAAGCCATGTGACCTCACTCATCATAATAATAACATCACACCTCTCCCATAAGACTGGATTTTTTGTGTGAACCCTATGTTGTAGATCCCCATGTCTAAGTTTATCCATGGGGAGGTCTAATGTAGAAAGACCCTATCAACTGGAACCTGCTAGCTACTACAAATGACTCATACCCATGAAGCCCACTGCCGGATCCAACCACCCAACATCCCTTTACTAAGAAGCTCTCTATAACTAGAGACCACTCCAAAACTACATCATAATTAATAATTTATAAGGAGACTAAGTGGAATAGATGTATCTATGGTGTTCATATTTAGACATCAATTCCTGGAAGAATCTATCTTACACCACATCAAGGGAGTAATGTGTAAGGTCATTAAACCTCACAATGTACTCAATAAATGACATATCTCCCTACTATAACTCATGAATCTACTAAATATGTATATATCATAAATAAAAAAGTGTTATACTCATTGTGAAATGGATTATATAAGTATGAATATGAGAGAATAATCTCATAATGAATATATGTTAACAGAATCTACTAGTGACCTACTAATCCATGAAAAAGGTTGGTCACAAGCTCAAAAATCTGATTAGTCAGTGTCTGAAAGTACTAAAAACTCATAACACTAACATAATATAATAATCCATTTCCTATGGCTATAAATCATAATTAATCCTAAATAGTATCTATTTTTGGAACTCACATAGTTCACTAAACTTGCACACATCATCATCTTGACATTCCAGAGCTATCAACTATCCCGCACGCAGTCGATCCTCCACCCAGACTATTAGGGGAAAAACCTCAAGATAAGGTCCTTTTAATGAGACCTCATTACTAAACAAATCATCATCATGACCCCATATTAGAATCCTAGATGTATTTTATCCTAGAGGCATGCTGAAAGTTATCATGTCGTGCCACTATTACATGAGCATATATGGGGAGTTGAATCAAGAAGTACATGAAATTAAAAATACCTAGTCTTATATGAGAAATTTTTTACCCTGGAAATTTTTTCTTTGTATGCCAATTCGACAAGTAGGTAGTCAAAATCATTGTGAATGGATAAGTTTTCCACCACACCAAAATTTGATTTCTTAGCCTAAAAGCTGCACTCAAGACACTTAGAAACTATTTACTTAAGTTCTAAAACAAATAATCACAACAATTCCATACTCCAAACAATAACCTTGAGAAAGATCACCTTTGATACCAATCTGTCATGACCTAAACCAAAAGGGGATGACTGGCCAGTGGTAAGCCGAGTGAGACACCGCAATCTCACCATAAATAGGATAGGGGTTGAAAAAAAGTGTTGAGTAGGAAATGATGAAATGAGAGGCCTTAACTTAAGTATATATATTCATGTACACAACTAGATCCATGCAACAATTCATAGATATACAAAATATTGGACATCTAAAAGGTAAACTATGCATGCAACAAAATCTAGGAAAACATCAAGGTACAACAACATAGTATAAAAGTATAAAGGGGAAAATATATGCCTAACCTAAAATGTTGTCCCAACCTGAAAAAAACTAGAAAAACAGGGACTAAAGAGATCCCAACTCACAATCTCCATAGAAGAACATAGAACATAGTCATCTTGACTAGGTAAAACCATGATCCTCTAAATCATACTTCACTAATCTCACCTATGATATGTCTTTCATATGCATAAGAAAAAACACATGTGGGATAATCTCATGCATGGATGATTATATGAATACCTAGTAGGACACCCCAAAAACCCAGAATAGAAAAATATAAAGACATAATAGTCAGATAAGAAAAATGGAAATGAAAACCCATCATATATTCTCATAAAGAAACCCGTGAGTGAGAGAAATGGGATCTCCATATTCAGAGACCAATTAAGAATGTTGAGTCATCCTATAGCTCTAAAGGTCCATATCTGATGTCCAGCATCACATGAAACCGCACATGAATCTATGTGGAGGGATCGTTCCTTACCATTTTTCTCGATACTAAGGGGGAACAATCTCCAGTGGAGTCCCTACTCCCTGGCAGATCTTGAAGACAAGGGGATTCCACTCCATAGATAGAGGTATTATGTTCTATGTAGTAAAGTTTTTTCAAACCCTACATATGTAAAGAGTATGGGGAACCCATTACCTAGTGTGATAGTGGGGTTTCAAACATCAGTAACACTATGATGATCACACCCAATCAATGCCATCAGTCAAGCATCACTGAAAGAAGTGTTATGATTGTAACACCTCACATTATATCTTTGATTGAAAAATAATGGCCACCATTGTGATCGACGTGGAGAATTGATCAGTAAAGACTACTCATGGGTACAAAATTGAGTCCAGAAGAAGAAGATACACAAGTTGGAAATCTCTAAGATAAGTACATAACATTTAACTAGAGATACATGGCATGTAACCTCACATGAGTACCAGGTCATGTCCTTGTTTGCACACAAATTGGCTTGTCATGTGGGACTACATAGAATGTATAGGTGGTACATGATGTGTCTTGTCATCCAAATGTATTTAAATGTTCTTTTGACCCATTCCCATTTATTTTGTCTAGGAAACATGTACACTAGTTGTGTCGGAGTACATGGTCATGCCTGTGTATTTTGGTCATGTGTATGTGCCTATTCGTGCCCATGCTCGTGTACCCTGGTACACACCAAGTTTCAATCACCAAGTCACATGAAATGTATGGGTCACACATGGAATGTGATATTTAACTTCTTATAAAACCCTATCTACTATATCCATAGGACTACACAACATGTGTTCTTAGATTACATTCCATGTATGTTAGGATTCCCCAAAATCCCTTAAACTTCACATGTATTCATTCTATACCATCACCATCATTGATTACACTATGAATATTACTATAGGATGTGAATATAGGGTTGAACACACCCCATTTTATTTGGTGTCTAGATTCTATCCACTTGAATTCACTCATGTAGCAATCCCATCACACTGCTCCCCCGTACGCCAGAACCCATAAAAATGGAAATCCAAATCTATCTCTAACCTGTCTAAATTCTCCTATGAAACTAAAACACACCTCAATAATGCTCTAAATATTGAATCTGGATCTTCCAAAATGATCATTTTCACTAAATATATATTTCACAGTGATTGGTTCATGGGTATTTGTCAAACTACAAGCTAATGGATTACTGATGACGATCACATGAAGAACAAGGGGTGAAAATAACAAAACACTAATGTGAGGAAAGAATGTTTCCATTATTCTAGTTGGATTAAATTCATATATTAATAAATATTTTATTTCAATGGGTAAGTTAATAATCAATAAATAAATGAATAATTAGGTTTTTGTGAAGAATGATGATTGCTGGAAACCAAAGATGATAAATAATCCATGCTCTTTCAAATAAATCTAAGGAGGAAAACTAAAAAATAACATTCCATACCTCGATTTGGATCAATCCTCAAGTGGATAACACATCCAATAGATATGATGACAAATATCCCACTGTGTTCTATATCCATATCACGATTCACCTCGATCCATTCATCATCAATATTTGATTCTGATATGCGAACAGAGAATGCTTCCTCATCATCTCTAATCTCCTAAACACATATCACCAGCCAAAACCGATGAAAAAAGATCACATTGTTTTCAAAATTTAGAAAAATCATCCATAATTATTTCATGACATGTTGTAATTGATGACACATCAATCTGTCACCCGATGTGTTTGGTATGAATCAAAGTGCATGTTTTCAATATTGAAGTGCCATTTTAGTTTTAAAACTCATGTCACATTTCCAAAACCAAGAAAATGAACCAGTATTATTTTTAAACATTAAGAAAATGATACATAATTAATTTTTAACATGTTTTAATTGACCACACATTAATCCGACATACGATGTTGTTGGTATGAATCAAGTACATGTTTTCAGTATAAAAGTGTCATTTTAGTTTTAAACACACATAAAATAGCCAAAACCCAAAAAATGATCTTAGATTGTTTTCAACATTAGAAAAATGGTCCATAATTAAATTTTTATGTGTAATAATTATTTTCACAATAATCCCACACATTATGTGACTGATATGATTCAAAGTGTGTGCTTTCAATATAAAGGTGTCATTTTAGTTTAAAACTCACATCACTAGCCAAAACTGAGAAAATGATCTTATATTGTTTTCAAAATTTAGAAAAATAAAAATTTATTCATTTTTGACATGTATGAATTGACTACACATCAATCTGACATATGATGTGGTTGGTATGACTAGAAGTCTGTGCTCTCAATATAAAAGTGTCATTTTAGTTTAAAACACGTGTCACAATGCCAAAAATGAGAGAAAAAAATACTGTATTATTTTTAAACTTTATGGAAATGATTCATAAATAATTTTTCACATGAAGGAATTGAATTCCTTCTAATTTGGGACATGATTTTTTTTGGTATGACTCAAAGTAGGTGTTTTAAATATAAAAGTTTCATTTTAGTTTAAACAAACATCAAATATCCAAAAATGAGAAAATGAGCTCAGATTATTTTAAAACTTTAGGAAAACAATCCAAAATTCATTTATGATGTGTATGAATTGATTGTACAACAATATAACACATGATGTGACCGATATGAATCAAAGTTTGTGTTTTCAATATAAAGGTGTCATTTTAGTTTAAAACGCATGCCACTAGCCAAAACTAAGAAAATGAGATCATATTGTTTTCATACATTTGAATAATGATCCATAATTCATTTTTGACACATGAAATTGAAAACACATCAATATAACTCATGATTTGATTGGTATGAATCCAAGTGCATGTTTTAAATATATAAGTGTCATTTTATTTTAAAATATGCACCACATAGGCAAAACCAAGGATAATAAGAATATATTGTTTTCACATAATTTTATCTAATATTACATAATTAGTTTCCTTTTAATTTTTATCTAATACTTATTTATTTACTTTTCATAGAGATAAATATTAACAACAAACAATAAATGGTTTGATATTTGAAGGTTTTTTCTCAAAAATAAAGTGATATTGAATTAGATCACATATATAGGGAGTTTTTTATCACCATAGATGTGATCCAGTTCAAGATCACCTTGTTTTGAGATTAATAAATGGTTTGATGTGTAATATTTAACCAAAACTCAATCTAATACATGGTGTACCTAATATGACTCAAATGATATGTTTTAAGTTTAAAATTGACACTTTTTGTTTAATTTATTTCTTTATAGTATTATTATCATACTAATTGTTTTCTTATATAGGTGAATTATTTTACTTGAGTCACCACTACAAAAACAGGTAAGGGAAGCGCCACCTTTTATCAGCGCTAAGAAAAAATCACTGTTAAAAGAACCCTTTATCAATGCTAACATTTTAGCACGGATAAAGAAGCCCTCTATCAGTGCTAAAATTTTAGCACTGATAAAAATTACCCTTTATCATCACTAAAAAAGAGCTGATAAAGGGAGTCTTTATCAGCATTAAACTTTTAGTGCTGATAAAACCGTAGTCCCATATTTTATAAAATCGGTTGCACAATCTCCTCTGTTTATCACGTCCTCAAGCACTCGTGGAACTGTACCCCTGTGACAACTCCCCTCTCCCCTACCGATCTTCTCTTTGTCAGACCTCCATCGCTAGCCCTACTCTTTATCCTCCCCCTATAACCCCTTCTGAAGATCCTACTCCCCGCAAACCCTACTTCTCCTCCTATCCACTGGACCCTACTTCCCACGAACCCGACTTCTCCATTTCTCAACGGTTGGCAGCTCCTCCCGTGCGCCTCCCCATCTGGCAGTCGCGCCTTCCCCTCCTGACATAGCGCAAAATTCTCCCCCTCCATCATGGGTGTGATCTACTCTAGGTAAATCTCCCACTTCTCCTTTTAGGTTTATTTTTGGTGGATAGGTTTTGTGAGATTATTTTTCATTAGGGTGATTTTTGGATTCTTCCACATGATCACTACCTTTTTATTAGATGCTAACTAACATAGAGTTTTAACAATCTATGTCACAAAATAACACATGTATTGGATATTTTTACTTGGCCAACAGATGATTTGAACTAAAGTATGACTTTTTTGTGATTCTCTAGGGGTCCTTATGATGTTTGGAACTGGAATTCATTTTTCACCAAGTGTAATATGTATGAGGTTTTGATATTCTTATGAAACCTCAAGCTAAACCTTGTTATACATGAATATTATATTAATGTTGAGTGTTTTTTCCTCATAATTTTGGTGGAGTGGGTTTATCTATACTGAGGAAAGTGGTATTTTTGTAAACCCCTTCATGAAAAAGAATAGTTTTGATAGTACCCACCTCATTATTAATTGGTTACACTTTGTGGGTGTCATGATGTGCTAGTGATTGTGTTTATGGGGAAGGTTCTATTTATGATAGTGATTAGGACTCCTCAAATATAGAAAGTGTATCCAACCATGTGGATGTTAAGTTATATTTCCCTTAGTTTGTGAGCATGGTTTTATGTGATGTGTGTAAGAAGAATAATTTTCTTCCCTATGAATGTTGAGGAATTATGGAATGCTTCGTAAGGGAGACTTATGGTTAACTCTTGGTAAGGATATGGTGTATGCATCAACCCATATACCAGAGATGATGAGTGTCTTTGTAATGTTATAGTGTTATAAATTGAATCTCTCCTTGGGACGGTTCATAGTGGATCCTATAAGCCATTTAGATTCTTTTATTATTAAACCAAGATTCATGGAGTGGCCTCCAGTCTTCATGCACCAAGGCCATAGAAGATGACGAGATCAGAGTAGCACATACAAGGAAAGGTGAATGGTATTATTTGGAAAAGGACTTCGGGTTTAGATAGTGGTATAAACATGTGAGCAGTTGTATTTGGGTAGTTAATTATTTTTAGGATAGTGGGATGTTTCTTGTCTTCGATTAATGGTAAATTCCACCAGCCCCTCCCCCCTGCACTGCACCCCCACCAACCCCTTATCCCCTCTACTGCACCAGCCCCTCCCCTCTCTGCACTGCACCCCCACCAGCCCCCCCCCTACACCCCTGCCCTACTGCACCATCCCCCTTTTCCTGGAACAAGCCCCCTCCCCTCCCCCTTTCCCTTGCAGTAGCCCCTCCCCCAACCCCCTGCAGCACCAGCCCCTCCCCCTACCCTCCACCAGCCCCTCCCCCTCCCCCTACTACACCATCCCCTCCCCTCCCCCTCCTGTAGCATCCCCTCCCCCTCCCCCCACCAGCCCCTACCCCATGCTGCATCAGCCCCCCCTCCCCCTACTCCACCAGCCCCTCCCCTCTTCCCTGCCCTACACCAGCCCATCCCCCTATCCCCACCATCCCCCTACCCCCTATTTCACTAGCCCCACCACCAAACCTACCCACTTTCTACACCAAACCCTCCCCCCTGTTGCACTAGCCCCTCCCCCTCCCTTCCCTTGCACCGGCCCCTCCCCCTCCCCCCTGCACTATACCCCCACCATCCCCTACCCCCTACTGCCCAAGCCCCACCAGCACCACCATCCCCTCAACCTCCCACTTTCCATGCTATACCAGCCCCTCCCCCTCCCCCTACTACAGCAGCCCCTCCCCTTACCCCTACCCTTACACCAGCCCCTCTCCCCCCTGCACTACACCATCCCCTCCCCCTACCCCCCTTCCCTGCACCAACTAACCCCTCCCTCACTCCCTACACTTGCATCATCCCCCACCCCACCTGTTGCACTAGCCTGCACCACTACACCATCCAACCCCAATTTATTACCCTACCTGACCTGCCTAGCCACTATCAACTACAACTGGCTAGAATATACCAACTAAAAAATTACTATACTTCCCCCTAACTGCAAATACCCCCTTACACAGCCCCAGCTAGCCCATGTTACTAACAATATCCTTGTAAATGACACTAAATTTCATTGTGTAAAGGTGTTTTAGTGAAAACAAATTCCCCTACAAGTGGAAAGATTCATCACAATAAATAATTTGGTGATTAACCAGGTAAAACCATAGGGAAGTTAGTGGTTCGAATCTTAGATAGTTGTAGTCACTAGAGTCTTTTTACCAGGAGTCTTTAGGAGTGTTTGGAGGTATGATCTATGTTTGTTATACTTTTCTTAGATTACTATTAGAAATAGGTACAAAAAACTATTTTTCCTAATTTTTTCAATTATTTTCTAGGCATATGGTAGGCGCTGTTAGAGCCCCATGTTAGAAAGGGAGAGTTATTGCATATTATTTAGATGTTCATGATAGAATTTATGTTCACTAACCTTAATTTTATATTTCTTATGTTAATTTGGGTAAAAAAACCTATGATATTCCATTGTAATTTTGGATAAACCTAGGTTATTTGTTTCCCCTGCTAACCTCTTTGTAAGGGGGTTGGAAAGTGTGTTGATTTTGATGGGGGGTCTATCCTGATTTTGTTGATTTCCAAATCTTTATTGGAAATGGTTAGGCTATATTAATCTCTATTTTTATAAAGAATTAGTTCTCTTCTACTGTATTTGGAAGTCTTGTTTTGTGTATTTGAACCATAAATACTAAATTTTTTAGATTCAAATAGGATGGAGATGAATAAAGATTGGATGGATGCTAATCATTTGACAATAGAGTATGAGAACAGAGTGAAAGAGTTCATCAAGTTTGGAAAGGATCATGCAAAGGATTATTCTCAAATCCATTGTCCGTGTTTACATTGTTGTTATTCTAGACTAATTACTCCAGAGGAGTTTGAAGAAAATTTGATATGTCACAGAATAGATCGGAGTTATAAATGTTGGAATAAACATGGGGAAAAAGTGAATGTAGCTACTGGATGGGTTAAAACTGCATTTTATGTATCATCAGATATGAATAAAAATATGGATAATGATGAAGACCATATGGAGGATGTGATTACAAATATCAATTATGATGAATATTGTATTGAGGAAATGATAAGGACAATTGAAGATGAACTCCATGATTTCCCAAAATTGTTTGAGAAGTAAAAGAGTTGTGAAAAGATGCCATTATATGCTGGTTGTATTAAATATACAGAATTTTCAGCTATACTGGATTTGTATAAATTGAAAGCAGGCAATGGATGAAGTGATTTCAGTTTTACGGAACTACTTGATCTCTTGAATGACATGCTCCAGGAAGATAATGAGCTCCAAAGAAGGACATATGAAGCTAAATGAATGCTACGCTCGATGGGTAAGATTTCTAAAAGAATACATGCCTACCCTAAAGACTGTATATTGTTTTGAAAGGAGAAAAAATCACTTAAATAATTACCAAAGTGTGGTGCTTCTTGATACAAGAAAGATGAATCTAGTCCTATAAAATTTGTATGGTACTTTCCAATCATTACAAGGTTTAGGTGTTTATATGGAAGTGAAGAAACTGTAAGACAATTGTCATTGCATACAGATAAAAGAAATAAAAATGGGAAATTACGTCATCTGGCCAACTATTCTCAATGGAAGAGAATTGATCACGAGTATCCTAAATTTGGACAAGATCCGAGAAACCTCCGTCTTGCATTATCTACAGATGGAGTGAATCCTTTTGGTTTTCAAACCAGCACTCATAGTACATGGCCTGTTATGTTGGTAAATTATAACTTGCCACCCTGGTTATGCATGAAGTAGAAATTCATCATGTTATCTATGCTTATATCAGGACCAAAACAATCAAGTAATGATATTGATGTTTATTTGGCTCCTTTGATCGAGGATTTGATGTTATTGTGGGATTCAGGTTTTCTGTTGTATGATGATTATAAAAGTGAATAATTCACGTTGAGAGAGATGTTGTATGGGACGATAAATTATTTCACTGCTTATGGAAATTTTTCAGGCTATAGCATTAAAGGAACTCAAGGGTGTCCCATGTGAGAAGAAGATACATAATCAATTAGGTTGAAACATTCATCAAAATCTGTGTTTCTATGACATCGTAGATTTATACCTCGTCATCATAAGTACCGATCTTGGACGACATCATTCAATGGAAGTTCAGAACAATGCACAACACCATCTCCACTAACAGGTGATCAAGTGTTTGAGAAAGTAAAAGATGTGAGCACTATTTTTGGTAAAACATTTTTAAAAAACCTTATGAAAATCAGTTTGAAAAAGAGTTTTGTTTTTTTTGAGTTACCATACTGGAATTGTTTGTATGTCAGACATTTTCTTGATGTGATGCATGTGGAAAATATGTATGTGACAGTGTTATCAGAATGTTTATAAATTCCACTGGAAAAACAAAGGATGAGATTAAGGCAAGGTTGGACATGGTTGACATGGGAATATGAGAAGAGTTGGATCTCGTGAAGGGTGAAAATTGAATATTTCTTCCTCCAGCTGATTACACTCTTTCTACGGAGGCGAGATATTAGTTTTATAACTTATTCAATGATGTAAAGGTTTTAGAGGGGTATTCATAAAATATCAAGAACATTGTGTTAATGAATGATTTGAAGTTAAAAGGTTTGAAATCAAATGACTGCCATGTTTTGATGCAAGATTTAATTCCTATAGCTTTACGTTGCAGTTTTCTCAAGAATGTTCATCATACGTCAACCAAACTTTGTTTCTTTTTCAAAGCTACATGTAGAAAAGTTTTAAACATAGTGAAATTTCCATCTATGGAAAGAGAAATTGTCACCATATTATGTGAATTAAAAATGTTCTTCCCGCCAACATTCTTTGATATGATGGTTCATTTGATGATTCACTTGGTGATAGAGATTCAACTTTGTGGTCCTATGCACTATAGATGGATGTACCCCATTGAATGGTATATGAAGATTTTGAAAGGTTATGTCAAAAATCAAAGTCAGCCAGAGGGTTTTATAGTGGAGCGATATATTGTTGAGGAAGACATTGAATTTTGTACCTAATACCTATCTAATGTGGAAAGCATTGGTCTCCCAAAATCTTGTCACACTAGATGCATTGAGGGTGAGGAAATTTATGGAAGTGATGTTGTGACAATCAATATTACAGATCGAGAGTAGGATCATATTTATGTTTTTCATAACATTTGGGAGGTTGATCCATTTACTAAAACCCATAAAGAAATTCTTAGGCAGTTGAATCCATCAAGGGCTAAAAAATGGATATCAAATACACATAATCACCATTTTATAGGATGGTTTCAGGACCATATTTTTAAGGAGTTATATGAAAATATAAATTCAATTTCAGAATGACTTAGATGGATAGCCGCTAGACCAAGTGTGTATGTATTATCTTATAATGGTTATGCAATTAATGGTTATACATTCTATACATATGAACATGATGAATATAGTACCATGAAAAATAGTGGAGTTACACTTGTGGATAAAGAAATGCATGTTTCTGGTAGTAAGGAAAGAAATCCAATTTATGCAAATATGTCATACTTTGGAATTATCAAAAAAATATGGGAGTTGGATTATATGACATTCCAATTGATGATTTTTCAATGTAAATGGGTTGATAACAACAGTGGTGTTAAAATAGATGAATTGGGATTTGTGAAAGTTGATTTTAGTAAAGAAGGGTACAAAGACAAATAGTTTATAATTGCATCACAAGCGGTACAATTTTTTTATGTTCCAGATCTCGCAAACCAAAAGTGGTCGATTGTTCTATTATCGTCTAAAACTACTGAAGGGTCCAATGAAAATTCAGTTGAGGATGATCCTTTTAGTGGTACGTTGCAATCATTTCACATTAGTCCCAATGTAGATGATGTTTTGTATATTAGAGGATACCACAATAAAGGGATTTGGATAATCTATCGAGGTGTCAAATCCCTTAATCATTTGAAAAAAATAAAGTGATTTCATTAAACAAGTTATATTTTTTTTGTAATATAGATATTGTTATCTCATGTTATTATCTTATCATTACCAAATTTATGTAATCTAAATTAACTGTTCAACCAATTTTGTAGATAATGACTTCTGCACATTTTGGTGCTCCTAACCATGAGGCTGAACAAATATCTCAAGCTATTACTTCTACTTCTACTGCTACTATGGATCTTCATAGTGCAGAGCTACAAGAAGTTTCTGAACCTATTGCTGCTCTTAGTGTTGAGGTCCAACAACCATCAGCACATGCCATTGCTACCATTTCAGATGAACATATAGATGATGTTGATATCGATGAAATGGTTAGGGATGAAAACCAACATCGCATAAAACATAGGTGTGTCGTATTTTGAAGGTGTTATCCAAAGTTCTTAAGGCGAAAAGCAAAGGCATAAAATTTTAATATAGTGTTTTTTTCTTGTACTTGTGTCGTAAATTTTATTTCAATTAATTTTTATATTTTATTTTCTTGTTGCTCCCTATTTGTGCTGCTGCAATGTCCTGTAATTTTGACAGTTCACTACAGTATTTTTCCCCTTTATGAGCGCTAGTAATAGAACTGATAAAGGGTCACTTTATCAGTGCTATTTTTAGTGTTGATAAAGGACTAGGGATTTTAAGGGTGCATCGATTGTCAATGATTTTTTGTGTTGAATAATCCCTATTATATAACTTCTAAATTACTTATGTATAGTAGTTTTTGAATCTGTTATACATTATTTACAATTATATTTTCACATGTTCTTACTTTCTCAACTTAGTATGATGTGAAAAATATTGTTATCCATAACTTGAATTTAATGAAATCAACTTTTTCATATAGAACCTCTTCATCAAATTTCAAATACCAATGTTTTAAATTTTTATAATATAGTGTTTTTTCTTGTACTTGTGTCATAAATTTTATTTCAATTTATTTTTATATTTTATTTTCTTGTTGCTCCCTATTTGTGCTGCTGCAATGTCCTGTAATTTTGACAATTCACTACAATAGTTTTCCCCTTTATGAGCACTAGTAATATAACTGATAAAGGGTCACTTTATAAGTGCTATTTTTAGTGCTGATAAAGGACTAGGGATTTTAAGGGTGCATCGATTGTCAATGATTTTTTGTGTTGAATAATCCCTATTATAGAACTTCTAAATTCCTTATGTATAGTAGTTTTTGAATCTGTTATACATTATTTACAATTATATTTTCACATGTATTACTTTCTCAACTTAGTATGATGTGAAAAATATTGTTATCCATAACTTGAATTTAATGAAATCAACTTTTTCATATAGAACCTCTTCATTAATCTCGAAGTTTTATGAAGCTTTACATTACAATTTGATAAGAACATATTCATATTAATCACTTTTTAATCACATTATTTCATGAGAATTTAGTTAATTTATATGTTCCGTCACTTTCATGTTATAAACATCAATAATATTAACTGTCTCTTTGTTATAATAATGGTATCCTCTTCTATTAGGTGGATAACTAAGAAAGATACTGTCAAAACCCATACTTTAGAATTTCCCCAGATTTTCACATTTAAATTTGAACATTTTGGGACTACCAACCACTCTAAAATATTTTTAGTACATCTAATATGATGAATTATCTGAATTTTTCTTGTAAAGAAAATGATTTTGGATACGAACCACTGATCTAATGGCTTGTATCTAGAAATAATGAGATGTGTTGGGCTCTATCAACATAATTCAATATATATTCATAAGAATTATATTATTTTGTTCAAGTAAACCATTTTTTTGGTGTGTATAGTGAATTTATTTCATTATTAATATTGCATTTTTCAAGATATTCATAAAACATTCCACTGGTATACTCAACACCATTATTAGTTCGAATTTTATTCAAAGAGTAACCACACTTCTTTTCAGCACTTTTCCTAAAACTTTTAAACCTTTTTAAAGATTAAAATTCATTTTTCCTAAACATAATACATTTAATGTGAGTAAAATCATAAATGAAGTAAATAAAATACTTATCTTCATTTTTTGAATACTTATTCATAAGCTTGAAAATGTCAGAGTGAACAATCTCCAATTGATGAGTAGTTTTTATCACATCCCATTTGTGTAGAGTATTCACAATATTTTCCTTTTAACAAGTGGAACACATCAAATTCCTTTATCTTTCATATTAATAACATAAAAAATATTATCTCCATAAATAATCTTACACATTATCCTTTATCCAAGATGACCCAATATTTGATGCCATAATTGATTTTCTTCTTTCATGCTTAAATTAAAAGAATTTATAGCATCACCAATCTAAAAAAAATTTCCTATTGTTTGCTATACTTTATCAAGATAAATTCATATTTGAATATCTTTAAAAAAAACCCATATTTTTGAATGAACACTTATTTTTCTTTATCACATAACTGAGACACATTAAGAATATTATGTTTCAGTCCAACAACATAAAATATGTTTCTTGATTTCAATTGATATTTACCGATCAATGTTGATCAAACAACATTAATTTTGAGTTAACCATCATTTAAAAGTATCATAGAGCCTTATTTATATTTTTATAATCCTTGAGAATATTTAGGTCTCCTATAATGTGAGAAGAACAACCAATACCCAAAATAGATGGACATTCTGCTTTGGATTCTTAGTAGGCAACATAAAAAACCTCATCTTTTTCCTTAACATTATCCTTATTATTTATAGACTTATTAGCATTATATCTGGAGAAAATTTGAGTTGGTAGCATAAATATTTACTCCTTTTCAATATTAGTCAGTTTATCGCATCGTTCACAAATATCTTCTAATGGTTAACATCTATTTATAATTTTTAATTCAGATTTTATAGTCTGTCTCTGAATTAACCTCTTTTTAGTGAGATGAATCTCCCTCATTTTTTTTCTTAAAAACAATATAAACTCATAATTTCATTTATAATTAAACTAATAAAACCTTAAATGTTCCCAAAGCCTCAAAAGTTCCAACAATAACCATGAAAAATATACATTTCTTTATAGACATCATGCTATACAAAACTGTGACCATATCTTTCAACCTTTTTCTCACCATTAATTTTGGATCCTTATTATAAGATTATTTTTAATGAACTCTAGTATCACCATTCTTCATAAACATCTTCTTCTTATTCCTTTTCTCTTCACTACTTATAGCAGTTTTGGAATTCAAGTATGTGCACTCAGAATTTCTAGAATATGAAAAATCACTTGAATTTTATATAAGAATGGGATTCTTGATTTGATTCTTCTTATCAAAAATAAAACAAATTTCACCAGTGTTAATATTTTAATTTAAGACTGATATTTGATTACTTCCATGATACTTTACCATTTTGAGTTTCCCCAACCTCATGAATAGAGTTACGAAAATTTAGATTAAAAATTTCATGTTCATTTTCCACACTCACAAATTATTGTTCTAAAATATCAAACTCTATTTGATTTTTCCTTTACTCCTACAATATTGACTCTTGATTTTTTTATTTAAATAATAAGTATGTTCATGTAATCAAATTATTCCTATAATTTTATTTTTTATTTGATAATAATTGATTCATTGATTTAAGAATTTTGATTTTACTTATTCAGAATTTTTATCTCTTTTTCCATATTAGAGATCTTTAAGGGACTCTCATTAATGTATCATTTTATCATTAATTCTATTTCAGTTTCTTTATTTTATTAAACTTGACTATAAATTTAACCAGTAAATTCTTCTTCATTCATTTTTTCAATGAGTAATTTTTCATTAATATCTCTTGACATATCATTTTCCTCTTCCAAATCACCACTTCTACAACTTCTATATTTAGATAAAAAAATTACCCTTTTGAAATTTGATAAAATTTTCTTCTTACCTTTCAAAGAGACCCAAGATTTTTCAAAATTTGATGATCTCATTTTGAATACTATCCATGGTACTTATTTTTCTGTATGATTGGATTCATCTTCTTTTAGATTAGGAAATTTTTTAGCAAAATGTATGACTACTCCACACCCAAAGTATTTAAGTGGAATATTACCTTTAAACATTACATTGACTCTTGTTACATTTCTAGAGATTAGTGACATCATCTTATCAAACATATAACTCAAATTAGAATTAGAATCATAATGAACAATATAGTTTTCATCAAGATTATTCTTATGATTCTCTTGTTTTAAGGACTTAAAAGAGATTTCATTTTCATACTTACACTTATTATTGATAACACATTATTTTATAATATCACATACATTAATGATACTATGAAAATCATCTTAAGGAAGTGATTCAAGATCCCTGTCTTTAAGAATAGAAACTTTAGCATCAAACCTATCTAGTAAGATATGAAGTATCTTCTCAACCACTATAATATCTTCTAATTTATCACCATAAATTCCAATCATACTCACAATATCATTAAATCTTGTGAAAAAATAATCTTTAATTTCATATTTTCTCATATTTACATCTTTATATTTTAATCTCAAAATCTATATATTTTTCCACTTCAAATTATTATTACCTTCATAGATATTTATATGTTTATACCAAAATAAATTTGGATATCATGATACATCTCACTTTGAGAAATTATTTATCAGATAATGATTAAAATAAATTGTTCCTTGTATGTACACCATTCTTAATATTTATTTTATCTACAACGTTCAAAGCAGTATTCTCAGAACGCGGTGGAAACCCAACTATTTAACCATCAATAACTTTCTAACTAATCATTAGAAGACTAGAAAACATCTTGTCTTTATAGATATAATAATTTTTCCCATCTAAGGTGGGAATCCCCTTTCTATTCTGTGAATTATGATTGTCCATAAAAAACACTAGGAATTCTAAACCAACCACTTTTAATAGAGAGAATATTTTTCTCAAACATAAAATAGAAAATCAAAAAGTAGGGGAACCAAAATCTAATAATACTTGAAAAGGAACTCCCTTGATTAATGAGTAATCACTGAGAGGGGTGGATTAGGTATTCAAATATTTTATGTTTTCCTAGTAAAAAAATCCTCATCACTAGTTAAACCAAATCTTGATCACTAGTCCACACACACACATAATAAGGGGATGATTTATATACAAGGATAACCTCTCAAAATGATAAGGATAGTCATTGTCAGGATCCAATTTCTACCGAGGTCATACGACCAACAAGTTTTAACATTTGGGTATAATAAGAAGGGTTTTATCCTTGAGATCAAATTATATCATGTCTCCCAATGGTGATAGTGTATCCCAAACTTAATTAATTAATACTAAATTTTTATCATCAATAAAAAGAAATAAATCAAACCATAACCTTTAATTGATGATGTAGTTTTACTCTTATTCATCTTTAACCTATAAGAACACAAGTATGATCTCTTCAATCTATTCCAATATACACAACACTTCTTCTAATTTTTTATCCCTTATTATTCTCACTATAAATTTTATAAATTTTCATACAATTTACCTAAAAAATAAAAAACTTACATAGTATCAAATTTCTTCACTTGATTTAATTTGGGTTTGAAATTAAAACTCAAACCATCAAATTCCTTCTTAAAAATCTAGCTTTGGAATTGATTCTCAAAATATCCTGATCATCCAATTTGAATTTGGTAGTTATTATACACTAAAATAACCAACAATGTCATTATATGAAGACATTTCATCATCAACTTCAAAACCGCACATGAAACACTTATAAGTTTTATCCCTCAGAATTATGACTCAACCATTCTATTTTCATAAGTTTTTAGATAATCCACCGACAAAACTATGGCATGGAAAATGTGTTGTGTCATGGATGTATAGTAATATCTATAACCATTTAAATCTAGCCAACTCCACTCTATAATATGTTTCTTTCATTATAGATTAGTCCTTCAGGAATTATCCTAACTACAACATAGTCTATAATAGGTGACATGAAGGTCCTCGAATTTCCAAAACTACCAAAAATTTTCTTCTAGTGCTCTACGGTGTAGACTAATTAGTGCGATATAAAAAACCGAAAATTTCTAGAATCACAAAAATATAGCAAACTCCCCTATGTGGCATGGTCCTTCACTATGCAGTGGAGAACTTAGTGGAATTCTCCTCTATGGAATGGTACGACTACTATGGAATGGAAGTCTAAAAATTTCCAAATCCACAGAATTCATCAAAAATTTATCTATAGAATTATATGATCCCTATGTCATATCCTTATAAATCTTATATCCCACATCGAACATGAATCGTGAAATACCATGACATATAAGCTATCAACTCCCATTGACTCTTCAGATGCGAGTAATGTGATACAATATCAACCACCTCCATGGTACCACCCTATGTTGTGGATTACTTCCTCTATGTTTCTACCCCTATGTCATGAACCACTACTCCCATGTGAATAACAACCCACATGTGTGTTTTTCTACCTCCCAATTACCACTCTTCCTAGCTATATGGGGTGGTTCCATTTTGTGTTTGAGCTTGCTCCCACATATTCGTGGTTGAGATGTATTAACTTCCTAGCCAGAGGTTAGAATTTTTTTTATGGAATATCCTATATAGTTGTGTCATGTTCATATGAATTTGATGTATCTTGAATACCTTCAAGCATATTCTATAGAATAGTCCCATGCTTTGAGGTGTAGCCTGACTGATATTACGACATGGTCCTTCATTTGGTACTTCTCACCATGAAGTCTACGATGTAGTCACTGGTTCTATGGTGTGAGGATCCATATTCTACTTATACTAGAATCATGAACTTAATTCATGATATATAAACATTGAAAAAATTTAACTTGGAATCTTATGATTTTAATCACTAAGAATATGGTTTATTTATTCAAAATAAAATCCAAAAAACTTAATCATATCCTCCTCAGTAAATCTTCATTCTCATGAAAACATGAAAACCATCAAAGAACCTATTTGGATCAATAAAATGATACTTATTATTTATAGTGATGTCATTGATCTCCCTATAATCGATACACTATATCATGGACCCATTATTTTTTTTCAAAAATTAAATAGGGGATTCCCAATGTTAAATGATAGGGTGTATAAATCCCTTATCACTCAACCCCTTTCATTATTTATTCAAATCCAAAAAATCTACTAGTGTCAATCTCTAAGGAGTATTAGATATGGATCTTTAATCATAAATGAGTTTAATGGATAACACAACTTTACACTTTTGTGGATAACTATTTAATTTCTTTAGAAAAAAATTAATGAAATTTTATACTATGGGTACATCCTCTATTCGTAAGACATATTCCTTATCCATATATTTCACATAAGTTTTCTCTATTCCAAGAATTTCATTAATGAGTTCTACTAAGGATGGTTATAGAAAATGATCGGGGTGGGTGGGGTGAAGTATCTCCCTTCATGTGATATACCACCATGATGAAATTTTCCCTCTCACTACTTCCAAAAGAGAGAAATATTCTCTATGTACTTGATCCATTGTTTATGTTCCAATTGATTTGTAGTTACACTAAATACATGAGGTTTTTATCATATGAAGTTATCCAATAGAGTTACAAAATGTTATTTATAAACATTTTAATCTACATGGGGATATTATTTTTCATTACCCTTGTCAACTAGCCTAATTTGGTTTTTAAGTAATATGCCTCAACTGAAGCTTAATTTACTTGTTTAGGGGGATTATCCCTATACTGACTAATGTTTTTGATATGATTACCATTCCTCCCATTATTTTCCATGTTTATCCAATGGAATACAAATAATTATCTCATGATATTTTAAAATATAATTCCTACAATGATTTATTGAGTTTTACATGGAAATATTGAGGGATTTTCATAGTAATGGTTTTATATTACTTTGTTCATCTAAATATAATACCCAATGTTGCTACTAAACCTACCTTTGGTACTAAATGTAATATCAAAGAATCCATAATGCAAGAGTCGATAGTTATGTTGCATTATTAGTACAAAGTAAACGAGTTCCTGAAGGATTGAACAATTTAGTAGTTTTAGAAAACATGAGACATACATACATTACACTTGAAAACAAAAGATACAGTAATGTTCATATTGTGAAAACATGAATAAAACTTGCGTCATATCATAGATAATTATGCAGTCCTCCTCTAGGTTTCTTGGGGGAAGGAAAATGAATAAGGGTGTGATGAGATACTCAATAAGGAGTAGCATATAATAGAATCTTACATAACATTAACATGGAATACATTATACAATAAGAATAAATGAACTACATGAATCCATAATCAATTAAAACTAAGGGAATTATATATCTATGGAGATAAATTAAAACATGGATAATTATAGTCATTGATCTATTACTTAATGGAATTCATAATGTCGATCCTAAAAGATATTCTTTAATGGACTTGTTCCAAGAAACTTAACTTTTTGTTGAGGCCACATTCAAGGAATTATCCTATAATGGGAATAGGAATACATAAAAGCGAACCTATTTTTCATCATGAGACATGTCGATTCATCAAGGGGATATATAATGTTAGGCCCCACCTATCACTTGATTAGGTCTACTGTATTCACTAAAAGAGTTAACAAGGCCTTTCATACTGTTCCCTAATAAACCTATTATTGAAAAAACATGAATATCTATATAATGAAAAAATTTTATAAAAAATACTTCCCCATTCAATATAATAATATTTATGTCTAGGAGAACATCCCTTAATAAATTTAAATTCCATGGGGTATCATCAAAGTAACATGAAGTACCCTTATTAATGAAATAAAGTGCCTAGGGTACATAAAATGTGCTAGGTTATCTACGGAAGTTAATAATTGGATTCAATATATTTCATTGATCATAGAAAAATTAAATGTTAGGAGAAATCATTCATGATGCTTTATTAAGGGCATTGAAATATTCCAAAGCATATCCCCCGAGAGTGTCTTAATAGGTGTGTAGTATTAGGCCCACACATAAT